>CM070533.1:19394959-20014818 GCA_036346145.1 Olyra latifolia
CTACTGCGAGTGGCAGCATACCAGCAATCCCTGCGGCGGCACGCAGCCAAAAAGGTACAGACCCGAACCCTGCAAGTGGGCGACCTGGTTCTAAGACGAGTTCAGAACCTGGCTCACGCCGACAAGCTCACCCCAAGTTGGGAAGGTCCGTACACGGTCATATCAGCCGCACGCCCGGGAGCTGTAAGACTGGCTATGCCGGATGGGAGAGTCCTCAACAGCTCCTGGAACATCGCTCAACTTCGGAGGTTCTACGCCTGAGAAAAGGTCGTAAGTCTCCATTCCCCCTATCTTTGTTTCCTGTTGGTTCATCCCACTATTCCCTAGAGAGCCCCCAAACTAACCTCGTGACCCAAAACTTATGATCGGGCTTGGGAGAAAGCCCGGGCCATTCCAGTACACATCGGCAGGATGGTGGCTACGCAGAAGCCAACCCCAGGATTCCCTTGCACACGGGTAAGCCGATATTCATCGCACCTCGCAAAATCCCGTGCGGGCACACGCTTCCCGGCCCTATACCATAAGCCCACATAAAACCTGCCACAGGCCTGGGATACCTCTAAAGTCCAACACCCTGCCTCTTGTAAAGGGACAGAGCTACGGCCACAAGCTTTGTTCAAGAAATGTGCGGTCTCTAAGCCACGTCCGGGCTTCTCCTCAGAAGCTCGGACATGGCTCGGGGGCCAGGGTCGATTTTTCAAAAATTGAACTTCTCTAAGCCACGCCCGGCTTCCCTCGAAGCTTCGGATGTGGCTCGGGTCTAGGGTCGATTTTTCAAAATTGATCTTTCTAAGCCACGCCCTGGGGCTTCTCCTCGAAGCTTCGGACGTGGCTCGGGTCTAGGGTCGATTTTTTAAAAAATTGATCTTCTCTAAGCCACTTGCCCGGGCTTCTCCTTAGAAGCTCGGACGTGGCTCGGGGTCTAGGGTCGATTTTTTAAAAAATTGATCTTCTCTAAGCCACGCCCGGGCTTCTCCTCAGAAGCTCGGACGTGGCTCCGGGTCTAGGGTCGATTTTTTAAAAAATTGATCTTCTCTAAGCCATGCCAGGGCTTCTCCTCAGAAGCTCGGACGTGGCTCGGGGTCTAGGGTCGATTTTTCAAAAATTGGTCTTCCTAAGCCACGACCGAGCTTCCCCTCAGAAGCTCGGACATGGCTCGGGGGCTAGGGTCGATCTTTTAAGGGTCGATTTCCAAGATCAGATTCCCAATCAAAAGACTTCCGATCTTCTCTAAGCCACGTCCAAGCTTCTCCTCAGAAGCTCGGACATGGCTCGGGGTCTAGGATCGATAGGACTATACTACGTTTTCAATCCTTTCTTGCCTATACGACTACTAGCGTTCGTTTGCATGCAGGAAAAATAACAGAAAACAAATGAGAAGCAGCGATAACCACCAACAACTTTATTAAAAAGGGTTCTGTGATGGCTCGCAAGCCGGTTACACTTAGTCCCAGAAGAAGGGTCCCAGAAACCCGACAATGACGTCGGCCACCTCGGCAAGCGCCGGGGCAGCCTCGACCAAAGCCGCGACGGTAGCAGCATTGTGAGCACGGGCACTGACCAGCGCCTCCACGAGCGGATCGAAGGCCCCGCGAAGACGTGGAACGACTTCAACCAGCGCTTCGACCCTGGCGATGTCACGAGCGCGCGCCTCCTCCTCCGCAATCTCGGCCATGGCAAGGTCGAAGTCCGCCCAAAGCTCCGCCAACTCCGGGTCACAAGCCATGAAAGCAAGAGGGCGAGGTACAGAAGAAAGGAGTCTGGGATAAGAAGTGACCGACGCATTGGTCTCTTTTTATAGCCAGGATTCGGGAAGACGAAGCGATCCTAGGAGTAATGGCGTCGGGAAGCAGTTCCGACGTGGAACCGTTTCCAAAGACTTAACGCGAACGTCTCTTGGGACACGGCGACAATAAAACGACGCTCGCATTAGGAGAGAAGGCGGACCGAAGAAGTGACGAAGGAAACAAGTCAAAACGAGTCAACTGCATTAATAAGAGGTATTTACAAAGGCATGCCAGATTATCGCCCAACAAAAAGGAAAAGAAACAAAAAGAAAAAAAGGGGCCTACAGCTTAGGCTGGCACCGGAGCTTCCAAAGCTCGGCCGGTTTCTTCCCAGGCTGTCGCTGGGGAGTGGCCTGTCCCTTCCGCGCCGGGGGTAAGCTCGCGTCGCCACCAGCCAAAAGATCGGCTGAAATCAAACCGCCGCCGACACGATCTTGATGGACCTAGTTCTGCTCTAGCTTCCCTGCGAAAAATAGACCAGTAGGCATCACCACGCAAGATGGGAGAAACCGACCCGAGGGCACCTAAGCTCGAAGAGGCACGCACCTCATCCAGAACATTGCGAACACCCGAGCCTGATAACTTGTTGTGGCTCGCGGGCAAGAGGAGCCCCACGACTCGAACCACATCGCCTTGGGGCAAGGCTGCGAAGAAGAAAAATGAAGAACATCACAAGCACGATTAGGAAGAAGCTCGCACACACCGCAAGATCAAGAACAAATACTTACGGAGGTGCCTTCATGGAGAGGTCATCCCACCCGCGGATCTCGAAGAAAGGGCAAACCCGCTTCCTTAGCGGGCTCACCCGGTGCCTGGTAAAATCGGCCACAATGTCGAAGCCGTTAAGCCCCCGGTTGGCCAAGTCTCGAATCTTGGTTGCCAGGGTTACCTCCGCCGGCTCCAACGTAGGCCGGGGCATCGGCACCTTCCCAGGGTTCGCATTGGCAAACCAGAATCGGCAGTTGTCGGGCTTCTCGGCGTAATACCACCGCGACGCCCACCCAACGACGTTCTCTTTAGCCTTGAACACCGGGTACGGGGACTTCATGTCGCGGCGGAGCTTGAAGTAGGCGCACCCCACCGCATTGTGTCCGCCGGTTGTAGTCAGCTCGTAAAAGTGGAGGAAGAGGCTGACCGTCGGCTCCACCCCGACGAATGCTTCGCAGAGGTGCGCGAAGATCGTCAAAAACAGGATCAAGTTGGGATTGAGATTCACCACCGATCCCAAGACCGCCGTAACGGATTCAACGAATCGACTCGGACCCAGAGCCCATGAATCGCGAAGAGCTCAAAACAAACGAACTCCTTGCCCTTAGGCGCAGGAACCGCCTCTCGCGGCCGCCTCCACCACGACTCGACGAAGCCGGCGGCTTCCAGCCCCTTCAGATCGTCCTCAGTAAGGAGGCTCCGCGTGAAAGGCGCCATCGGGAGGAGAAGGATTGGGAAGGAAAGATGGCGAGAGGCAGATGAAGGAAGGAGACGAAGAGACACAAGTAGTACGAGAAGGCGTGATAAGGAGACGACGAAGAAAGAAACTACGATATAAACCGGCGAGGGGGACGAACCACACCGTCCGCCGGAAGACGTGGAACCCGAGGAGTAGGAAGGTACAAGAATCACGCGCCGATTTGGGATTCCCGCCGGTTGTGGGGGCCTGCGAAAGACTGCTTTTTCGCCAAAGGCGGTTACTAGATAAGCTTTAGCGGCACGTCACCGCCCCGCCGAGGCTCGGGACTAGCTGTTGGGGAAGTATGTGGCCCATGGAGTTTGCCCACTTACTTACCCACGCCCCACAGAGACAAGCTCGGGACAAGAAGCTCGCGCCGAAGCTTGGCAAGCTCGAGTTCGAAGCTTCCCGCCTCGAAGCTCGAGCCTCTTGCTTCCTCCAGGATCTGATACGGCGGGACCCAAGGCAAATCATCACGCCATGACAGATACGCCGGGTCCCCGTGAGTCATCGAGAATTAAATGCTGATCAGACGAGGAGAGGCGCTGGCAGCAACCGACGGTAGGCGGGGATCCGTCAACCGCCCGCATGGGCAAGGGACGCGTTGACCGGTAGCGGTCAGTAGCGGTGATCGGAGGATTGCACTCGATTACGGTGGATTGATGCGCTACGGTGTGGCGAAAAGGTAACGACTAATTCAACAGACCAGCACAAGCTACAGTGGCCAAAGGGCACCTATAAAAGGGGCGCACAGGCCACAACAACGGACGGCTTCACTTCGGCATACACACAACTTACTTGGCGAATAGCTACTGTAGAACAGGAGCACTTGCACTCTCGTAGGAGCTCTAGTTCCCGGCGGTAGTTCTCCGCACCCAGGTAACGATAGGAGCACACTCACGCAGTGCCTTGAGCACTTACTGTACTCGAAGCCCGGGCTTCCCAAAGCCCGGACTTCACCCCCTTGTACTCGTTTAAGCTCGGCATTAAACGAAGATCGACATAGGGTCATTATCCCTTGATGGAGGCTGAACGAGATAAAACACTCGTGTCATCATCCCCATCCGCCCGGTCTCGACGAGCCCAGCAGCGTCGGGACCTAGGTATTTTTCTTCGGCAGCGTCCGGCCAGGCGGCCGGGCCTCGGTCCGGGGGACAGGGCCGCTTTTGGGCCTCGCACCCCTTTTCCCTTGCTCATTGGCGCTGCGGAGGCTCGCCTCCCAGTCGCCGACAGGAACCAAATCCCGCAGGCATTTGGTCAGCGACTTCCCGCTGTGTGCCTCACTGCACACCCGTCCGGTCCACTCTAGGAGTCACCTCGGATCCGGCCATTCCACACACATTCACATTCACTTCCTTCTTCTGCTATCGTTCCTCCGTGTGCCCTGCACATGATGTGGCGGAACCACCCATGGTGGCAGCGATTGGCAGCTACGCGTGTTACCCCGTGCTCCTCTCAGCACCGCGTTTGTGAACGTATAGCCCTCTTCACATCACACCAGTAGCGATGCTACTTCCACCTTAACCACAAGCCGGACCACGTCCGCTTTCCCAACCACAATCCAACACACACACATTGGCATGCCAGGCCCAATATTCCAGTTCTATGTTTGATATGTAATCATGTCCGGTGAATGTCGGTTCACCGTTCCGTGGCCAATTAAGCCCAAAAAGTATTAATTGGACCTGAGCAATGTCTAAGCAAATTTTAACCAAGACTTAAGAGTCTAAAATTGTTTTATTTAACCTAACTGGCTATCAAGGGTGATTATCAAGGCAATCATTCATAAAGTCAAAGGATAGATGAATATTATCAAGGCAATATCATCAAAGTAAAACAATTACAAATGATAACAAGGCATGATATATTTTATTGATTCCCAGTTTTATAAAATATTTCATTTACAGTATTAAACTGCATGCTTTTTAAGTAATTGTTTTACTTTAAAATACTGTAAATGAAATATTTTATAAAACTGGGAATCAATATGATCCATTAAAGTGTTAATTCGCACTAGGGAAAGCTAACTCTCCCTAATAAAAGCAAACACATTTATGGTTTAAGATGTTAACTCGCACTAGGGAAAATCGAGATTCTCCCTAGTAAAAGGAAACACCCAAAAGGGTAGGTATTAACTCGCCTTGGTCTGGGGCGCAGTGGGGGTCTTCTTGCTGATCTTCAAAAGGTCCCTCGGGCTCCTCAGCGTCTATTAACGGAACGAGTTCGAAAGACCATAAATAAAACACCAGAATGTGATAAAAGTATGATGCATGAAATGCTCTCGCTAAGTCTAGCGATCGACGACTGGTGTAAAATCTTATTCTAGATATCGAGGAAGTTCCATGATTCTTCTACTGTTTAGTAGTTTACAGAAAATAACGGTGGTGCGGTCATATGAAAATGATATGCGATGATGCATAAGGCTACCCTAAATAATTTACCCATAGTTTTAGCACATAAATGTATTTTAGGAAAAATAGTTTTTGTTTGAAGAATTTCCTTCATCAACTCCCGGAAGAATTCCTACAGTGTTTGGTGCGGTGTTGGTTAAACACATGATTATTTATACGCTTAGGGTGATTAAGTACCCGAGTTTACCCTTAGGTAAATTAGCTAAATAATTTTTACAGAGTTCAAATGAGATCACAAAGTTTTAACAATTCACTAGGATTTAATAATGTTCCTGTCGAAATTTGAGAATTTAATTGAAATCTTTTAGTATATGCAATAAGTCAAGTATTATTGCGGTGGTAATAGTACATAGGAGAATGGCAAGTAGGGCTAAACATTAGCTAGTGGTTATTTGATGGTCCTAAAAACATTTAATAACTGTATTAATTTCATATATTACATTTAGGTCCTCCTGGAATTTTCTCACGAATTTAGGAGCTTATGTGACAATTTATATTATTGGAAATCCCTTTTTAAATATTGTCTAAGAGGTGAAATATTATTTATCTAGAGGCAAAAAAGGGAATCATTTGTCCAAATAAAATTTTACTATGTGTGTTCTGTTTTTAATGGTAACCCGATAAATTCTCATATTTTTCTAAGGTCATTTCCTATTTTGTTTAATCACTATCCATTTTTTGGGTTTATTTCTCTAAAGGAAAATCCTAGAATAGGATTAAGTATTAAACAGGGGCAAAATTTTATGATACAATTTCTTTTGGTATTTTTAGTAAATCAAACAGGTTGTCAAATATTTATTATAATTTTTCTAAGATTTTTGGACGAGTCTAGATATATTAAGCATCCCCTATTATTTTTCTTATTTCTTTTAATCATTAAATCACGGAAAACTCGCGAGTACAGTACTAGGCCGGCCCACCAACCAATGGCCGGGCTGCACATGCCGAAGGCGTATTCCGGCGGGCCGCTTCTACGCGAGAGACGCGCACGCGCGGAGGCGCGATCCGCGTCCCGACATGTAGGGCCAGGTCCCCATATGTCAGTGATCCCACACGGCGACGCCCGCACGAATCTCAGCGCTGATCCTAGGGTCCTCACGTTTCTTCCATCTTGGGCTGGTGGGCGCGCGGCTGCGGAACTCGCCAAAGCTTCGTCATTGCGGCCGGCGACCATGGGGCGAGCTACCGAGTCTTATGGGTCCAATGAGCTAGCGCGCAGCTAGAGGTGCTCACGCCGGGGCCGGAGACGACCGGGCGTGGCGAAACGACGAGCGGCGGCAATGCCACGGCTCGGCGAAGCATAGCCTATGGTTACATCGGACCGTGGACAATTAAATCACGCATAAGTCTCTAGGAGTGGCGAGGAGGCTTACCACAGTGACGACGAGCGTTGGGAAACTCCAGTGAAGGGTGTCGACGAGCGGGTCGAGGACGACCGAAACAGGGCAATTGGCGCGGGAGGACCCCGGTGAAAATCTGGCGAGACCGGAGGCAGGGGGCAGTTAGTGGTGCTTCGGCGAAGCTCGGATAGCAAGGAATCGGAAAGAAACTTACCCGAGCGCGAGGAATCGAAAAGGGGAAGAAATGGGGAAATCTTGGCCGGCGGCAAGAGAATCACGCCGGCGGCGAACTCCGATGGGTGCCGGGTCGATTCCCACGAGGACGGTGGAGCTTCGGCGACGGGGAAGCTATGGCTCAAAGCTCGGGACACGGATTGCATCAAGCCGGGAATTTGGGCATTGGAGCTTGGCGTGATCAGCAGTGAGGAGAAAAGGGAAATGGAGCTCGGGCTAGGGTATTTATAGCCGAAAACGGCCCGAGGATGGCTCGCCGGACTCCGCCCATGGTTTCACCAGACCAGGGGCGCTGCGCGGCGATGGCGTGTGTCGGTGCGCATGGGCCGACCAGACGGCGGTGGCAATGGCGCGGGGGCAGCTGGGGCGCAGGGTCATGATGTCGGGGCAGGGCGCGCGGCGACGTGACAGATAGCAGGGGCGCCCATTGGTGGCACGGTTCGGTGGACACGACGGGGAGGCAATGCGCAGAGCACAACGCCGGTCGCCGACATCTAAGATCCGGCGGTCGTCTGCCACGGGATTTTGACAGGGCAAGGAGGCCGCAGGTTGGACGAAATGGGCGGTGGCGTGCCGGCACAGGGAAGACCCTGACGGGGCGTCGACATGGTTGGCCGGGGCAGCCTCAGCATGCCTTGGGAGCGCGCGTGAGAGAG
Source organism: Olyra latifolia (assembly GCA_036346145.1). Lineage (NCBI taxonomy): Eukaryota > Viridiplantae > Streptophyta > Magnoliopsida > Poales > Poaceae > Olyra > Olyra latifolia. The sequence goes on from CM070533.1 coordinate 19,402,835, forward strand.
AGAGCGGGAGGTGAGAGACGAGCGAGAGAGATGAGCCGAGGGGAGGGCGAGCCGACGGGCGAGCCCGGTGGGAGAGCGAGCCGGGGGAGCTCACCGGCTCGGGTAGGGAAAAAGGAGGCCAGGTCGAGGGCCCAGCCGTGTTGGCGAGGGTTGGGTTGGGCCCAAAATGGGTTGGGCCCGACTCAAGGAACCCATTTTTGCCCTTAGGTCAGGTTGGGGAATACAAGTTTAGGTTGATTTTAGTGAGGGTAAGAAAAGGAGTATTTTGAAGAGGGTCTAAATGTAGATACATACATATCCGAACCGACCATCTCCTTCGTCTCGCTGAAATCTCACTACTGACAAAATTTCACATTTTTTTGATTTTTTTTACTATTTGTTTTGTATTTTTGAAAATCCATGATCTAATTAGTTGTGGACTGTCCAATAATTCCGAATTTCAAAAATATGAAAAAAATAGTAAACAAAATCAAAAAAATGTGAAATTTTGCGATGAACGAAGAGTGAGATTTCGATCAGATTTACTTAAACAAGATGGTCGCGATCGATCGGCCAAATTCGATCATATATATATATATATATATATATATATATAGAGAAGAGAGAGAGAGATGGCTAGTGTGCTACGGATATGCGGAGAGATCCGTGCTATCCCGACGTATAAATTCGAGGCTGAAATAGATGATCCGAACCGTCCATCTTGTTCATCTCGATGAAATCTCGCTACACACCAAATTTCATTTTTTTTTTTGAATTTTTTAACTATTTGTTTCATATTTTTGAAAATCACTGATCTAATTAGCTGTGGACCCTCCAATAAGTTCAGTTTTCAAAAATACGAAACAAATAGTAAAAAAATTCAAAAAAATTTGAAATTTGGTGTGTAGTGAGATTTCATCGAGATAAACAAGATGGACGGTTCGGATCATCTATTTCAGTTTCAAAATTTCCAAACGTCGTGGATAGCACGGAGAGATCCATGCTATCAATAGCACACTAGCCATTCTCTCTCTCTCTCTCTCTCTCTCTCTCTCTATATATATATATATATATATATATATATATATATATATATATATACGTGCACCAGTGTGTTGAAAAGATAGCATTTTATGAGTAATTATGAGAATTGGTTTGAGTATGATTTGGTTGGGTCTATTCATAACATAGTAACTTATTTTTGCTCTGTTAGGTTTTTCTTTTGAACATTTGTGTTTTATAATGGGAGCGAATTATACCCAAGGCTTTATAATAGAATATGTCCATCTCACATAGGATTCCTTTATATGCTTAAGACTAAAATACTTTGATACCAGAAGGATTTTGAAAAATATTCCCCCCAATTACATGCACATCACAGAATTTCTAAAATGTCCAAATAGGGGTGTTACACTGATCTTGCTGGCATATTCATCTAGGGTTTCCCCTTCCTTCATGCGTAGCACTTGGAACTCGCTCTTCAACGTCTGCAGCCACGCTGACTTGACGCGATCTGCACCGACGTAACGTGTCTTGAGTGCATCCCAAATTTCCTTGGCTGTCTTCTTCGTCGCGACCTGGAGAAGAAGATCCTCCAGTAGAGCTTGAAACAGGAGGGCCTTGGTTGTCTTGTCCTTCTTCTGATCTACTACCACATCCAAAGATGGATCGACAGACCTCCTGCACTTCGGCCTCCATGATTGCTTCTACCACTACTACAGATCCGCCATCGGTCCGGTTCTAACGGCCATCAAGACGGTTTTGAACCCGATAGTTATCCGGGATCGATGCCCCATGGCATCGCCCCGGTTCCCTCACCCGTGCGAGATATAGTATCGATACCGGTTGGAGGCCACACGTGGCTTTAGCCGTGCCTCGCCAAGCCCCACTCGTAACCGGTTGGAAGCACCAACCGGTAGTGATAAGTCGTTGTTGCCCCGGTTCATTCCTCCGGCCGCATCGAGCGAGCACATGTGGCTTTACCCGTGCCTCGCTGAAGCCCGGTCAAGACGGTTGGAGGCACCAATCGGTATCGATAAAGTTGCTTGTATTAGGATCGGTTGGTTCCTCCAACCTGATCGAGCACGCACCACCGAGCTATAAATAATATATATATATATGCGTGTGAGGTAATATATATTATATATGTGTCCGTGTGTGTTAAGTCTAATATTATTATTATATATATATATATATCGTGTGCTAAGTCACAATTAATTAAAGCACATATAATCAATCATGCATAAGCGATAATTAAATCACGTAACTTTTATTAACAAACTTTAATTACAACTATTAGGTATCACAATGACATTCATTACAACTTTAATTACGTAACGTTCATCGTGATCTTTTATGTGCATCGCTCTTGGTAGCCGTAGATGTTGACCCGATAGCCAGTTCCGGTCTTTATCGAAGGGCCCCACCTATTTGCCGTTGGAACGTGAAACTTCGCCTCTTGGATTTCTGACCTTATCGAAAATCCAGCCGACGAAGTTGTTCTTGGATCGCTCTCACGGTCGCGGCGAGAAATCGGACGCGACATTGCAAGTCGGTAGTACCTCCGGCCAGATGTGCATAATATGGCACACATAGTAGCCGCATATATTGGTGCCTGACGGCTGACGCCAGACCTGTGGTGAAAAAACCTAACAGCGTGAAATGGATGCATGGAAATAAAGTTAACTAACTCAAAAGCTACCCTGATGGCATACATACTCGAGAGGCAAGTGTAATATCGAATTCCTCGTTGAATTCGCCCACGGTTTAATGCGGAACTGCGTGCGAATGCACTACACACGTGATTGCAAATTGAACATGATTAGAATTTGTTTAAAATGGAGTAGAACGAGCACAATAATGGAAAGAACAAGAATACCGGTTGAGAATGTCGATCAAGTTTTCATACTTTTCAACTGGTCTCCTCAATGAAGTCTATAAGCGTGATCATGCTACGATCTAGCTCGATAATGAGAAGAATCCAATGAAAGTTGTACATATATATGGAACATAGGTAACTAATTAGTTCTAACATCGTGTTGTGGAAAAAGATTAGAACGAGTGATGCGAAAACACTTACTCAAAGTTGTAGGGTAAAAGTATCTTTGAATGATATTTTTGACCTATTAGCCCGCTGTATATGTTGGTCTCAGATCGGCGGGGATATTTTAACATTTGTCTCATTGATAACTAAAGGGTCAAGGAAGCCTGTGTTGAGACTAGAAACACTTTTGCATCTTTCTATCTCCATTCTACATAAGAAGAAATTAGTTAGGCTTGCAAGTTAGTATAGTGCAAGGGCCCGCACGGTGGATTTTTGCAATTAAATAAGACACTTACAGAGTCCAGCAACTCAACATGGCCACGTCGATGGCGTCTGACTGGTATAGCTCGTACATTACTGGCCATTGGACATAAAATTCACTGTCGCCGTGAAAAAAATGTTCTTCCTTGCACTTGACGGCAAATGACATTAGACCATGCTTGAACGCATCCAGGTACCATTCATGGAATTGGCGCATCCTAGTTGGTAGTGGCCAATCTCCTCACGCTGACCAAGGAAGCGCCGGTGTATATTGCCATCGACCTGCGCAGCTTCAATCTGCATGTCGCCTAATATTTGCTCGGTGAAGACCGGTTTCTTCGATGAATTTTTGCATCTCCTTGGCCTTCGATCACCGATGACGTCGTCTTCTTTGGCGTCTTCTTCTTGGACCTTTCCTTGACCAATGTGCGCCAGAGTCGATACACGAGGTTTTTCCTTTTGTCCTTCAAATTTTTCACCGCCCTCAAGCCTTTTAGAAATTCTTCCGCATCAGTCGAACCTTCTTCTCTAGTGACTTGGGTTTAAAAAATTTAGTGACCTTGGCTCTGACTACTTTCTCGGTCTCCTCCTCCGTCATATGGTATGCCCGTTTTGCAAGTGCAGCTAGCTTCTTGGGTTGGGTGGACCTCGTCCTCTTCTTGTTCTTGCCGGGCGAGCCGGGCTTGCTTGTCTTGGGCGGCGATGTTGGAGTTGGAGTTTAGCGGCGAGCTTGGTGCAGAGGCGGGCTTCTTCGGGAGACATCTCCTTCGGTGATGATGGAGGTGATGACGGACCGCTTATGTGTGCCGGAGGTGATGAAGGTGTTGGAGAGGACACGTCCATGTGATCTCGAAAAATAATGTACTTCTTCTGCCATTGGATGAAATTATGGACTGCCTCTCCTAACTTCGTAGTCCCGTCACCTCCGAGAATATCGAGGTCCAGCTCCTCGCACCCTGGGCATACCTCCTCAACCAAGACCCTGGAGTAGCCCGGCATTATCTGTTGGCCATGGATGACCAGCCCTGGCTCCACCGGGTCAGCCATGCCGTGAGCCGCCTTGAAAGAGATGTTCCTCACTTGGACGTGCAGCTCACAAGGTGTCCGCTGCGTGATGTCGTCCACAGGCCAGTGGCCCAAGTCCGGTTCGGGCAACCCACCGGAAGCACAGCTGCTTCGCCGCCTTGAGGGACTAATGAGGTCCGGATTAGCAGGAGGTTCCTGGCCCGCATCTAGCCGTTGGCTCAAGGCTAACTGTACCTGTCTTTGGATCTCTTCTTTCATGCTCTGTTGTGTTTGATTCAGGCGTTCTTCAAGCATTAGGAGCTGTTGTGTACTGTCGGGACTTGCTTCTCACCGAGACTCCTATAGGTAGCGGCGTCCTTAGCGAACCCAATCTTCCACGGAACGACGCCAACGCCTCGTACGCCCGTGGTGCTCCGGTTTTGTAGGGCCCTTGTAAGCTCGCTCGTTCTCCTGTTTAGCACGAAGGTGCCACAGGAAGATTCTCGATCGACTTTACAAGTCTTCGCCACATCTGTCAGCACATTCCCGAACACCGTGTTTCCATCATCGTCAAGGTCGCCGCCGTGAGCATAGAACCATCTCTTCGCTCTGTCTGGCCATTCCATTGTCGTGGGTGTGACACCCTTCGCCGCCAGCTTCTTGTTCCTCTTCTCCCATTTGTGCATCGTGGCGGTAACCACGGGGCGAGGTGGTGGTGGTATTGCTTCTTCTGAGCATTCTGGCTGTTCCTTTCGGTCAGACTTTGACCTTCATTCGAATTCTTGTAGTTTACGAACGCATCCCAGTGATTTTGCAACTTTGGGTACTTGTTGAAGTCAGGAATTCGGTTCTTCTTGACGTACTCCGTGTTCAACTTCTTTTTATATGTTTGGAATGCGATGGCCATCTTCTTGAACGTGTAACTCTTCACCTTCTCTTCGGTCCCTTTGGGGAAGGTGAATGTCTCCTTCAGGTCGGTCCAGAGCATGTCCTTCGTATCTTCAGGGACATTGTCTCATCTCACGATGCTAACTGGCACATGGTCCTTGCGTGGGCGCCAAGATGCGAATTGAACGGCCCAATCGCCCCTAGGGGTGAAAGAGGTTGGCCGTTATCGCTGACTTCGGTGATAACATGTCTTGCCTTCGACTTCTTGTTTGAACCTCGCTGACGTGATTGGCTACTCGATTGAGTGATATGAAAATATGGTACAATAATGTCTACGTGTTAGAATGTTGGCTTAGCATGATGGTGGAACCGGCATATACAAGTTCGATCTAATTACCATGGTCGTCTCAGCGGCCTCGGCATGAGTCTCATCGGTCTCAACGAGCCTTAAGTCCACGACAGGCCTTGCGGCCTCGATGGAATCATCGAGCTCGTAACCATCTTCTCCTGAAATCAAACTTCTCATGAACTCGTCTCCATCAAACCCTTCTCCCACCATCGTAGTTTTGTAGTCTATAAGAAGGCATTAAAAATTAACGAAAAAAGATTAACAATAGTATACTTGCACATTTCACATATACTTATACATAAACGGGTGACAACGAGGAGGCGGTAGGGAAGATGAGGTAGATGATCGAGGACTCAAGCATAAAGGATGTGAGGACGGTATATACATTACATTTCACAATTAATTGACATACATCTTAGAATTCAAATTTGCTATAAAATTGGCATATACATATACATCTCAAAATTCATATAAATAAGATACTGAGGTCGATTGTCTTCCATTAAATACATGCTATGTTTTATTTTTTTCATGTAAAATTTATATCTTGGACCAATTATTTGGCAATTTAACTACTTTACTCCCTAGTGCTGAAATCCTGGCTCCGCCATCGCGTGAGGTTTGGGCATTTCGTCGAACACTGGGCGCACCGTGATTGTGCTCTGTTGGCAGCGCCAAGACTCTGTCGCTCGTGCCGCCTTTGTGTCACGCCTCCGTCATGCTTGCCCGAGCCCGCACTCATCGCCCCATGCTCACGGCTGCACCTTGCCGAGGAGCGAGGAAGGGAAGGAGAGAGGAGCACAAGGAGCACCTTGCTTTCATGGGTCGTCGGTGACGAGGAGGACGGCGGCTGCTGGGTCGGGAGGACGGCGGCGCTTCGGGGTTGTCGGAGAGGAGGAGGAGGCGGCGGGGCTCGGCGGCGTCGGCGAGAGAGGTTGGAGACGATAAAACAGTTATGCCTCCAACCTCACTCGCTTTGAATTTATATGATGGTGGCATCGGTCGGTTGGTATCATCCACCGACTAACCACACATCGATCCTGTTGGTTACACCAACCGACCAACGCCCGCATTAGGTAGTGCCCTAGGAACCATCGGTCCGGTTGGTATCACAAACAGGGATGGAATCTCACTTAGTCCCGGTTGAGGACACCAACCGGACGGAATCTCCTTAGTCCCGCTTAATTACACCGACTGGGACTGATTTGCTAAAAAAAGGCGCGAGAGGAGCCAGCTCAGCGCACGCCGCTAATTTGCTATTAATATCTCGAAAATTATAGAAAACTGTTGGAAGCCTTGAAATTTCTCTTTAATTTTTAAATTTTAGTATAAATTTTACCTTTTATATAAATTCAATTATTGCTTCATGGCTTACTAAAAATAATAAATCATACTTATTCCACACTAAATCGATTTCAAAAAATAAAATAAATTAAAAATTCACATATTCTTTACAATTTAATTTTCCAACCATCTTAAATTCAATTATATAAATTCAATGATTTTCACCTTTTTATATAAATTCAATTATTGCTTCCTTCCTTCATAAAAAATCATAATTCATACACGGTTTTAATTGGTAACATACTTTGTAATTTATGGCAAATTACTACCATCGCCATGTGGAACCACAAGTCCGTGATCTCCATTTTGAGGAAGTAATCCGGTTGGTGTCTCCAACCGACTACTGAATCCGGTTGGTGTATCTAACTTAGGGACTATGTGGAATTCAAACGACGCAATGTTGGCGCGAACCGAGGCGCCTCGCCTCTTCTCTGCCTCGACAAGAGGCCTCTTCTATAAAACCGACGATCTTCCTCTGCCTAATTAACCGTCTTCCTCTTCGATCAAAGGCGTCTTCCTCCTCGCCTCTTCTGTTCCTCTAACTCCACCCCACCACCATCACCGATGCTCGCGGGTGCCTTCCACCGCCGCCGCCGTCTTCCGAGGATGAGTGTCCCCTCGAAGCGCATTCATCGCAACCGCCGAGGAAGGAGTCCGTCTTCTACCCGGCGGAGTTGTCCATGTCGGACGAGTTGTCCATTTACGACGAGGACGAGGAGGACTTCGACGACGAGGACGTCGTCGCGGAGGAGGACGAGGACGAGGACGAGGAGGACGACAATCCGGAGTCGGAGGAGGAGGAGGAGGACGACGACGACGACGACGCCTCCGACGATGGCGCCGACGCCGACGACGAAGACGACGATTAGTTCCGACAGATGCTAGAAATTAATTATTAGTTATTTAGTATATTATTAGAAATTAGCTTTTAGCATCTTTTGTGGTAACCCGTGGGACATTGTACAGGGTACCAATATTATTTGTAAATTATTATAATGGTATAATATATGTACATTTCCTATAATATATGTTGTCTTTGGACCCATAAGATTTGTCCTCACAAATACATTCATGTACCATAAATTAAAAGTCAAAAGTATAAAACATAAATTAAAAATCAAAAGTATAAAACATTACGTATAAACTATAAATTTCGATACTAAAGAAAACCACATTGGAAAACAGGACTTCTCCTTTCAATTTATATGATGAGGAATCATCCCGGTTAGTGTCATACACGGGACTAACATCACATCATCCCGGTTGGTGTATTACACCGGACCGCTTGCTCATATCAGTCCGGTTGGTGTAACAAACCGAATGAATGCTCACTTAGTTCGATAGATTACACCAAAAATAAAGAATACAACGGCATGAAGTGACTCGAACCGTGATCGCACGGGAAGCCAGCTCAAACGCACGCCGCTAGCCAGGAGAGGATGGGGTTTTGATCGGCCTTCACGGCACGAACCTTTTGTACCCTTCTTAAGAGATAGGATCACTCACCGACATGTGGGCCCATCTCAGTGGTTCCCACATGTCATTGGTACTAATTTGCCATTAATTTCTCGAAAATTATAGAAAAGCTGTTGCTGGGAGCCTTGAAATCTCTTTAATTTTTCAAAATTTATTATAAATTTTCACCTTTTATATAAATTCAATTATTGATTCATTGCTTACTAAAAAATAATAACTCATACTTATTCCACACTAAAATGATTTTCAAAAATAAAATAAATTAAAAATTCATATATTCTTTACATTATTATTTTCCAACAAATCATACTTATTAATACAGATTTTCACCTTGTTATATAAATTCAATTGTTGCTTCCTTGTTTAATAAAAAATCATACTTTATATAACACGATTCGACTTATTTGCTAACATACTTTGTTTTTACAAGTGATCCTTCATTATGATCGTGTCGTACATAGGGGGATTCCTCTATATCATTCAAGATAGTAATGTCTACGTCCACCATAAAAGGAGGTAGCTCGTCGAACTGATTGTGCTCTTCTTCATCTGTGACGCCCTCAACTCCGACGATCCTTCTTTTACATGGGAGAACCACGTGGCGCCTTGGCTGATCGCTAGTCTTCTGCTTCTGCTTGTTATCTTCGGTAGGCTTGTCCTTCTGCTTCTTGCTTTTAGTAGGCCTGTCCTTCTGCTTTTTCGGTTTGCTGTTCATGTCCATCACGTAGAATACCTGTGTCACAACATTTGCTAGCACGAACAGTTCGTCCCTATAGGCCACTTGCTTGAGGTCCACGGTTGTCATACCGCACTAAATCGATCTCAACGGTACATCAATTTGACCCATTGGCACCAAACAGAGGGATTTTAAAGGTCCATACTCGAGTTCCCAGATATCTTCTATGTAACCATAGCGGTGTCCATCTTTCCATTTTGTCTAAGACATCTATACGGACCCCATTGTTTTGGTTGGTGCTTTTGCTATCCTTGGCAGTTGTGTAAAATGTGTACCCATTTATCTCATACCCATGGAATGATACGATTGTCATGGATGGTCCTCGAGCCACGAGTTTCAACTGCTCATTGTCCGCTCGGGAGCCCATCGGTTTCTTTTGTAACCAACCACCTAAACGATCCATTTGCTCTAGTGCGATCCACTTTTTCGACTTCTCCGGAGTGCTGGTCGCGAGAATCATCTCATGTTCATGGATAAACTCACCACTACAGGTTGCTTGTTTCAAGACTGTGAAATGTGCTTGTTTAAATGAAAGTAGATCGTCGCTAAAGAATTCTCTTCTCCCTAGAGTTCCTTTTCCCCGTAGCCTGCCCTCATGGCGTGAAACAGGGACACCAATCGGATTTAGCTCATCAATGTAGTCGACACAGAACTCAATCATCTCCTCTGTGCCAACACCCTGTGCAATGCAGCCTTCTGGACGAGACCGGTTCCGAACATATTTCTTTAGGACACCCATGTACCTCTCGAAAGGGAACATACTATACAGGAACACGGGTCCAAGAATTTCTATCTCTTTGATAATGTGAACCATGAGATAGACCATAATATCGAAAAAGGACGGAGGGAAGATCATCTCAAGGCTGACCAGACTATCAACCACGTCATCCTGCAGCTTAGATAAGTTTCGTGGTTCGATGACTTTCTGCGACACCGCGTTGAAGAACGAGCACAGCTTTACGATTGTCCCTCGTACCCAGTCCGGCAGAATACCTCTCAGCGCCACTAGGAGCAACTGTGTCATCAACATGTGACAGTCATGTGATTTCAGGTGTACTATCTTATTCTCTTTCGTGTTGATGAGTCTCCTTATGTTCGAGGAGTACCCAGAAGGGATCTTCACACTGTTAAAAACTTAATCATGTTTTTTTTCTCTTCCTTGCTCAGAGTGTAGCTCGCAGGGTGGAGGTAATGTTGTCCTTTCGCTCTCTTTTCTGGATGTAGGTCGTTCCTGAGTCCCAGTAGATGCAGGTCCTTTCGTGCTTGAAGTGTATCTTTTGATTTACCGTACATATCTAGGAAGCCTAGCAGGTTCACGCAGACATTCTTCGTGATATGCATGAAGTCCAGTGAGTGGCGGACCTCTAAGTCTTTCCAGTAAGGTAAATCCCAAAATATTGACTTCTTCTTCCAAATGGGCTTCATATGACCTTGTTCAGTAGGGACAGATTTGCTACCAGGACCCTTTCCAAATACTACTTTTAGATCTTTTACCAGAGAAAATACAAGTGTCCCACTGCGATGCAGGGGCTTCTTACGTTTCTCTTCTGTCCCATCGAAATTCTCACCCTTCCGTCGTAACGGATGCTTTAAATGGAGGAACCTACGGTGGCCCATGTACACGACCTTTCGGGAGTTTTTCAGATACTTGCTGTCCGTATCCTCTAAGCACTGGATGCATACTTTATATCCTTTGATAGATAGGCCTAACAGGTTACCAAGTGCAGGCCAGTCGTTGATGGTTACGAATAGCAATGCACGTATGGTGAAGTGCTCTCTTTTGTACTCATCCCATACACGTACACCATCGGTCCACAGCGTTAGCAGATCTTCCACCAACGGTTTGAGGTACACGTCGATGTCGTTTCCAGGTTGCTTCGGCCCTTGGATAAGCAACGGCATCATAATATACTTTCGCTTCATACATAGCCAAGGAGAAAGGTTGTAGATACATAGAGTCACGGGCCAAGTCTTTGGATCGCCTTTTCATATCGCCGAACGGGTTCATCCCATCCGTACTCAACCCAAACCTTATGTTCCTTGCATCCTCAGCAAAGTCCGGGTATTTTCTATCGACTTTCCTCCACTGGGAGCCATCAGCGGGGTGCCTTAGCCTTCCATCGTCCTTACGATCTTCTTTGTGCCAACGCATCATCTGGGCATGCGCTTTGCTCGCAAATAAACGCTTCAACCGGGGGATTATACGGAAATACCAGACCACCTTAACGGGGGGTCTCTTCTTCTGACGCTGCCCCTCTTCCTCGCCTCGGTCATCACGCCTAGTTTTATACCTCGAAGTTCTGCACACCGGACAAGCTTCCAAATCCTCATACTCATTGCGATACAGGATACAATCGTTCCGGCATGCATATATCTTTTGTACCTTCAACCCCAAAGGGCAGACAACTTGCTTGGCGTCGTACGTAGTTTCAGGCAGCGTGTTACCCTCTGGAAGCAACTTCTTTATGAGGCATAACAACTCGTTGAATCCCTTATCAGACAATCCATTGGTCGCCTTCCACTGTATTAGTTCTAGTGTGGTACGCAATTTTTTGTGGCCCTGTTGGCAGTTTGGGTACAATAGTGTTCTGTGGTCCTCCCATAGGTGCTGGAACTTTTCGTAATGTCTTTCGTTGGTGTATTCTCCCTCTCCATCAAGCAGCATCTGTTCTAGGTCATCTTCGCCAAACTCCCCCAATGTATCTTCGAAAGAACCGTGTTGGCCAGCATCGGGGATATTGTTGTCCCCCTGATCTTCTTCTTCTTCAACATCTTCTCGTATAGTCTCTTCTTCACCATGCTTGGTCCAATAGGTATAGTTTGGCATGAAACCTCTTGAGAGCAAATGGAAGTGAAGGTGGCTGGATTTTGGCCACTCCTTCTCATTCTTGCAGTCTATGCATGGACAACATATGTAGCCTGACTTCGTGTATGCATCGGCAGCACGAAGAAAAGCTTGCAAACCCTGCAAGAACTCCGGGGTGCGTCGGTCCATGTACATCCATCGCCGGTCCATCTACATTATGTTACATCAAGGCAGCTATTAGCTCATTTTTCAATAATGAATTTTTTAACATTTCGCAAATTTCAAATTAAACAAACATTGACCATTAATTTCTCTTATTATATATTGGCGATTTTTATAATATCACATTGTATTCAAAGCAATTTAAAAGGCCAACATGTTGATATAACTTTTATCCATTAAAGATGCATATAATTTGATTAAATGTTGGTCAAAATTTATAAAGTTTGACTTTTCTCAAGTCAAAATATGCCTTACAAAATGGAATGGAGGAGTATTAAATTTATTTGAAAATTCGCATCGATCGATGGAACCAAAACCTAAATTTGACTTTAAAAAGTCTTTCAAGACAAACGTTGACCATTAATTTCTCTTATTATATATTGACGATTTTTATAATATCACATTGTATTCAAAGCAATTTAAAAGGCCAACATGTTGATATAACTTTTATCCATTAAAGATGCATATAATTTGATTAAATGTTGGTCAAAATTTATAAAGTTTGACTTTTCTCAAGTCAAAATATGCCTTATAAAATGGAATGGAGGAGTATTAAATTTATTTGAAAATTCTTCATCGATCGATGGAACCAAAACCTAAATTTGAGCTAGATCCACACATTCAACGCGAGCTACATCTAATCCAACCAAATTCCAAACTTACACAACTAGTTATTTCATCAATCATGAGAAAAGCTCAAATTTTCTTCACATTTCAAGCAAAGAAGAAGCTCCATTTTACACCAAATGTAGTGAGGAACTATGTTACTAACCTTGGTTAACTTGGCTGGGAGTAAAAATGACCAAATTTCGCAAGACACCTCCCCTTTCTTAAAGCTCTTGGCGGTACACAGACTTTGTTCTTGATCGATCATAACAAAATATCAAATTTTCTTCACATTTCAAGCAAAGAAGAAGCTGCATTTTACACCAAATGTAGTGAGGAACTATGTTACTAACCTTGGTTAACTTGGTGGGAGTAAATGACCAAATTTTGGCAAAGACCTTCCCTTTTTGGTGCTCTTGGCAACACAGACTTTGTTCTTGATCGATCATGACAAAAGATCAAATTTTCTTCACATTTCAAGCAAAGAAGAAGCTCCATTTTACACCAAATATAGTGAGGAATGATGTTACTAACCTTGGTTAACTTGGCTGGGAGTAAGATGACCAAAATTTTGGTAGCACCTGTCCCCCTTTCTCTTGGCCTAGCTAAGCTCTTGGCCGGCGATGTTCTTGATCTGGCAGTGTGAGGAGGAGGCGGGGAAGAGGACTGTTCAAATAAGGCTGCGTAGTACCGGTTTAAGATACCAGCCTGTACTAATGCTGTAACATCGGTCCCGGTTCTTGTAACCAACCGGTATTAAGCAGACGAGTTCGGTTGGTGTAACCAACCGCATCGATGTTAGAGAATCAAGACGGTTGGTTTCTTCAGCCGGTCCATGTTATGGAAGGCCTGTACTGATGCTCTAACATCGGTCTCGGTTCTTATAACTAACCGGTATTAATCAGGCCGAGTTCCGGTTGGTTAGACCAACCGGTACTGATGTTAGCGAATCAATACCGGTTAGTTTCTTCAGCCGGTCCATTTCAATGCAAATTAGCATTTACACCGATCACCATTTCACAGATTCATACTTGTACTCATTTGTTGATGAACATTTTTGCACATATCAACAATTCATTGCACATATCACCATTTCACCATAACTCATTTCATTGCACAGATCCCATTTCACAGATTCATACTTGTACTCATTTGTCGATGAACATTTTTGCACATATCAACAATTCATTGCACAGATCACCATTTCACCATAACTCATTTCATTGCACAGATCCCATTAATTCCATCACAAAATAGTTCATCACATACATACATAATTAAACACTGATCTCACTGATTCCATCACAAAATAGTTCATCACATACATACATAATTAAACACTGATCTCATTGATTCGATCACAAAATAGTTCATCACATACTACATAATTAAACTACATACATACATAATTACTAAACTATATACATAATTAAACTAAACATCAACTATATTCTACTCATCCTCCTCCGCCATCAGCGCCTCGATCGATTTCGTCATCGTCAGGCAGAGGACGAGGCGCAGGGGGGAGGACGAGGCGGCGCACGCGGCGTGGGATCCCCACCTCCATGTGCATCCGATCCTGGAAGCTTGGCGGTGGCAACAGCGGCGGCAGCAGCTAGCCCAGTTCCTCCCAGCTGCGAGGTTGATATGGTGGCGGCGATGAGCAGGCGCCGGCGAAGTCCTCCATGCCTCCTCCAGGTTGGTGCGGGCGCTGTCGGAGGTTGCGGCGGAGGTGAGCGGGGCGGCGCGCGAGGTTGCGGCGGAGGATATGGGTGGGGCGGCACGGACGGTTGCGGCGGAGGATGTGGGTGGGGCGGCACGGGCGGTGGAGGTGGATGGGCTGCTGTTGGCGGCGGATGTTGCTTGCGGAGGATGGGGATTGCAAGTCACCCCGCAGGTCTTGAGGCGCGAACCATGGCGGAGGAATGCGGTCTGGTGGTGGCGGTGGCGAGAGAGAAGGGGATCGAAATGGTGCGGATCGTTGTCCATGTTGATGGAGGGGGAAAATATAGGGGAGGGGAAGATAGAAGGTCAGATCCATTAAACACACGGCAAATTCCAATGCAGTCAAATGTGATTAAACACAAAGCAAATTCCAATGCAGAACTGCAAAATCCAACGTGAAATCAATAAAAACAAGTTATAATGAACCGAAGAAAAAACAAGGAACTGCAAAAGTTTAGGAACTGAAGAAAACCAGGGATGAACTGAAGCCGAGGTGGGACTGTGGGAGCTAGGAAGAAAAAGAAGTGTGGGGCTAGCGACTAGCCGTGAAGGAGGGGTTCAAATTAATACCGGTTGGTTGCATCAACCTGTACTGATGGTTGGTTACACAAACCTGTACTGATGCATCAGTACAGGTTTGTGTAACCAACCGGTACTAAGCAGACCCCGGGATCATCCGGTTTGTGCCGTTGCCGATCATCAAGACGAACTCAATCAGCAGCAACGCGTGGTAGGAATAAATGGAAAAAACAGAGCTGTCGTGGAGAACAGAAACAGGTTTGTATTTAGCACGATGTACGTACATGCGTATTGCCGTAGCACCCTGGTATTTATACTCGGCCAGCCGGCACAACCGCCGCTGCAAAACATATCCTTAAGCTAACTAACTAAAGATAACATGCTATAGATAGATAACCTTATCTACTATAGATAGATAATACAAAAGATAGCAATATTAACTCTAACAACCTCGGCCATGGGGTCGTTGGCGTCCTCGGAGTCCTTCACCACCTTGGCCATGGGGTCTTCAGCAACGGCGTCCTCGGAGTCCTTCAGCACCTCGGCCATGGTGTCGTCGGCGTCAGCATCGGCCTCTGAGTCCTTCACCACCTTGACCATAGGGTCTTCGGTGTCATCGTACAAGCTAGGAGTCCTTCGCCACCTCTGCCATGTGGTGTTCATCGCCATCATCCTGCAAGCTCTCAGCCATGGAGTCTGCGTGTGGTGTTCTTGTTCATGTACTCTTCTGGGCATGACTATACGAGAGGGCTTCCTTTTATGCTTTGCATGCAATCATGTAGCGCATGGTTGTGCTGTACACAGCAGGCAACGAAGCATTGGAGTAATTAATTTTGCATGCTTCTCCGGTTCTACTTAGAACCTTGTAGCAATTAATGGCATGAAGGGAAAAACTGGAAGGAATGCAAAGAAAACGCTTTGGGAACTGGATGTGCCTTACAAAACTAAACAAACACTAATGCAAAACACACCTTACATATTGACAGTCTTCGAAATGCTACTTTGACTACTAGTTACTATTGTAATTTATTTATAAAATCCACTAAATTTATGATATTGTGAAAGAGCTTTTCACAATGAATCTATATATATGGTTTTCAAATGCTCAATTTAAATAGTTTTTTATATAAATAAGTTTCAAAATTTTGAATTGCACATATCTTAAACGTGAAGTTTTTTTCACTATGAAGGGAGTATTCAAGAGCTAGTACTGTTATCCATTATATGTGAACAGCCCTTCTAAATGTCAGATGTACACGCAAGCATTAGGATGCAAATAAACGATGGCCAGTTGGATATTCAGTCAACTTGGGGGACAAATTAATTAAACTAAAGGACCACGCATCCAACGTGCCTTTTAATTTAGTCACCAATCAAACATCAATAGCGGTACCAACTCACTGTTTTTTCTATATGCATATTTATAAAGGGTCTGTTTGGTATGCTGGCTCGCGCGGGCCGAGCTCGCTGCGTGCCGTTGACCACGCCTGCGCAGCTGTTTGGTCGCCTGCACCGCGTATCGCCAGCCTGGCTCTGCGCGTGCAACCACGGCTAAAAGCGCGTGCGAGGGTGGCTCGGTGGAGATGCCGCGCGGGGCCGTTTTTTCCGAGCCAGGCCCGCACAGTTCACGCTCGCGGCATGCAGCGTACCAATCACGCTAAAAATAATTAACAAGGCGTACGTAGGTCACTTGCAACTGGCTTTAATTTATACATGCATACTACCATTTCGATTTCAGAAAGGGTCACAACTCACATCGGCTTCGGGCGTGCGAAGGACCCCCTCCTTTTTTTAGAGGTTACTGTTCAAAACCATAAAATCCAAAAAGTATAGAAGCAATCGAGATCTATTCTACAAAGTTAATCTCACATATTTGAATTACGCGAGCAAAACTGATATCTACCAGTACCACAAAATGATCTAGGGAGAGAAACTTAGAAGAGATCTACCTTAGAAAAATACTGCTTGGATGAACCTGTTTAACTTTATATCATTGTCTACGCCAATGGCGAAAAATCAATCCATAAAAGTAAATAAGATGCCGCCAAGTACAATGGACTCAACCAAACCAGAAAAATCTGAGAAAACGTACTATAGGTGTGTTTGGTTTGGTTCATGACCCTGAATAGCCCTGCCAATGCATTGGGTATGACCAACTCACGGCACAACCAAAACATCGGTACTGTGTTTGGTTCGAAGTCAAATTTTGGTAGGGTATAAATAGCTATTTGTTTGGTTAAAGACAAATGAGGCAACTAAAATTTGGCAAATTATGTGGGTATTGTTTGGATTATTGTCATATATGAGTGAATTTTCAAAAAAAATATAATTTTCAACTTCACATTAAAAAGATTCAAAAAACAAAAAAGAAATAAACTCTAAAAATTGTAAAAAAATTTTACTGTGTTTTTATAGAGTTTTAATGACGCATATGCAACTTGTGGGAACGATCCAAAGGGTGTTGGGCCCATTAATTAGTGGATTCTTTGCCTACACTAGAAAACGGTTATATAAAGAGAAGAGGTGTCACTATTGTAAACATATATGTAAAATAATAAAGAATTATTACCTTCTATCTTCAAGTATCCTTGATTCATCGGGTTGTGATTTGTGAATGCGTCGAAGAAACCAGGTAGCTAGGCCTCCTCAACAGTCACTCGAAGCAACCATGGGAATTACGAACTGATCAAAAGTATATAAACGGTGGTTAATTAATTAATGCTCAGTTGGTAATTCAGTCAACTTGGACAGGAGGATAAATTAAATTAACGGATCACGCATCCAACGTGACTTTTTCTATATGCAAATTTATAAAATAATTAGCAAGGCGTACGCTCATAGCTGATTTTAATTAATTTATAGTTACTATCGTAATTTCTTCAGGCAGCTGCTACCTGCTTATAAATAGCAGCATCCATGCAAGCACACTCAACACAAACACAAGTCGCAGTGGTAATAGTAGTACTAAGTACTTCATCACTAGATTAATCTCCCAGCTCTAAACAAATTAATTAATCAAGGCAGACAATGGAGGGCAAGAGGAGCCTCAAGATCAGCAGTGTAGTGATCATGGGTCTGCTGATCTTGGGCCTCGCTGTTTCGGTCAATGGGATCTGCGATTGTTGCATAAGCACAGCCGCAAAGATCTGCTGTAATGGTTGTGTCCTTGCGGGCAAATCCGAATTAATCTGTAAGAACGTTTGTTGCTACCCCTGTAGTACTTCAGATGGTAAACTCACTAAACTCGCTCTTTATGATCAGTATATTATCCGTTTATTATTTATAATCCTGCTGCTGCTGATTGACGATGAGTATTGCATTGTATGTTAAGTACATGTTACGTGTGCATGTTTAATTTGGTAGGCGAAGCAAGCGTCGCGGACTATTGCAAGCTGGGATGTATATTCTCCAAGTGCAACAACACAGGTAAAACAACCCCAACGCCGTCGTTGTGCATAGATACATATGCATGCATGGCTTTTTTTAGTTACTTTTCTGGCCTATCGGGACTAACTAGAACTATATATATTATGGCAGCGGTTGGTGGTAACCAAGAACAGCAAAGTGCCATGGAACAGTACTGCCACAATGCATGTCACCAGTTCTGTACCAAGGATGCCAACCTCGCAATTGTTGATGCTTAATCAATTAAGCATGACAACTATCTCTCATGCATATGTTGGTCGATGACAAGGCAATGTTCTGTTAAGCTTTGCCTCCAATAAATTATTGGATGTGTCATATATACCTATCCCAATGGACCAAACGATATGTTCGTCTTATCGTATATATATGTAGCTACTTCCAATAAGACCATACGTACGTATATATATGTAGCTACTTCCAATAAGACCATACGTAAGGGTCACTGTGATAAATACTATGTATGTATGTTGTGCCCAGCCTTGGCAATTTGATTACAACTTAATTACTCCCTCCGTTCAAGAATATAAGACGTATTTAGATTTGAAAAAAGTCTTTAAAGGTAGACTTTGACCATAAGTTTCACTTATTATATATTGTCAATTGCTATAAAATAATGATGTATCAAAAGCTATTTAAAATACAAATCTAGTGATACAACTTTTGTACACCAAAGATTTATATAATTTGACTAATTGTTGGTCAAAACTTACAAAGTTTGACTTTTGGAATCAAAATACGCCTTATATTCTTGAACGGAGGGAGTATTGTTTAATTGTCAGTGTTCTTGTTTCTATTTGTTATTTCTCTACTCCTATGTTATTATATAGGGTCAAATTTTGCATACAATTGTGTAGTCAGATAGCCCCTTACGTGCCATCGCTTAGCCATCTCTCTCTTATTTTTCAATGCAATTGCTCAAATATTGCTCTGTATGACATTGTTTAAAACTTATTATTTTTGTTTAAGCTATGCAAATATACTAAAAAATTCTCAAGAAACATAGTGTTATCGGATATGCAATACATTCAATCTATAATTCTTTTATTTTATAGAAGTTTTTATATTAATTTACACTTAAAAATATTTTAAACATAAAAGATTTATCTTAAAAATATAAAAAAAATTGTACATTCAAATTGTGCATACTTAATAACTCTGTGTTTTTTCTGAGGATTTTTGAAATGTTAACATAGTTTAAATAAAGAAGATAAGTTTGCACCAATGGCATATAGAACAATAAAGCAATTACAATCGCATAGAAGATATAAGGCTCTAAGTGATTGCATGTAAGATATTACATGTCTTTGCAATGGCATCTAACATATTTTTCCTATTATATATGCCTAGCCGACCACTCGATCGGCTAACCATGCTAACCACTTCTATCTCTATCGCTTCTACTAGTAGATGTAAGAACATCTCCAATGGTGTTGGTTATAAGAAAGTACCATGTCATCTATAGATAGCAAATAGCCAATCTCTCCAATAGTGCTAGCTATAATATTGTCTCTAACATTAATTTGAACCCACATGTAATAGTGTGCATCCACCTTATAATCTGTTATAGCCTGGCTCTTAGCTAAGAGGCAGCCTCTATCTCTCTCACCTCCTTCTCTCCTCCACATAAGCAAAAAGTTGAGGTGGATTTCTTATAGCCAGCTGAGGTGTCCCATTAGAGATGCTCTAATCGCACATACACACCTCATGCACCATACGCATGCAACATCCAGCATGCACGTTATCACGAACACAAAGGGCATTTACACACATTTGTAAATATCATGTCAAGAGTTGAAGTCCATTTTATATATCTAAACTATTGAGAAAGTCTACTTAATCCTCCAAACTATGAAAATGTCCATTTTACATACCTCGATATGAAAATCTGAACAAATAACCCCTAAGGTAGTTTTAAAGGTGGTTTTGCTATTTGTAATTTGAATAAGTCTATATTACACTCTTAAATTATTGAAAAAGTCCAATAAACTACCTAAACTACAAAAAAGTCATAAAACAAATCAATTTCTTCAAAACATTACCCGTTTCAAAATTCTATATTTTAGGGATTTATTGGATAATAAAGCTTTCATGTAAAATTCCGAAATGGCTAGGTTTCAAAGTATTTATATAAGAATATGAATATTTTTAAAGCGGTTATCTTTTGTGAATTTTATTAAAGAAATTGGATATTTTTAAAAGGCTATATTTTTTTTGTAAAAAAGTCCATTGTAGCCTTGTCGATAGTAATATTTTTGAATGATTATATTTTCATTTAAGTTTTTGAAGGAATTGAGTATGTTTTCTTTTTTACAGTTTTGGGGTTTATTGGACTTTTTCAATAATATAATGGTGTAAAATGAACTTATTCAAATTAAACATGGCAAAACCACCTTTAAAACCATCCTAAGGGTTTATCTGCTCTCATTTTCATAGTTGAGGTGTGTAAAATAGATCATTTCATATTTTGGAGGGTTAAGTGGACTATCTCAATAGTTTGGGTATGCAAAATGAACTCATTCCTTTTCGAAAACCCCCCTAATCTTGAGATGTCGATGCACCAAACAAGTCATTTGCACATTCTTGTCATGCGCAACAGCCTTCTCTTGTGGATGGTACATTCACGATGCCAATCTCCAGATGTCACACACAACGACATTCTTCTATGGGCGACTCCCTCGTAACATCGATCTCCCTCAACTGCTTGTGATAGTGTGCACACGCCGTGCCCTGTTGCACAAAAAAACTCAAACCCGACCAGAGAAAATTTGGCCTACCAGACCAAATCGCACATTCGGCCGGCCCAGGGAATAATTGGCCCACGAAACAGAAGGCACCCGATTACCTGAACCGACGAGGAGAAGAAAAATAAGGAGCAACGAGACCGAGGGGCGCTGACGGGAAGGTGCTACGACGATTTGGTTGCTATGGCGGCTCGGGTGGAGACGGGGATGGATGTTCTGGCGGCGCCGGAGATAGAGGAGGGGATGGCGATGGTTTCTCCGGGGGCGCCGGACACGGAGATGGGGCCGGAGGCAGCGAGGAGCAGCAGCAAGAGGCATGGCGAGGGGAGCGAGGGCGTGGCTTCGAACTGGGGCGAGGCGAAGAGGCAGCGAGGCGGGGACGGCGATGACGAGGAGGAGGAGGAACCCGACCCGTACTGTTACCGTGAATTGTTCGAATGGTTCTGGGCGTACCGCGGGGGCAAATTCGATGATATCAGTACGTATCTACTCCCTCAATCTTGCAAATTCAATCCATTCATGATCCATCCGAGAGATGAAAATTTAAGTGTTGCAGCCAGGGGCCCAATGAGCCACACTGATGACGCTGAGAAGAGTGGCTCGAGGATGTATCCTTGCCTGGAGATTTACTCGTGCAAGGTGACAGACCTCAAGGGATTAGAGTGGCCAATACATGTTTTCGGTCTGGTTGCCGTGCATGATTCACTTGATCGCAAGCGCAATTATATTTTTAACCGCGAGAGGAATGATGCGCAGCTGCTCACTGCAGAGGTATGCATATCTGCAATGTTTTTTTTTTTCAGTTGATTTGCTGTATTTGCGTTATTTCGATGTTGTTACCGTTCTACATATGGGTGGATGATCTTTCCGATGTAATGCATGATTCTAGGTTAATTACAATCCACAATCTAATCTTCTAATTAATTCTAGGTTCCAATCCACCATCTAATCATCTATTGATTCTAGGTTCCAATCCACCATCTAATCATCTATTGATTCTAGGTTCCAATCCATCATCTAATCATCTAATTATTAAAATTTATGGCCCTAAGGATTCTAAATAAGGCTGGTCTTTCTTATGGTATGCATGATTCTATGTTCTAGTCAACCATATTATAATATATGTATGATGACTGGAGTCAAAGGCCTATGGCTAGTTATAATTTAGGTGGCTGAAAGCATTTAGAGTTGGTATATATTTCAAGTTCATAAGGATTAAGAAATGGTCTAATTGAATTGAAACTCTAGAGATCTACTCTCTACTCGTGCAAGGTGACAGACCTCAAGGAGGGATTAGAATGGCTGATACATGCATGTCTTCCGTCTTGTTGCCTTGCACCACTCACTTGATCACAAGCACAACTATATTTTCAACCACGAGAGGAACACCACGCAGACACTCGCTGCAGAGGCATGCACATGAAATTATTCAAGTTAAACCATTTACCCTTTTTTTTTGTCCGCATTGCTTTTTTGATTGGCTACATTTCTCGTAGTTGTGTTATTAAAATGCTGTTGTCCTTCTAAACATGGATGGATCATGGATTCTGGCTTGAAAACAAATCTAAAATATGGTTCCAGGTTCCAATCCACCATGTAATTGAGCTTTATAGGTGAAGATCTAAATATGGTGTTCTTTCTCATGCTACACATGATTCTATGTTCCCTCGGCCATCTTATGTTATGTGTGATGACTAGAGGCCAATGGCTTATAATTTAAGTGGTTGAAAACATTTGGATTTTGTATGTATTTGAAGTGCATATAGTTACAAAAGGTCTGACCTAATTGAACTGAAACTCCATGTCAAGTTGATCCTCTGATATACTCTCTTTTTTTGTTGTCATCTTTACCTTAATGTCAACTCTTGGTTTTCTAGAATCTACCATAACATCAATTTCTTGGGTTGCTAGCAATATTTCTAAATTCTAAATGGGTTATCATATTGAATTATTGAATGCCAATATTGCTTAAGAATTTAAAAGTATTGTGATTAGAATATTAGATGATGCTAGTTTTAACCAAACCTGGATGTTTGCAGGACTCATCTTTGGTCTTGACAGGACCTATTCGTGCAATTGACTGTCACCAGCGTATTGAATTTGAGGTTGATCTTAAGGTTCCGGGGAAGAGGCAATCCAAAGATAAAGTTTTGAGTACCCGGTACTTTGTTTATGAAACTATGGGCCCAGGTTGTAGAGTTGGGCAAGTTTTGACAAAGAAATCAGAAGTCAAGCGTTGCACAATAGAGTTGAAGTTTGGCCATTTTGCAAAGGCAGTGGAGGCGACCATTGAGGTTAAAATCATTCAAGGATCAAGCAATTTCCATGGAAGATTTATTGCACAAACTGATAGTTTTAATGAGGAAGTGGTGCTGCTTGATTCTGGCGATGGTTTGGTACCTGTTACTGCTGATGGTGTCATCAAGCTTTCTCGTCGTGTTGTCATTGTAGATGGAACAGGAGTTTTGGATCTTCGTGTTGTTGCTTGGAAAGGCCATTGCTGGAAGATTTTTGCCAAAGATACTGCTAAGGAAGATGGTAACAATTTGATTAATGGGGTTGATGTTACTCGTGAAGATCATGCCAAGTTCACTGCTCAAACTTTGAAAAGATCAAGTGGAACGCTTGATGTTGGTTTCTGTAAGATGGTGGCAACAATCTGTTGGTCATTAATTCCCCTACTATAGCTCTAGCAAATCAGCCCCGCTCATTTGTTTGTAGTGTTGTACTTGTTGGAAGCGATGGTTGTGTGGACTAGAGTTTGCTGTTTTGTTTATAATATGTCCAAAGCTGTTGGGCGCTGCATTGCTTAGCGACTACCATATTATATATAGGCTTCATTTATTGATTGATTTCGTTGTGTGCCATTAAGTAGTGTTGCTAACTAATGCTTCCGTATTTCTATGGCCTATCATTATTGGTTTTCTGATCTGATGTTGTATTTTGTTTACTAGTAGTACGTACTACTTCCTTTGCTATTAAATTTATTATTATGAAAGTTTTTTATGCCAAATATAACAATATCATTTTCCATTAAAAAATTATTGATAGAAGATTGCGAGGACCATTAAAAACGGGGCATGTCAGCTGCTTCGACCCTTCATGCGCCTGCCATTGCTTGAGACTCCGGAGTGGACCGGAGCAGAGCATGAGACTAAAAAAACTTGACATCCTCTATAAGGAGCACCCATATGTGATATATGTACAAAGGATTTAGTTTTTCTGGGCCTCTTCGAAGGATTGTTCAGGAAGTGATGCATCAAAGAAAGATGAAGATGGCCAGAAAAGAAATGAGTTTGGATTTGTTAAAGAACTATTAGCACAGCAATAGGATTGAGAGAGATTGAGACACAATATGTAATCTTTATTCAATGATCATCCTTACAACAAGGGGGTTAGCCCCTTTATATAGAATAACATGGGATGTATCTAAGAAACACCTTTTTACTAAGGGATGCCTCTTTACCAAGAGGCACCTTTTCACTAAGGGGTGTAACCGCAAGGCGGTTATTGTAATTTGTCCACATATTTTATTTCACAACACTCCCCCTTGGACAAATTATTAAATATACATATGCCTTAAAAACTCCTTCCAAAAACCCTGTGGAAAAAAAATGGACGAAGAAAATAACATTGCATATATGAGTTTGTATTTACAAACTCATCTTATCAAATCATCAATATATATATGCATCATTAAAAACTCCTTCCAAAAACCTATTGAAAAAAAAATGGATGAAGAAAAGATTGCATTATACATAAGTTTGTATTTATATACCCCTTTGACAAATAACCAATATGCATATATCTTAATAAAAACTCCACCCAAAACCCATTGGGAAAAATGGACGGAGAAAAGAAAGTATATTTCATATGAATACTTGTATTGCAATATTGCCTCATTAAAAACCTTAATATGAGAAAACTTTAAGAAAAACCCATATAAGGAAAAGAGTGCAATATATATGATCTTCAAGATCATCTTTTTCAATTTGGGTTATAGTTCAAGAGTTTACTCCTCCTGAACCTTTCAACATACAAAGTCATCTTATCCCAATTTCACATTTGAAAATGGATCCACATAAAGACTTAATTAGTGAATAAATTTCTCATGATAATTCACATGACTTTGTATATATATTTCATTTCACAATGCCTTTTAGGCTTGTGATGTATCATAACTCATTTGCCTTTGTACAATACAAGTCATATTATCTCTCTAGATAATAACCGGGGTATTAGTTGCATTAAATATTATATAACTCCACCTATAGCAAACTATTTGCTTTAAGCCAAATCAATTCATGTGGTGTCTTAGATAATGCAACACTTGGTGGAATTGACCGTTAGGTCTATTTTCATGATTTTATCAAAATCATACCAATATATATCCAATATGAGATTTAGTGCGGATTTTGATAGATATCCAATGTCTATTCATCCCACTGTATTTAAACTTTGGAAATTCAAACATAATTTAATGTCAGTCTAATATCCTCTATTTAGAACTACATTAATTTAGTCAACAATTGACTTCGATCTCAGGCCTGATAAATTGATACTCAAAAAGCATCATTATTAAGAACTTTATGTTCCAAAAATCATTCTCCAAAGAATGTCATATATCTTTTGGATATATCATATCAAATCTCCATGGTCTTGATATTTTTAAAACGTTCTCTTAGTGGTTAGACATACAACCAAATAGCCTAATTTTAGGACTTATAAAATATGGTTGTACCACTATAGAGCAAAGTATAACCAGTCTTTTACATTTAATATTTAGGGGATTAATCGATTTTATGATTTACACCAATATACATCGTACCTCGAAGGTACTAGAGGATATCACCATTTTCCTAATTTCATTAGGAAATGCACATTTCAAGTGCTCATGTGGCAAATTAAGTCCATCGGGCCTTGTAAGGTCATTATCCAATTTATAGACAATTGGTGTATTTTAAACCTTTGACTGGTATATATTTTTCTTTAGGAAAATCACTTTTAAAAAATTATTCATCTTTCAGAAAATATTATTCTTCCCGAAACACTCTTTCTTTTTAAGAAAGATGTTCTATAATTTAGGAAGATACTCTTCTTCTGAAGATAATACTAAGTATGAGTTTTATATCAATGTCGCTATCAATTTCTTCTCAAAGAAATCATGAATCCTATAAGGATATCACCAAGGATTCTTAAATCCATTTACTGCATATTTATTCATGCCATTTGTCAGAATATAATGAAACATTTATGATATAAGAGGAACCATAGCCATAATCACCATCTTTTTGTGTAATGACCCTATAAGTCTAGACCCAACGGCTCTCAGACTTTTGGCTTTTATGGTTCAACCTCAATTGCCTTTCCTAGACCCGATATGCGCACCTTCATGTGCCATATGCCATGGGCTTTAGTTACAGATCTGTATATAGCAACTTTCAGAGGTGGAATATTTGTCGACAAATGTTTCTTTTTACAAAAAACATTCTCATATCCAATATCCTCATAACTGAGAATATGAATTTATTACCTAGAATTTCAGCATTTCCCAAATGAATATTCTTGATCGTTCCATCTTCCCAGCATTATAACATGCGCGCATTAAATAACTAGGATTATCATCTCCATGATGATATTTATTTGTATAGGAGTATTGTTTTGACTTAGTCATTAGATCTAATAGTCGCAGGCGTCCCCGCATATGTAGATCATCGACCATAAGTCAATTTCGCAAAGATGGAAATATTATTATTCCGGGGTATTCTACTCTTAACGATCCATTCATACTATAGTAAATGTTGTCCATTAATTTCATATCAAATGCAACACACTTACTCATAGTAAATGGTAACTCCAAATTTCTAACATGCTCCCTGTATCACCTATACAGGAGTTTTGACTAAACTTTTGTTCAGTCGGTGCGTGCTTTTATTAAAGCTACAAAGATCGATACCTGATCCTCATCAAGTAAAATCTCATGGCATTACCATTTTGTGGGCATTCTCCCCCTAATGCCGAGATTCGATCTTTAACAACATACTTTAAATTCTTTCCTTTATATTTCAACATCCCCATTAATAGGCATAGAATTAATGGAATTTCTATCCAAAAATCCTCCAACAGCCCTAAGATGTATGTTGTAGTGGTGATATTATATGAGAAATGTATACGCACTATTTATAAGTCAGGGGTATGCAGTGAACTAGACTATATAGATGCAGTGGCATGTAAACTGCATTTATTCCACATTTAGTGGGCTATGCCATCAACTTATGGGATTATAATCTGTGACAAGAACCCAAATAGGGATGCAATGGTCATCAGAATTATTTTATAGTCTAGCTTTTACAATTTTGCCCATTACATGACCTAATTACTCATACCAATTTTCAATTAAAATAGGTCATTCATTAATGCGATATGGTCATGACTAGTGCAAACTAGAAACCAACATTTCAAATTTTAGAAATGTTTCCCATGAACATAAATTTATTGATTGTTCATTAACATGACCAAAATTAATCTGTATTGGAATACTGTTCTTTTGAACAAAATAATTAATTAAGTGATAATATGTATATCTTCAACACAATTCTACACACCTCTCGGTGTATGCATATACTGTGTCAATAATGTCACGATCATTCATGACCATTTTAATTTAATAGATCATATAATCAATAAATTGGGAAACCATTTGTTTCAAACAAATGTATATGACTTCCAGTCATATGTCATATATGCACTTGTGTGCATTAATGTCACATTTCAATGACTAATATATTGCCATAAATATTAATTATCCACCACGTGGATATGGTCAATATATTAAATGACATTCAATTATTTCCCAAAATGACCTATTAATTTATTAACCATGCCTTTTAATTCATATTATTACAAGCCTTTTCATAAAATGTCTAATATTCTCCCACTTTTCATGTCAACCTTAAATTCCGAGTAATAACATGTGCATCAGGTAGATGCATTAAATCAACTCGGAATTGCAACTATACTAATATTTTAGTATAAATTTATGGCATGTAACCAATCATATATGTCAGAAGATCATATAGACTTTATGTCATATGACATACTATAGCCAATTTATTCCTAAATGAATCAATTCATTATTTGGCTATATATCAATGCCACCATGGAAAAATAAATTTTCATTTGTCCTCAAGACATCGGTGCATTATTAAGGCTTTAATAAGTGTTCGAGACACTTTTCACACAAAGCAAAGTATATCAAGTATATAATTTTTAGACATATAGTTTCACATTTTATTCCATGCAAGATTAGTTATCTTACGCTATGTAAGATATGCAATAAGCATAATGTTCTATTTATCTCCTCAAATAATGAACTCTTCTGCAAGAGTTTTGAATAGAACAATCAAGACCATTTTATGGTTTTATGGGATCCAGGAAAATTCACATCAAATGTATTAGATTCCATCTAAAATAAATTGATGCTATTTGTTCAACATATTACCAAACTCTTCATGAGTTATACTTATGCCAATAATGCAACTCAAGATTATCCAATGAGAATTATACCACAATTCTCCCTCCATATATCATATGACAATAATCACATTTCAATGCACATTCTTGTCAATTAAGATAAGCACTAGTAACATCTAGTTACATAGTCTTTCAGTCAAAAGACTATTATGCATAGTGAATATATTCACATATGGACTTATCCATTCCAAATGTACAATTCGAATATTGGTTTGTTGTGCATGACAACACAAGTGGCTTTTATTATTATTCAAGACAATTTATATAGCCAAAGGATCTTTCTTTGTCAAATATCTGTCATATTTGACTTTTTTTTTTAGGATTTGCCTCAAATCTGAACAATTGCCTTTAATATCCACTATGGCAAGTAACCCTTTTTGACAATCATGATATCCACCAACAAATAGGTAAGTGACATCAATGTCACCATCATGATAAAAGAGGTGGGTCACAATGATGGGCGTAGACCTTCACATGCCATGGCTGCGGGTGATATCTCATCACTGCCATGGTTAATGGACTCCGCACCAAGAAGGTAGTCACCAATCGCAAACCAAATATTTGATAATTGTATGACAAAGAGATAAGACCAATAAAATATTGGTGCGATTATCCAAATATATCTTAAAGATATATGTCATAAATCTCACATTTATCATGTAACATACTACAGGTATACCACCCGTACGTATATTCAGGTTACATGAACTGAGTGCAAAATGGTGAAATTCAAAATTATCCACTTCATGGATAATATTAATAATTTTTCAGAATTTTCCTAGCATTTTTCGGGGTTTCTTCATACCTTTTGGATTTTCAGAGCAACTTTCCTATTGCAAAAATCCACAAGATATTTCTAAATATATATAGCCGAAAAATAACCATAAAGATGGTTCCCATAATTTTCTAGCATATTCTCATAATTTTCTACATTTTCCATGATTTTCTGCAATTTAAGTTAGGCCAAAATAACTTAAATAATGCAATAATACAGAAAATGATGAATTGACGTAGTCCTTTTAGCGATAGGCGAGATACTCTCACTATGGATATAAAAATATGCCATAGGACCCATGCCTTGTGCTAAAATAGCACATAAGGTAATCGTCATCTACTACCATATGCAGTATGGTAACAAGAAATTAATGAAAATAACGTAAACCTTTTAGCAATGGGTGAGATACTCTCACCATGGACATAGACTCCACACCCTAAGGTGTAGGTGACGCTACAGTCGCAGCTTATGCCATAGGACCCATGCCTTGTGCTAATTTAGCACTTAAGGTAATCATCATCTAATACAAAAAAATAAATGCTAGAAAATTAAAGGCACAAAATTAAGAGCCAAATGTATCACAAACTACATATAAATTGCGATTGTAAATATTTTAAGGGGAAATCGCAATTAGAACGACAATAACATAATATTATATTATGTCCATAGTCTGAAGACTAATATGCAGTAATATAACACTATCTATACACAAAATTAAAATTTGTTAAGACAGTGAGGGCTTATGAACCATGAGCCCATGCTAGGGAGGCTGGTGCTATGCCGCCTTGGAGACAAGCACCACCACACCGAAGTAGAGGATGATAACGATGTCACTATCGCAACCTCTCCTCCCATCCACTGCCGCCGTTCCTCGTCCCGATTGAGACGAAGATAGTGGCGTCGGTGGCGGTGATGGCCAGGGGCGCCGCCCTGGCCCGTGGAGCATCCACGGTGCGGCCTAGGGACCCGGCCCCAGGCGGATTGACGACAACGGTGGTCGGGGACACCGCCCCGAGTCGTGGAGCGCCGCCTGCCATGGCGGTTACCACTGCCGAGGTAGCAGTTATCGCATCAGAGACGGGAGATGTGGCGGTTACCACTTTCATCGGGTACTCTCCTCGCCTCATCATCTTCTCCAAGAATGATCAATCGAATTGAAACAAAATCGATCAAAACACTTACTTAGAGTCGTGCTTCGCGGCGTACAACCTTGTGACGGAATGATCGGTACATCCGATCTCCTCCATCCTCTTCTTCCCATAACACATGCGGCAGTTGCCAAATTGCCATTGGGTTATTTCGCCAAATGCCACCAATGCCTTTGTTCATCGTTTTTCTTCTTGATCTCAGTGTTCCTCGTAGTGAACGCCAAGGGCAACATGTAGTGATTAGTACCATAATAATTATCAAAATCATCGTTAGATGATTTCTTTACTAATCAAATCACGAAGAACATACCAGTGTGCCTTTTTCCTCTCCATTGGCTAATTTATCGATGTGATTAAATAAATATCACTTACCGACAGAGACAGTGCTGATAACGTGTTAAAGAACTATTAGCACAGCAATAGGATTGAGAGAGATTGAGACACAATATGTAATCTTTATTCAATGATCATCCTTACAACAAGGGGGTTAGCCCCTTTATATAGAACAACATGAGATGTGTCTAAGAGACACCTTTTCACTAAGGGATGCCTCTTTACCAAGAGGCACCTTTTCACTAAGGGGTGTAACCGCAAGGCGGTTATTGTTGTCTAATAACCGCAAGGCGGTTATTGTAATTTGTCCACATATTTTATTTCACAACAGGATTCATAACGGGTCTCTAGGTAGATTCTTTTTTGGTTAATTGCATATATGCTATTATTAAGTTTCAATTTCGCAGAAATTAATACTATTACAAAACGTGAAATTATTGTCAGGCCATTATTAAGTGCGATTCATTTCAAACATGCTATTACAGACCTTCCCAACTTATTTTGACCAAAATACCCTCACTTTTCCTTCCTCCTCCTCTCATCCGGCCACCTCCCTCTTCTCTCTTCACCTTCCAGCAGCCTTCACCTTCCTCCTCCTTTCCCCGCAGCCTTCTCCGGCAAGCATGGTGGCGTGGGTAGCGTAGGGCGGCTACGCGGCCAGCCAGGATGGTGTGACATCCCATTATTTTTCTCAATACCAGATATAATATTCCAATTAAAAATAATTTTTATGTCAATTAATTTATTATTTGCCCTTTTATCATTTAACTGTGCCCTAACCCTTTCTTAATACTTTTTCCTAATCGCGGTGGCCGTGTTCACCTACACGACCGAGCTCGTCAGCCAGCAGGGCAAACCACATCGAATCACCCCATATCCCCCTCTGCCTTTCCAAAACCAAAACCCAAATTAAGACAAAATCCTTATCAAATCCATACCTTCCATAGTTACAGCCCAAAAATCATGCCAAATCAGTGGGTATTACCATATCCTTCCTTGTCATATATAGCAGACCAAATCATATCCTTACATGACATATAGACACACCGAAATCACGCCGGTTCGTACCAAAATCGGAGACGATCTAAAACTACCATGTATAACCCCAAATCAACCCTATAAAACCCCCAAGAACATCAGCCGTGGAATCCCATCACGAGCCCAAACCCTAGAATTTCATCAGAGCAAGGGGAAGGAAGGAGAGAGGCCGACGTCGTCGAAGCTGTTGCCAAGGTGAGCCATTGCCGGAGCCGCCGCCTCCGTGCTGTTGACCCAAGGCGAGCTCGCGCCGTTGCCGCATCGCGCCGCTGGCCGCCCGCCTGGCGCCGCCGTTTCCACCGACCTGTGCGCCGCTTTTCACCGCACCGCCGCCGCCTTGCCACGCCGGAGGAACAGCCCCGCCGCCGCTTCGCGCTCCGCGCGCCGCACCGCGCGCCGCCATGGCGTTGCCTGCCACCGCCCGGAGCCGGGCCTTCGCCGCCTACACGCGCCGCCTGCAGGGGCGCCGCCGCCGGTCACCCGCCACCAGTCGCTCGCCGCCGCCGCCGCCGGCCGCCACCCCCATCTCTCTCTCTTCCTTTCTTTCTCTCCCTTCCCCCGTTTTCTTCTCTCTCTGCGCGTGAGAAGCAGAGGAAGCCCCCTTTTTAATCTTTCGTTCTGACCAGTCAAACCCACTCTCGGCACTGTTCTCATGAACAGTGTTTCTTCATCTTTTTGTATCTCTCAAACCGTAACTCCGATTCGCACCAAACCAATTTTGTTGATCTTCTTTTAATCAAATCTACCTACTGTATTTATCTCATAATTTTCTGAATTTTATTTGCTGCTGTTGATTCGTCTGTGTCTCGTTTTGCGTGTAGACGTCGCGGAGGATTCCGGAGGAGAGTCAGCTGCCGGTTGTCAGGGAACGTGCTACTTGGACCAAGGTGCAAGCTAGATTCATGTTGATCCCATCGATTTTTCTCTTAAATTTACTATTCATAGACATTTAAATGTGCATGCTAATTTTATTTGTATTTTGTATATTTAATTTTAGTTATTGCCAATGACGTGTTAATCATCTATTAGCATGTGTTATATTTCTATTGACACCTAGCATAAATTATATCTCATTATAGCTACCCTTGATTTGTACTCACGCTAGATGCTTACTTGGTTCGATGGAAGATCTAGATGATCATTATGATGGGAAATTATTTAAAATCTTGGTAGAGAGAATCTACTCTTTATCGTGTGGTTTTGATTAAACTTTAATTCAACTAAAATCAACGTGGTGTGAGTAGATTCGAGGTGGTGGTTTGATTGGTCGATGTTGGTTTGTGGTATGCCACCTCGGTCGATATAAGGACCAAACTTCGTGGATGATCTGACCGGGCAAAACAGTACGGCCATGGGTGTTAATAATGGTAATACCTTAGTTGTTACCTTGGGAAATCTAGGGTCGGATTGTCATGGCGGTGTGGGTGTGGCTCGCGACCACCGTATACTTACCTAGCACAAGAGGGGAACCTCTGTCTTAGTACGAGACGGCTTGGGGTGAATCCTTAGTGAGGCATTCTTGACCCTAGATGGAACGGGGATAGCGACTTCATCTCACTCTCGGGTGAGTCCCATGGGTAAAGTGTACACACTCTGCAGAGTTAAAACTATCATGATAGCCGTGCTCACGGTTAAGAGCGGGCTTAGGCGGCTCTACTTGTTAGTCTCACTTTTTAATAATTAAATTGTTGTAGAAAGTAGGGGCAGGGATTGCTCGGCAGCGAGTGCCAGGCAGCGATTGCCATGCAATGCATTACAGGGAGTGTATTGCAAGGGTTTCGTGTAGAGTTGACAGCGAGTGTCATCTCGGTCTATGCTGAGACGGCATAATATTATAGTGTTGAGAAAACATGAGTAAAGAAATGAATTTAAAATTATTTTACACTATTGCTTTACAACTGATAGGATTGCTTAAAAGTGCTCTTCATGCAAATAAACCGGATCCTTTCCTTTGTTAGCCTTGCGTTCATTATTTAAGGTTATACATGCTTACTGGGTATGGTTTATCCATACTCATTAATTGTACTTCAGATCTGTGCGCAGGTGACGACACTGCCGAGTACGTGGATTACGAGGCAGAGCACGACGATGGAGCTTCCGGCTACTAGTGTATCCCCAGTCAGATGCCTATGGCGTATGGATGGGTTTACGGAGCCGTCACTTTGAATTCTATCTTCCGCTCGCTACTATTTATATTAAGACAATTATTGTAATATTTGGCGTTTCTGGCCACGGTACTTTATTTTGTTAATCGTTAAACAGCAAAGTGTGATTTCAATTTGCTCTAACTGTGCGTACTAGTTGTGATCCATTAGGACTAGTACCGTAAGGCACAGAGGGGTCGGCTTTGCTGAGCCGGGTCCAGACAGATGGCCAGGCCAACCTATGGCGGTGGTACGGCAAGTGCAGGGCGGTGGCGCACCAGCCGAAGGCGATAGTCTAGCCCGCCCATGGCAGCGGTACGGCAAGCACAAGGCTGCAGCATGATAGCCGAAGGCGATAGCCTAGCCCGCCCATGGCAGCGGTGCGGCAAGCGTAGGGCGGTGGCACACCAGTCGAAGGAGGTAGCCTAGCCCGCCCGTGGCAGTATTGCGGCAAGCACAGTATGGCAGCACGCTAGCCGAAGGTGGTAGCCTAGCTCGCCCGTGGCAGCGGTGCAATAAGCACAAGGCCGCAACGCGCCAGCTGAACAAGGCAGCCTAGCCTACCCGTGACGATGACACGACCAGCCCATGGTGAGTAGGGACGGGGGAGTTCGAAGAAAGAGAGGGTAGTGGCAAGGAGTTGCTGATGGAATAAGAGGAGAGAGAAGAAGAGGGAGGAGGAAGGAAGGAAGGTGAGAAAGAAGAAGATGATAGCATTTTGGCCAATACAGGTTGAAAAGACCTCGTAATGGCATGTTTAAAATGAAACACATTTAA
This sequence comes from Olyra latifolia, assembly GCA_036346145.1. Lineage (NCBI taxonomy): Eukaryota > Viridiplantae > Streptophyta > Magnoliopsida > Poales > Poaceae > Olyra > Olyra latifolia. The sequence goes on from CM070533.1 coordinate 19,437,709, forward strand.
TAATGGCACGACAATAATTTCATATTTTGTAATGGTATTTTTATGAAATCAAAACTTGATAATAACATGTATACAATCAACTTTTTTTCAGCCTCTTCGACAGACTACATGATTAAACGTATCTGTTTGTGGTTGTTACTAGGAACAGCTTTGCGAGAGAGGCAACCAATGTTTATGCTTTGTATGAGAGCTCTGAAACATTACACTGAAGAAGCATGTCACAGCATCTTACGCAGTGATCTGTTCTTCCATTGGAATAAATGTTGTACAATAATAATTTTGTTCCCCTGGTATATAAATAAAGAGATGTATTGCTTAAAATCTAGAGAATTAGCATTTCCCATTATAGCCACATTTAATGTTTATTTATTTAGTGAAAACTGCATCAGAGGAACGTCTACAATCCAATAAAGGCAAATACTAATGACAATTTGCCCACAGCCAAATTTTGTTCTCTGGTAGTTACTCAACTGTCAAACATTGAGCTTTTGCTTTTAAGATAAGGATATAATTTTGCTTCAAAGTTTATACAGCATTCTTCTCCATAACTATGCCCTTTTGAATGCGGAAACTTTATGCCAGCCAAACTCAGGTCTTGAGGGACAAAGTGAACGTATGCAATATTAGTATACCATATCACAGCTCCAGTCCTAACCAACAAACTCTGCTCTTACATCTTAGAACTTGATACGTAGACCTCAACTTTTTTGAATCTTGATTATTCATATGTACATACTTCTTCTTGTGAATTATAAGGTTCACAATCACATGGCGATGTTTCACTATCAGTGTGTTGACCAATGCGATCCTACAACAATTTTTTTTCATAATATGAATAAAACTACCCACATGTATACATTATTGCATTACTAAAAGAAATCAAAAGAACATTGCCAAACAAACACCTTATAAGATTTGAGCAGCTGGGGCCTCTTGAGCTTAACAGTAGGAGTGGCAGGTCCTTCACTATGGTGAAAGTACATAGACTCAGGTCAATAGACTTAAGAATATGAGGGTACTATTAATGAAAAAGGATAGATGAAGAAACATGAAGTGATTGTCATCCCTAGCAACTGAGGTAAGTCATAACTGAAGAACCAAACATGCTAATGTGGTTATAATGCACAAAGTTGCCACGCAGATTCAGAAACTCTTGCCACATCCTTGTGAGAGGACGCTGTAGCTTGTAACTTGCATGAGCTCTTCAATATGCCTTGGTAAAAATTCTGCTGCATCTGATAACAAGAGGCATATACAAAGTCATTCATTTACCTATATCAGTGATGGTCAAAATATTTTAAAGATGTGCTAATAAAGGAACAAAAATGAGTGAAGAGGCTCAAAAAAATGAGAAGAGAAGTCTTGAAATGTGCACACCTACTTTGCTAATCAAGCTTTTATCAGCAAAAGTACTCCCTTTGGTCCAGCTGCATCAGCAGGTGAAGAAATGATTTTAAGGTGAGATATAACGTCTAACAAAGTTCTGTACTCAACATTTTCAAGGTTTGGCTCCTCCAACATGTTGTTCTTATAGCAAAACTGAACAAATGATGATATGTGACCCCAATTGTGTATGATATTCTACATGTTGTTCAGAAACACTCAGTTTACAAACTCCTTGAATGCCTTTGAGACTACCCTGACAACACAAAATATTAACAATGTGAATATTTATTTGACGCTTTATGAGAATGTTTAAATAACCAACCAATTCCATTATATTCATTCAAACTGGGATTAGTATATGGACCTTTTTACAAGGCGTAGTCTAGCACCCTCATAGAACATGATACACATCCGATGCAGAACTTCCTTCTATAGCTAAAAAATATGACTACCTAGTGTGGTCGTATTTTTATAGTTCAAGATATGATAGAAAGTGTCCGTCAATGCTTCAGGCCCGATTGTGATTTGAGACCTAAATGTGTAACAAATAATAATTTTCATGTAAGGATTACTACCAAAACATTAGGAAAAAAATCATCTTTGTGTAACGTTTGATCCCAAATGTGAATTTTTGTGGTCACACATAACAAAATTTCTTGAATTATTTTGTTCCTTCAGGTGCTAATCTATAAAAGATTGTTCTGTATGCCATCACAAGATATTTGATTAAATATAGTGCAGTAGTATAATGCAATGAAAAAAATTGTAAGATCTAAGCTACAGCAAAGGTACCTTCTTTAATGTGTACCACTCTACACTGAAATCAATTAGATTTCATAACACTTAGTTACTTACCTGTCCTAAGGAATCATATCCTTGTATCCTGATTCTAGCTTCATCGTAGTTAGGTTTATAATCGGAATTTCTGACATATCACTAAAACAAAACCAAGCCCCTGAGTCATCTTCATTAGCTATCAAGTATCCATCATGATTTTGGATAAGCAATCTAATTATCGATTGTTGCTTCTTGAACATCAATATGATGTGATACCCAATAGCTGGTGTCACTGCTGCGTTTAGACACTGGTATGGAGACTGCTCAATGTTATATGCCTGAATCTCCATCACAATTTTGTAGGATCTATCGCTTGTGCTGTCAAGATCAATATCAAAAGTCTTGATGGAGAGCAAAGAAAAAAAAGATTAATATAGTTTCAAGAAAACCTTAACTTTTTAGATCCAACATTTTAAATAAGAAAGTACCAAACATTAACTTTTAGATCCAACATTTTAAGTAAAGTACGAGTAACAGGAAACAGAAACAGAAGACACAAGTTCAACAAGAATTTAATTGTTTCGAGTTTCCTTTTCATACGTTGCTATCTAGGACATTTCCTTCGGAACCGTTTTTGTCTATTACCAGACAACATCGCCTCTATAAGGAGGAATCGTAATCGCTGTGACTCCTTTTGCTGAACCAATCAAGCAGAGACTTTCCAAGATTATTTTCTTTCCTCAATCTCATCCAAAAGTCATCAACCCACATGTTAAAACTTGGTATCAAAGACTGCCATTGCACCATCAACCATGCCATCCCAAGGCATTTTTGAAAACCTCGAGGAGATCAACACTATGATTTAACGGATGGTGGATAATCTCATGCTAATCAAGAAGATTGACATGCAAACACAATATGTGATATCAAACAGCAACACTGCATGTGCTATGTTGCTATCACAAGATATTTCATTAAGTATAGGGCAATAGTGGAAAGTATGCCATAAACTAAGTATAATGAAATGAAAAAAATTGTAAGATCTAAGCTACAGCAGAGACACCTTCTTTAATGCATACCACTCTATACTCAAATCAATTAGATTTCATAATACTTAATTACTTACCTGTCATAAGGAATCATATCCTTGTATCCTGATTATAGCTTCATCACACTTGGGTTTTGTATCCTGATTATAGCTTCATCGCACTTGGGTTTATAATCCGAATTTCTGGCACAACACTAAAACGATACCACGCCCCTGAGTCATCTTTATTAGCTATCAAGTATCCATCATGATTGTGAATAAGCAATCTAATTATCGATTGTTGCTTCTTGAACATCAATATGATGTGATACCCGGCAGTTGGTTTTACCACTGCGTTTAGACACTGGTATGGAGACTGCTCAATGTTATATGCCTGAATCTCCTTCATCACGATTTTGTAGGATCTATCGCTTGTGCTGTCAAGATCGATATCAAAATTCTTGATGGACAACAAAGAAAAAAAGCAAATTAATGTAGTTTCAAGAAAACCTTCACTTTTTAGATCCAACATTTTAAGTATAGAAAAGTATCAAACATTAATATATAGATCCAACATTTTAAGTAAAGTATGAGTAACAGGAAACAGAAACAGAAGACGCAAGTTCAACAAGAATTTAATTGTTTCGAGTTTCCTTTTCATATGTTTCTATCTAGGACATTTCCTTCGGAACTGTTTTTGTCTATTAGCAGACAACATTGCCTCTATAAGGAGAAATCGTAATCGCTGTGACTCCTTTTGCTGAACCAATCAAGCAGAGACTTTCCAAGATTATTTTCGTTCCTCAATCCCATCCAAAAATCATCAACCCACATGTTAAAACTTGGTACCAAAAACTGCCATATTGCACCATCGACCATGCCAACCAAAGGCATTTTTGAAAACCTCGAGGAGATCAACACTATGATCTAACGGATGATGGATAATCTCATGCTGATCATGCTGATCAAGAAGATTGACACGTGAACACAATATGCAATATCGAACAGCAACACTACATGCGCTATGTTCCTATCACAAGATATTTCATTAAGTATAGTGCAATAGTGGAAAGTATGCCATAAACTAAGCATAATGCAATGAAAAAAAATTGTAAGATCTTAGCTACAACAGAGGTACATTCTTTAATGCGTACCACTCTATACTGAAATCAATTAGATTTTATAATACTTAATTACTTACCTATCATAAGGAATCATATCCTTGTATCCTGATTGTAGCTTCATCGCACTTGGGTTTATAATCGGAATTTCTGCACATCACTAAAACAATACCAAGCCCCTGAGTCATCTTCATTAGCTATCACGTATCCATCGTGATTTTGAATAAGCAATCTAATTATCGATTGTTTCTTATTGAACATCAATATGATGTGATACCCAGCAGCTGGTGTTACTGCTGCTTTTAGACACTGGTATGGAGACTGCTCAATGTTATATGTATGAATATCCTTCATCACAATTTTGTAGAATCTATCGCTTGTGCTGTCAAGATTGACATCAAAAGTCTTGATGGACAGTAATGAAAAAAAGCATATTAATGTAGTTTCAAGAAAACCTTAACTTTTTAGATCCAATATTTTAAGTATAGAAAAGTACCAAACATTAACTTTTAGATCCAACATTTTAAGTAAAGTCCGAGTAACAGGAAACAGAAATAGAAAAAGCAAGTTTAACAAGAATTTAATTGTTTCGAGTTTCCTTTTCACATGTTTCCATAACCAGACAACATCGCCTCTATAAGGAGGAATCATAATCGCGACTCATTTTTCTGAACCAATCAAGCAAAGACTTTCCAAGATTATTTCCTTTCCTCAATCCCATCCAAAAATCATCAACCCACATGTGAAAACTTGGTACCAAAGACTGCCGTCGCACCATCGACCATGCCATCCCAAGGCATTTTTGAAACCCTTTACGAGATCAACACTATGATGCAACGGATGGTGGATAATCTCATGTTGATCAAGAAGATTGACACGCGAACACAATATGCGATATCGAACAGCAACACTGCATGCGCTATGTTGCTATCACAAGATATTTCATTTAGCATAGTGCAATAGTGGAAAGTATGGCATAAACTAAGTATAATGCAATTAAAAAAATTGTAAGATCTAAGTTACAGCAGAGGTACCTTCTTTAATGCATACCACTCTATACTCATATCAAATAGATTTCATAATACTTAATTACTTACCTGTCATAAGGAATCATATCCTTGTATCCTGATTATAGCTTCATCGCACTTGGGTTTATAATCGGAATTTCTGGCATATCACTAAAACAATACCAAGCACCTGAGTCATCTTCATTAGATATCAAGTATCCATCATGATTTTGAATAAGTAATCTAATTATCGATTGTTGCTTCTGAAACATCAATATGATGTGATACCTAGCAGCTAGTGTTACTGTTGCATTTAGACACTGCTATGGAGAATGCTCAATGTTATATGCTTGAATCTTCTTCATCACGATTTTGTAGGATCCATCGCTTGTGCTGCCAAGATCGATATCAAAAGTCTTGATGGACAGCAAAGAAAAAAGCAGATTAATGTAGTTTCAAGAAAACCTTAACTTTTTAGATCCAACATTTGAAGTATAGAAAAGTACCAAACATTAACTTTTAGATCCAACATTTTAAGTAAAGTACGAGTAACAGGAAACATAAGCAAAAGAAGCAAGTTCAACAAGAATTTAATTGTTTCAAGTTTCCTTTTCATATGTTGCTATCTAGGACATTTCCTTTGGAACTATTTTTGTCTATTATCAGACAACATCATCTCTATAAGGAGAAATCGTAATCGTTGTGACTCCATTTGCTGAACCAATCAAGCAGAGACTTTCCAAGATTATTTCCTTTCCTCAAGCTCATCCAAAAGTCATCAACCCACAAGTGAAAACTTGGTACCAAAGACTGCCATTGTACCATCGACCATGCCATCCCAAGACATTTTTATAACCTTAAGAAGATCAACACTATGATGCAACATATGGTGGATAATCTCATGTTGATCAAGAAGATTGACACGCGAACACAATATGCGATATCAGACAGCAACACTACATGTTTTATGTTGCTATCACAACGTGTCGAGCCTGGCAATAAGAGGTCGTTGCAGCAGATTGACCTTGAGACCCTTACCGCTATCCGTATGCCCACATTTGGCTTTCTACCGGTGCATAGGGATGGTTTGGCAACTATAAACATGTATGCAGGACTTCGAAATGCACCTAGCAAGGTGAGCAAGGTTTTGATGTAACGTGTCAGACTGACAGGCAAGGGTTAACTCTATGGAGCACATCGAAGAGGGCCAAAGATTTAGATGATCAGAGCGTCATACCTTGTAGACGAGGACCATGAAGGTGGTGACGTACGGCCCGACGATGCTCCGGCAGCAGTGGCGGGGTAGAAATGTAGAATGCCGAGGCTGTAAATAAGACTAGGAGGTAAGCACATTGGAGTGGCGGCGAGCGCTAAGGATTTATATACCATGCGGCGGAGGAGCGGTGCACCAAGGATGCTTCGGCAGTGCAATCGGTTGGAGGAAGAGGAGGAGGAGGTGGCAGGGGTGGACGGTTCGAAGCCTGGCTAATAGCTGCATAGTTAGTGCATTGAAGTGGCGACGAGCGTTGAGCGCTAGATGTAGCGGTCAGGCGCGGGGCATCCTACCTTGCGGCGAGGGATGCTCGGCGGGAACAGCGACTGCCGGCAGGAGGATGAGGCCTCGAGGGATGGGAAATGGCGCCCGATTCGCGGGAGGAAGAGATGTTCTACCAATAAGGGAGGGTTAGCGCGCACCTTGGAGCGGCGACGAGCGGGCGTGTCGACTTGAGCCCCGTAGTACCTTGCAGCAGATGAGCGCCGCGACGAAGAATGATCCGGTGGGATTGGTGACCGAAGGAGGTGGCGGAGGTGGAGACAGCTGTGGACGAGGGTTTTGACTCTTGAGGTGTGGGAAATCAGAAATGGTGCCCGAGCGCGGGAGGAAGGGGTGTTCTAGAATCCTAGAAGGAAGATGCCTTTGTGTGTCGCCGACAAGGGCAGGGAGGTTTTCGGTTTTCCCTTCCTTTTGGCCCAAATAAAACTAGATGCGGCAAAGAATTTTTATATTTAATTTAAATCTGAAATAAAAATTAATACGCCATTTGAAAAAATTAAATAACTAACCGCCAGTTGCCCAACATTCGGATGAGAAATAAAACCCGCCCGTTTGTTGGGCGGTTTTTATATATCTCACCCGTTGGATCGGCGAAGTAAGAATCTCGACAGATGGGATCTATATTTTAAAAAAAAAATAAAACTAGATGTGGTGAAGAATTTTTATATTTAATTTAAATCTGAAATAAAAAATTAATACGCCGTTTGAAAAAATTAAATAACTAATCGTCCACCGCCCAACGTTCGGATGGGAAATAAATCCCTCCCGTCCGTTGGGCGGTTTTTATATATCTCGCCCGTTGGATCGGTGGAGTAAGAATCCCGACAGGCGGGATCTATATTTCAAAAAAAAAGAAGCCAGGCAGGGCTTGAACCTGTGACCGCAGGTGGACGGCCACGCTTAACTCAGCTCTTTTAACCAGTGTGCCCTTCGGACTTTCTCATCCCTAAGGTACGCTGTTTGTTTTTATTATTTCAAATCTCTCTAGTTGGTCAGGCGAGATTTAATCTCATCCAACTAACGGGCGAGATTCTTTCTCCGCCCATTCAATGAGCGAGATATATAAAAATCGTCCGACGGACGGGTGGGATTTATTTTCCATCCGACCATTGGGCGGCAGGCGGTTCGTTATTTAATTTTTTAAACAGCATATTAATTTTTTATTTCGGAATAAAAATAAATATAAAAAATGAAAAAATTTCTGCTGCTAACAAGGCAGGCCCAAGCGCCCAACAGGCCCAAATAACATCCAACATTTTTTCTCAACCCCCGACCTGCCCGGCTCCTCCACCACTGATCTTTTTTTTCTCCACGCACGCACACAGGCGCCGTCGCCCGCCACCATCTGCTGCTGGACGCCGACCTGCACGACCGTCGCTCCAACGACAGGCGTCGCCGCCCGGGCCGTCGCAACAGTCGCCACCACCTTCCTGCGCACTCTCGACGCCCCCACACACAGGCGCCACCGCCCGACGCCACCTGCTGCTGGACGCCACGGCGGCGCCTTCCGCCTCATTGCCGTTCTCCTGCCCTTCACCGAGTCTTCTCAGCCATCTTGTCCAGCGCGCCTTGGACTCCATTGGCCCAATGTTCGACCCGAGCTGCGCCACCGTATCTCCTTCGCCGAAGCGCATCGACGAGATTGTTCCCCAGCCAGTGCGCCGAGGCCAAGGAATCCTCCGTCCAAGCTACAGCGTCATTCTCTCCTCCGCCAAGTGAGCTGCAGCGAACTACAGCGCATCGTCTCCTTAGCAGAGTGAGCTGCACCGCATCCACTTCTTCCTCGACGACCAGATGACCCATGATGAAATGCATTTCACTGAAGAATGAAAATCCTAAATTGGTAATTATTTTTAAAAATGAGTTGATGTTTTCTTTACCATAACTAAGCTTAGACAAGTATAACAAGTCATAATTTGTGTGGCGAAAAAATTCATCACCACACTTCTGACACAATTTGTTTAAGATATGTATCTATGAAGTATGGGCTACATCTATAAGAAAGTGTGGCAAACCATAGTTACGATACGAACCAAACATCTATCCAGAAAAAATTATGGTGTGCCTAAAGTGCGATGTGGCAAAGTGTGACTACAAACCAAGCAGACGCTAACCTTTCTTCCTTCTTTATGCTATAACATGTTAATTAGAGCGAATAGAATGATCACCCTTTTCATATATGGCAATGATTCATCTTTGATATTTTAACTTGCAACATGGGTATCGGATTTCTAGCAAAGAACAATGAAAAATTAGCACACGAATGCATATAGCACTAGTATCAATCTATCAATCGGGGGGACTACTCACTAAAAGAATCGTAGGTAGATTACCATATACAGAAGCTTCATCTTCGATGTTGCCAATAGAGATTTCATCTTTAGCCTTTGCAGTTTCGATGCTTTTTAGCCTAATGTACGGTCTCATCGCATACGTAGCAAGACATGTCATCTTTGTTCATCATCATCTTTTTAAAATTTGTGATCTGTTTGGTTTTGTTTTTCTCTTTGTTCTTTGCCGTGAGAGAACTGTTGCAACACATTAGCGCTAGATTGTTCCTTGCCTCCTCTCGCGGGTACTTCCTTGGTCCGAGCTTTCTCCTTAACATCTAGAGACGCAATCATACACTTAATAGAGATTTCTTATCTTTTATGTTTTATAGCAGTGGCAAAATTCCTCCATGAAAGCGGTAATTGACAATCATGCTAGCCACAAATTTGTCGGGTGATACACATGGAAGAAGTTCGAGTTCCTTTATAATGCATTGTATTTTATGGGCATGCTCGACTACAGAACGGTTAGCAACCATCTTGTAGTCGTGATACTGTTCTATAATATACAGTTCACTGCCAGCATCGGATGCATTGAATTTGGCACTCAATGCATCCCATAGCTTCTTTGGGCCTTTTATGTGCATCTACACATCACAAAGTCGGTCGACAAGAACATGAACGACTCTGTAACATCCCAATTTTGTTAACTAAATAAGATATTGGAATGTTCTAAAAATTTTAAAATTTAAAAACAAACCGTTATTCAGATTTAAAAGCCAAATGTATTTTACATATTATTTTCAAATTTTAAATAAACCCTATCTAATTTAATCCCTACTAATTTTTGAACCTCTAATGGGCTTAGCCTATTCTCCCTCTGGCCCATGGTCAGCCCACCTTGGCCTCTCACCCTCCACCTCCTCTCCTGACCCATCTCTTCTTTCTGGCCAGCTTGGTCCGAGGCCTAGTCGGCCTGCTCCCTCCTTCTCCTTCCTCTCTTCCAGCTTACTCTCTTCCTCCCTCTCCCTCAGCTCTCTTTCTCCCTCCTCGGATTCGCACTCTCTCTCTCACCCTCTCTACGCTCGCCGCCGTTGGACGCGCCGTGGCACCACGCTACGCTGTGCAGCACATGGCCCCTCGCCGACAGACACGTAGTCCATCACTGCCCCGCACGCTGTGCCACCCACGTTGCCATGCTCCCTATGCCACCCTCTCCCTCTCAGCTCACCTCCCTGAGGCGATGGAATGCCGCGCAACGCAACACGCACATTGGTCATGCACAAAACAAGACCGCTGCACCCGGATGCATGTGACGCGATGCGTCGCAGCACCTCGTCACCCCTAGAGCCACGCCGTCATTACTCCCCCTCACCATCGCTGGCGTTGCCGCTCAACCATCGGGTGACAAGACATCAATGCCCACAGCCTCGCTCACTGCCATTGCCGCACCGTCAGGCTATGAACCCAACCTACCTATGGGCTCTATAAAACTTGAGGCATCCCTTTCCTCTTTTTCCCCCCCTTCAAGCCCATTCTGCCAGTGCGCTCCAGCACCGCCTCCTACCTCCTTTAGTGAGCCATCTCACTCGAACTTGAGCTCAACCCGAAGCTCTCCCTCTCCTCTCCAAAGCCCGCCTCTAATTGGGTCCTCTTGTCCTGTAGCTCGTCGGATCATCCGTAGAGCACCGCTGGCCGGGAATCGCCCCCTTTCGGATTTCTTCGACGTAGATGAGTTCTGCCCTAATTCCATGCTCTGTGAGTATCTGTGGGACCTCCTCCTCATTGTCGTGGCTTGTTTTTGGCCTAGGTCTCGCCGGAGAGCGCTTCTGTCAAGGGCCCTACTTCGGCCATCGTGGACCTCCACAATGTCGGACTGAACCAACCCTCCGCTACCCGCCTACCCCCGTCGTCACCGCAGGTAGCTCCAGCGCCCTCCCTACTAGCTTTTGCATCGCTCATGCGTGTCCTAGAACCCCTAGGTCGTCGGCTCCACGGTTAGCCATGATTGCCACTGCCTCTCCTCGTCGCGTTGCCGCTACAGGCCACCGTCGACGCGATCATCACCCATAGGTTGGCCGTAGAGCTTAGGACTGTAGTCTAGACACTCGCAAGCTCCCTTGGCCTGAGCCATCAGTGTGCCATCGTTTTCCTCCACGCGGTCATGCCCAACCGGAGGGGGAAGACGATGACGCCAACATAGCATCATGGCTCAGGCTCACTATGTAGCTGAGTTGCTAACTGGTGGACCTGGTAGGAATTATAAAAACCTAATTAAAATTAATTTTATCTCTGAGTCGCTGACGAGAAGGGCCAGCATTCGTTTAAACCTTGCGGTTATCCCGCCATTGCTAGGGTAGTCATTGACATTTATGACCATTGGACCCATGCTTCAAGTTTAGTGGAGGCATACTCCTGGAAATACGCCTTTTGGTGGCGTTCCCGCAAACCGGAAAGCATAGTAATGGGTCACACCCAGCACTGTGCTTCCCCTTTTCTGGCCCTTCCCTATTTTATAAATTCATTAAATGAAAAATGATTTATTAAAAATAGCAAATGACTTCTAAAAATTCTGTAAAATACTAGAAACCTTTTTGTACCTAGAAAAAATATCAAACCTATTGTCCCAGTAGATATTAATTTATTTAAAAATATAGAAGCCTTGTAGAGCTATTAAATAAATTTGAAAAATTTCAAAAGAACCATATTTTAATCTGTAAGTTCTTTAGAACTACTTTAATACTAGTTTCCGATGTTGTGCTATTTTTGTGTATGGTTGTGTGCTCGAGAGTAGAACCAGGTGAGTTCATAGACCGGCTTGCTGAGGAAGATTACTCACACCAGGATTACGAACGAGGCAAGTCTCTTGACACATATTGATTGAACCCTTGTTTGATTTAAATGTTTAGTATAAGTTCCAAACATACATGCTACTTATAAAATAAGTAATTTCTAGAACTTAGCTACAACCTAAAAACAAAAATGTTGTTCATGACTTTAGTAATTTTGAACTCTAGGAATAAAAATGAGTACCTTGACCATATGACTTCCTTGAAGTAGGACAAAAATGATTTATATGCTTAGATAAATACACCAAAATTTTGTGTGTTGTGAAAATGGTTGCAAATATGTGATTTGGTGGAATAAGGCATAGGTATAATGCCGGGATTGGGACTTTCTATCTCCCCTAAAAAAATGCTTCTGTCTAGAGAGGAACCGGTTGTTGGTATGGTGCAAACTATGCATGGTTTCGAGTTTATGTTAGCACTTCTCATCTAGTCTAATGTAACATCCTCATTTTTCAAAAACAAAATCATATGCGTTGCATGGCATGAATTTTTTTGAAAATTTAAAAACATTTAAAAATGAGTATGTTCCTTATTAAAAGCTCTGTAAAATAAATTTTTCAAAATCTAATAGCAAATGTATTTAAAACTTTGCAAAAGGATTTAATGGGTCAAATAAAGGTTAATATCAATTTTACTAATTTTACATTTATTAAATATTATTTTGTATTTTAATCTCTAAAATAATTATTTATCTATAATTTGAAGCCTAGATAAATAATAGTTTGATCTTATTTATCTATTCTATTCCTCTCTTGCAAGTGGGCCCCACCCCCGTTCCTTTTTTCTTTCCTTTTATTTTTCTTTTCCCTTTTTCTCTCCCTCCTTTTTTCTTTCTCCCCTGATCGTTTCCTCTCGGTCTTCTCTGTCTAAACAACAGAGAAGTCTCCTCTCTTGGAATCTTCCCTAAATTCCTCCCCAAAATCAGCAAATTCCTAACGGAATCGGTTTCCACGATCCCAGGGGATCACTTCCGACCCAAATCGTCCTCCCACTTCCCTAGATTCATCCCCAAAACCCTATATAAACCCCTGCCGCCGCCATCTTCCTCACCTTTGCCTCTCCACGAAATTCGTCGTCGGGTAAGCTCTCTTGGCCAAACCCTCCGAGAACGTCCTTCCTCTCCCTCCCCTGGACTTATCCTACCTTTCGGCAACAGGAATCATCGACCGAGCTCGCCAAATTTCATTGCCGAAGTTGCTGCTGTCCTCACCCTCACCGTCGCCGTTTTTCGCAAATTCATCGCCGCCGCCAGTAATCTCCCCTCCTCTTTCCTTCCTTAGAACCCCTAGGGCCTCTAGGACACCGCCCCATGGCCAATTTGGCCGGAGCACCACCGGCCACCTCCACCATTGCGCGCCTTCCCCTTTCCCACGGTCGGCCATGCCGCCAGGGCACGCCGACCGACACCGTGCCATAGGAACCCCTCCCCTACCTTCTCGAGCATTGACGCTCCAAATCCGCCGCCGCCTCGCCCGGCCGCCCCATTGCAGACTCGTCGCCGACCTCCTCCGGACCGACCGCTTCCTTTCCCTCCACTGGCCGGCTCTGCCATGGCGCCGCCCGTCGCCTGCTGCGTCTCCCAGCATTGTCGCCTTCCCTGCCGGTCGTCGATAGGAGGGTCCCACCTGTCAGCCCTGAGCTAGGCTAGCCGCGCTACGTAGGCCGCTGTCCTCCTAGGCGCCCGGCTAGGCCATCGCCTCGCCGCTATCAAGACCGACCATGGGCCGCGACCCGCCGCCCGCGCCGCAGCATGGCCCGGCGTGTCAGGCGCTCCGCGCCTCCGCGTCTTATTCTTGAACGGCTGGGCGTCGCGCCGAACGTGGGCTCATGCGAGCCAAGCAGCCAGCGCCGCTGGGCCACGTTAAGGCAGGCCGCGGCTGCCCGTCTTTGGGCAAGACGCTCGCGCTTGCAGCGTTGGCCGTGCTAGGCCGATCCGCTTGAGCCGCCAGGCCGAGCCTTGGCCCAATCCGCGAGGAGATTTTTTTCTATTTTAATTAAAACAAAAATTTAATAATTTCATATCTTTAATTTTATAACTCTAAAAATTATGAAACAAATTTTAAAATGTTTATAAAATCAAGATCTACTGTTTTGTAATTTTCATATGCATTTGCACATATCAATTTCTGATTTTCTTTTGCCTTGTATTTATTTATTTAATTTCTTTGTGTTAGATTCAAACGCTGAGGGTTTTATTTCCGACGCAACGAAGGACCCTACTCACGTCGTCGATCAAGGCAAGTGCTGAGACCTCTGAACCCAAGTTTCACAAACGTGTTTTGTAGAGTTTGAACACTAGCATGTATGTTTAATATAAAAATGCTAGTTATCTAAATTGCCTAGCTAAATTACCATTAACAATTAATTCTTATAAAATGTCCTTGCTGCCATAGGTTATTAATTTTGATTAATTATTGCCATACCCTTGTCTAGGTTTTGCAACTGCTTAGTTATGCTCATTGTAGATCACATGACCATTTGCTTGCTGCCATTGTCTATCAATTTACCATGTGATTTAAAAAGAACAATTGGTGTTGTCACTCTTTTGTAAATGGGCTAGTTGATAGTGGATGCTATCGGAAAAATGTTTTGCAAAACTGATTGGGGTGGATGGTTGCAAGGATGGTGCAGCATGCATGGGATCGGGCCCAGTGTGGGAACTACCTTGATCCTTAAGGACCGATTCCTTGAGGTAGATGAGCTAAGTACAACAGTGCGACCATGTGTGCTTGTATGGGCAGGTCTTGATTGAGTACCCTTCGGACTTCTAGTTTTGGCATTTCAGTTAGTGGAGTAGATAGTTGGTGCTAGTTCTATTGGTGCAAGAGGGGGATTGCAGTGGAAACTTTAGCGGGAATGCCCTAACTAGGAGAATGTCGAAAAAAGGCTTTGTGGTGATCATTTTTCTTTAGGGACACCTGAGGAAAAACCACCTCGCATAGGTAAAGCGTGCAACCTCAGCAGAGTGTAAAACTATCATGATAGCCGTGTCCACGGTTAAGAACGGATGACGGGGAGCTGTCTCATTGGTACTTCTTACCTTTTTGTTTTCAAAATGGTGTTTTAAAGGAAAACCATGATTGCAGTAGTGTGTTTTGGTTTTTGTCCTCACAGTAGGTACTGTAAGCGATGAGGGTGTTTATACTATGGGTGCTGTGAGTAGCCAGGTTTGGGCAAAACCGGTCGAGGCCGGAATTTCAAAGAAAATAATTTAAACTTTTGTTTTCCACAACGCCTTTCAAAATTAATTTATAAAATCTTAGAAAAAACTTGTAAAACTGGCTTTATGCAAAAAGAACCCTTACCCTTCCTTTGTTAGCCTTAGTTGCATTTAGTCAACCTTGCTTGTTGAGTATAAAGTATACTCACCCTCACCTTTTATGCGGGGCTGCTCATTCCAACGAGCAGGATGTGACGTCGATGAGGTGTATCAAGACGGAGACTTCGCCGAAGGAATTCAGGATGAAGACTACTCTGATGTCTAGGAGCGCATTCTTCAGACATGCCTATGGTATCGTATTGAGTTTTCCATTTGGAGTTGAACTATGTTATTTGAATTTCCGCAGCTAGGCCGTTGAGCCTAAACTTTGTAATAATTATGCAACCCTAATGTAATAATTTTATTTTTCGATGAATGGTGATGATCCAAACTGTATATCTATGTGTACTAGCTACTTGATCCAAGGACTAGTACAGGTAAAGCGTAGCAGGGATTCGACTCTGTTTTGTTGGTTCCAACATCTAAGTACTGCTCATCCTATGAATCTACAAACTAAGCCCTTACAGTACAGCCTCAGGTCCCATTGTGGAATGGGCCTAGCTTGTTAAGCCCTAGGCTCTAGTAGCAACTTGCTGGCGAAGATGTCCTTTGTAGACGTTTGGGTTGACGAGCATGGACCGTTCTTCTATGTTCGTCGGCGCCTTGAACTGTTCTTCTTAGGCCTTTTTGTACAACGTGAGGACTAGGGTTGTTGGATCGATTTTCCATGTGTGCCCGAGAACGACTCACGGAGCAATTGCTAGTAGATCTTATGGCCCAAACGACTCTGTGCTTTGCACTTCAATGCATAATCTTCTGAGGGTAAAGTGTACTCGCTCTGCAGAGTTAAAATTATCATGATAGCCATGCTTGCGGTTAAAAGCATGTTAATGGAGTATTCGTATGATAGACTCATCTTTTATAAAACCCGGTTTTTGGGAAAATGGTTTTGAAAAGGGCAGCATATCTTGTGCACATGGAGCACATGTGCACATGTGGTGCACACCAACTAACGAATGTCACCAAAAATTCCAAAAAAATTTCTACATGTACTTCTAATCTTACTCCACCTATGTATAAAATTTTAAGTTCAGATTCATTATACATAAAGAGCAGCAAAAAAGAGAAAATTCTAACAAATTTATACTCTTAAAAGTGTCAGATTTTCTCTTTTTTGTTACCCCTAAAATACAATGAATCTAAACTTGAAATTTTATACATAGGTGGAGTAAGATTAGAAGTACATGTAGAAATTTTTTTGAAATTTTTGGTGAAATTTGTTAGTTGGTGTACACCACATATGCACAGGTGCCCTATGTGCACAAGATATGCTCCCTTTGAAAAGAATGCTTGACAAAGGAAAGGTCAAAGCAAAGGATTTCGTTTAGCCCGGATTGGTTTTTAAAACCGCTTTCTCTCAACTTAGGCAAAAATCTTGAAAACTTGTATTTTTGCAAAATGACCTAAGCCTCCTCTAATACCAAGCCACATACTTCATAATCTTCTAGACTTGCGGAGTACAATTGTACACAATACTTGCTATTTTTCCTATTTTGTATTAACCTCAGTCAAGGAGCAACCAACCTACGACTCGCAGTTTGACGACGTCGGCGAAGACTTTGAAGACGAAGATTACGGAGATTTCGCAAAAGATTAGGGTGCTTCCTACTGTCTCGTTGCCTATGGGAATAAAAGAATTAGTATCGTTGCATTATGTTTTATGTGTCGTAAGCTGCCAGACTCTGTATCTCGGCCTACGTGCCGTCTCTTACGTACTGTATTAGGATTATTCCTCGGTTATGTAATAATTTACTTTATTGGTAATGTATCACTCTGTTTCAGACTGTGTACTAACTGTGATCCTTGGGACTAAAACTAAATATATAGAGGGGTTCCATCCTGTAAACCGGGTCTCGAAAGGCTCGTACAAAGAGTGTGGTGGCATCCTTGAACGTTTTCTCCTGTTCAAGAATAAGTGTTCCTTCAGCCTTGCCAGCAGTGACCCAATAGATGTTCATAGCTGAAAGCTACAAAGTGGTCTTGACCTGCTATTTCTTAAAATGCACACTAGTAAATTTGTCCGGCCTCAGTGCATCGGCAAAGCCAGCCATCGTTAAACCAAAGTGTCTGATATAAGGTTTTTGGATTGTTGGAAAAAAATTAGTACTTTCGGTTTAATATAATCAAAAGATAAATCATGAGCACAAACTGACTAACTAGCAACATCATGCAACACAAATATATTGTAGACATAGCTGTAACAAAAGAACACACATGTTCGTCTAATATACTCGTAAACAGAGAAAAACAGAAAACTAGGAAGAACAGATAGCATCACGCATCACGTATCGATCTTCCTCGGAAGAACCGAAACCAAGAAGAGATGAAGAAGACATTACAAGGTGCTATAGACGAAGCAGATCGCAGCGACCATGTAAAGGAAGCAAATGACAATGACGACAAAGACAAAGCAAATCATGAACAGTCATGCCAGGCACTTCCCGAAAACCTTATTCGCCCTCTCTCGGTGCAAGATCTCAAGGATGACGGGTTCTAGAGTAGGCTATGTGTCGCAGCGCAGTAGATTGGATGAGGCAAAAACCCTAGCTTTTCCCTGTTCTACTCCGGGCGGTGGCCATACGGTATATCTAGAGTAGATTGAGCGGTTGAACGTGCCACGATCGGACTTGACACGATCTCCATATCTCATAACCGAACCCGAATTTTCTGGAGAGCGAAAAGAAATTAAACTACAAAAGGAGGTCGCGTCTGCACAGATAACTAGACCTAATTTCGGCGGACCATTCACGAGGTATCATACGCCCTGCCCCGTCCGGCCCGGCGAGTCAAGCAAGCATGTTCTTCTCTTTTCTCTCTCCTACCTAATATAGTAGGGTGGAGCACACTTCACTATTTAAGTTGGTGTCTCTTCATCTTAGCTAGCAATATGGTAATAAAGAGTTTCACACCCCCTTCAATATGGTGGGTTTTTGAGATTTTGCAGGAATTTATTCTCAAATACTATGGGTTAGCCAATATATTCTCTCACACAAGGACCTCACAGGCTACTATAAAAACATGTGATTTCCAGACCTCAGGTTCAGTGCACAATTCACACAGTTATATTTCCGACAAGAATACAGTCATCCCATCTTGATCAAATTGATTCTGGTTAGATTCGCACTCGCGTTAACCAGAAACTTGAACAACTTTTATCTAATCACTAACCAGGAAGTTGAGCTATCCACAGACATTTATCTGTCGTCCAGTTTGCAACCGGTTGTCATTGTCAATTCTTTGTAAGATGACTCCAGTATGCAACTCACCCCTGGTGTGTCAGTTGCCCACACCAACTGATCAGGATCCACTCCTAGATTTGTACCTCAGCACACAAGTCCAGCTAATGCTGACACTGTTTGTTATTGCAGTTGTCTAGTCAGGTTGAAAGAATTGTGCTTCAATCTCCATCATAAGCTTAACCAAGCAGAATTCAGTAATCAGGATCATGCACAGTAGCGATATCTTAAGGGAATTAACCTACCGTAATCTTGCGGTAGCCACACTCCCTACTATCTTTCTGAAATGCTTCTCTGAACTTGAACTTATGGGCAGCCTATGGATGAACTAACTAGAACATGCTAGAGAACCGTATTCATGGGCGGTGCAGCGGTGGATCGAGGTAAAGTAGCTAAATTGATTTAGACAGAACAAGAAACCAAGAAATCGTCAAGCAAACTAACCACTGAATCGAAGGCAGCAACAGCCAATTGATGTAGCATTCATGTATTGTAATCACAAACTAGAGCAGCAATTGGCAATAATCTCGACTCAAACCAAACCATGCGTACGGAGTAGATGGAATTCAAGCAAAATACAAAGGGCTAGGCCAGCGTCAGTCCGCCGCGGCGGGGGCGGCGGCCACCTCGACGACGGCTGCGGCCGGCTGCTGCTGCTCCTCCTCCTCTTCCTGCGGCGCCACGTCGACTGTGGCGCCGGCGGCCACGAGCGTCCAGTCCGGCGGCAGCGGCGGCAGCGGCGCGTACTGCGTGGGGCGGCGCTTGATGTCCCACGGCTGCGTCTTCTTGGGTCGCGACTTCATGTGGTGCTTGGTCGCCTTCTTCTGCGGCCGCGACGAGCACTCCACCGCCAGCGCGCACCCTCCGCCGACGGAGCGGAACCCCACCGACGGGCGCGCGGGCCTTACCAACACCGCCGGCGCGGCGGCGCCGGCCAGGAGCGCTGTGACCGGCGACATGTTCGTCGGAATGCCTCCGCTTCCTGCTCGAGTGGAGAGAGGCGAGCGTCGGGTTTGGGATAAGAGAGGAAATGGTTTCGGATTGGGTTTTGCAGCTCCTGCGTTTGCTGCCACATACAAGCGAAATCCGGCCGTCCATTTTGGAACACTAACATCCGACCGTCAAATTTTTTTTCCTCCAATTGGCTTAATTTCCTTGATTCGCTTTGTAAATTAGGAGAAATTAAAAGGTTGTGGTTGATGCATTACAAGTGTGTCTAGATTTAAATCGTTGAGATAAAATAAAATGGCGTCTGGGCACGTCTTAAAAAAATTCTTGATAATAACGTGATTGTAATGTCACTATCACCATCTGGTAGCTCAGCAACTAGATATTGTTCCTAATTCATTGGTAAAGATTGTAATGGAGCGCATAAGCCAGACGTTTTAGGGGCTATTTGGTTGCCTTCTTTTACGAGTCTGACCCGTTCGACTCGGTAGAAATTTAATGGGATAGGGATGCATGATCAGAGCGGTGTTTGGTTGAGTGTTTAGTAGACAGGTATTTTGAAATTTAAATATTTTGAAATTTATATAGCAAGTGTGGTCTAGTTTTGTTCGAAAAAATGTCAGGAACCCATTTTTGAAATCGGTTCGGTAATCGGAGATGCTAATCAAAAGATATAAACCAAAAAAAGAAAACTTGCGCTGAACAGGTGGTACCGTATTTATGGTCTGCTATTGTGGCTGACAGTGGCTCCTTGCGCAGAACACGAGGCTGCTATGCGCTGCATCCAGAGATACGTCCGTTTTCTCCATATCTCCAGAGCCAGGCTGCATAGAGAATTTTACATCCAAAGAGTCAGGCTCAAAACTAGATGCAGACAACCAAACATAAGAAAAAAAACAAGATTATGTATTTGTAAATGCAAATCTTTGTGCATGCAGACAACCAAACAGCCCCTTACATGAATGCTAGCATAAGTGCATAACTCTATGGAGTTTCAAGATGCTCACCCATGAGTTTGGGTTGAATCGTACCAAAATTTCTTCAATCCACACATTAATATCTACTTGCAGTTCCCTTTGCATAAAATTGAGCCTCATAATGATACGAATTTTAAGCTTTCATATAAGATACCAACATGACTTTTTTTCACAAACTAGTCAACATTTGTATAACAATTGATTATTCATTTTTTTTATTAATCAGGTCCTCTCCGTGCTTAACGGGTCTGAGATAGCGGGGAGCTAGCATTGCCAGCACGGAATGTTGTAACGAATCAATTTTACTCCCAGTTTACTTCATTTAACCGTAACAAGTCTGTCTCGTTTGTTCTCGTCAAATTTTACTACACGTTTATTACTGATGTTAGCTTATAATTGTGACTTTCTGATTAACCTGTAGCACTAGAACTCTTTTGACTAGTTATCTCTGAACTTGCGAAAAACATGTCATGACAGTGGAACATGCTCTGGTGAATTTATGGCCCAAATTTCAACATGAAGATGGATATAAGACCAATAAGAGAGATTTCACAATGTCGGCTACACAATTTTAAGCTAGCTGCAAGATTTTATGAAACGAATAGTTCAGCTCCAGCTTCACAAGACAGTGCAATGCAACTTCTAAGATCATGGCTGCCGTTGCAACTTCTACTTCACTCTACAGAGTGCATCAGCATCAACATATTGCCCATGAAAGCAAAAATATACAACTGACAAGATTAATACAACCCACTACCAAGCGTAACAACCTCAAATCGATATGATGAAAATGTTTACAACACTGTACTAGTAAACATTCCACCACGTAAAGTCACCAACGAGAAGATCCAGGATTCAGCATTCCTCCACGTAAAGACAGTATCACCAAGCGTGATATACCAACTCCTATCAAAAGAAGAAAAGCTTCATCACTCGGGCAATTGATCATGAGGATTTGTGACAAGTTTGTGCTTAGCTTTCATTGCAAGTTCCGCAACATCTGCTTCGATCACAGCCTCCAGGACCAAGTCTGAACCTTTTGGTTCATCTGTGAGGATATAAAAAGAAGATACTGGTAATTGATTTCGTTGCAGCCATCTACTAGCTTCAGCAGAATAATAATAATTAAGATAAAAAAAATCACATAGAAACTAGGGAATGCCACTTGGGAATTTCTGTAGAATTTGAGTAACATATATTCATGATTTCCCCTTTGGTATCTTAAATTTACATTAAGACTGCAGACAGTTGGAGCAGATTCAATGGGGTACAGTTGGGCAGTTGTACTTCAAAACTTCAGGAGCAGATTCATGTCCTATATATGAATACAGTTCTCTGTTCTATGTCAAGTAAACATAGTTGCTGGCGATCTTGGAAACAAATTCAAATAAATATGTCACTGCAAACATAAAAAACACATCTACTACGAACAGAGGGTGCAGCATATTTGGAAAGAAGATACAGAAGCCTCCTCCATAATTCTGTAATGCTATGGTAACTGGTAAGTATTACACCTAAGGCCCTGTTTAGATGACGGTAATTTGTTAGGAGTTTTCAGGAATTAGTTCAAATTTGAAGTAGATCAGATCCTAAAACTTTCCAATGAAATACACATAATCCAAATACCCCCTAATTATTTTAGTAGGTATATCTAATGTGGGTGCGTTGATGCTGAAATTGTAAGGGTGGCTCACCAAGGGAGATATGGTCATCTCCAGCAAGTTGAAGCAGGATGCGAGGAAGACAGATAAATAGAGAGCTTCAGGAAAGAGAATGGATATTTGGAAGAATATAACTTGATTGTTTGCCTTCTTAAATTACAACGCCACTCCTTAAATAGAAAGAACCCTGATTAAACTAATCCTACTCAAACTCAACTCTATTTCTAGTTGCTTGGACTGAACTATATCCTGAAAGTCAACCTTCTTCTCTTCAGACTCTAGTACTTCCTACTATTTATTCTTCCTGAAATTTTCTACTCATTCTCCTGGATTTGGATTGCTTGATTCGCTTCCGCTTCTTGCTCCTGAGCTGCACTGATGCTGGACTCCACTACTTCCTACTATTTATTCTTCCTGAAATTTTCTACTCATCCTCCTGGATTTGGATTGCTTGATCCGCTTCCGCTTCTTGCTCCTGAGCTGCACCGATGCTGGACTTGTACCATCACTGGTAACCCCTTCCCATATAAGAGTCCATAACATTACCCCTCTAGCAACCAGTACCTATTTCTTTTGAGTTAAAACTAATGACAAAATAGTCCTTCATGAACTCTTCTATTCTTCCTACTGAACATGGACTGTTTTGTTCTCTCGTGCTTCTTGATCCCGAGCCACATCAGTTCTGGACTTGTGCCGTTGCTGGTAATGCCATCCCCAATGCAAGTCCACAATCAGAACCAACTTTTTCAGTTATATACAACAAACCAGTCCTGATATTAGGGGTGAACTAGGTGGTCATCAGAATGAGATTTCCTGTCATGGTAGGGCAGGTGACTGAACTAGGTGGTCATCAGAATGAGATTTCCTGTCATGGTAGGGCTGGTGTACAGCCACCGCATGGCCAGGACTATTGATCACTTTCCCTTTTGGTTTAGTCCATTTTTATCTTATATGTATTTCATTAGGTTGCCTAGGTTGAGTCAACCGGATTAGGATATCAATTAGAGTCCAAGTCGAGTTAGAATTGGAGTTTGTTGTAATGGCTTATGCCTATATAAAGGCATACAGGTCAACTGAATGAAGCAAGCAGTAATTTAGCCTATTTGGCAGTTGCTCTTACGCCTCTCTTCCCCCCCTTTCCCCTGTATCGGCTTGGGCAATTCCAAGTGCTAAGCTGTGACATACGCGTGCCATTCTTTTGGTTGTTCGAAACTTTAAACATTCACATAATTTAAATTTTAGCAGTCCACTGAAGTAATTCACAGAAGATTAACACATATAGTGAAGTAACATTAGAAAGAGAAGATCAGAAGAAAACATTGTTGGGAGTTAAGATTGTAAAATCTTATTATACCAAAAGAGGCTGTGACAATGCTATCTAACTCCCCATGTCACAGCATTCCAGTTTTGCTACAAGAATCTGAGCTCTTAAAAATTAAAATTTAAGACATGAATATTTTTAATATACCTGGGCGTTTTGGAAGTAATCCAGCACTTTCAGCAGATATTGGGAGCACATTTGATTGTTCATTGCTCTCTTCGAATTGTTCTCCACAGCCACCACTAATTCCTGGGGCTTCAGTTAACCTTGCATCAATCGATGCTTTGCTGTGTGGATTACCAGACTTCTGAATGGGATCAGGACTATCCAACTTCCTGCTAAATAGATCGGGATTTCTTCTACAATAGTTCTCAATTTCATCACGAATCATACTGCGAATTTCATGACGGCTATCTTCTTGCTGCATAATCAATGTAAATTATATCAAATAGATGTGTCAAGACATAACAAAAGAGAAAAATTAAAAAGAATGAACCGACATTTTAAGGTGCAGCGAATGTGAAGCGATAGATGCTTTCATAATGTACACTGCATATAGCAAGCACACCAAGCTAAGCTATATTTTAAAAAATAAGTAATTAAACAACTTCAAAGTAAAACAACAATTTTTTATGATTGCTTGATGCTTATTGTCATATATGTTTTATATCTTGGAGTAAAAATTCAAAAATGGGATATGGCCATAATATATAAAAATTTCTAGAAACAATTGGATCACATCAAAACCTAAAATGCATTTTTACTGAAGCAGCACTACAAACTGTACAATAAAGCAAGAACAGAAAGCTACTACAGAATCCACTACCTCCTGTAATTGCAGTCTTGCAGAGTTGTCATACCTTAGTTGTAGAGCCATTAATGGCATCATCTGTTCCTGGTTCAGCCATGCCTGCTGATATGTGTTAATAAAGACCCCATTAGTCAAATAATTCAAATGAAGTATTGGGGAATACAAACCAATAAAAAAATAGTGACATGAAAGCAAATTAAAAGAGAGGCTAGTTACCAGTGCTATGCTGCTTCATGACAAGCTGGGCAGGAGTCAATCTAGATAAGTTCTGGACTTCATAGCGAATTGAATCCAGTTGAGTCATTGCATCTTTAAGCTCCTTATTGACCTGAATCAGAAATCATTCAATCTACAGTTATCATATCTGTGATACATATTCAACTTACAACTAAACTAATAGATGACCTTAGAGCCACAAAGAAGGCATGTATTGCCAATCCTCCTCAGAATTATAACATTATGCAAAACATAATAGATTAGAGCTTGATTGTACAAATGAAGAAATGATGAAAAAGCCATGTATATTGCCAAGGGAATTCTCATCTGACAGTGGGGTTTTGGCCATGTATTGCAGTCTCAACAATACCTATTAGGCTTATCTATATTGTACCATAACCATCCCAGTGCTCCTGGGCCTTAAGCACTACACAGGCAACCTGGTTGCCCTGCTCCCTAAGACCTACTAAAATTTTCATGCAAGGATACTAATAACAAATTAACTATCCTTCTCCCCACCCACCACCATACACCTCATACCCCCAAAAAGGAGGAAAGAAAAAAGAAACTTTTATGGTTGGGGTAAAACCTAAACTTACATGAAGAAGAAAACTAGCAGGTCTGAGTGTGAAAAGAGATCCTGTTCTATCACATCAAATTGGACCAATACAGTCATCATACTATGATTTCATGAACTCAGACCATCTGCCAAGATTGGTCTGACGGACCAATTAAATTTTCATATAGTGTTTTCACTAGCACAAACAACAAATAATCATACCTAGAACCTAAGAGAAACAATTCAGGCCACTTGTACACACTGAATCACATTGTTTCACACGGCACTAATGAGCTACGAGGAAGAATAAGCATGGTACCTTCCTTGCTGCAGTCTGCTCCAGGATGTCATCCATCTGCCGGCGGAACAGCATAAGGTGCCCAACCGCTCTCCCGGACATCCTCCCAGCCACCCTTGCAATCTTGATCATGTCACTGGGCTCTAAGAAGAACAAAGAAATCAGATTAAACCAAAAATAATTACCTCGTCACATGTGCAATTTCATCATAATTGAAGGGTTAATTGGATAGATGCCACTATAGAACTTCGATATTCGAGATCTGTCATCGTTTCTTTCATATTTGCATATATGCCATTATGAAATCATGAAAATTAGATATATGCCACTCCGTGCGCCATGTGGCACCTTTTAGCACCGTATTTTCAAAAGCAGACAATATTACCCTTGTATTCATCATCTATTTATACAAAAATGCTATTATCCACCTTCTCCTTCCTCCTCCCTCTCAAATCTAGATCACCATGAGCACGTCCTCCGCCCTCCTTGTCGCACCGCCTCCCTCCTTGCCGCGCTGCCTCCCAACGGCAGCGATTCCCTCCTCTTCCCTCCGAGCGCGTCACCCTGCCTCCTCTCTCCTCGCCGCACCGTCCTCCTCCTCCCTCCTCACCACACCGCCTCCCTCCTTGCCGTGCCGCCTCCCTACGACCTGCCCTCCTCCCTCCTCTCTCCAGCTGCGCCACCCTCCCTCCTCGCCGCACTGCCTCCCTCCTCCCTCCTAGCTGCTGTCCTTCTTCCTCCTCCGAGTGCGGCAGCGTCGAGCTCCCGGGCTCGTCAATGACCTCACAGGTGGATGGTGAGCATGCGGGCCCATCGGCGTTGAGCTCCTGAGCATGCTGGCAGCGTGATAAGCTCTGTGTGGGCGTAGCCGGAGGGAGTTGGAGGACAGCGCATCCATGGTGGCGGTGGTAGGCAAAACAGTGGGAGGAAGAAGTGGGGAGGTAAAAGATGAGGACAAAATTGTCATAATACGCAAATACAAGTGAGATATATGAAAAAGATTCCACGTGGCTTACGGAGTGGCATATATCAATTTTCCCAGTTTCATAATAGCATATATACAAATACAAAAGATGTCAAACATCGAGGTTCTACGGTGGCATCTATCCAGCAGTTAACCATTTAAATAGGAGAAATTTGCTTCCATGCCACTCTGTAGGTGTGGCCTCACCAAATTGCCACTCTCAATATTGCCAACTTTAAAATGCCACTACTATCACAAGCACACCTCCACAAAGCCATTTTAGCCCAAATAAAACATTTTAATTCACTTTTGTTGAGCTAGCTCACCTAAACTCCACCGGCGGCGACCGCGGCAGCCTCGGCCACGAGCTCCGGCGGCTCCTCTCTTCCTCGTCGACGGCGACAGCAGTGGCCTCGACCAGCTCCACCGGTGGCCTCGGCCGTGAGCTCTGGCGGCTCCCCTCTTCCTCGTCGACGGCGACGACAGCGGCGGCCTCCACCAACTCCACCGGCGGCCTCGGCCACAAGCTGCGGCGGCTCCTCTCTTCCTCGTCGACGGCAACAGCGACAGCCTCGGCCGCGAGCTCCGGCGGCTCCTCTCACCCACGTCGACTGCGACGACGGCGGCCTCGGCCAGCTCCAACAGTGGCGGACTCAGCCTCGAGCTCCACCGGCGTCCTCGGCCGCGAGCTCCGGCGACGACCTCTGCCCCGAGCTGCAGAACTCCACAGTGGCCTCCACAAATGAATTAAAATGATTTATTTAGGTTAAAATGGCTTTGTGGAGATGTGCTTGTGATAATAGTGGCATTTTAATGTTGGTAATGTTGAGAGTGGCAATTTGGTGAGGCCACACCTACAAAGTGGCATGGAAGCAAATCTCTCTTTAAATAGGGGCTTTCCCAAAAAATCCCTTCTCTCTCAGAAATCAGCTTAGGCCTTAGGATCCAACCCAATTCAACATTGTGAGCGAAGCGAGAAACGAGATTGATTAACCTACAACAGAAATGAAAGAAAGATGGCGGTGCCTTCGGTCTTACTCATCATGATGGAGCAGGCCCCGAGGATGACCAGCAACTGGCCAGTGGAGACCCCCAGCATATTGCCCCCGAATCAGCGACCGCCGCGAGAGACAAAGACCTCGCCCCCAAACCCCCGCCGCTTTTCCTGCGTCAAGATCGTGGATAAGCCAGCTGATCCCCGCCGATGGGAGAACCGACCGGGCGTGGAGAGCGATAAAGCTAAACAGCCTTCACCTTCAGCGGGGAAGCGCTCCCAGAGAATTGGACCGCCGCCGGCGAGCGAGGCTCACGGCCAGACGGCGCGCAAGCGGAGGGCTCGGCTCCAGGTTCTCGAATGCGGCGGCCAGTAGGACGAGGCGCGCCGTGCACGGCGGCCGGCGGCGAATGCGTAGGTATTTTCTTTTTCTTTTTTTCGTTTGGGAGAGCTCAGGGCTGGGCGCCGAAGGCGTATGAGCATAGCCGTGGGCGTGGGGCCTTTCCTGGGCTGGGCTGGCATAAGAGCATTCATTCAAGGTACTCTATCTATCATAATGTAACTTGAGATAGACTAGCCGGTGAAGCAAATAAATCTTTTAGAGTATAAGGTAAAATATGAAAAATATCTTAGCCTGTTAGATAGAGAGTGTAGCAGGGTTTTAAAAATCGATTTTAGCCTAAAAATCGCTCAGATCCGATTTTCGATTTGCCATGAAAAATCGGTTGAAATTTGAGTTTTGAATTTTAAATCAATCGGAGGTTTAAAAAAAATCAGAAATTGCTTTTTTTTTCGATAAATCGGTCGATATAAATCGACCAATTTCTTCGATAATCGTTTGAAAACAAAAAAAGGTATTGAAATTTTGAAATCTCCAGCCAAACTTCGAAAAATCACGATTTTTATCGACAAATCAACCAATTTCTTTGATAAATCAACCGGAGGTTTAAAAATAAAAAATCGCGTGTTTTTTTGAGAAATCAATCGATTTCTTCGATAAATCGATTGAAACAAAAAAAATCGGTATTGGAATTTCAAAATCTCTAGCCAAACTTTGAAAAATCGTGATTTTCTTCGATAAATCAAACCAAACCGATTTCAAATTTTGAATTTCATTCGCGGTTTGCCAAAATCGAGCCGGTTCGATGTCACAATAAATCGCGATTTGCCGCGATTTATCGATGATTTTTCAAACTCTGGGGTGTAGTAGTGTTATAGAGTGGGAGGATAGAGTAGCTGATGTGGATGGTCTAAGGGCATCTCCAGTGCGGTCCGCTCCATCCTTCTACCCCATCCCTTTCCATTGCCCCATTCTAATACCAAGATCAGCAATTGCCCCATTTATATGCCTCATTGTAAAGTCTCAGGTGTGGTTCTTTTCAGCTTATCTCCTTTTCTTATCTCGTTTGCTTATTTATTTCCCGAGGTAGCCTTGAGTGTCGGATCCACTTTGTTCGACTTGTGTTGGAGAGCCTCGAGTGCTTATCTCCTTATCTTGTTTGCTTATTTGACTTATCGGGATTTTTTTAATTTTTTATTCCTTTTTTTCCATCTCGAAAACATGTATAAAAGCTCTCCAACGCAAGTCGAACGAAATGGATCCAACGCTCCAGGCTACCTCGGGAAGTAAATAAGCAAACGAGATAAGAAAAGGAGATAAGCTCCCCACCTCAATTTTTTATTTGCTCAGCACCAACCGACACCAACGGCTGGTTTCACTGTGCAGCTAGGACGTGGCAATGCACTGGTTTCCCGCGTGCGCACGTACAGAAATTACAGCTAATTATGCCGGTCATTAGGAATAATTAATTCCCCATTGATTGCAATTCGCAGTGTCCCACAAAATGCAGTACGTGATTGCATGTTTACCTTTGCTAATTAAGTTGAAATTAATACATGGTGTTATGTAGATTGTGGTTAGAAGTGACAGGAATTGCTGAAAACAGAATGAATGGTTGGCACATGAGGCTTCCAATGGAAGGAAGTGAGATGGCATCGCGTGGAAGAATGGTCATAGCTTGTCTGCGAAGCCAGCCACATTGGGCAGCTATAAAAATGGGAGGGGTGGTGGCTGCAAAGCACGATGAAGCTCGTAGTCCCGAGCAATACACTTCCACAGCCACGGTATGAGCTCGTCGGAGGAGGAGCAGGAGGCAATCGACGCCTTACATAAGGCAGCGGTTAACATCCTCACGACAATGGTGACATGTCGACGTAGAAAGTGGGGTGGACCTGTCCCAGGTCGCCGGACCGTGCATCGTGGCCATGTCTCCGAGCTTTCATCAGCAGTTAACAACAATGGCCGGACACAGGAACACCACCGCAACGCCCGCCGCCGTTGCGGCGGCGCTTCTTGTGCTCCTCCCATTGATGCTCCCGGCGTCGGCGCGCCAGCTGGCTGCCTTCTCGGTGCTGCGGAAGGTTCCGACGAGACCGAACCCCGACCCCAACATCCTGCCATCGTCACTGCCGTCCGCCGGGAAGGACTTCTCTATCCTGCGGAAGGTCCCGACCGATTCCAACGTCCCGCCGCCGTCCGCCGTGAGAGACTTCCCAGTGCTACGGAAGGTCCTGACCGGACCGAACCCCAACCCCAACATCCCGCCGCTGTCCACCGGGAAGGACTTCTCTGTGCTACGGAAGGTTCAGACGGGACCGAAACCAACCCAGACATCCCACCGCCGGCGCCACCAGCGTAGAATGATATGGGAGTATGCCAGAAATAAAGGCTGCATTGTTTTGGTGAAATTGGTTGTGTACGTACAATGTGCTTTTGCTTTTATGTATGGTACAATGAATCGAATCTACGTGTTTAGCTACGGAAAAAAAATTATTTTACATCATCTCACTGTGATATGTGAATATAATGGATTTGTATCCTCTGCTATGTGTCATGTGTGTTTTACCCTATGTTGTAGTTTGATGTTTAGGTCAGTTGTGTGCGCATGTCATTCTGCAATCCTCTAAGAATAATACCCATGTCAGTACTAGTTTCATCTGGTTCATACTGAGCATATATTTCACCATAACGCAAACATGATATAAAACAGTCCGAGCACATTGTTTGAAACACATAACAGACAACCATTAGGCGAAATACATAATATGAAACAGTATCAAACTGTCCAACTAATCAAATAGGCACCGAAGCAAACAAATTAAATAAAATTCATATTAAACAGTAGCGCTATGGTTGAGCACCATCACCCATCCCTAAACATGATCCTCCTCCGAATTGACGTTCCTTAATCTGCTGGCGCAACATAATAACATATCTCCTCTTATCATCATTCTGAAGCCTCGATATGTCCATCGTCATAATTTCAAACTTAGTCCTCATTCTATTTTCTTCCCTGGTTTTAGCCCTACTCTCCATTCGCTCCCTGTGCCGAGTAGCCCTTTTCTCCTCAAGCTCGGCAGTTTGATGCTGCAATTTCTCTAATTGTGCCAGTGCTTGGTCGTCGCTCTGCACGCCTCTCCTCCTGGCTTTAGCTTTCTTCCTACCTTCAGGGCGCTGCATGGCCGATTCACAAGGACCTGGCGTCTCGTCTCCTAAAGACGTACCATCACAAGGAGAGGGACCGTCAGATGTACCTGGTGTTGAGGCGCTTCAAGTCTTCTGCTTCTTATTAGTTGGCACCATCAAGGACAATGTCCATCTAACATCGTCCTTCATAATCTCCCAGCACTGCTCATACTTGAAAGCATGTCCCTCCATCGCTTTATACAGCCCGTGTGCCTGACGCAGCTAGCAAAAAACAAAGTAAACATTAGTGTGTAGGTGGGCAATAAAAATGAATGTGATAGAAATGTAAACAGCTAGTAGCTCACATCGTCTTCGACATTGGTTCTGCTTCGTTTCATCCTCACCGCTTGTTGGTGGTAACCGCAAAACTTGTTGACGCTCGCAGAAGCATTTTGGTAATGCCTTCACAAACCATTCCAATTACGAGGACTACTACTTGGCTTGCCATGCTTGAGGAATATTTGAAGAACCTTTTTCCGGAAATCCTCCAAAGTCTGGCTTGTCCCAACTACACTAACTTCTAGCCAAACCTTCACTAGGAGGAGATCCTCATCGATCCTGTAATTGCTTCCTCAATGACATCCTCTGGACACACTCCCCTGGGATTGATCTGTGTTGTTCAAGTTCATGGCCTCAGCAGGCGTGCTTTGCAAATTGGTTTGCAAATTGGGGACAGAGACACCAGTACTATCTGTAGGTTTTGAGTCCTCCAGCGATATCCCCAACATGCGGTAGCAGTCTTCCTTGGACATCCCCAACATTTGGCTGTACAAACCACGGCTATCCATGGAGTACCTGTATGCAGAATAGGTATTGTAAGCTCATGCACAACTATAAGTCGGTTGATTGAGTTAGGATATTCCATTAATGCACACCATACCACCATGCAAATACGCAAACCATAAGAACATTGCACTACTGCCCATAAGGACTAGATCCAATAGCTACATTACCATAGAGCTTAATACACACCATAACACCATACATTCAATAACTAGATGATTGTTCAACATTGGGCCATAAGAACAATTCCATGGATGGAACATGCTTTATTCAATTAGGTTTGAGCACTACTGCGCCTAAATCGTATAACATGAGAACATTGGACATAGGCGCACAACACTTAAACCCTACGGGACTGTTCGCTATCGTAATCGACCCCGTTCTGCTCACACCAATCTTCGAAATCAACATAGCTATTGGGGGGGAGGGGGGATGTAGTCGGCAGGAATGATGTCGTCAGGATTGACGCCCTCACTCAAGGAGCTCTTTGCAACAACCTCCACCGTCGGTTCCTTTTCTATCTCGTCACGAGCTTCATGAGCAAGGTACTCTAGTCTTGCTGCAATGGCCTCGACATCTAGTAGCACAGAATTCATGGTTATTGCCGAGGGAGAAGACCCGGCTTCAAAGTTGTCGTGGACTAGCTTGCGGAGTAGACATGACACTTCTTCAACATTGTCCAAGGTTATTGTGAGAACCTTCGACAATTTGTCTCCGTCGGAGGCCATCTACAATGACGAGCAAATATTTTTCACCAAACCATACCAAACGTCACACTAATTTGGTATGAAAATTGTACAAAATTTACAACAAATAGTGCAGAGCGGAAAACACATACCTACTTCCATCAATTTCACATTGTTTGGTATGATAATCCGGTGAAGGTCTAATTACCGACGGTGAGACACGGCCATATAGAGGGTCTCCGTCACAACATCCGCCCCCTTCAATGGAGCACACGCATTGAGGATAACCCTACTGTCGGCTGGATCTTGCGTAGAATCATATACGTGGCCTTCAACACTACACGATTCGCCCAGATTCGGACGCATCAATATGGGTGCCCAAATAGCAAGAGGGGAAAAGGATGGTTACATACCTGGTCTCGCTCCACGACTCGTCGGAGATCGGCGACAATACTGAGCAGCACGACGGCGCACCTGATGTCGGAGGTTCCGGATCTGGCGATGCCGGTTGCGAGCAGCACAGATCTACTTCGTGTTGACACCACCTTCCCCTGCGGACCCTCCGCCTGCTATCCTTTCCGCTCCTCTGCTTGCTCTGCACCGCGTCGTCGCCATCGTCGCTCCCTGCTGATCCACAAGGAGCACAGTCGGGCCACCGTCCCAGCCAGAAGGAGCTTTCCTCCCGGCCGCGCGAGCAAGGAACTGGAGGGGGGAGCCCGACACCAAGGCTTTTCTCGCTGCATCGGATAGGGCAGCCCCATCGCTATTCACCCCGATGGGGCAGCTGCTGGGCTGCATCCCCTCGCCCTATCCAATGAACAGGGATAGGACAAACCCAAATACACCCCACTGCTAGAGATGCTCTAAGCAAAGTGGAACAGATGCATACGTATGAGCTATGACATGGATGGCATAACAAGAAATGTTATTACAATCATTTTTTCTAAAATCATTTGCCAATAGTAAAAATTATTACAATCATTAATAAATAAATTAAATATTATTCCGCCAACACTTTGTTTTTTAAAAAAAATATAAAACATTAGAAGTGCCTTACTGGTATCCATTGGCAATTGTCGTGGTTTGATTTCTCAGCTTAAATTCAATCTGCGACTGAAAATCTATTCTTTTCTATAAGCCAAACATTTTGGTATTTTAAAGATATTTTTTAGTACCTTAAAGTCACTTATCAAAACTCTCAAAACCAATTTTTAATGCATCTTTCGGCCTCTTGAAACCGTCTACCGAAAGCTCATCACTTTTCGTATTACTCTCTCTAGTGGCAAATATCTATCGTTTTGACATCAAACACGGTCTCCAAAATACAACTTGATCACTAATTACCAATACAGTTTAATTATAAAACCCACTAAAAATATAATAATATTATAAATATACTCTTCAGGAAACATGGATTTCAAACCTCCCGCTGCAAATAGAAAACCTGCAATGTACATTGGAGACATTAGACACGAGAGGGATACAAACATAGAAGACTTACCTCAAACAATTATGGGGCTTGTGCAACTGAAGTATATACTATGGTGGCTATACATGGGGAAAAGTAATTTTGAGAGGGAGCTTACAATCAACTAGACCGATTTCAGTTCTGGCGATATAAAGCACCAAGAGGCTATGTTGAAAACTCTTGGTGAACTGGGTACAAGCAACCTCCAATCTTTCGCAGTTTGCAGTCACAACCTCGGTTCCCTTGAGCTAAGAGTCTTGGTCGCCACCACCCAATCGCCTTCAGAGGTTTCGACTGATGCACACTACTATCTCCCAAGAGTTCCAAGGTGGATGGCATCACTATGCAACCTCATTGATCTAAACATTAACATCGAAGATCTAACAAGTGAAGACAGTGTGATCCTTGGGGGGCTGCCTTCTCTACTTCGTCTCGATTTTTGGCTGAAGTCACCTCAGAAGGACATGGTTGTTTTTCATGGAAAAGGATTCCCATGCTTTAAGGCCCCATTTGGCATAGCTCTAGCTCCACCAAAATTAATGGAGTTGGTGGAGCACCCTATTTTTAACTCCAAAAATTCATGGAGATGGAGTTGTGAGTACATTTATGATGTTTATGTGAGTCATCTTATTTACATTTTAAACTAAAAATATAAACTTAAGTCACTTTATTTTAACCTACAAACTATATATCTGAAGTGGAGTTGGGAGCTGGAGCTGTGCCAAACGGGACCTAATTTGAGAGAGTTTTTGTTCAGTTGTGAAGGAGCCTGCCTGATATTTTAACCAACAGCTATGCCTAGAGCTGGACAATGGGCCGGCACAGGTCTCCCCGGTTCGTTTCGGCCTAGGTACTATACGAACCAGGCTAACGGGCCAGGGTCTGAGCCCAAGTTCAGCTCGTAGATAGAACAGAACAAACCTGGCCGGCTCGGTTCCTATTTGGCTTGGTTGGCCTCTTTGGTGCTGGTTGGCTCGCTTTTAGGAAAATAATTAAAAAAATTAGAGAGATTTTAAAATGGCAACAAAAAATCGTAAAAATGATTAAAATTCTTTTAAAAATAGGAAAAATATTTGGCACAATGAACCCGGCCAAACGAACCGAACCGGGCCGCTACTATATGAACCGAACCGTGTTGGTCCAACGGGCCGAGGGTCAGACCCAGACATGGTTCGCCGAGCCGAACCGGGGCGGCCTGATTCGTTTTGTAACCAAACCAAGCTGGGCTGGTCTGATGAACAGGACTGGGCCGCCCGGTTCGGTTCACAGAGTTCGGCCGTTTGGCCAGCTCTGGCTATGCCAAAGCTTGAGAGGCTACAGATGGCAGTCCATATAATGAAAGCAAAATCGTGTGGTCACCGCTTTGGCGTTGAGCAACTTACATCTCTCAACCAAATTGACATCCAGTTTTTCTGTGCTGGTGCAAGAGCTTCTAGTATCAAGGATGCTGAAGATGCAATCTATCCGAAAGTACGGTATGGAATTGCATTCAAATGAAAAAAATAAGAGTGAACAATTGGAAGGCAGCAATGTGGATATAAACGGTACGAACAAGAAAAGGAGAAAAACAGAGATTGAAGATCACCACACCTGCAATGCACAATAATCTCTTTAAGTTCCAAAAAAGGGAGACCCAAAAAAGAGCCCGTGCTGATGTATTTATCCTTTCAAAGAAATGTTTTTTTTTTTTACTATCTTTTCGTTGTGAAAAGCATGATGAAACGACTTGCCACTACTATAACCCTCAAATGCATTATTTTGATGACAAACCTTAAACAATTCAAAGAAGAATCAAACTTTGTTAAGTCACCCGTTTATGAACAATGAGAAAATGGTTGACAAACAACTAAACACAAATCTGTATTCTTCGCAGAAATGAACAGCAGCAAGTGCACATTACAAATGGTATGAGCACAAGATCGTGCGGCCTGAAGCTTGGAACTCACAGGAGACTGCTATGTACAGAGACATGGATCATCTTCACAGGGTAGTTTGGCGCATCGCCTCTTCAATCACTACCAATTCTCCTTTACAATCTTTGCTTTCTCAAATATGTATTTTCCTTCCTTGTACTTCTGAGACTCCTCATAAGCTCTCTCATACTTCCAGCCCAATACCTCACGGCAATCACGGCAGGAGATATCAGCAACTGTGTGAAGCCCCGTCGTGAGTTGCCTATCCTCCTTCGGCCCAACAGTTATGTTCATGGCATGAGAGAACAAAAATGCACGGCCATTCCTCCCCTAGAGCCAAAAGAGCAATGGAGACAATATTATCCCCTAAACACAATCAAAACCCAAGATATATATAACAAATGCGTGTTCTTCATCTGAATCAATCAAATTTGTTTGTGCTAGGGAAACAATTAGGCTCATGTCTACACAGTATATAGCGTCTCAATACCCAAAAATTAGGTAAAGCATCTCCAGGTGGCACTCTATAATACTGTTCATCTGGATAGATTATCTGCTGGAGAGAAGAAATCTTTTAGAGTATAGTGTAAAGTGTGAAAGAAATTTTAGAGAGATGAATAGAGTGTAGAGTGAATAGTGTTATAGAGTGAAAAAATAGAGGGTCAGCTGGAGATGCTCTAAGAGCAATTGTTGGTACACTTAACTGAAACTGCGTCGTAGCAATCTCTGCACATTAATTACTCCATTGATAGATAAGTAGTTAAGTACTAAACGTAAGTAAAGAAACTGATGCAAATGAAAATCATAGGAGTGAACCAAAAACAAGGCTTGGATTGGTGAACCACTTCAGTACTCAACTCTCACTGTAATTAAACCACTAGCGTTCTGATGAACGGACTAGTTATTAAGGCCACATCGTTGTCTCCACATTTGATGCCTGATTGCCTGATGACAATTTCAGCATGCCGTACCCAATAAATCCAACACTGCCGGCTCAGCAGACCCCTACCGATTAAATTCAGTTCAATATTCCAAGTGCAGCTCCTGAGGTTAGAATTTGGCACTAGAAAAATAAATAAAATTGGCATTGCAAAAACCCCCAAGAACTCAAGGAGCTCTTCTTCTTTCACCTGAAAGGCCTTGGAGATGATGTCGTCGTGGAGGCAGACGTGGTTGCGGCAATGGCAGCAGCTGTACACCCGCGGCCCGACCAATTCCGCCATCACCAGCACCTTCTCCCGCAGCTAATTTACCAAACCAAGAATCAAGAACTGATGCCTCAAGAACCCAAGAAAAAAAAACCCCAAAGCCAGATCAAGAAACCAAGGATCAAACCTCACCCACAAAGATTGATTCTGCGATTGATTCGATGAGAGTAAGGCGGAGGAGCGGCAGGGAAGAGGACAGATGGAACGAAGACGATGGATCAATCAACGAGACAACCAGAGAACAACAAATAATAGCAGCACGCAAGTAGTGACGAGAGGGGGCCAAGAAGAGAAGGAAAGCGATGGCGAACAAGACCAAACTCTGCACGAAACCCGGGCAGGAGAGGAGGGCCGATGCAGCTGCTTGGCGATGACTCAATCGAGACAGGCGGCGAGGATAGAAAAGGCAGAAGGAAAGAACCGCAAGATTCTACCAGGCCAAGAGATCAATTGCACCAGTCACTAACAGGAGACTAATGCAGAGAGTCAATTGGTAAAGGAAGGACCAAGAAATGGTAAAATCTGGCCAGGATTGGCAGAGCTAAGAAGAGAATTTGTGCCGAGTGCGGAGGATGGACAGGGAGAGCAGCGACGAATGGAATCCAAGTAGGACAGGAGTGTGGCTCCTCTGCCTATAAGTGCACGTGCAGTCATAGCTATAGCCATCGCCGTATGTGCTCGGACTTAAATATGGCAGTGACCAACAGTTACAGCAATGTGAGAGGGTCTCAGTTGATGTGTGAGAGCGAACTGTGGGTAAGAGCATCTTCAGGAGAGGCTCTAAAATAGAATCATCTCTATATTTAGAGTCTCTCGTTCTCCAGCAGAGTTTCTATCCCAGCCTCTAAATTTAGAGTATCTCTTTCTCAGCCTCTAAATTTAGAGGCTCTCTATATCATCCTCTATAATTTTTCTAGACAGAGACTCTGCTGGAGAGGATAGAAATATAGAGAGCGAATAGTGATTTAGAGGGGGTGTATAGAGGCTCGATTTTAGAGCTTCTGCTGGAGTTGCCCTAAGAGCATCCATACCAGGAGCTCTATCTCTATTTTCTCTCTTTCACTCTAAAATTCCTTCACACTTTACACTACACTCTAAAAAATTTCTTCCCTCCAGCAGATACTCTATCTATAAAACTCTATTTCTACACTACTATAGGGTTTCCACCATGGATGTCTTATAATATGGCAGTAACGGGTGGAGTGATTGTTTGGTCAATACACCTAGACATTTTTTAAGCCTCTGGATTAGGGACCATGCGAAATGACAAGGAAGCCATCAAAGGATTATAATAGTCGGTGTCAATGTGACTTAGATAGATGCGAGAGACCTTGTTTAAATTAAAATGAAAAGATACACAAAATTTGTTATTTTTTAGGATCCACAATTTATCTTTTTTATCAGCCGAACGCTACTTTGTAGATAATTTTTTTAGGCTTTTAGTTGTTCTTCTAAAAGCTCACAAAACCTTTTTTTTTACAATTTTTTGGGCTCTCCAAGTTCTCTATCAAGAGCCCACAACTTTTTTATATTATAATCTACAACTGGATTAAGTTGAAAAGAATAAGCCTAATTAAAATTAAAAGTGTAGCAAAAAATTTATCATTTTTGTATGGGACAAACACGATATCATTTTGTAGCCATTTTTGTAAGGCTTTTAGTGGTTTTTTAAAACTCCTAAAACCATTTTTTTAACAAACTTTTAGACTCTCCAATTGGAGAGCCTACAACTTTTTCAGATTATAATGTATAGCTGGATTAAGCTAAAAAAAATAAGTCCTAAGAGTATTCGTAGCAGGCACTGTATAATATTGTTTATCTGGATAGAGTAGCTGCTGGAGGGAAGGAATCTTTTAGATTATAGTGTAAAATGTAAAGGAATTTTTAAAGGGATGGATAAAGTACGTAGGAAATAGTGTATAGAGTAGAAATTTAAAATAGCTAATGTGATGCTCTAACAGAGCTTTTGTTTGATTTCTGTGCAGCAAACCTCAAACGGCCAGCAACATAGAGCCTGAGATTTGCTAAGAACAATTTCAGCAAGCCCAAATTAAAACTCGAAGAAACAGTAAAATCATAAGTGGAAAATCGGATGCCATGATACACGGTAGTACATTGCGTATAGCTCATTGTGTATTTGTATCCATAAAGTATACAAGATAATAGGCCATCAAATAAATAAAAGTAAAAATATTTCCATGTTCATGCGTGTATCACACATCCATACATCAAAGACCTGCCAAAATTCTCTTAACAGAAACAGAGATTCCAATCTTATGTACAGACGCAGTGCGCCTTCTCGTAACATCCCTTTGGATGACCCTGGCCATGAACAACGGTAGCAGCCTAAACACGTGAACGTAGATCGGTAGATGCTTACACATGGTAACTCGGTAAGTTCTCAAAATTATCCTCTTCATCTCCAAAAGATGCATGGCCCCATTGCTGCTTATTTACAGTGAGTGCAGTGATGCTCAGTGACTAAAATCCCAAACCTTTATTTGCATTTATCTTCCATTTTCCTAACTAATTGTTGATGTTTTAGGATCAGAAAGGAATGGGAAAAAAAAATCAAAAAAAGCACTTTGAGGTAGGGGGCAACTAAGATTTTGTTGCCTTGTCCAAGATCGGGGGGTGCATTTAATCGCTTGCTTCCTCTTCCTCCTCTCCCCTCCCCCAAAGCAGCAGGCCAGGCTGGTTTCCCAAACACCCACAGCCATCACCTCACCTCCTCTTCCTCTCTCTAGCCTCTACCCTCATGGGTGTGATGCACCAAGAAGCCATTGCTCCCAATCCTTCCTAACTGTCCGGTCCTGCACGCTCCACAAGCAATGGCGATGCTGGGTTCCTGCGCCGGCCATCCGAGCTTTTCGCAAGAGCACGGCGGATGCGATGTGCAGGGAGGCCAAGATGGGTTCTTGAGGGCGGCAAGGGCGTCGCCGCCGCCGCCGCCGCCTCCATCCTCCTGCTCCTTTCTTGGATCCACGGGCTCTTCTGGAGCGGTGCAGATGCTGAGCTTCTCCTCCAACGATGCGGCAGGTGAGATTGTGAGAGAGATATGAATGATGGTGCGAAGAAAAACAAATGGTTTTTGGCTTCTTTTTCTCTGGCGAATGCACTGTTGCATCCGTGGGGGTGTAGTGTGGTGTCTTTAAGCTTGATGATTTTGATCTCAGCTGTGAATGTGATTTCTTGCTCATGGTCATGGCATCATCCTGCAAAAGCCCCTGCCTGTGTCTTGTCAACGTGCAAAAGTGGGCCTTGTTATTCCTCTGCCCTTTTGCTTTCGCAACCCTCCCTATCCAGCCCACCCCCAGGATGTGTCTTGTCCTCAAAGATGTGAGTTTTTTTATTCCTTGGAGATATCTAGCTCACCCTCTTTTTTTTCCCTCACAAAAGGTAAAGAGGGCACCGATTTGTGCTGTTTCCTTAAAATCTTGCATGTGTAGGAGCTGGGAAACCATGCTCATCGGCTGTTTTTCTTCAGTCTGTTCTTGTTTTCTGACCATCTGTGCCACTTATTCTCACCATTTTACTTACCTTGTGATGAAGGGTTGGGTTTGAGCTCAGGAGCAGGCATGCAGGGGGTTTTGGCAAGGGTCAGGGGGCCATTTACCCTAACACAGTGGATGGAGCTGGAGCACCAAGCACTGATCTACAAGCACATTGCTGCAAATGCTCCTGTGCCATCCAGTTTGCTCCTCCCCATCAGAAGAAATCTCCATCCATGGAGTACTTTTGGCTCCAGCTCCTGTAAAGTCTTCTTCTCCCTCCTCATGTTTTGTCAATAGCTAGGCATATGGTTGCATCTGCATGTTAGTTCTACTCTTCTGCTATGAGGTTTCAAATATACTAAAAGACTATCTCAGATTGGGATTCTGTTATATTTTACTTGTATAGTTATATTTCAGGTTTTTCTGGGGGCTAGATAGTGTTGTGATTAGTGTATTGCCGAATACTAAAAAATTTTGGTTGCAAACCTTGGCTAGTAATGATTTTAAGATTGTGTTAAGTGTTTGAAATGTATCTATGATCTTATTCCTGTTACCAATATGCTGCCAGACAATTTAGGTATAAAACTTAACCACATTGTGATTCCAATGCGTCTTTAGTTGTTTCCTTAGTATTTGCAGGATCAAGATGCCCAAATGTCATCATTAGTTTGTTGTGATTCCCTTCACATGAGGCTTTTTTTGTATGTATTAACCAACTTCAGATGCAAACCTTAGCACCAGGTTGATCTGAATGTTGCTAATCAGTGTTACAAATTTATGATTCTGGGGTGGTTTGTAGGATTCTCATATGGAATGGTGACTCTATTTTGCAGTAGGATGGGGGCTATTTCGTCCTGGCTGTGCTGATGTAGAACCTGGAAGATGCCGCCGCACAGATGGCAAGAAGTGGCGGTGCTCCAGAGATGCTGTTGGGGACCAAAAGTACTGTGAGCGACACATAAACCGTGGTCGCCATCGTTCAAGAAAGCATGTGGAAGGCCGAAAGGTGATACACACCATTGCAGAACCAGTCATGGTTGTTTCTGGTGGTGTATCATCACAGAGCCATACCGTGACTGATGAGCAGCAGGTGAAAAACTCAGCTACTAATTTGACTGATCCTTTCTCAAGACAGTCCGGCAGGTGAAGTTACCTTATCCTACATGAGTAGACCCATTTCTGCCTCTTACAGAATATGTGAATTAAGTTTTTGTCAAAAGAAGTGGCATCTATGTTGATTCAAATGGCAAGCTAGTGTTCTGCATGTTCTAATTTAGGTGCTTAAGTAGTCCATGTGT
The DNA here is from genome assembly GCA_036346145.1 of Olyra latifolia. NCBI lineage: Eukaryota > Viridiplantae > Streptophyta > Magnoliopsida > Poales > Poaceae > Olyra > Olyra latifolia. The sequence continues at coordinate 19,479,381 of CM070533.1, forward strand.
GTGTGCGCATCTGTGGCGTCTGGCATGAGTGGGGTGTGTCCCCTGTTGGTATTCTCTAAAAAATTGTAGCACATGTACATATCCGGATTTAGGACATAATAAAACATTCAAAATGATGAACTTAGATCAAGCCGGTGACATGAGAGTACCATAAGCAGTAGGAAAATCCTAAGCCATTTTTTAGTTTGATAGTAGTTGCTGTGATTACATCAACCATTTCTTCATTTAGTTATTAGGTTCATGCTACCTTTGATGAGCTCTGTTTTGCTTTTTCTCCTATATGAATTTTCATTGTGATTCCTGCAGCTCACTCGTAAATGAAATATTCCAGTAGACCAAAGAAAAAATGTGCAATGTTTTTTCCATGAACTAAAGACATAGACTCCGCTTTGCAGGAAATTGCTGGAGAAACAAAATTTAATCGACCGATCATCAATACCCAATCCCATGGATCCCTTTGACTTGTCATCCGCACAGTCTTCTCCAAATTGTGACAGAGTAGCATTGTCACCACTGAAGTTGCACTATGATCATGACCAGGCTTACTTTGCACAAGGAGTAGGCAGTTCATCAGAAAAAAGTAATAAGTCTCAGGAAAACCGATTACCGGTATCTCGGGAAACACTAGACGATGGACCTCTAGGTGAGGTTTTCAAAAGCAAGAATTGCCAATTAGTTTCTGCAGACATCTTAACAGACAAATGGACTGAGAGCCCCAAGTTACATTCTCCAACTGGAACCGTACAAGTGACTACTAAGTTCAGTTCAGTGTCCACTAGCAGCACAGTGAATAGTGGCCCTGCACCAGAGCATCACTTCACTACTAATGGCTATCCCGCAGCAAGAATGGCCAATTCTCATACTGTCCCAATGCTCTAAGAATTCAGGCTGGTCTTGTTGGAATCACAGACAACTGAAACTCTGTTCCACTTGAGGTTCAGTTTTCTTCTCTACATGTTCAAGTTCCATCACCCTTTGGTTTTTGGTTGAGGTGGCTGTGTTGTTGATTTGTTTCCTTCCGCTGTTTATTATGTATCGAAGTTGAAGGCTTGAAGCCCTGCGAAGAATTTGTTTTGCAATGCAGAGTTTTGAGTATTCATGTGTGGCTAACATGTAGACGTTGTACAATTCTGAATTTCAGTGAAGCTTGCTTCTTTTAATTATATAGGATATTTTATTTTATGAAATTGTCGAACGTTGTTTTTTATGCAAACGATAAAACGTAGTTCTAGGAGCTTGCAAACAATTCAGTTTGCTAGGAGCCGGCCTGTATGGATGCATAGGTAAACGCATATAGGAAACTAGAGTTTCCCTAGTCAGGTTGCCTGTGGATAAGCCTATCTTTGATCTTGTTCCTGTGTCGTTCTTCGAGACAATCTCTCTAATATTATAATAAGTGGCTTTGTTTATAGTTAATACAACATTAGTATTGAGAATTTACTTTTGTTTTATTGAGAGTATGAGCATTGATCCTTGACGAAGGCTAACACAGGGGTTTAATTTAGTAAAACCAGGTCTCAACACTCCTGCAGTGGCATAAATTTACCCTAGGAATCATGAATCAATCCCATTTTAGTATTTATGCAGTGGCATAAGAACTGAAGATCTTATAGATCTTCAGTTCTGCTCATCCAATTCAATTTGTAGAACCAAACGAAATCAAGTACATTGAAGGTTCAAGGTTATATGGTTGCTTGCTCTAAATATATTTCAGGAAAGAATTAGTTATGGTCCTAATTTTGTTTTAAGAAATTTATTTGAAACCTGAAATGGCAAAACTCATCTATAAGAGCATATCCAAAGAAGTACCTAAAAATTAAGTGCTATAAGTCACTTTAATACTCCCTAAAATTTTTGGCTAAAAATACTTGCGAACTCTAACAGTTAACCCGGTAACATTGCTATATCCATCTAATTCAATATATAGGTTTCTCGGTCAACTTTAGGGCAAAATTCATCTAACTCGGACACCTGAAAGAACAGAGCCTTCATTCAAAGCTGCTTGGCACGCCGGGGTCATCTGAGGTACGGTGAAAATAGCAACCCTCACTTTAGAGGGTGACAAAATGGCTATTTTTTTTCTCCTTTCCGGATGATGCATCCATCAGTTACTGCAGGATGTGGTTACAAAATTAACTACAGGAAGATAATAAAAAAATTGTGGCTTACAAAGCTAGTTCATAACTTGCTTCAGAGTAGGTGCAATGGTGTCAATTGCAATAAAATGGATAGTACAACGGAGTTGCTTTGTTGTGGACGTCCGACTTGATTGGACGCCGTAACCCCCGCACACACTGCTTCCCTATTCTCTCATCTCTTCCCTTATCATTCCTATCATCTATTCCATCTCTCTCCCTGTACAGGAGGAGAGAGGGAGGCACTCTATGTTGCTCGCCGCCGGCGCCACCGCCCAGCAGCGCTGGCCCCTACCCCTATCTTCTCTCCTCTCTCACGTGCCCCCTCTCCCCCATGTCCTCCTCCTCCTCCCCCAATTCCTAGTAGCTTGGCCGAGGATTGGGCTTTACGTGGCTCGCCCTTCCTGACAAGCTCATGGTCAGATCCAGTAAGCACGACGTAGGGGCTCGCTGGATTTGGATTAGAAGACGGCCAAGAGAAGATGTATTCTCTTTTTTCGTGAAACATCACCTATGTACGTATGAAACATCGTTAGCAAATGTATAGCACATTTAATTTGCTCTTATAAAATATTATTATGTTTTTGTTCTTGTGAAACATCTGGTTTTGCTTAGTAAAACATTGTTTTTGTTTTTGTGAACATGATGTTTGCTCTTGTAAAACATTTTGCTTGGACGGGGTGAAACATCTTTCAATAATTACGGAACATTGTTTTGATGATGTTTCATCGGTTCTTTTTTCATGTGTTTATTAGTTCTTTTCCATGTTTTATTAGTATTTTGCTCATGTTTCGTAATGTTTCATCAGTGTATTGTCCATATTTCATGAGTGCATCGTCCATTTTTCAGAAAAAAAAAGTCTAATTTTTTTGCTAGGATTAGGCGTCCGATCCCTAGCACTTCCTTAAAACAAATACAATCTCTTACCTCTCCTGACAAATGAAAGGCTAAGCTCTGAGCGGCTCGGTCACGGGAGCGTAGTACTATTCTCTATGAGCTATTAGTAAAGCCTGAGCTCCGAAACTCTGTATATTTTAGCTGCAACCCAACTTGAGTTTGTATAAAAAAAACTTGAGTTTGTATAAAAAAAAACTTGAGTTTTTTTAGAAAGGGATAACAATTCATTAGAAGAGTACTAGCCCTTTTACACTTAAGCCCCGAGCCAACAACAAAATACAAAGGAAGGCCTTGAAGGGGTCAAGTGCTAAATAGTCGAGCCAGGAAGATCCGCACCACCCGCCGCCGACGAGGACGAAACTAGTAGAGCCCAGCGCCACCTCCATCTCCATCTTGTTGAACCTTGACCACTAAGGGTGAAAACTAGGGCGAACGATCACAATGAAGCAATAGCGTGTAAGCACCAACACACGACACAAAGGCTCGCAGTGGCAGAGCGCATCCACCATCGCCAGCTTAGTCACTGTTGTAAGGGCAGCCACCCTGTCTCCAGGAAAGGTGGGTGTCCACGAAAATGCTGTAGAGATCCTTCATGAAGATCCTTATCCGAAGGGGTAAGTAGTGAAGTGTGTCTAAGATGACCTCAAGACCCTTTGGGATGGGAGCAAGTGACTCGGACATCCGCGAAGGGTCAGATGGAGGATGCGAAGGGTCAAGCGTTCGCGGGTAAATCTCAAGCGATGAGAATCCTCGGGACTCCTACCGAAGGGTGACGGAGGAGAGAAGTCTCGATGAGGAATTCACGAAGACTCTTCGGAAAGACCGAGTGATCGTTATCAAGTCTTTGGTCAGAGGGTGAAGACCCCGCGACGATGAGGAATTCACGAAGACTCTTCGGAAAGACCGAGCGATCGTTATCAAGTCTTTGGTCAGAGGGTGAAGACCCCGCGACGATGAGGAATTCACGAAGACTCTTCGGAAAGACCGAGTGATCGTTATCAAGTCTTTGGCCAGAGGGTGAAGACCCCGCGACAGCCCCTGACAAGAACAGATCAAATCAACAACCTTGTCAGAATGTGTCCCCTCTAGGGTACATTAGGGATTAGAACAACTTGGATTGTAATAAAGCTAGTCTAGCCGTTGATCGTAGGATCAACGGTCCAGAGATCAGGGCAATCTGGGTACTTCCCCTAGGCCAGGGTAATTTGGGTATTTTTCATGCATGTAAACCCTGACCCTAGAGTTGCATAAATTAATAAGTTTCATCAATGAAAGACACAAGCATTCTGATCATACACATTAGCACTCTGGTTTATTCACTGAGCGCTCTGCTTTCTCACCACTACTTCTCTCAGCGTCCTCTCCAGCACCGGGGAGGGGCGCCGTACCTCACCGTCGGCGGGATTTCTCGACGACAGTTGGCGCTGTCCATGGGGATGGAGCGAGCGTTTGCGGTGATGGCCAGACCCAGGAGGAGTGTCACAGCTGCCGGAGGCGAGCCGCCGGAACCGGGGCACGACGGAGCATACGCAAGGCGGGAGCGGCAAGCCCAAAGCGAACAAGACATCACTGGCGAGACGACGGAGGGAGCGGCCCAAAGGGCGATCGCCACCGCGCCAACGACTGAACGGCGGCGGGAAGACGCGGCGGTGTAAGGACCTGGCGGAAGCATCCCAAGAGCCCTCGGCATCAACCTGCAGGGCTGGAGGAACCAGGGCCAAGGCGCCCCGGACGCGGGCGGTGGTAGACTCGACGAGCCAAGACCCAGCGGAGTCGTCAGAGGGGAGATGCAGCAAAATCTACCCACCCATCCCATGCAAGAGCATCAACGTGAAGATCCCACACCTGCCGAAGACATCCTGCAAGACAGGAGAAGACTGTTGGAGGAACAAATCAACCTGCTCCGAAGAGAACTCGTGACAATGCAGCCCCAGCAGCACTATGTGCTCCGAAGGATCCCATACCCGGAGGAAAACCATGAGCAATATCGGCAAAACGTGGTGGCGGCACAGCCGAGGAAGGCTAACGAAGGGCCTCTGAGTGCGCACCTTCGTGGCAAAAAATGGTCCGAAGGATTCAAAATGCCAAGTGTATTCAAGTTCTCCGGAGACACCGACCCAAATGAATTCTTGGATATATATGACACGGCGGTTGAAGCAGCTGGAGGAGATGATGATATCAAGGCGAAGAGTTTGTTGTTGACACTGAAGGATACCACACTGTCATGGTACACTTCACTACTACAAGGATCCGTACACTCATGGAATCAACTCAATGTTGCTAACAACTTTCAAGGCAATTATATCCAGAGAATGGTGGAGGAAGACCTCTTCGCCTTGGAACAAGGCAAGAAAGAAAGCACAAGGGACTACTACAAAAGATTTGCTGCTGTACGATGCCAGATAAGAGATGTATCAGACTCTTCGGTAATCAACGCATTCCGAAGAGGACTTTAACCGGGACCCCTTCTACACAAGTTGACTCAGGACCCACCGAAAACAGCTGCGCTTCTCTACGATGAAGTTGAGGGATATGCAAAGGGAGAAGAGGAGAACTTAAGGAGACAAGGCCAGCTGAATACACACAAGGATCGTGATGGCCACAAAGAGAGCAATTCAGAGAAGAACAAGAGACATCAAAACTCCAACAAAAGAGTAAGCAACATTGAGTCCAAACAAGGCATTTGAAAGAGAGCCATCGACAACAATAGAAGGAAGATCATTCCGAAGGATTACAATTCGAAGGACAGTCTGACTATCGCAAAGAGAGCACAAGAAGAAATGATGATCGATGGAACGACAACTACCGTAGGGAGAATTACCATAGGAATGATAGGCTCCGAAGAGAAGATCAGGATAACAGGGAAAAGAGATATTGCGCGGTGCATAGAGAAAACTATTCGCATACAACCGAGGAGTGCAGCGCTGTTAAAGCACAACGTGAGAACTACCAAAACCAGAAGCGTCAGTGAAGGCAAGACCAGCGACAAAGGGATCAGCACCGCGAATCTCCTGAGATGGTTCACAATGTTGAATAGCAAAACCGAAGGGTAATTCATGTCATCACCGGAGCGAGAATCACCGGAGGATCCTCGCTGAATCTCCCATCGAACAGAAAGGAATTCATTCGCGAGGTATCGCATGTCTCGGTGTTAAGTAAACCAACACCGGCTTCGTCGATAACCTTCGACACAACCGATGCCAAAGGCGTCAAGTTCCCACACCTAAATCTCTTGGTGATCACAGCTGAAATTGCAGAATATGATGTCCAAAGGACGCTGGTGGACGGAGGAAGCTCAGCAGATATCATCTTCGCCAGCGCATTCGAACAACTCAATATACCAGAAGACAGACTGACACCATCGCACATGCCTCTCATAGGGTTTGGAGGAGAGCCCGTGGCTGCCGTGGGCCAGATATCATTACCTGTAACTTTCCATGAAGGCAAGAGAAAGATCACAAAGAGCATATGCTTTGATGTTGTTGGCATGGAGTACCGCTACAATGCCATCTTTGGGAGAGGAATCATCAATGCCTTCGGGGCAATCATACATCACAATTACCTGTGTATGAAAATGCCCGCCGAAGGAGGAGTCATCACCATTCGAGGAAATCAGCAATCAGCAAGAAAAAATAAACTCGAAGGCATACCAAGGCTCAAGCCAGTCCAAATCACAGAGAGGATAGACCCCCAACACAGACCGAAGGGTTACAAAGATACAAAGAGCGAGCGAACCAGAACATTATGAAATCAATGAAACAAGGCAAGGATCATTCCATCTCTCCAATCTCGACGGTTCTTCGGTCCCAAACACATGGAACGTGAAGAGCATGATCAAATATTATCCATGAAGCGATGAAGAAGCGCTGAGTACTCTTTTCTCCGACTCGGTTTTTCCCTAGCGGGTTTTACGAGCGGAGTTTTTAACGAGGCTCAGACGCCCAAAACCGGCTGCGATCGGAGAATTCATAAGGAAATGTAACCGATAAGATGTAAATCATTATCCCCAAATGGAATGGAAAAGGAATGAAAAAGAAGAGCACGTTCAGCGGACACTTGATCCGACTAAGAAATTTGGTGCGCTGGCCAAGAGCGCTCGCGTCAAGCACGAAAAAAGAGCCTTCACGGGCCATGAGCCTCGCGAGCAGAATAAATCTAACGGCGCTAAGAGGTCTGGCCTTGAAGCCAAGAGCACTCGCGCCAAGCACCCGAAAAAGAGCCTTCGCGGGCCATGAGCCTTCGCGAACGGTAAATACACCAAAGACGCTAAGGGGCTGGCGCGAAGCCAAGAGCGCTCGCGCCAAGCACCCGAAAAAAAGAGCCTTCGTGGGCCATGAGCCTTCGCGAACGATGAAAACGCCGAAGGCGCAAAGGGGCTGGCGCGAGGCCAAGAACACTCGCGCCAAGCACCCGAAACATAACCTTCGTGGGCCATGAGCCTTCGCGAATGGTACATACGCCAAAGGCGCTAAGGGGCTGGCGCGAAGCCAAGAGCGCTCGCGCCAAGCACCCGAAAAAGAGCCTTCGCGGGCCATGAGCCTTCGCGAGCAGAATACGCATAAAGACGTTAGAAATTTGGCGAAGCCAAGAGCACTCGCGCCAAGCACCGTAAACATAACCTTCAGCGCCACGAGCCTCAGCGAACGATAACGCGCTAAAGCGCCAAGGCCGGGCGCGAGGCCAAAAGCACTCACGCCAAGCACCAAACATAACCTTCGTGGGCCATGAGCCTCGCGAACGGTGAAAATAAAAAGGCCTTAAGGTGGCGCGGCCAAAGCACTTACGCCAAGCACCGAAACATAACCTTCAGGGCCACGAGCTCGCGAACGATAACGCGCTAAAGCGCCAAGAAATAGTCAGCGCGAGGCCAAGAGCGCTCGCGCCAAGCACCCGAAAAAGAACCTTTGAGGGCCATGAGCCTTCGTGAACGGTGAAAACGCCAAAGGCGCTAAGGGGCTGGCGCAAAGCCAAGAGCACTCGCGCCAAGCACCCGAAATATAACCTTCGCGGGCCACGAGCCTTCGCGAACGTATAACGGGCTAAAGCGTCAAGGAGCTGGCGCGAGGCCAAGAGCACTCGCGCCAAGCACCCGAAACATAACCTTCGTGGGCCACGAGCCTTCACGAACGTGTAATGACAAAAGTGCCAAGGGGCTGGCGCGAGGCCAAGAGCTCTCGCGCCAAGATCCCGAAAATCCCTTCGAGGGCCACGAGCCTTCGTAAACGCAAAAAACGCTAAATACTCAAAGGGGCTGGCATGAGACCACAAGCGCTCGCGCCAAGCACCCGAAAAGTCTTAATAGGACATAAGCCTTCGTGAACGCCGACTAACCTATCACGTCGATTGTACAATAGAATACAGCGAAGCGAAGGGCTAACAATAAATAACAAAACATCGTGAAGGCAAGATGATTCATAATATGAGACAACTTCGAAAGGAAAAGTGAACAAAAGATCATATGTTACATTAGCAAAAGGTTATAACCCTAAAACTACAATCCTACTCCACTGGCTTTTCGCCCTTCGGATCTACAGAATCTTTGGGATCCTGGGGGATAGCAACCGCCGGAGGATCTTCGCTTGGCACCCTGGGCTCCGCTATCCTTAGAGGCGGAGCCGAGCCAGCCATAGAAGCCGAAGGAGTCTTCTTCTTCGCGTGGGCCATAAAGGCGCGGCAGAAGGCAGGACCGCCAGCTCACCAGAACTTAAACAAGAAATCCCGAACAACCTGACGGCAGTCACGATCAAACGAGCCAGGGTTGAACGCCAAAGGATAAGAGCCACTTGAAGAGCCACTCAACAAATGTGTGCACCCAGCTCTCTTTAGCATTGTTGAGAAGGCGACGATAGAGCTAACGGCACAGTCCGATCCATAGCGCAGTGACCCCTCCAAAACGGGCCCAATCGCCTCCTTCAAGTATTTGACGGCTAAAGCCGGGCTCTTCGGAGGGGCGCCCACGGCAACCGTCCCTAGCCTACTGATTTCCTTGGCGAAGACTTGACTCAAAGAAAGAACCTCCACTTGGAGAACATCCAGTTGTTGCTTAGCCTTCGTCATGGAACCCCGAAGAGTCCCTAGCTCCGCGGCTCCCTTTTCCAGATCGTCGCGCAGGTCGTTGCATTCCTTGCGCGACGATTCAATTTCGGCTCGCTGAGCCTCAACTTCGGCACGGAGCACAGCCAAGGCCTCCTCGGTGGTCTTTGCATTATGCTCCGCCTGCTCCTTCTCCGACCTAAGAAGGGCCACCAACTCCTTCTCCTTCAAGCTAACTTCTCGAAGGGTATGGTTCTCTCGGTCAAGGGTGGCGATGCGGCCCTCGAGAACTGCACACCTCTCCGAAAGGCTCAACACTTGTGCCGATGCGGCATGGTTACAAACCAAGCTCTGCAGAAGGTTAATACAGACATAAGTAAAAAAAAACAATACATATATATATATATATATATATATATATATTTACTGTAGCAAGGCATGTCTCGACGTTGCGCATGTTCTCCAGCAAGGGGAACATCTCGCAGCGGTCTAGGATTGCCGAAGGCAAACCCCCGACGATAGCTGCCACATGATCGTCGGGGAGGAGTATATCAGGCTCCAGATGGGAGCCATCGGACGCAGGGGCGGCACCGGGCGCGAGGGGAGTTGCGCGCGAAGCTCCTCCATCGACAGTAGTCGCCGCTGCCGAGGATGTAACGCCGGGCGTAGAAGAAGCTCGCTGGATTCCTTCCTCGGCCGTAGCGGGTAAAGCTGAACCTGCGCCAACAGGTGCGGCTGGGATAGCCAACGAAGGTTCCCTCTCCGCGGCAGTGGTTGCCACTAACGCCAAGATGGCGTCAGTCGTGGTGTCGGCACCAACGGCCCCCGAGACGGGCACCGAAGGTGGCTCCTCGTGAACCCCCTCTGCAAGAAACAAAAAAGCATAAGAAAAAAAAGAAGATAAAATCCGAAGACCCGCCTTCACCTGTGAATTGAAGATTACTGCCTCGTCGGCATTTGGCCGAGGAGTCGTCTCTTGCCCCAGGAGTCTGAATTCTCCCTCGTCTACAGGAGAGCAGCCCGCCACCTTCGCGAGCATATCTGGCGTCATCCTTGATTGCCCCAGCTCCCAAGACAACCGCGCAAGATCCGCAGAACTCAGGATCTTCTTCGGAGCCATCAGAGCTTCCGAGAACTGAAAAATAGGAGACGTTAGCCTGCTGAGAGAAAAAGGGGGGGGAAGGACGATCAATAAGAAAACGGAAGCACATCCAACATCGCCGGTGAGGAAAAGCCTCACCGGCGAGCTCGCCGACGTAAAACTCTATATTCACAGAACCCCCGTAATCCGAATCAAGCAAAAATGCCCCGAATGAGAAATGGCGGTAGGAAAGTGGCGTACCGGCGAGCGCGGGACGACAGGGGGTCGACGACGAACCAGCGGCGAAAACCCACTGGTGCGCGGCACGGACGGTAAATAGGCGGCGGCGAAGCGCGAATGAAGGAATGAGAGCACTCGGCGCGCGGGAACTAAAGAGCTTGAAGCAAGGGTAAGTGGGGAGAAGACAACCGCAGGACCCTTTATATCGAAAACAATCAGACGTGGATGAATGCCACGTGTCCTCACCAACGGCGACGATGCGTCACAAAGAAACCGAGGAGTCACAAAAAATAAACAGAAAACAAAAGAAAAATCCAACGGACGCCTATGAATAAGACGACACGTGTGACGATCGACGGTCAGGATCAACGGGAAGAAGTCGAGGCCACTGACATTGTCAGAACGTCAAGTCCAAGTCACATCAACGGACGAAGATATCATCGAAAAAGAAGGAGCATCTTCGAGAACACCACCTCGACGTGGAGAAGGGGGAGCTGGATATTCCGGCCAGACACCACGGCGAGGTGGCGTCATAACCGTAAGGGGCTTCTATTGTAGGGGCAGCCACCCCGTCTTCAGGAAAGGTGGGTGTCCACGAAGATGCTGTAGAGATCCTTCATGAAGATCCTTATCCGAAGGGGTAAGCAGTGAAGCGTGTCTAAGATGACCTCAAGACCCTTTGGGATGGGAGCAAGTGACTCGGACATCCGCGAAGGGTCAGATGGAGGATGCGAAGGGTCAAGCGTTCGCGGGTAAATCTCAAGCGATGAGGATCCTCGGGACTCCTACCGAAGGGTGACGGAGGAGAGAAGTCTCGATGAGGAATTCACGAAGACTCTTCGGAAAGACCGAGTGGTCGTTATCAAGTCTTTGGTCAGAGGGTGAAGACCCCGCGACGATGAGGAATTCACGAAGACTCTTCGGAAAGACCGAGTGATCGTTATCAAGTCTTTGGTCAGATGGTGAAGACCCCGCGACGATGAGGAATTTACAAAGACTCTTCGGAAAGACCGAGTGATTGTTATCAAGTCTTTGGTCAGAGGGTGAAGACCCCGCGACGATGAGGAATTCACGAAGACTCTTCGGAAAGACCGAGTGATCGTTATCAAGTCTTTGGCCAGAGGGTGAAGACCCCGCGACAGCCCCTGACAAGAACGGATCAAATCAACAACCTTGTCAGAATGTGTCCCCCCTAGGGTACATTAGGGATTAGAATAACTTGGATTGTAATAAAGCTAGTCTAGCCGTTGATCGTAGGATCAACGGTCCAGAGATCAGGGCAATCTGGGTACTTCCCCTGGGCCAGGGTAATTTGGGTATTTCCCATGCATGTAAACCCTGACCCTAGAGTTGTATAAATTAATAGGTTCATCAATGAAAGACACAAGCATTCTGATCATACACATTAGCACTCTAATTTATTCACTGAGCGCTCTGTTTTCTCACCACTACTTCTCTCGGCGTCCTCTCCAGCACCGGGGAGGGGCGCCGTACCTCGCCGTCGGCGGGATTTCCCAACGACAGTCATGCCACAACTGTGGCACGCTGCTAATGTTAGGCGAGGCAAAATTAGTCACAAACCAAACAGGCCCAAAGTCGAGGAATAGACGCCAAAGTGCGCCGAAGAAAAGCCCACCACTGAGGGCCTTATTGCCGCTGGCATCGACAAGACAATTGGCGAGGAGGACCCCAAAGCTAAACCTAACCAGCTGCTACTTACTACTCTGTACAATGATCGGCACCAACTACAGACTACTGCTGCTGACACCCACAACCACTAGCCTAGAGGCCATTGCCGACGAGGTCGAGGGCTAGATCTACACTAGCGACTTCGCTTCCCCTTTCTTGCCCTTTCTGTCACTGGAGGTAAGGATAAGGATGGACGACCCAACTTGAGGTTTTTGACAGAACGAAAAACTGTATAGTAACGTTCAGAGTTCGCGGGAGCGTGCCGCTTGACTTATAGGGCTGAGATCTGGAATAACATGCAACTGACAGCGCTAAATTTATTGGATGAACTCTTTTCTTCTATGGTCATAACATCAACACTAATAAAAGGATTCCCAAGATTATTATGCTTGTTGGCTATTGACAGGTCCTGAATGCGTCGTACAACCAAATCACCAACTTGCAATGTTCTTGGACGCATGCTGATGAAGTTCATGTTGATACACTGCCGATCAAAGTAGTGCTTGTTCGCGAGCCGCTTCTAGAAGGTTGATGTCATCCTCTCGTTGTGCCGCTTGGTCTGTCGCATTGTGTGCTTTGGTGTGTATGGAACCGAAGAGGATTTCTGGAGGCAATACTGCTTATGTTCCATAGACTACAAAGAAGGGTGTTTTGCTAGTGGTTCGGCTAGTTGTTGTACGAATTACCCATAAGATAGAGTGCAACTCATCGACCCGAGCCCCCAAGCATTAGCTGAGGCGATCAAAAACCAGCTTTTTGATCCCATGCATGATTTTTCCATTGGCCCTTTTAGCCAACCAATTGCTTTGTGGGTGAGCCGCAGAGACAAAGTCTATCTTGTACCGATTTTCTCGTAGTATTCTTGGTGAATTGAGCACCATTATCTGAGATAACTTGGTTGGGCACCCCAAACCTTGTCGCGATGTTATTGCAGAAGAACATCTTGGTTGCTGCAACGTAATGGCCAAGATTGGCTTAGCCTCGATTCATTTGGTGAACATGTCAATAGTGATGATCAAATGCTTATAACCTTTGGGAGCGCAGGGAGAAGGTCTGAGGATGTCTATCCCCTAAGTCGAGAATGACCAAGTGAGTAGGATTGTTTACAACTCGTACATGCCAATGAAAGGATCCTAAGGCCTAGAGGAGGAGGGATGAATAGGCCAATTTTAATTTTTAAGATTTCTTTTGGATTAATCAAGCAAGAAAAATCTAGGTTACAATAATAACTACAAGTACTCGCTAAGCAATCAATCCAAGAACATGCAGGAATTAAATGCGGAAACGTAAAAAGTGAGAGAAAGGAATGCTTATGAGTTTTTTTTCCCCGAGGTATCGAAAGATTGGTGCCTTCCACTAGTCCTCATTGGAGCACTCTCTTGTCAAGAGTGTCGCTTCGACGTAAGCAAATCAATTTGCTCAAACCATCCACTCGTGGTGGTTTTTAATCGCTCCGGCGAGGTAAACCCCGAATCTCGCATAACTTGGTGGCCTTCCATAGGTTCTCCTTCTCGGCACCACCTCCTAGCCGTCTAGGAGTCACCGACCTCTAAGAGTAATAAGAGCGAGAAGAACCGATCACAACGGATCAATTTTCACCTTAATGCACACCCTTGAAACAATTTGGGATTTTAGGGTTTAGACTCTAAAATAACACCTCTCAGCTCACTAGTCACTTAAAACCCTAGGAGACTCAAAAAATTTGCAAATGGGAGTCTATTGACACCTAATTTTGGAATTAGCCGATGTTTTAGAAACTTCTGAAAGTCGGCTTGGGCCTAAGAGGAATACAGGCCGAAAATAGATGCAAAAGGGAAGTCCAAGTCGGTTGAGACAGGTATGGAAAGAGGAGTCCCGATCAGATTGATGGGTGCGAAGGAAAGTCTGGATCGGCTAAGTCCGGGTATATTAGGCAGTATTAGGTAAAATTAAAAGATAAAGATCGAGTCTGTATCGGTTACAAATAAGAGTCTTAATTTGAGTTAGGATATGAGGGTTTGTATAAATACTTAGCCCCTGGGGCGTGTAAATCATCATCAGATCAATCAAACACATCTACTTTTTACCTGTTCTTTACTTTTCGTCACATTTGAGTAGTTTCGTCGTATTTTGTCTTCGATCGACTTGTTGCGCATCGTCTTTTGATCGACTTCAAGGTACAACCCCAGATGAGTACTATCTCGATTAAGTTCGATCTTCTCGCTTGGTTTACCGAAATACTATCTTAATTGATATTGTTGCGCATCGCCGTTTCGACTAGGGATTAGATTTCACTCTTCTTTCTACTGATCAACACATTAGTTGGCAGTAGACTGTTTACCCTTAGTTCTATCGGCTTATAGCTTGCTATTTATCGATAGTCTGTTTACCCCTCGTTCTGTCAACTAAACGATCCAATCAGCTAGTTGATAGTCTGTTTATCCTTTTTCTGCTACTTCATTGATTTTATGAGCTTAGTAGTGGACTGTTTACCCTTTTGAACCTATTGGTTTTGATCTGGTCTAAGCCGATTGTTTTGTTACCTTTCACCTCTGTTTGGATTTGTTTCCAAGTATCACAGGTGCTTCGTATCACAGATTTAATTGGCTATCTAAAGCCGATTGTTTCTTTTCTTGCCGATTATAGGTCAAATCGGCTAGCATGCTAGAACCTTACTTCCGGTACTGTCAAGGATCCAACTCCCTAAGCCCATATGTGTTTTGCTGAAATCAGCTTTAGCGTCCACAGAGTCTCACCCCAAAACTGCACTATAGGAGACACTTAAATAGGCACAACAGGATTAGACTCGGAACGGTGATGGAGGGGTGATGGTGATGATGTCTACCATTGTGTCCTACCCCTTTTGAGCTAGTGGATGGTAACATGGACTCATTGGCAGTGGGATTAGATAAGGAGAGGAACAGGTAGTCGGCTACCCCTATTTGTTCCTATTCAGTCCTCTTGCTAGCCGATATCCTATAAACCAGTCCCTCCAGCCATCTAACTTGGTTGGCCAGGACCGAAAGTTATCCTTCCATCCCTCTATATTAGCGTCTACAACATTGAGAGGAAGGTGAGGGATGTCCAGGTTCACTATGACCGATGGGTCAAGATCCCTATCGGACCAAGGGTAAAGGTATGAGATAGGCCGGAGATGGGAATGAGTACCTAAGACATAAAACTGAGTGAGGGAAGGAAGTGAAAAGTGGCTAAGTTGGGAGACAAAGCTGTGAGCCAATGTTAGAAATACAAGCCGATTGTAGAGGACGAGAAGATTTGAAAGCATACAAATGAAAGAAACGGCGACACTATTTATAAGAAGTAAAATCGAGGCAGCTAATTGTTGAGCACGGTACAACCGTCAAATAGAAAAGGACGGAAATACCCTTGAAAACTGACGGTTAGTCGAGGACGAATCCCAGCGGTCAAGGGCAATATTGGAAAGAGAGAATGAGGGCAAAGCCGATGCTGGAAGAATTTCGGGACATGATTCTCATATCCCAAAATTGGGAGGCATGTGTTGACACCCAATTTTGGCAATAGCCGATGGTCTAAAGTTCTCTGGAAATTAGCTTGGGCTTTGAAGGTATACGGACTGAAAACAGGTGATGCGAAGGCCCAAATCGGCTAAGAGATAGATATGGAAATAAGAGTCCGGGTCGGTTAGAACCCGAGTATATTAGGAATAGTTAGCTAAATTTAGAAAATAAAGTTGAGTCTGTATCGACCACGAAATAGAGTCCTAGTTAGAATTGAGGTAAAAGGGTTTATATAAATACAGCCCCTAGGGGCGTGTAGAGGATCAACACATCAGTTAAATACATCTACTTTTACTCATCCTTTACTTTTCGTCTCAATTAGAGCAATATCTTCGTATTTAGATTTCGATCGACTTGTTGTGTATCGCCTTTCGATCGGCTTCGAGTTACACCCAGGAGTTACTTGCAAGTAAGTACTGTCTCGATTCAGTTCAATCTACGAGCTTACATCAGTTTTCAGTTGAAACACTATCTTAGTTGATATTGCTCCGCATCGCAGTTTTAACCAAGGGTTAGGTTTCACCCTTCTTTCTGCTGACCAACACATTCGTTGACAGCAGACTGTTTACCTTCGTTCTATCGACTTATAGCTCGCTATTCATCGATAGTCTGTTTACCCTTCGTTCTATCAATTGGACGATACTATTGGCTAGTTGGTAGTTTGTTTACCCTTTTTTTGCTGCTTTGTTGATTTCATCGACTTAGCGGTGGATTGTTTACCCTTTAAAACTATTGGTTTACATCCAATCTAAGCCAATAGTTTTATTACCTTTTTACCTTGTTTCAGATCTGCAATCAAGTGTTGCAGGTTCATTGTATTACAGATCTAATCGACTATCTAAAAGCTGGTTGTATCTTCTCTGGCCGATTGTAGATCAAATCGTCTAGCACGCTAGAACCTTGTTTCCGGAGCTGTCGGGGATCCAACTCCCTAAGCCCACGTGAATTGGCGTGAAGATCCGTTTTTGCGTCAACAGGTCTAAAGCATTGGCGTGAAGATCCGTTTTTGCGTCAACAGGTCTAAAGCATGGTCGTCAAAGGTAATAGAAAACATTGATCTATTTCTTTCCTATTTTCAATTATTATTATAAAGGATTGATTTTTTTCTTTTATATTTTTCATTCCTCTTGTGCTTCAATGTGGCAGAGTCGTCACATTCTAAAAAGCTAGAAATTTCCACATTAATATGAGAAAAACTAAAACCTACACTAAATTATGATATAGATCTTAAATATGTTTCTTTGTTTATCAAATAGAATGTACCAAATCTTCTAAAATGACAGAAATTCTCATATTGATCGAAGAAAAAAATCTACTCCATCAATTATATTGTGACTATATTATAACATATAGATCTTAAATATATTTAGCTCAATCTAATAGGAATTTACGCCATTAAAGGGTCGAGATTATAATAGTGTAGAGATTAAATATGTTTTTAGTTGAATTAACATATTATGTCTAATCTAACTACAAATAGCGAATCTAGCTACACAAGCAAATGAGATTATAACGGTGAACATCTTGAATATGTTTATAAATGGATCTAAAGAAAATCTACTCCATCAACTTTAATGAATCTAGAGTATACAATATATTGAATCCAGCTTATAGCGGTGTAGATCTTATACATGTTTTCAGTTTAATCTAACATATTGTACCCATTGTAACTAAAAGCTAACAAATCTAGATTTGCAAGTGGCCCTTCAAAGATCCGTGAATGAATATCCACTTCACAACGAACAGAGGGGTCAAGCGGCTGTACATGGCTTCTGCTTAAACAGTAGCTCAAGCGAGCTGGACTCAGACTCGAGAGGCCCTATCGCTATGGAAGGAGGAGGAGGAGAAGTCGATAAGCCTCTCTTGGTGACGGTCGCCGGAGGCAGTGGTGATACCAATCACAGAGCTGCTTCCGCCTCTTCTTCTTCTTCTTCGATTGGAGTGGTGCTCGCCAGCACCGCCGTCGCCGTCGCCGGATCCTTTGAGTTCGGAATCTCAGTAACCCCTCGCAGGCACAAATTAGAGTCGTCTCTTCTTCCAGTTCCAACCCCATCCCCATCTCTTGCTTCCTCCTTTTTCTCCAGGTAATTTGGAGTAGCTAAGCTGGCTAACTAATTAAGATCGACTAGCTACTAGCATGTATGCTTATACTGCGTTATGTACAGATTCATCCTACTAGTCTTTTGGTACATCATCATCAACCAAGGACCAGGTGAAGTTAATTTCGATTTGGCATTTTGCAGGTAGGCTACTCATCGCCATCTCAGGAGGGCATCATGCGTGATCTCCACCTTTCCTTAGCTGAGGTACTCGTATGTATATAATTAAAATCATCTTGGAGCCTATATAAGCATGTAGCAATTGCTCCTCTGCATTTCTAATTATCATGTGCACATGTAGTATTCTGTCTTTGGCTCAATATTGACCATTGGAGCAATGCTAGGCGCTACTGTCAGTGGTACCATAGCAGATCGATTTGGCCGAAGATGTGTAAGTATTAATTCCATTCCAGTATTAATTCCATTCCCATTTTGCTACTTAAGTTAGCTGCACCAACACATTTCACGTGTACCGAACTAACCAAAGCCAAACTGTCATGGGGGACATCTATATGCTCTTGTCTGATTCACTGACATCTGCTAGCTCGTACGTTGCGTGCCTAATCTCAAGCACACAATGAGGACGGATACGGCCCTTAACATTGTACATTTTGGCATGCAGACAATGGCAATATCAGATATTTTCTGCATTCTTGGATATTTGTTTATAATCTTTTCCAAGGTTCCTCCCTCCTTTCTCTATATATGTCTATGCTCTTTGATCTTATTAGTTCATATAATAGTTTACTTTTCTGTATAATCTTCTGTAGAATTTTTGGTGGCTTGACCTTGGAAGGTTATCTGTTGGGTGTGGAATTGGCCTTCTTTCATACGTGGTGATTTTAATAAACAACTATATCCTTTTACTTTCTTCAACAAAATTGGTTTGAAATTTGTGGTACCTTAACAGGTTCCAGTTTATATATCAGAGATAACACCCAAGAATCTTAGAGGAGGCTTCGCAACTATAAACCAGGTTTGTATTTGATCAGGGATATTTTTCATTACTGACTGTTCAGAGCGTTATCTTAAGAAAGCAAGAACCTACATTTTTGCAGCTTATGATATGCTGTGGGGCATCACTTGCATATGCTCTGGGGACTTTTATCACCTGGCGTACCTTGGCAATTATTGGTAGGTACATTTATTCGTCTGGATGTACTTTTCTACCATCCCTATAACAGTGATTATAGATTTTAGATTAGGACTTCTTGTATGAGGAGCTGAGTCTCATCCAAAATAGCGGGTTTTGACCCTAGGGTTTCAGTGAGTTGTGAAGCAACAAGGATTTAAGCAAGAAGAATAGTTGAAGTTTCATGAGTTTTTGTATTGATCTAGAGGCCAAAGGCCAGTGTGTATAGAGTATATGGAAAAGCCTAGATAAGACAAGAAAGCCCGTATAAGACAAAGACAAATTCTCAAGTCGAAAGATGGATGCATTTCCTGTGTTTCATTTTGCTAAACGATATCAATTAATCAACAAAATTCTTTTATTTTAGATAGAAGAAACATTCCTTTTATCGATGCAAATTGGATTTCGATAGAAGGGTACATTCTTTCATTTTAGATAGAAGGAATGTTTCAAAGAAAAGGCAAGGACTTCTATGCAAAAGAAAGGAGATAGCAAAGCTAGATGATTGACGATATTTTTGAGGACTCGCATGGCACATATAACCTAAAAGACAAGAAGCAGACTTGGTGGACGTGATGGAAACAACGACTAAGAAGAAAACTCTAAAGATCAAGACCAAAAGATGCAGGCAATAGCAAAGAAGCAAAGACAGAGAAACTGGTAGAGACATCGAAAGGAAGATGAAGACAGCCAACCTCTAGATCTATACAAACTACATAGGCATGTGCAACCAGAATAAGGGATTTTTTTACAAGATATATAAGCCTAGATCTCTAGATGGTAGATATGATGTAAGAGCTCCTCGGTGATGTTTTCTTGGAGATAGGGACCAGGGAGAGGTGAACACGCGGCGGAGTATATCTGGAGAGTGACTAGAGGAGCCGCTCAGGAGACAAAGATGGTGCATCCGGCCTGGTGGTGTGTGAATTTGTGCAGAGGATAAGCGGCGACGCCTACCAAGCAGAGGAGAAGTGGTAGCGCCTGCCAGGCCTTCAGCGGAAAAAGAGGCACCGTCCTGCATGAGGAAGGTGGTGCAGATCTGGCTGGCATCGATGGTGCTGATGACATGGAAGAATGACAACAACAATGCGAACAGCTCTAGGAAAGGACGAGCACAAGCCGCCGTCAAGACAAAGCAAAGTCAGCGAGGAGCTGGCAGATGGCATGGGACGATGGTCAAGTACAACCCTAACAATAACCTTTGTTTATACCATGCTATGAATATCACTTATATTGATCTAGCCAAAGCCCAGTATATAAAGAGTATAGGAAAATCCTAGGTACGGTAGGAACGCCCGTAAGGCAACATCTCTTACTATATCTCTAACAGTTTTGAGGCCCCAAAAGAGATTTCTTGAAGCTGAGGGCTTGCCTGGAGCCTCAAAAGTAAAGAATCTCATCTAAAATTGCGGGGGTTGACCCTGGCTGCCCCAAATCACAAAGCATCAAGGAGTTAAGCGAGAACGGCAACTAAGTTTTCTGAGGTGTTTGGACGCCCCAATAGAGGTTTCTTGAAGCTGAGGGCTTGCGTTGAGCCTCGGGTTCTCAATACTATCTGGTAGTCGAAATTGGTCTATGCCTCGTTGCCTTAGCCCTTGACCACAGCCTTGTCGTAAGCCCTAAGCAACTGGTCTTCATTTCAATCTAAACACATCAACTTTAAAATTTATTTACATTTATAACTAGAAACGAGTGTGCATGGTTATATATAAATGATAGCCTTCTTATTTGTAGGAGTGACACCATGCTTACTGCAGCTGATTGGCCTTCTTGTGATTCCTGAATCTCCAAGATGGTTGGTAAGTAGCTTTGCTTGAACAACTTACACTTGATGAATATTTAAGTTCCATTTCAATTCCCCATTCTAGTGTTACTTTACTTGCAACTTTTGTCCTAGTCAATAGATCTCACTTAGAGATACTTCTCATAAAACATATGTGTGTTGGGCTGCATTGGCTAACTTATGGTGGTCGTTTCTATTAGCATCGCACCACGTTATGTCCTTTACACAATCATGGAGAGAGACTAATTTGAACATCACATAAGGATCATTGTGAGGGAATATATTTTTGAACTTCCAATCAATTACGGAAAAATATTCAGTCGAGACCAAGATTTAGAAGCAGATAAAATAAGGTCTCCACATAGACCAACTGAAACAAGTGTGTAGTCATCTGTTCATATGATAATTGAATGAGGCCTACAAATTTATCTCTTGGAACAAAAATTGATGAAAAATCATGTATTTCAGGCTAAAATGAGATACCCAGGTGCATTCGAGGCAGCATTACGGAAGCTAAGGGGAAAGGAAGCTGATATCTTTGAAGAGGCAGCAGAAATTAAAGTATTAAGTGCTTGAGAGTTAGAACAAACCACCAATTTAAACATGTATTACTATAAGATCTAGTTACTTCAGTCTACATATTCAGGATTTCACAGAAAAGCTTCAGCGCCTACCGCAGTCAAAGATGTTGGACCTGTTTCGAAAGGATTATATTCGTGTTGTTACAGTAAGTATCTTAGTTAAGCATCTCTAGTCTCTAGCTAGAAGGGAAATGCTTCTGTGATTTTCTAATTTATCAGGTCCGCAATCAGGTTGGAGTTGGGCTAATGATCCTTCAACAGTTTGGGGGAGTAAATGCGATTTGCTTCTATGCCAGTGAGATATTTGTTTCAGCTGGTAATGAATACTAGCAATTTGTTGCCTTAACTCTCTCTCTCTCTCTCTCTCTGTGTCTATGTGATACCCTTGTTATGGTTATCTGAAATAACTTTTACCACGGACTACTTTGTGATACTTACTCATGGTACAAATCAGGTTTCACGTCAGGAAACACAGGAATGCTTGCAATGGTTGCGGTTCAGGTCTCTTCAACAAGGCTCCTAGCTAGCTCTTTTGCTTCTCACTGGTTTTAGGTATATGATTAAAGTTTAGTGTCCTTGTAGATTCCAATGACGGCATTAGGGGTGATTTTAATGGACAAGGCTGGAAGGAGGCCACTTTTGATGGTAAAAGACATACTTACTAATGGATTATAAGAACAATAATTTTTATGATGCAATATTCCAGGCCTCTGCAGCTGGAACATGCTTGGGCTGCCTTCTAGTTGGTGTGTCATTCTTATCTAAGGTTTGATTTTGCTGAATTCGATTGGATCCTCATAAGAAGGCCACCAACTTGCCAGTAATTTTACTCTTCTTGGAATAGGAACATCATTGGGTGAAGGACCTGAATATAACTTTGGCTTTGGGAGGCATTCTGGTCAATATGCTGCATTTTAACTTGTTTTCTGCATTACTGCCAGATGTCTCTCTCTCTCTCTTCTAGTACTTGAAACATTTCTAGTAGTTGAAACATTTTTGTTTCTTACAAAACCAGGTTTTTACTGGATCTTTCTCGCTGGGTATGGGAGGAATACCATGGGTTATAATGTCAGAGGTATCTTTTCTGCCCCTTACGTAAAAGGATACTTGAGATTACTGTACCCAAAAAAACTGCAGAACCTGTAGACTAAAAGGAGTACATCGGCACTCATCGGTGAATTTGACTATATTTCATCACTGGCCATGCAGATTTTTCCAATAAACATTAAAGGATCAGCTGGAAGCCTTGTAACCTTAGTAAGCTGGCTCGGCTCGTGGATTGTCTCGTACGCTTTCAGCTTTCTCCTGATGTGGAACTCTTATGGTAAAACAAGAAAAAAAAGAATGGAACTTTTAATCATAGTCGTGATTAATTCTATCATCAGCGTGCATATTGTCAGCCCAAAAATCCTTTTGTGTGCAAATTTTATTCATGCTCTGTTTTTCCACTCCTTCTCTATGTTCTTTTTAAGACGTACTCAAACTATTTTGGACGGATTGCAGGCACATTTTTCCTGTTTGCAAGTGTTGGTGGGCTGACAGTTGTATTTGTGGACCAGCTGGTGCCAGAGACTAAAGGAAGAACCCTAGAAGAGATTCAAGCTTTGATGAGCCCGTCCTTAACGCCCTAGCCTCCGCAATTGCTTCCAGAAAATAATATGTTGTCAATTTTAGCTCCTATCTGGGATGGTATGATCGTACAAATATTACAAAAATACATTGATATCTAAGAAATCTCCATGCGTGTCGACAAGACCTCGTGAGCACTGATTTGTTGTTGCGAACTGGCTCACGTCTCGATTTGCACAAATACATCTAAAAAAATATTTTGAGCTGTGAAGGGGCAGAAGTTCTGCTATTTTATTAAAGAAGGGTAGAAATGTTATTTACAAGATAAAAAACAAGAAAGGTAAGGAGGGGGAGGGGGATAGCTAGCCAGTGTCAAGGTGGACATGCTGCGACATCCTCCTGTGTTGTTGACACAATTCGGGTGGCAATTGGGAGGTATTTTGGAATATGCGAAGATTGCGCACCTTCGAGATATTCCAAGTGATGTATATGCCGAAGTTAATGTATATGATGAAACCGTTGAAATTAGCCCTGTCAGTCTTGACGACTCTCTATTGGGAGGCGATCCACCAATTCGTGAAGGTGACCGACGGTGATGTCGAAGGCTTAGTGATGTGGGGAAATTGAAGGCAAGGAGGAAGGACTACACCGGTCTGAATATGAACAGAGGGAGGGACAGATAGCATAGAGGTGGTCCAGGGTCTCTTGGGCTTGCCCGCAAAGGCTATAGCTTTGTTGGTGAGGTCACCCTTTTTGGCTAAGACCTCCACTATGTTGAGACAGCGATGGTTGACCATCCGAGCGAAGAATTTGCATTTGGGCTCCATCTAGGCCCCTGTAGATAGCTTTGCAGACACAGAAGGAATGCTTCCGAGGAACACTAGGTAGGCCAATTTTGATGTGTACAAGCCCCTCGTTCATGCTTCCAGGAGATCATATTCGGAGAAGAGGTGATCCAACTAAGTTGGTCAATCTTGGACCAAAGGTCGAAGAATTCCTAGAGTTGTGGCATGCTAAAGTGTTGGATTGATCTAATTCAATTGTTGTTGTTAAGATTCTTAGCCATTGAACGACCTTTGTGCCTAGCAATGTGGAAAAGATTGGGCGCCAGGGTTCGAGAGGCTAAGCCGTTCAACCAAAGATCATCCCAAAAGCTTGCTAGAAGAGGGCTTTGTCGACATCATTGTAGGGGAAAGGGATGTCATGCCATGGTTTGTTAGGAAATTTTCCAATTGTTCCAAAACCATCTCAACCGGAGGGCCCAATAGAAACACTTAGGCTCAGGCTCTCCAAGGCCTCTCAAAGCCTTAGGGCAGCTGACCGAGTCCCAATTGATCAAGCAGTGACCACCTTTCGGCCTCATGCTCGCCCTTCCAAAGGAATGCCTGACGAGTTCTGTCATTTTTGCGGACAGCCTAATTGGGTAAGGCGAAAGTGGTCATGCAGTAGGTAGGGTGTAAAGCTTTCTAAAATACAGCACATTAAAATAAGAAAGCTAGATAAATATGATGATTTGGTAGAATTGATTGATAATTTTCTAAAACACGTCACACGAAAATAAGAAAGCAAATCCAAATAAATAGAATGTACCCTTACAATGTCTAGACCATCGGATAAATTTGATGGTGGAGATTAAAAGTTAATAACAACGCCACCATTGCCGCCACCACCACCACTATAGACTTTTAATACTAGAGATTTATCAAAATATTCAAATTTGAATAAGATAAATTGGACCAAAACCAAATGATTATTTATTTTATTTTCGCTCAAATCAGTCTTCTAAGTCAACCTCAATTTTCTCCTTACCTAAAAAACAAAACCCTACTATTGGCTAGGCTAGTCATCCATCCCTTTTTCGTCCTTTTCTGTAGTTATGGAAGCAATAACGATGGTGCAATGGGTTATTGGGTTGTGGGCACCACTGCTTTTTCAGCAGCTCGCCCATCTCATCCTCAGGAGCCCTTAATCTAAAAATGTGGTATTGTTGGCTCTCATTGTGAGCCCTCTGAGCGAAAAGGGCTACTACTTCTAGGCCTAAAAGAGTTGAATCAACAATATGATATTTCTTGCTGGGCTAAACTGAATTCTCGTTCCGGCCTTCTCTCTTTTGTTAGTAATGGTTGATTCTAACTGTATTTTGTTTGTTCTTTTCTTGTGCCTGGTTTTGATTGGCGTGATGAAAAAACTCATCGATAGAAGATCCAAATGGTATGAGTAATCCAAACTAGGGGAATAGATTTAACCGCAAAAAGACAGTTTTTCAGGAGTCTACACCCAATGGTCGAAAAACAATGGGGCAACATCGGGGGAGCAGTAAATGGGTGCAACAAAGGTATGAAATGGCTCTAATATGAGTCGATAGCATGCATATGGAGGAGGCAAAACTATCTTTTAGGCATTGGTAAAATCAGGAAAATAGGAGTTAAATGCTTTTTTTTGGTTAGAGTGGTAAATTTTGGAGCTAAATTTATGTCGATGATTGGGAAACAGATTCCCCACTAAGCTTACTTGTTGATTGAGGGACCAAACAACCTCTTCCTGATAAAGGGTTTTCGTTATACATATACGGATTCACCGATATGAAAGATAGATTGGACACAGAGATTTATCCTGATTCGAACATCTCGAAAAGAGATAATTACCCTACTCCAGTCGCATGAGGGCGTTTGTGTTATTGCGATGAGATTGTAGATGTCGATCCCCTCCCCCTCCCTCCAGGAGAGGTACTTATAGTACAAGGTGAACGCTGTCCTAGTCCTATACGACCTGGAGAACCATCTAGATAACTCATAATCGTACCAAATCTATAGATATATCCTATAAATACGCTAACTTGCACTCTAAGGGAAATCCATATTCGAAAGGTCTCAGGTTTTGGATATAGAAGGACTCTTAAGGTGGTTAAGGCTATCGAGCTGATCGTCTTAAGGCACCCCCTCAAGACCTAAGATGACCCGCACAACGGCCCATGAGCAAAGAGGCCCACTCCAGAGCATCAAAACTGGGGTATAAACGCGAACCATTAGTTCGAGCTTGCCATATTCGCATTATCCTACCTGAGTATGCACCCGAGGGACAAGTCGTGCATAGGGCCCAACCGTCAGGGTATTTTATCCAATCCTCGACAATTTCCCTAGTGATGCTTTATGGATTACAATGTTTAGAGTGATAAATGACGGAATGTGAATATATGTAGTGGCAAATAATAAAATTTTCTTTTTAATCACGAGCTGCCCTAGGCAGGGGCTACGAGCAAGGCAACCAAAGGTGTAGGAGACTAGGGGGCATGTGCCACTCCTATTTATCCACAAAGATTGTTATTGTGTACATATATGTATTGTTTGCATAGAGAATGTCTTATGACCCTAGTGGTATTCTCTACGATAAATTATTGTAGCTCAAATATGTTAGATTGGAGATAGGTTTACTGTCATTTCTCTCGAAAGTTTGTAACTTGAAATGTCTATTGATCCCAATGATTTGAGATCCACAAAGATTGGTATTACCTTTGTATATATATGGATTGTTTGTGTAAAGAATGTCTTATGATCCTGGTGGTATTCTCCATGATAATTTATTGTAGTTCAAATATGTTAGATTTGAGATAGATTTATTGCCATTTCTCTCAAAAGTTTGTAATTTGAAATTTCAGGTGATTCCAATGATTTCATGAACCCAATCTAATTAGGATATTTCAAATCAAGGAACAGGATGACAAATTCAGATTTTTTTTTATCATTGCAAAAGAAGCTATTTCATACTGAATTCCACCACTGATAAGCAAATCCTCACCTTGCCAAAAAGTGTCAAACCGTAAAATGCCCTTGCCTCATTATGACCAAAGATAACTAAAATGCAAATGAAAAAGATAACTGAAATGCAAATGCATCAAATTATCAATATTGATCAGCACCAAAATAGTCCTATTTTCATCGCCATTAATTTTGAAAAGGATAAAGTCTAATTGCGGCCCCTCGACTATGGGCGTTGACATGTCTTGGTCCCTAAATGCAATAACAGGTAAAAGTGGTCCCTCAACTATGAAAATAGTTCACTAATGGCCCTTTGACCATGTAAATGACGGGTTTCACCGGTCAAAGGTTGTTCAACCGATTTGTTAAATTTATCTTTTTATAAAAAAAAATTCAATAAATCCAAACTAAACTATATATCTGAGTTGATTATATAATCTCATAGAATTTTTCCATAATTTTCTAAATTTTACAAATTTTTTTTTACCGTTTTCTCCTATTTTTAAGATTACTATAAAATGTTAGAAAATTTTTTAAAATTTAATACAATAAGTTTTGTATGATCTTACAAAATTAGTATGAACTTGATACAATTTATTTTGGATTTTGATAAATATCTTTATGTAAAAATACATGCACGACTTCAGTCAAACCAACTTTGACCGCTTAAAACCATCGTTGACCCGTCAAAGGACCATTGGTGAACAGTTGTCGCAGTTGTGGGACCACTTTTACCATGTATTACATATTATGATCCAAGTTGAATCAATGGCTTAATTTAGGGGAAAAAAGGACTTTTTCCTTTGATAATTGTCAAGGTATAGCTCCTAATAATCTATTGTCGACTAGATTCTAAACATAAAAATGTCCAAGATTCGTCATTTTGAATGGAATCTTATGATGTTACCAATTTTTTTATTATTCTACATTTTTACCAGCTATCACCGATTGAATTGGCCAAAAATTTGAATGAAAATATGAATTTTTTGAAGCAAAAATGAACAAAGTATAATTTTGACAAATGCCAAGATATAGTTCCCGGTAATCTATTGCCTGCTAAATTTGGATCAGAAAGATGTCCAAAATTGGTGATGTTGGATGCAATTTTCTCATTATAGTCGTGTTTTGACAATTAGTTGTCTTTTTATGTTACCGAGAATCACCAACAGGATACCCAAAAATTTAAATTATTATTGGGGGATTTGATGATTTGCCATCCTAAAGGTGGCCAGGTTGATTATTTGTCATTGGATCCATATGTCATAGACACAGGAGTCCTCATGTCATAGATACGGGAGTAGCAAATCATCAAATGCACTTCTTTAGAGTGACAAATCATTAATTTTTCATTATTTTAAGGTAAAATGGAAAAGATTAAAAAATTTTGCCAAAATTTTTTAATGAAAAATTGTATTCTTTGAAGGTAAAATAAAAATATTCAGGCTGCGTTGAATGACAAACAGAATAAAAATACTACCGAGGAGGATGTTTCTCATATAAATATATAATCCCTTCTTTATTCAACAACTGTGTTCTACACTTCACATCCCCTATAATTTGCACCTACACTTACTGGCATTACAAGAACTGTGACAGGATCATATCATTTACTAGACAAAAGAGGCAGAGCACACTGCTTAGTCTGGATTGTATGCATCAAACAAACCATCTTCGAGTGAAGATGATATAACATCATATATCATAATAAGTTGACAACAGTTTAGAATCCTTCAAGCATCTGGAAAGCATCTGCCTCATGGGTATCCGGTAATATATGAAAGCAAATTTGAATCCTGCTAAAATGTGTACTCTCCATGGGAAGGCAGATGCCTCATGCATGTTGCAAGGAACTGGTTGGCTTATTGTATTACTTCTTCGGTTTGGCATGGCGCAAGCAAAAGGATCTTAGCCTGTCAAGGCCATCTTCGAGAGAAGACGGTCCAATTGCGAAGGTGATCCGGAGCCAATTCTTGTATCCCACAGCACATCCTGGACATTTTTTTGGCCAACATGTGAATGTTGGAATGCAAGGAAATTCTGATCACAAAAGAAAGGAAATATCTTGTGCCAAAATTTCTGCAATGGGCTAGAGTTTACACTCAGTCATTCACATCATGTATATGGGAGAACTGTACCTGGCAAAAGAACCACTAATTCTTCATTTGCCAACCGGCAACAAAAGTCCATGTCATCTTTGATGTCTTGCAGGCAGGACAGATCTAGTTTCACCTGTAAAAAAAAAGACAATGAAATTTTCAGACACCTGAGCAAATCTCTCTCTCTCTCACTCTCTCTCTCTCTCTCAATTAGACAAACCATCATAAACATGGAGCCCTCAGGTTTGCTTGGGCAAGTGATGCCCTTCAGCTTCTCCCAGCATATATCAGCTGTTTGCCTTAGAATATCGACAGTTTTATCGAAGAATTCTTCCTTTGTGTTCTCCAGGAGTTGTGGAATTGCTCCCTGACAATCAAAATCGTGTCAAGTGTAATTTTTCTATGCACTTTAGTCTTCGATATCTTTCTGCACGGATCTTTCTATGCTCTCTAGTTATGTATGATTTATTTCTCGAAGAACATGATAAAGCAGTTCTAGTCACCTGGACAAATGTTGGAGGATCAGCTGTAATATTAAGGTAACTCTTGATGCTTTCCACTACCTGCAAGAAGAAAACCAAGCCCAAGCATTATTTGACATCACTTTGTGTGGTTCAGGTTTCATATATTACCAAGATTTGAAGCAAAGCGTGCTAGTTATTATCATTTTTTGAACGGGAGTCGGGTTAAAAAAAGTAGATGCATATATAGCTCTGTTGTTTGATTTGCAATATCTGTATCGTATAATGAACCACAAATATTTCTTGGTTTGCATTGTTGATTTCATCGGTCTGATATGAAAGAATTAGAGGAACAGAACCTTGGTCCTACGAAACACTCCATTTGGATCATTGGTCACAATCCATCCGAGTCGCCATCCTGGCACCACCCATCTCTTGGAGATCGATCCCAACGTGAGCACCGGAGCTGTCGAGCCGAAGGCACCCATCGGCACAAATTTATTCTGCCCAAACGTCAGATGCGCATACACTTCATCTGCAATAACAAATATTCCAAGCTTCCTCGCAACCTCTGCAATCTAGAAAACCATTGACCCCCCAAAAATTCAGACGTTTTGATAATCATCCCCCAAAAGCCCAAGAACAAAATCAACTGTAAGATCAGTAGGTTCAGTACTTGCCCTGGCCAAATGCTCATAGGAGTAGACATTGCCACAGGGGTTCCCTGGATTGACAATGACCATGGCAACCGTGTTCTTGTCAGCGAGAGCTTGAACGCCATCAAGGTCGACCTCCCAGCCTCTCTCCGGGAGAAGATCAAAGTACCGGGCCTCCAAGCCATTGAACACGGCGCGCGCCGAGTAGAACGGATACCCTGGCCTCGGGAACAAGATGTTGACGCCAGGGCGAGCTAGGGCAGAGCAGACGATCTCGATCCCTTGAGCGCAGCAGCTAGTTAGGTAGATGTCGTCGGCTGATAACTCGTATGGCAGGTCGCGCGATAAGTGGCGCGCAAGAGACCTGGAATTCAGCTTGAATTGTTTAATTTTAATGCACGGTAAGTTCAATCTGTTCAGAGATATTTAAGCACGAATTTATGTGAGAAAAATATGTGTAGAGACTAGAGAGCAAAGCACATTGTTCTGCAAATTTACATGGCGAATCAACGTCTGTCCAAACTCCAAACTCCTGTTTATCAAGACGACTGAAAATCCTGTGTTTTCAACACTTAATTTAACTGCCACGGTAGATGGGTAGGATCCCATTATTTGACTAAGACTATGATCATATCTTGAAACACTGGGGTTCTCATTTCTATCTTCTTTTTCCCCTTCCAAAATGGGGAAAAAGTGACTATTATTACCAGACCACGGTCTAATTAAATATAAGTCATAAACATCAAGTGGGAAGTGGAAATGCTCGTTTCATATGCAGCAAAAATAACTTGTTTGTTTAATGTTTCCAGTGATGCAAGTTGCTCAAGGCAGATTTGCAAATGAACCTTCTCTAGGGTTTATTTGCTTATGCTTATTTGTTTATCTCTGTTTTGGAAATCCAGATGCTTTGACTTATTGAGACAGTTTTTTCTATCTCAAAGTCATTTCTCAAAACTGAAAACAATTCTAACGAAGTGGGCTGGTTTTTTCAAACCTTTTATAGAAGCTCTCTAAGTTTACCTTTTCACCAAATAAGCGAATCAGCAAATAAGTTCAGCATACGAGGACAAGTTACCAAGTTGGCTATCCTTATGCCAATTTTGTGACTTCACATAAAACATAGAAGTCAAGATATAACTAGAATATTGCTCAAAAAAAGGCAAACAAGAAATCCAAGAGATCTCCATATAACTAATTGGGAAGATATTACTTTGTCAACAAATACTAGTGACCAGAAATTTAGGTTTTTACACCTTATCTACTTTCTATTTATAAGCCTATAGAAAGGACCTAACATCTTAGTGGGGATTTATTATCATTTTATTTTCTTGTTTTCAGGATAAAGACCATCTCTTATATAAGAAACAGCTCTGATCTCTCTCCTCATTAATTAGCCTACACCTCATCAATCTGTACTAGGTGGCAGCTAGAGAAACGTCGTTGTATTAGGAGTGCCCTGGTTAATTTGTTTTTTTGTTACGCTTACTCCCTCTTGATTGTCAGTTGTCACACTGCATGATGCCACCAATGGCTCCTAGTCTGCTACTACTTTTCCTGTGAGGAGGTAAGCCAGGTGATCCCATAATTTGGCGATCAAGAAGCATTGATCTTTGTCCATCAAATTTAAATCGAGATCACTGATTTCAAACAAATTAAGAAGCAAAGTTCTAAAAGCAGATTAGGCGCGTTGATGGTGAGAAGACAAGAACTGCAGCGGTGAGTGGTGAGCCGGAGCCACCAAGAAGGTTGTTTCAAGACGGCAACATGCAAGAACCAGGAAAGTCTCAAGTCTGTGTTTTCACTTAACCTCCGTGCCGGCTCGAGGCCGACGCCGGTGGAGTAGGAGTTGTACTCCCCGGAGCGCAGCGCGTCGGCGACGGCGTCCACGGCCTCCGGCGCCGTCCGGAAGGACGGGAACACCGACGGGTCGCCGTGCCCCATCGGGATCACCGGCCGGGCGCCGGCGGCGCCTTCGTCCACCCCGGCCTTGACCACGCTCAGCACGGCGCGCACCGAGAGCGCTGTCAGGCCGAGGAGGGTGTCGCTCGGCGCGAAGTTCCACGCGGCAGGCGCCGGTGGCAGCCCATCGCCGCCGGTGCCGTTCTCCATTTGGGTTGGGTGTGCTGGCTTTTGTGGTGATGGAGGCGGCTTTATAGAGCTTGCCCAATGGCGAGGAAAGTGTGGACTGTGGGTGTGCTATGGCTTTGACTCCTCCGTACTTTGGCAATTGTGAATCTGCCAGCTTATTGTCTAGGTGTCTGAGGCGACACGTTAGTGGCACAAAGTCAGAAAAAAGTATGTCAGAGAATATGCTTCTTACTTTGGTGTAGCCTAACGATTTAGTTTCTAAAGTAGAATTCAGAGCGACTCATAGTGTAAAAATGGAGTGCGTGAAGACCTAATTCTTCGTAACAGGATGAGTAGAGTAGAAAAAGTTTCTTATAACTATGCAAAATCAGATTCTCCACTTGCGATAAAAGACTGTAACTATGA
Source organism: Olyra latifolia (assembly GCA_036346145.1). Lineage (NCBI taxonomy): Eukaryota > Viridiplantae > Streptophyta > Magnoliopsida > Poales > Poaceae > Olyra > Olyra latifolia. The sequence continues at coordinate 19,511,599 of CM070533.1, forward strand.
TCATGTCTATGCATAATTTAGGTGTATGGTCTTAAAAAAATCTCATACTTCTAATTATATTTTAATTCTATAAGATTAAAATAATAAAAAGTAAAGAGTGAGTCGTTTAGAGCCCTACGCTGATCCTAACAGTAAAAAAAGAGCATAAATCAAAGAGAAAATAATTAAAAAAACCTATGTTAATCAATAGAGAAATAACATGTTGAGCATCCATCCCATGTATTTTAGATCGGTGATACGGAAACCTATGTTAATCACGTACGGAATGGTTCCGCACGTGAAGACATTTTGCAATCTACGTCAAAACGAGTTCTGAGGAAACTTCTAGTAGACATACTCTAGGTAAAAGAATGCTTTAACCTTGACACGTCATAGTGAGCCCTACGTCCATATAAAAAGAAAATAATCACGTCATGCAGTCAGTTATAAGGATATTCAACACACGGCTGGGAGCTTTGTCTTGCTTGGGTGCATGATTGCATAGCTAAACGTCCACGTATATAGGTCTAACCAAAAAAAAAATGAAAATCTTTGTTATTTTGTATTTTGGCTATTTTGGAAAGACAAAGCTTATGCGTAGGAGCGGATCCAGAAAAATAATTCGCTGGGTCAATCAGGCTCGTAACACTAGCTTCCAATGTGTAATAAGATCGAGGTTTGTATGATTCTACACAATTAGATTATCAATAGGAGATTACATGGGATTACTTGGAGCGACTACACTGTAGATCCACTCCTATTTATGCGCAATCACTTCGGTCACGTACCACGACATACATAGTTATTATCTCCAATACTATCCAACACTATCTATATCATATATACAAAACTAGAGATAGCTCATATACAATATTTATTTTATTTTATTTTTGTCTTTATAGACAACTTCTCAGCGCAACATATTCTCTGTTTCTCTTGCATATGTAGTCGACCGCATACTAACAAAATTTATAGACAACAGACTTTGTACCATTGTCAGCTTCTCTAACAATTGAAAAAACAGTTCAATTTTTTATTGAAAAGCCAGAAACACCCTTAGAGTATCTCTAGTAGAGTCTCTAAAACAGATTCTTCTTTATACTTAGAGTATTTCTAGCAAAGCCTCTAAAACAGAATCTTCTCTATATTTAGAGTCTCTCGTCCTCCAGCAGAGCGTCTATCTTAGTCTCTAAATTTAGAGTTTCTCTCTCCCAGCCTCTAAATTTAAAGGCTCTCTATATCAACCTCTATAGTTTTTCTGGATAGAGACTCTGCTGGAGAGGATGGAAATATAGAGAGCGAATAGTGATCTAGAGGGGTGTATAGAGGCCCGATTTTAGAGTCTCTGCTGAAGATGCCCTTAGAGTCTTTCATTCCCGGCAAAGTTTCTATCTCAATCTCTAAATTTAGAGTTTCTCTTTCCGAGCCTCTAAATTTGGAGGCTCTCTATATAGTTTCTCTGGATAAAGGTTCTGCCGTAAAAGATGGAAATACAGGGAACGAACAGTGATTTAGAGGGATATATAAAAACCCGATTTTAAAGCATTTGCGGGAGATGCTCTTACCATCAGCATGTCGCTTATTACATCCGTGATCAACAACGCAACCAGTCAGAAAGAGCATAATTAAACTAGGGGACAATATTAGTTTTGTTCGACGCTGACGCGGTCAACGGTGACAATAAAATGCTTGGCTCCAGGTTTCTTGGCTTGGCGGCCAATGAAAAGACGGCAAGTTTTGTTGGGAAACGTCTCACTTGCTTTGCAATCTTTCTGATGGGTCGATCGATCGAGGGAAGTTAGCTATCTGCAGCTCCTAGATCGATCATTGGGTTTCTTTTTTCTATTTCCATATTTTGTCAGATTTTCTAAATTTGATAGGATCTAATCGAGTTCCTTCGTATATATGTACAATATTTAATCCATTGATGAGATGTGATATGCAAATGAACATATACAACGCATCCGTGAGATATGGTTTCCATTGACTCAATGACTCAACACACACTACAAGAAAAGTTTAAAATTGACAGTTAAAAAATTTTGTTTGTGTTCAAATCAAAACTGTCGAGACAAAATGGGTCTCAACTGCCTTTTAACCTACACAATAGAGACAAAACAATACTTTTACAATCAAATACAACGTTTCTACTAATCTAAGACATTTCCTTGGCTCCTCGATCTCTCACTAGGTACATGCCTTTTCTCGAATGGCCCACATAGGCAAGAAAAAGTTGTCTTGACGGTTTTGCCCGTTGAGTAACCCTGAGCAACCGACTTTTCCTGTAGTGACACGTTACACTAGGATTTTGTTTTGCTATACTCTACTGCATCATCTCTCGACATTGCTCAAAATGGTATAGACTCGAAGCGTAGCTGATTCGAGCATGAGTTACTACCACGTACGCTGACTTAAAAACCAGCTAAAGAAGGCTTAAACAACATACTCAAACGACGTGAATCGCCACGAAATTAATCTAGCAGCTAGCTGATTCGTTTACGAAAGAAATGTGAGATTTTGATTCCAATAATCTCAAACGATGAAGAGACTTTTAAAAGGCAGTTCCGTAATCTTAATCTGATCATGGTGAGAAAAGCCAAGATATTAAATGCATGGCGATCGAGCAACCAAGGTGGTTTCAAGAAGATGGCATGCAACATGCAAGGAAGAAAGTCAGGACTCAGGACAGGCAGCGTCTTCCAATTCTGACCTCCGTGCCGGCTCGAGGCCGACGCAGGTGGGGTAGGAGTTGTACTCCCCGGAGCGCAGCGCGTCGGCGACGGCATCCACGGCCTCCGGCGCCGTCCGGAATGTGTTATGCACATTTGCACGACTAAATTCGGTGAAAGTTTAAGAGTCCTTTTACATGCTCACACATATATGAAGATTTGTAGTTATATTGATTATGGTAAAATCTAATAGTGTCAATCTTCAGTATTAGATTTAATTTTTTTCCTTCGATTCTCGTTGAATTTCTAATATTTTAGAGATTTAATTTTTTTCCTTCGATTCTCGTTGAATTTCTAATATTTTAGAGCGAACGTAATGGCTGTTGCTTTGGACCCTGTTTTAACAACATAATATATTTTGATTAGTTGGTTTTATAACACTACTAGAAAAACGAGCATCATAAGCGGTACATCACAAACGGTTCGATGCGCACCGCTTCTAATAGTTGCAGCACAAGCGGTTCAATAGCTCAAGGCAGAAAGCCCCATCTAGAAGCGTTAAATATCTGAACCCTTCTAAAGCCCTCTAGAAGCCGTTTAATATCTGAACCCTTCTAAAGCCCAAGCAACAGAAGGGGTTCGTGTCACGAACCCTTTCTAAAGCCCAGCACCTCTAGCAGCGGTTGGGGACATGAACCCCTTCTAAAGCCCAAGCAATAGAAAGGGTTCGTATTACAAACCGCTTCTAGAGGGGGCTTTAGAAAATGTTCGTATTACGAACCGCTGCTAGAGGTCCATTTTTCGAATTGTTAAAAAGAAAGCTTGCTTTATCTCATCAGAGAGCACGTATGGGTGGGTTGGTTAGCTGGGTAAGGCATGAGTCACGAGGAGGGGTGAGGTCCTGAGTTCAAATCCCACATACTCCAATATTCTTTACCTTATTCTTTACCTTTTTAGACATCACTAGAACCGCTTCTGATGCTCCCACGAGCATTAGTCGCGGTTGCTTAAAAGCGGTTATATAACCGTTGTGAAAGCGGTTACGAACCGCTTGTGCTGCGCCGTTCGCTGATAGTGTAAATAAATCCTAATACTAATTAATGATCAAAGTTGTATTCATTTAAGGACCTCGTTGATTTCTAAAACAACATGTGTTAGTGACAGAAGATCGAGCATGCATGTGTTAATTCCAGAATGGAAAAAGGAAATAAGATATCCACATCAGTCAAGAATCCAAGTAGCAAACCCCAGTTCGAATTGCCGGGAGACGAGAGGAAAAGGACACACCACGTTTAAGTGATCAGCGCCACGTTTCTTGGCTTGGCAGCCAAGCCATTTGAGTGTTTTGGCGCGAAACGTCTCCCGGCCTCTGCCTAGTAGACTGAGCTATACATACTCGCATCGAGCTGACTAATGAGTAGGGCTGGAACCGAGCCGAGCCGAGCCTGAGCGAGCTAGGCTGGCTTTTGGCTCGGGCTCGTTTTCTAAACGAGCTGGCTCGGCTTGGCTCGTTAAGAGTAACGAGCTCAAATCCTAGCTAGCTCGACTCGGGCTCGCTAAAAGTTTGGGCTGGCTCATGAGCTCGTGATGAAAAAAAAAAAATGCATCATATGTACATGAATGAACCATGAACAAAGAGCCATATATATCATATATACATGAATAAACCATAAATAATAAATCATTAACAATGAACCATGAATATATATGCATACAGGTAACACAAGCATATAGCAAACCATGAAGACTACCGAAGCTGTGCGGCAAACGAGCCCTCGCGAGCTGAAACGAGCAAGCCAAGCTTGGCTCAGCTCGTTTTCTAGGCCGAACTGGAAAGTGGGCTCGAGCTCGGCTTGTTTTCAAATAAGCCGAGCCCGAGCTGCTCGCGAGCCACTAGTGTCGACGATTTGTGTCGGCAATATATTTTATAGGGCTATGCGAAAGATCACAGCTACGATGGTAGCACAAGGAGCCGAATTTATACCGGTTCGGGCCCTCAAGGCGAGGTAATACCCTACTCCTGTGCTCGTGGATTATATGGTGGGAAGTCGATTACAATGTATGTTCTCGTCGGGATCGCACGAGAACAGACAATGATGTCGATGGATGATGAGATAGGATTCTAAGATGATTCAACTAGGGACCCCCGACCCCCTTTATATAGTGCAAGGAATCGGGTTACAGATAGGTTCCCTAATCTGTATAAGGAAGATAGAGATATAACCGAGTTGGTTACGCTTATCTCCATGTTTTCGAGTAGGAAACGAATTCGTTACCTTGTAGAGCCAGTTGGGCCGCGCCAGCCTCCAAGCCCGTCTTCTAGAAGATCTGTGCGACTTGACCCAAAGAGGTGGGACGTCCAACAGTATATCTCGGAATACCCGGGGCCCATGTTGTCCACAGTAGCCCGCGAGTGCTTCGCGGCTGAGTTGTTTTGATTCCGGGTCCAGCTTGCAGTCCTTCAGATGTAACCCGAGTGATGTCATTCTTCGTTCGACTGATGAAGTTCCACTTTGCCGAGTAATCTGCTGATCAAACAACACAGTTGCAAAGGATTCAAGAGAAAATCTTAAGTCTTAAAAAGATGTCTGGTATCCAGCCCGACTGGTCGGTATGTTGGCTATTGGCCCCACGGAGAGGCATACCAAAAAGGTGGATGCTGTCGAGGGATCAATGTTACCCTGCTTTATCCTCCCTATTACAAATTATGACATTCAAGTCTGACTGGCAGAACTCGACATTCGGTCCTACGGGGGACATGCCACAACTCGTGTAGGGCATTCAGGCGTCCTGACCCGACTAGTGCGGTGTCAGGTTAGTGATCCTCGGAAGAATATGCTCGCCTCCAAGTTACGGTCATCCGAGTAGTGTTCGTCTTGACGACGAACGATCTGAAGATGTGCCACTGAGACCCAACTGAAGAGGTAACTCTTGACGCCAAATCTGATTAAGAAATCAGACCGGCCATTGACCCCAGGAGGTACGTTAAGAGCTAAGTTATAATTTGCCTGAGTGGTGTTTGTCTTGACGACAAACGATCCGGAGATGTGCCACCGAGACAACTAAAAAGGTAACTTTCGATGTGCGATTCGACTAAAAGCCAAACCGACTACTGTCCCCTGGGGGCATATCAAAAGCCAAGTTGTAATTTGGGAAGCACCCAGTCCTCAGAGACTGAAAACTGGTACAAGGCCCGACTGGGGGCGTGCTATCTTCCCGACTAGGTTTGATCCGAGTGGCATCTGTACCTGAGTAATGACGTGTACAGCTTGTGGCCCGCGGGGGGCATGCTCTCTGGAACCTAAGTCCGGGCCCGAATCTTGAAGTGGTGATTTTTGGGCTTTATTCACTCCCGCTCAGCGCAGAAACGAAACGTCGCCCGTCTTCTTTTAAATAAGGCACGCTAGGCTCCCGTCACCACGGGGCATCCCTAGCGCCGCCTACTAGAATGCGGACCGTCGCTTTGACTGTTGCACCATGTTCCAAGAGACATCCGCGTCAAATCTTGGGAACGATTCTCATCAAAGCCGCTTCCCGATGCCATTACACCGAGATCGGTTCGACTTCCCAATCTTGGTTATAAAAAGAGACCGGTGCAGCGGCCGCTTCTCATCCCAAACTTCTTTCTTCTGTTCCTCCTTCCTCGCCCGCTCCCATGGATAACGAAGAGTTCTTGGCGGAGCTTTGGGTGGAGTACGATGTTGCGCTCGCCAAGGTTGCTGAGGAAGAAGCCCGTGCCCACGACGTCGCCACCGTCGCGGTCCTGGTCGAGGTCGTCTCGGCTCTCGCCGAGGTGGCCGATGTAATCGTCAAGGCGCTAGTCCGCGCTCGCCATCTCCTGTAATTGGCTTGTGAGCCATTTAAAATTTTAATAAAGTTGTTTATTTTGCATACTTTTTTTTAATTTAGTACAAGCTAATCGGTTTTTCACAACTCGAGTCATGCATTTTGCCCAAGTAGGTTAGGTTCCTTTTACTAAGCACTCTGCCAAGCGCATCAAATTCCTTAGCGTTAGGAGTTGGCACGGAGCTCAGTCTCCGAAAACGCAGTCAGGAAGTATGAGTGTTGCTAGGAAACAAGAGTTTCGTTACTCGGAACGATTAATACTTAGGCTCGTCATGGACTTGAAGAGAGAAAGATCGACTAGGTATCGATTCGGTGCAGACTGCACCTAATTAAGTGTAGCCCCCGACTTACTGGCTAGTCGGGATCCGACTAGGGAGCAAGTCAGGTTAATTTTAATAAAAGATTAGGTGCGCGATTGCGCACCTAATTAGGTGTAGCCCCCGACTTACTACTTAATTGAAACACAAATAAGTAGCAAGTCAGAAACTGAATTGCATAAACGTAAAGACAATGTGAACGAAAACTTATCTTTATTTAATGGTAAATGTGTGTACAACGGTCGTCAGGTATAGAACCGACGTAATTGCTCGATGTTCCACGAGTTATCCATGAGGGCGCCATCTTCTCGCCTCAATTGGTAAGCCCCGGGCGTGTCACCGAGTCAATAATGTACGGACCTTCCCAGCGCGAAGAGAGTTTGTGGCCACTCGATTGATTGACTCGAAGGACCAAATCTCCAACCGAGAAGGCACGATCCCGTACATTACGATCATGGTAGCAACGCAAGCCCTGGAGGTACTTGGCCAACCGAATTGTTGCAGCGTCTCGAGCTTCCTCCAATCGGTCGAGTTCGTCGATCCGACTGGCCTCTGACTCATCCTCATTGAATCTTTGAACTCGGGACGACCCGAATTGTAGCTCCGTTGGGAGAACCGCCTCAGACCCATATACGAGGAAAAAGGGAGACTGTCCCGTAACGCGACTGGGGCTCGTACGAAGCCCCTAGAGTACGGCAGGCAATTTCTTCATCCATCTTGCCGCATATGGTCTGAGCCGATCGAATATGCGCGCCTTGACACCTTGTAAAAGCATGTCGTTTGCGCGCTCGACCTGCCCGTTGCTCCGAGGGTGTGCCACCGAAGCAAAGCAAATCTTTATGCCCACATCTTCGCACCAGCTTTGAAACTCGTCACTTCTGAACTGAGAGCCGTTATCCGTAATGATCCGAGATGGTACGCCGAATCGACCGATGATTTCTTGGAAGAACTCGGTGGCTTTGGCCGCCGTAATCTTGGTCACAGGCTTGGCTTCAATCCACTTGGTGAACTTGTTGATGGTGACGAAGATGTGTTCAAAACCACCTGGGGCCCTCTTGAAGGGTCCGACAATGTCGAGCCCCAGACTGCAAACGGCCAGGTGATAGGGATTGTCTGGAGTTCCTGGGCCAGCACATGGATCTGCCGAGCGAAGAACTGACTCGCACTTGCGGACGATCTCCTTTGAGTCAGAAACCATGGTCGGCCAGTAAAACCCTTGCCGGAAGGCTTTTCCAACCAACGTAGCTGATGCAGCGTGATGACCACACATGTCCGAGTGAATTTCGCGCAACAGGGCGCGTCCTTCGAACTCGGGTATGCACTTTTGAAGTATGCCGGAGGCGTTTCGGCGGTACAGAATTCCTTCATGCACCACGTATGTGCGACTTCGACGTTGAATTTGCTCGGCAGCCCCTCGATCGTCGGGAAGCTTTTCTTCTCGCAGGTACTCCAAGTATGGCCGTGTCCAATCCGAGTCGAGGGTAAGCGCCTATGACTCGGGTTGCTGTTCATCTGGTTGGGGCAGTTGCTCCTGCGGTGTGATGGAGGGAGCATGAATCTCTTGGACGAAGATCCCAGCCGGGACTGGTGCCCGACTGGAGCCCATGTTCGCAAGCTCATCTGCCGCCTCATTGTCTCTTCGCAGGATATGTGTGAGTTCCAACCCATCGAACTTATCCTCCAACTTTCTGACCTCCTGACAGTAGGCGGTCATGTTGTCGTTGACACAAATCCAATCCTTCTGTACTTGGCTCACCACGAGCTGGGAATCTCCGCGAACCACCAATCGCCGAATGCCGAGCGATATGGCAATACGGAGACCATGGATGAGCGCCTCGTACTCGGCTGTGTTGTATGAAGCTGGAAAATGAATCTGGAGGACATACTTGAGTCGTTTGCCTTCAGGTGATATAAGAACGATACCAGCCCCCGCCCTGTCGTCGGAGAGAGCCATCGAAGTACATGTTCCAATATTCGGCCTCTTCGGCGGCTAGGGGAGCCAGCATCTCCGTCCACTCGGCAACAAAGTCGGCGAGTGTTTGTGACTTTATGGCGCTGCGTGGTTTGAACGAGAGCTCGAAAGCCCCAAGTTCCACCGAGAACTTAGCGATCCTCCCAGTGGCTTCCCGATTATGGATAATTTCTCCAATAGGGAAAGAAGTGACCACCGAAATTGAATGTTCTTAAAAGTAGTGCTTCAGCTTCCGAGAGGCGATCAGGACCGCATATAGAAGGTTCTACACCTGTGGATAGCGTACCTTGGACTCGCCCAATACTCCGCTGACGAAGTAGACCAGACGTTGAGCCTTGTAGACTCGTCCTTGTTCTTCTCACTCCACTACTACGGCGGCGCTTACTACATGAGTGGTGGCCGCAATATATAGCAGAAGCGGTTCCTGTGGCATAGGGGATGCCAAGACAGGTGCCGAAGTGAGGAACGATTCGAGATCCTCGAAAGCCTTCTGCGCCTCAGGTGTCCAGACGAACTTGTTGTGTTGCTTCTTCAATAACTTGAAGAAGGGCGACCCACGCTCGCCGAGTTGCGAGATGAATCCACCAAGAGCAACCATGCATCCATTTAGACGCTGGACGTCCCTTTGGCACGTTGGGGGAGCCATCTCCATGATAGCTTTGATCTTTTTCGGGTTAGCTTCGATTCCGCAGTGAGATACCACGAAACCGAGAAGCTTTTCCGAAGGGACCCCGAAGACACACTTCTCCGGGTTCAACTTCATGTTGTATGCCGACAGGCTCTCGAATGTCTCCGATAGGTCATCGACCAAGTCGGAGGTTACCCGAGACTTGACGACAACGTCATCGACGTATGCCTCCACGTTGCACCTGAGCTGGTTGTGGAAGCATCGCTGAATGCAATGCTGGTACGTTGCTCCGGTGTTCTTCAGCCTGAAGGGTATAGTGACGTAGCAGAAAGCCCCGAACGAAGTCTTGATGCTATCTTCTTCCTTTAAGCTAATCTGGTGATAGCCGGAGTAGGCATCCAGAAAGTTCAAAAGCTCGCAACCGGCAGTGGAGTCAACCACCTGGTCGATGCGAGGGAGTCCGAACGGATCCTTAGGACATGCTTTATCTAACTCAGTGTAATCGACACACATGCGCCAAGTACCGTTCTTCTTCTGTACAAGTACCGGATTTGCCAACCAATCGAGGTGGAGCACCTCCCTTATAAAGCCGGCGGCTAAAAGTTTGGTGATCTCCATCTTGATGACTTCCTTCCGATCTTGTGCAAATCGACGCAGCCGCTGCTTGATCGGCTTGGCTTTGTCGTGTACATTTAAAGAGTGCTCGATCACCTCCCTTGGGACCCCTAGCATGTCAGACGGCTTCCATGCAAAGATGCCCCGGTTCGCTTGGAGGAAGGTGACGAGCGCCTCTTCCTATTTCGGATCGAGTCTTGTCCCGATTAGAGCCGTTTTGGCCGAATCGGACGGGTCGAGCGAAATACGCTTGACATCCTCGTCAGGCTTGATGCCTGATTTAGATAGTTTCTTGCTCGGCAGGTCGCCCTCGTCGCGAAGAGTGGTGGCTGCCTGCCGGATCTTGTCCAACTCAGCAGGCGCTTCGGTCGACTGGGCGAAGTCGCAGTTCTCCCTATCAAGGAGATGGGAAAACCTGACATCTCCGCGGACCGTGATTACACTCCGCGGACCCGGCATCTTCATTGCCAGATAGGGGTAGTGAGGGACGGCCATGAGTTTGGCCAGGCCCGGCCTTCCCAAGATTGCGTGATACGCAGTCTCGAAATCGGCCACCTCAAAGCTGAGGTTTTCTGTCCGGTAGTTATCCCGAGTGCCAAAGGTGACCGGAAAAGTGACTTTTCCGATCGGCATCGATGATGAAACGGTGCATCCGTCCTCTGGAGCGCTAACCTCGAGATCTACATCTCGTCCAGGGTCTTGGCGAAAAGGATATTTAATCCGCTCCCGCCGTCTACTAGGACCTTGAGCAGTCGGATGCTCGTACCAACGGATCCACGATGAGTGGATATCTTACTGGACAAGGGATATGATCAGGGTGATCCGAGCGATCGAATTTAATCGGAACCTCGGACCACCGAAGGTACTCGGGGGTCACCGGAACAGCTACATTGACTTTCCGAGTGGTAAGCTTTTGCTTACGTCTAGATTCGTATGCATCCGATCCCCCGAATATGTAATTGAGCTCGCGCTCGGTTTCTTGGTAAGCATCACCCTGAGGAGGGTCACGCTTATCGTCTTGCTTTGCGTTCTTCGAAGCGTCCTTGTTGTGCTCCTCAACGAACCTCTTCAAGACATCGCAGTTTTTTGCTGCATGCTTTCCATTTGGATGGAAAAGACACGGCGCCTCCATAACCTTGTTGTAGTCGTTGGACCGGGGCGGCTTTTGCCGTCCATGATCCGCAACCGCCACCAGTTCTTCACCCTTGCGCTTCTTGTTCTTCTTGGAGGACGATTCGGGTTTGTCCTTCTTCCTTCGTTCTTGCTCGGGTGATCCTCTTGACGCTCAGCGAGAGCATCAGAGGCGGTAGCATATCGATCTGCTAGGGCGAACATCTCCTTGACGGTGGTCGGGGACTTCCGAGATATCTTTTTGATTAGATCGGGGTCGCGAACTCCCTTCTGGAAAGCTGCGATGACGACCGCCTCCGAAATCTCCCGGATTGTGTTCTTCTTTTTGGTGAAACGCCGAATGAAATCCCTTAACGACTCATCTTTCTTCTGATGAATCTGATAAAGGTCCCACTGGGTTCCAGGTTTCTCGTAAGTGCCCTGGAAATTGGCGACGAATTGGTCGCAAAGCTCTCCCCAGGAACCGATTAAGTTCTCTGGAAGGCCCGCGAGCCAACCCTGAGCCGGAGGAGTTAACATGACTGGCAGATAGTTTGCCATCACGTCATATCCTCCGCCTGCAGCCTTGATTGCCAGAGAGTAAATCTGCAACCAAGCTTCAGGGTCCCGCTCCCCGTCAAATTTCACTATTCCCTTGGGGTTAAACCCTTCGGGCCAGTTTACCTGACGAAGTCGGGGTGTGAATGACTTGATCCCGTCAATCAATCCATCCTCAGGGGGAGGAGACTGGCGGGGAAGAATCCGACGTGGTGGAGTACGACGCCGGTCTTCATCCCGCTCCCTTCTTCTGGCTTCGATATCGAGGCGAAGGTCGCGACTTGTACTTCGGCGGGCGTCTTGCCCGCGAGTTGGCGTGTGCCGACTGCGCCGAGTGCTACTCGTGGCAGTCTGGCTTCTGGCCGAGTTGGCCTGTTGATCCCGAGTACCTTAGACAGCTGTTGCCATCACCATGGCCTTGATCTGTTTCATGATCGGCGTCGCGGGGCTGTTTTCTCCAAGTAAGGGACCAACATTATCCAGAAGGGTCTTACATGCAAGGATGTTCTGCTGTGGCGTACGGAAGACCGAGTGATCTCCCATGCGGACCTGAAGCAGTTCCTGCTAGACTTCCCGTGCACGACCGCGTAATTTGTCGCGCAGATCTTCTCCCCCTCCGCGGTTATGTTCTGCCCCCACCTCTTCCGCGGGACGGCGAGCTGATCCGGAGGCTTGTCCATCCAGCACATAGACGCCGCAAAAGTCGGGGAACCCGTTGATGCTCTCCTCCGACTTGGTTTCCGAGTAAGAGAGGCTCAACTGATTCCAATTTGTTGGCTCGTCGATGGGAGTGATTATAACTCCCACTTCTCGCGCCGGATCGTTTAGCAGAAGAGATTCCGACTGAGATCTGGCAGAACTGATCTGCCGAAATCTTGTAGCCGAATTGACCAATCCGAGTGGTATCACTGCATCCACTCGGGAAGTTGATCCGGTTAGAGTTGTCCCTGAGCCAGGACTCAGAAAACTCGCCCCGGTGTGTGTGCATTGTGTGACGCTCCTCAGCCCAGATTGGAAAAGATGGCATGTCACCATATGGAAAACAGTGGCCGAGTTCCTTAATCCGAACGGGGCGAACCATAGTTGGGAGGTTGTGGTCCCCGACTGGATCTGAATGCGATCCAGGTCAGGAACAGCATCGCCGCTTGGTTCTTCATCAACAAGGGGTGCGGACAAAGCCAAAGGCGAAGAATCCCGACCGAAACCAAAGGGGAACCCAGCGGTAGGCCAGTCGGAATTGTCATTATCAGATTGGATCTCTTCCGGATCGGAATCCAGAGGAGATATCCTGAGGCGGTGAGGCTCGGCCGGAGTTGCGTACAGCCTCTCCCGGTAGTGCGTGGACCGAACGACGTTCGGCTCACACAGCCGAAGTTCCCCGAAGTCGCCGGCGATGAAGCCGAGATCTCCGAAGACGAAGCCTTGTCCGGGGCGTAGGTAAAGACGAATCCGCCGATTGAAGCCATCGGAGTCGATGAAGTTGATCGTGACGCTAGCCCTAACCTGGCGCGCCAACTGTCGACGATTTGTGTTGGCAATATATTTTATAGGGCTATGCGAAAGATCACAACTACGATGGTAGCACAGGGAGCCGAATTTATACAGGTTCGGGCCCTCAAGGCGAGGTAATACCCTACTCCTGTGCTCGTGGATTATATGGTGGGAAGTTGATTACAATGTATGTTCTCATCGGGATCGCAGGAGAACAGACAATGATGTCGATGGATGATGATATAGGATTCTAAGATGATTCAACTAGGGACCCCCGACCCACTTTATATAATGCAAAGGATCGGGTTACAGATAGGTTTCCTAATCTGTATAAGGAAGATAGAGATATAACCGAGTTGGTTACGCCTATCTCCATGTATTCGAGTAGGAAACGAATTCGTTTCCTTGTAGAGCCAGTCGGGCCGCGCCAGCCTCCAAGCCCGTCTTCTGGAAGATCTGTGCGATTTGGCCCAAAGAGGTGGTACGTCCAACAACGAGCTAAAGTTCCAGCCCTACTATTGAGAGAAGGTAGCTGCCGTTGCAAGATCACCATCTCCTTTCTTTAATTAACTGCCCACTAATTAAAGTACAATGTTTAGAGTGATAAACGATAGAATGTGAATATATGTAGTGGCAAATAATAAAATTTTCTTTTAATCACAAGCTGCCCTAGGCAGGGCTATGAGCATGACAACCAAAGGTGTAGGAGACTAGGGGACATGTGCCACTCCTATTTATCCACAATGATTGTTATTGCCTTTGTACATATATGTATTGTTTGCGTAGAGAATGTCTTATGATCCTAGTCGTATTCTCCACGATAAATTATTGTAGCTCAAATATGTTAGATTTGAGATAGGTTTACTGTCATTTCTCTTAAAAGTCTGAAACTTGAAATATCTATTGATCCCAATGATTTGAGATCCACAAAGATTGTTATTGCCTTTGTACATATATGGATTGTTTGTGTAAAGAATGTCTTATGATCCTGGTGGTATTCTCCATGATAATTTATTGTAGCTCAAAAATGTTAGATTTGGGATAGACTTATTGCCATTTCTCTCAAAAGTTTGTAATTTGAAATTTCAGGTGATTCCAATGATTTCATGAACCCAATCTAATTAGGATATTTCAAATCAAGAAACAGGATGACAAATTCAGATTTTTTTATCATTACAAGAGAAGCTATTTCATACTGAATTCCACCATTGATAAGTAAAAATCCTCACCTCGCGAAAAAGTGTCATGCCAAAAAATGCCTTTGCCTCATTATGACCAAAGATAACTAAAATGCAAATGAAAAGGATAACTGAAATGCAAATGCATCAAAGTATCAATATTGATTGGCACCAAAATACTCCTATTTTGATCACAGTTAATTTTGATAAGGATAAAGTCTAATTGTGGTCCCTCGACTGTGGGCGTTGACATGTTTTGGTCCCTAAATGCAATATCAGGTAAAAGTGGTCCCTCAACTATGAAAACAGTTCAATAATGGCCCTTTGACCAAGTAAATGCCAGGTTTCACCATCAAGGTTGTTCAACCGATTTGTTAAATTTATCTTTATAAAAAAAATTCAATAAATCCAAACTAAACTATATATCTGAGTTAATTATCTAATCTCATAGATTTTTTCAATAATTTTCTAAATTTTACAATTGTTTTTACCATTTTCTCCTATTTTTAAGACTACTATAAAATGTTAGAAATTTTTTTAAAATTTAATACGATAAGTTTTTTATGATCTTACAAAATTAGTATGAACTCAAATATACAATTTATTTTGGATTTTGATAAATATCTTTATGTAAAAATACATGCAAGACTTCAGTCAAACCAACTTTGACCGCTTAAAGGACCATTGGTGAACAGTTATCACAGTTGTGGGACTACTTTTACTAGGTATTACATATCATGAACCAAATTGAATCAACGACTTAGTTTAGGAGAAAAAAAAGGACATTTTCCTTTGATAATTGTCATGGTATAGCTCCTAATAATCTATTGTCGACTAGATTCTAATCATAAAAATGTCCAACATTCGTCATTTTGAATGGAATCTTATGATGTTACCAATTTTTTTAATTATTCTACATTTTTTACCAGCTATCACCGATTGAATTGGCCAAAAATTTTGAATGAAAATATGAATTTTTGAAGCGAAAAGAACAAAGTATAATTTTGACAAATGCCAAGATGTAGTTCTCAGTAATCTATTGTCTGCTAAATTTGAATAATAAAGATATCTAAAATTGGTGATGTTGAATGGAATTTTCTCATTATAGTCGTGTTTTGACAACTAGTAGTTTTTTATGTCACCAAGAATCACAAACAGGGTAGCCAAAAATTTGAATTATTTTAGGAGGATTTGATGATTTGCCACTCTAAAGGTGGCTGGATTGATTATTTGTCACTGGACCAATATATCATAGACACAGGAGAGTCCACATGTCATAAAGACGAGAGTGGCAAATCATTAAATACACTTCTTTAGAGTGGCAAATCATCAATTTTTCTATTATTTTATTTTAAGGTAAAAAGGAAAAAGATTAAAAAAATTTGCCAAAATTTTTGAATGAAAAATTGTATTCTTTGAAGGTAAAATAAAAATATTCAGGCTGCGTTGAATGACAAACAGAATGAAAATACTTCCAAGGAGGATGTTTCTCATATAAATATATAATCCCTTCTTTATTCAACAACTGTGTTCTACACTTCACATCCCCTATAATTTGCACCTACACTTACTGGCATTCAAGGGCGGATCTACAGGGTATGCCGGGTGGGCCACGGCATACCCTGCAGCCCGTATACGGTCCATTAGTCCATATACGGCCCAAATGCCAATATAGCCCATATACGCGGCCGGCACGACGTTTCAGTTTCGTATTTGCGCGTTGTCGCGGCCGACACGCCGATCACGTAGCCCCGAGCCGCCCCCGGCCATCGCGGCATCACCGATCACAACGCCGCAGCGCGACGATTCCCATCGGCCATTGCCGTCATCGCTCATTCATGGGCTTGCTGCCACCGCCCCACCGCCAGCCGCTAATCGCCGACCGTGGCCGTCGCCGTCGCCGTCGCCCCTCGCAATCGCAAGTCGCCGTCGGAAGCACTAAGCAGTCAAGCAGGCCCTGGTTAGGTAAGGTACTAGTTTTTCCTTCAAATCTTCAATCCTTGTGTTATTGTGTATCTAATCTACTATCTACTAGTTTGTAGTTTACTAGTTTGTAACTTTGTATAGTATCTTGAAGTTCTTCTTGAATCCTAAATATCCTGTTTTTGTACATATTTGTCTTGTCACATTGGTAAACATGGCATCCTTAAATCAAGTTTTGTGGTCTTTTGTAGAGTTGGAACTTGTTGAATTATGAAGAGGAACGGAGACATTGCATCTCTTTTTTGGAAACATGCAGCAGAGAAGGCTGCTGCTACTTCATCTCCTTCCATGGCTCCGCCTAGAACCATGGCGAAAGATGAATCTCAAAAACAAGAGAGAGTAATTGAAGAAATTGTGAATCCTATGCCATCCTCTCCGCCTTCAGTCCCCCTTGATAATGCCTTCAATCCTACCGACTCGTTTACTTCTTTTGATGCACAGAAGGTGCGTAGACTTGCTGAGTTCTACCCTAATGACATCATCTCAAGTACCGATTTGATAAAGGTTGAGTTGCAACTTGATAACTATATTGACGACATATGACTAGATGATAGATTTAAAGATCTAGAGAATCTTGTTGATCTCTCAGTTAAGCTTGTTGAAACAAAGAAGCATATAGTTTATGATTTGCTTTACTTGCTTCTGAAATTGGTATTGCTTCTACCGGTGGCGACGACAAGTGTTGAGAGGGTATTTTCTGTAATGAGTTTAGTCAAAAGTAAGTTGAGAAATAAGATGGATGATAGTCTTTTGGATGATTGTCTAGTCACGTTTATTGAGCGAGATATTTTCTTTCAAGTTGATGAAAATGATATAATCAAGAGTTTCATGGCTATTAGAAGGCGGATGCCAGACAAGAAGGATAAGAAGTAATATTGTATTCTTTGAACTATTGTAGGTGCGTAAGCTTCTTTTATGCATATTTCATACTTAAAATGTTTGAACTATTTATATTGTAATTTATACTTGTGTTATCATGTTTCTAATTATTTTATACTTGTATACTGAATTTCTTGACAATATTTGTAGTTGTTTACCGAATTGTATATTATAGTATTAGCTCGGCTGTTCGGCATACCCTAACTTAAAATCCTAGATCCGCCACTGCTGGCATTACAAGAACTGTGACAGGATCATATCGTTTACTAGACAAAAGAGGCAGAGCACACTGCTTAGTCTGGATTGTATGCATCAAACAAACCATCTTCGAGTGAAGATGATATAACATCATATATCATAATAAGTTGACAACAGTTTAGAATCCTTCAAGCATCTGGAAAGCATCTGCCTCATGGGTATCCGGTAATATATGAAAGCAAATTTGAATCCTGCTAAAATGTGTGCTCTCCATGGGAAGGCAGATGCCTCATGCATGTTGCAAGGAACTGATTGGCTTATTGTATTACTTCTTCGGCTTGCCATGGCGCAAGCAAAAGGATCTTAGCCTGTCAAGGCCATCTTCGAGAGAAGACGGTCCAATTGCGAAGGTGATCCGGAGCCAATTCTTGTATCCCACAGCACATCCTGGACATTTTTTTGGCCAACATGTGAATGTTGGAATACAAGGCAATTCTGAATCACAAAAGAAAGAAAATATCTTGTGCCAAAAGTTCTGCAATGGGCTAGAGTTTACACTCAGTCATTCACATCATGTATACGGGAGAACTGTACCTGGCAAAAGAACCACTAATTCTTCATTTGCCAACCGGCGACAAAAGTCCATGTCATCTTTGATGTCTTGCAGGCAGGACAAATCCAGTTTCACCTGTAAAAAAAAGGCAATGAAATTTTCAGACACCTGAGCAAATCGCAATGAAATTTTCAGACACCTGAGCAAATCTCTCTCTCTCTCTCTCTCTCTCTCTCATAGACAAACCATCACAAACATGGAGCCCTCAGGTTTGCTTGGGCAAGTGATGCAACTGATGCCCTTCAGCTTCTCCCAGCATATGTCAGCTGTTTGCCTTAGAATATCGACAGTTTTGTCGAAGAACTCTTCCTTTCTGTTCTCCAGGAGTTGTGGAATTGCTCCCTGACAATCAAAATCGTGTCAAGTGTAATTTTTCTATGCACTTTAGTCTTCGATATCTTTCTGCACGGATCTTGCTATGCTCTCTAGTTATGCATGATTTATTTCTCGAAGAAAATGATAAAGCAGTTTTAGTCACCTGGACAAATGTTGGAGGATCAGCTGTAATATCAAGGTAACACTTGATGCTTTCCACTACCTGCAAGAAGAAAACCAAGCCCAAGCATTATTTCACATCACTTTGTGTGATTCAGGTCTCATATATTACCAAGATTTGAAGCAAAGTGTGCTAATGATTATCATTTTTTGAACGGGAGTGCGGTAAAAAAAAGGTGAAGCATATATAGCTTGTTGTTTGATTTGCAATATCTGTATCGTATAATGAACCACAAATATTTCTTGGTTTGCATTGTTGATTTCATCGGTCTGATATCGAAGAATTAGAGGAACAGAACCTTGGTCCTACGAAACACTCCATTTGGATCATTGGTCACAATCCATCCGAGTCGCCATCCTGGCACCACCCATCTCTTGGAGATCGATCCCAACGTGAGCACCGGAGCTGTCGAGCCGAAGGCACCCATCGGCACAAATTTATTCTGCCCAAACGTCAGATGCGCATACACTTCATCTGCAATAACAAATATTCCAAGCTTCCTCGCAACCTCTGCAACCTAGAAAACCATTGACCCCCCGAAAAAATTCAGACCTTTTTGATAATCATCCCCCAAAAGCCCAAGAACAAAATCAACTGTAAGATCAGTAGGTTCAGTACTTGCCCTGGCCAAATGCTCATAGGAGTAGACATTGCCACAGGGGTTCCCTGGATTGACAATGACCATGGCGACCGTGTTCTTGTCAGCGAGAGCTTGAACTCCATCAAGGTCAACCTCCCAGCCTCTCTCCGGGAGAAGATCGAAGTACCGGGCCTCCATGCCATTGAACACGGCACGCGCCTCGTAGAACAGATACCCTGGCCTCGGGAACAAGATGTTGACGCCAGGGCGAGCTAGGGCAGAGCAGATGATCTCGATCCCTTGAGAGCAGCCGCTAGTAAGGTAGATGTCGTCGGCTGATAACTCGTATGGCAGGTCGCGCGATAAGTGGCGAGCAAGAGACCTGGAATTCAGCTTGAATTGTTTGATCTTAATGCATGGTAAGTTCAATCTATGCAGAGATATTTGAGCACGAATTTATGTGGGAAATATGTGTAGAGAGCAAAGCACATTGTTCTGAAAATTTACATGTCGAAACAACGTAGGCCGGAACCTTTCGCTGTCCAAACTCCAAACTCCTGTTTGTCAAGACGACTGAAAATCTTGTGTTTTCGACACTTAATTTAACTGCCACGGTAGATGGGTAGGATCCCATTATTTGACTAAGACTATGATCATATCTTGAAACACTGGGTTCTCATTTCTATCTTCTTTTTTCCCTTTGAAAATGGGAAAAAAGAGACTATTACTACCAGACCACGATCTAATTAAATAAGTCATAAACATCAAGTGGGAAGTGGAAATGCTCGTTTCATATGCAGCAAAAACGACTTGTTTGTTTAATGTTTCCAGTGATGCAAGTTGTTCAAGGCAGATTTGCAAATGAACCTTCTCTAGGGTTTATTTACTTATGCTTATTTGTTTATTTGCTTATCTCCGTTTTGAAAATCCAGACGCTTTGACTTATTGAGACAATTTTTTCTATCTCGAAGTCATTTCTCAAAACTCAAAAAAAATATAACGAAGTGGGCTAGCTTTTTCACCAAATAAGCAAATCAGCAAAAAAAAGTTTAGCATATGAGGGCAAGTTACCAAGTTGGCTATCCTTATGCCAATTTTCTGACTTCACATAGAACATAGAAGTCAAGATATAACTAGGTTTTTACATCTTATCTACTTTCTATTTATAAGCCTATAAAAAGGACCTAACATTTTAGTGAGGATTTATTATCATTTCATTCCCTTGTTTTTAGGATAAATACCATCTTTATATAAGAAATGACTCTGCTCTTTCTCCTTATTAACTACCCTACACCTCAACAATGCGTACTAGGTGACAGCTAGAGAAACGTCGTTGTATTAGGAGTGCCCTGGTTAATTTTTTTTTTTTTTGTTACGCTTACTCCCTCTTGATTGTCAGTTGTCACACTGCATGATGCCACCAATGGCTCCTAGTCTGCTACTACTTTTCCTGTGAGGAGGTAAGCCAGGTGATGCCATAATTTGGCGATCAAGAAGCGTTGATCTTTGTCCATCAAATTCAAATCGAGATCACTGATTTCAAACAAATTAAGAAGCAAACTTCTAAAAGCAGATTAGGCGTGTTGATGGTGAGAAGACAAGAACTGCAGCGGTGAGTGGTGAGCCGGAGCCACCAAGAAGATAGTCTCAAGTCTGTGTTTTCACTTTTCTCTAACCTCCGTGCCGGCTCGAGGCCGACGCCGGTGGAGTAGGAGTTGTATTCCCCGGAGCGCAGTGCGTCGGCGACGGCGTCCACGGCCTCCGGCGCCGTCCGGAAGGACGGGAACACCGACGGGTCGCCGTGCCCCATCGGGATCACCGGCCGGGCGCCGGCGCCGGCGCCGCCTTCGTCCACCCCGGCCTTGACCACGCTCAGCACGGCGCGCACCGAGAGCGCGGTCAGGCCGAGGAGGGTGTCGCTCGGCGTGAAGTTCCATGTTGCCGGCGCCGGCGGCAGCCCATCCCCGCCGGTGCCGTCCTCCATTTGGGTTGGGTGTGCTGGCTTTTGTGGTGATGGAGGCGGCTTTATAGAGCTTGCCCAATGGCTAGGAAAGTGTGGACTGTGGGGTAGTACAGGGTGTGCTATGGTTTTGACTCCCCTGTATTTTGGCAATTGTAAATCCTCTGGCGTATTGTCTAGGAGGCTGTTTGGTTGATTGCATAGATAGAGATCTGGGTCTCTAGATACAGAATCTTTATATTTTGGGTTGTTTGGTTGTCTTCTCTTGATCTGAGCTTGGCCCAACTGATGCAAAAGTTCCCTCAAATCCTGGCTCTCCAGAGAAGACCAAGGGGGCGTTTGGTTGCCTGCATCCGACCGGGCCAGACTCGTCTCGTGTAGGCACCGCTTGTTTGGTTGGCTGCATGGAGGCTGGAGCCAGGCTAATTCCATGCAAAAACACAGTCACGCTGCTGCCCGGTCTGTCACAGTGTAGGACTAGTTCCTTTCCTTCTTTGAGAAAATTTTAAAAATTCAAACTACATCCAAATTCAATGAAACAAAAAAATGGAACCGTAGATTCAAGTACAAGGTATTGAAAAAATTTCAGAATTTTTTGAATTTTTATTTTTTGTTTTCGAATTTATTGATTTTCTAGTATTTGTTTTTTGAATTTTTATTTTGTGTTTTGAATTTATTTTTGTTCCAATATTTTTAAAATTTTTTATTTTCACTTTTGAATTTATTTTCTTTGTTTTTGAATTTCATCTTTTGAATTTGTACATCCCCCTCCCTTCTAGTGCAACCAACCAAACAACATCTCTGCTCAGCCTATCCAATCTCATACAACCAACCAAACAACATCTCTTACATCACCTCATTTCTGGCCCCACCAAATTTCATTTGAAATTTATATCTCTTTGTTGAATTTCATACTGATAACCAAACGCCTCCCAAATTGCTCGTTTCTAGGCATGCAGCCGCGGGAGGACCACATGCAATGATGCGAGACCACACCAACCCAGTTGCTTTTCTTTCTTTTTTTCTTCTTTTTCTTTTATTTTTTGATTAGCATCTCTAATTACAAAACCGATTTCAAAAATAGGTTCCTGACATTTTTTCGAACAAAACTAGATCACACTTGCCATATAAATTTTGAAATATTTAAATATCAAAATATACGTCTACAAAATACTCAACCAAACACCATCTCTGCATGTACACATCCCGTATCCAACCAGCCTGGTTGAGTCGAACGGACCAAACTCGTGAGAGAAGGCAACCAAACAGCCCATAGGTGTCTGAGGCGACACGTCCGTGGCACAAAGTCAGAAAAAAAGTATGTTAGAGAATATGTTTCTTACTTTCGTGTAGTTCAAACTCCTAAATTATAGTTCGAAAAGCTGCACCTAACGATTTAGCTTCTACAGCAGGATTCAAAGCGACTCATAGTGTAAAAAATGGAGTGCATGAAGACCTAATTCTTCGTAACAGGATGAGCAGAGTAGAAAAAGTCTCTTATAGCTATGCAAAATCAGATTCTCCACTTGCGATAAAAGACTGTAACTGTGATCATGTCTATGCATAATTTAGGTGTATGGTCTTAAAAAAATCTCATACTTCTAATTATATTTTAATTCTATAAGATTAAAATAATAAAAAGTAAAGAGTGAGTCGTTTAGGAGCCCTACGTTGATCCTAACAGTAAAAAAGAGCATAAATCAAAAGGAAAATAATTAAAAAAACTTATGTTAATCAATAGAGAAATAACATGTTGAGCATCGATCCCATGTATTTTAGATCGGTGATACCTACGGAATGGTTCCGCACGTGAAGACATTGCAATCTACATCAAAACGAGTTCTGAGGACACGACATACTCTAGGTAAAAGAATGCATTAACCTTGACACGTCATAGTGGGCCCTACGTCCATATAAAACGAAATAATCACGTCATGCAGTCAATTATAAGGATATTCAACACACGGCTGGGAGCTTTGTCTTGCTTGGGTGCATGATTGCATAGCTAGACGTCCACGCATATGGGTCTAACCAAAAAAAATGAAAATCTTTGTTATTTTGTATTTTGGCTATTTTGGAAAGACAAAGCTTATGCGTAGGAGCGGATCTAGAAAAATAATTCGCTGGGTCGATCAGGCTCGTAACACTAGCTTCCAATGTGCAATAAGATAGAGGTTTGAATGATGGCAGCAGCTACGGTGCAATCAGTCCACCTGTGCACGCGTGCAAGCAAGCTCTTGCAGCCGTCCGATGGAGATCCTGTGACGCGGTGCGGTGGCAAATTTGCAAAAAAAATCCGGCCTGCACAGTCCTTGCACGTATACCTACCCGTCTCTACGCCTCTCTCTCGCTACCTTTTCGTCTCGTGCGGCTGCAACATCTCATCGAGAGAGATGATCGGCGGCACCATCAACCCTGTGCAGGCAGCCACCGTCCAAGGGCATGTAATTGCTGCTGCTGACGAAGGGCAAGAAGTCGCTGTTGACGAAGGGCAAGCAGCCGCGACTGACGAAGCGCTGACCGTCGCCGTTGACCTAGCACTGGCGGATGCTACTGACGATGTCACCCATAGGTTTTCTCATCCCCTATCGGCCTGCCCTCTTGCTCCCATTTTATCTCTTGTCACGTACCTCCAAAGATCCCTCAAGGTTTGCCCTAAATTTCAACAACGCCGGAGTGAACCTCGCTATCTCAAACGATGGTAGTAATATGGAATATGTGGAAAGCACCAATTTAGATTATTGTGTCAATGACCAAACAATTGTGGTCGCAAACGATGGATTCCACACTCCAAAAAAGAAATCTAGCTTAACTTTTATAGACTTTCATCGTGGAACTATGGTTCCTTATTTGTAATTTTTTTTAAAATTTTTAAACAGCTTGCAAAAACAAAATAGAAGGGAAAAAAGAGCGAAAGCATTTTTTTAATTTAAAAATTGTTATAACTTCAAAAAATTTTAGAAAATATCCAAACTTTTTATTGACCCTCTTTTCTCAGCCATGGTTCCATTTTTGCAAACTTTCTATTTTTTGGATTTTTTTGATGGCATAGAAAAAAGAAAGTAGAAAAGGGAAAAAAGAAAAGAGACAGGCAGGAAGCAATCGCTGGGAAAAGGTGGGGAGTACCAGGATTCGAATACTGGTTGGCTGACTGAGTGAGGGCGCAGATGACCAAACGGACGTCCTTTCCACCTTGATGAAAACGACAGGAAGAAATTTTTTTATATATAATGTATGAACGGATGGGCGGATCTTACTTGAACAGACGATCGGACGGCCCGCGTTTTCCGGACGACGTGTCCATCAGCGGGGCCAAGAAAACCACGAAGCGCTACGCGCTATATAGTAGTAGTAATACAAAACTAGAGATAGCTCATATACAATTTATTTTATTTTATTTTTTGTCTTTATAGACAACTTCTCAACGCAACAAATTATCTGTTTCTCTTGCATATGTAGTCGACAGCATACTGACAAAATTTATAGACAACAGACTTTGTACCATTACCCCTCTAACAATTGAATAAACAGTTCATTTTTTTATTAAAAAGCCAAAAATTAACACCCTTAGAGTATCTCTAGTAGAGTCTCTGAAACAGAATTTTCTCTATGCTTAGTGTCTTTCATTCCTAGCAGAGTCCCTATCTCAGTCTCTAAATTTAGAGTATATCTTTCCGAGCCTTTCAATTTGGAGGCTTTCTATATAGTTTCTCTAGATAAAGGTTCTGCCGTAGATGATGAAAATATATAGAACGAATGATGATTTAGAGAGATATATAAAGCCCCGATTTTAGAGCATCTGCTGGAGATGCTCTTACCATCAGCATGTCGCTTATTACATGCGTGATCAACAACGCAACCAATCAGAAAGAGCATAATTAAACTAGGGGACATATTAGTTTTGTTCGACGCTGACGCGGTCAACGGTGACAATAAAATGCTTGGCTCCAGGTTTCTTGGCTTGGCGGCTAACGACAAGACGGCAAGTTTTGTGGGAAACGTCTCACTTGCTTCGCAATCTTTCTGGTCGGTCGATCGATCGAGGGAAGTTAGCTATCTGCAGCTCCTAGATCGATCATTGGGTTTCTTTTTTCTATTTCCATATTTTGTCAGATTTTCTAAATTTGATAGGATCTAATCGTGTTCCTTCGTATATATGTACAATATTTAATCCATTGATGAGATCTGACGTGCAAATGAACATATACAACGCATACGTGAGATATGGTTTCCATTGACTCAATGACTCAGCACACGCTACAAGAAAAGTTTAAAATTGACGGTTAAAAAATATTGTTAGCTTTCAAATAAAAACTGTCGGGACAAAATGGGTCTCAACTGCCTTTTAACCTACACAATAGAGACAAAACAACACTTTCACAATCAAATACAACGTTTCTACAATTCTCGGCTCCTCGATCTCTCACTATAGTGATACAACTGCTAGGGATGTGCCTTTTCTCCAATGGCCCACATAGATGAGAGAGTTATCTCGACGGTTTTCCCCGTTGAGCAACACCGAGCAACCGACTTTTCCTGTAGTGACACTTTAGGCTTGGATTTTGTTTTGCTATACTCTACTGTATCATTTCTCGACATTGCATGCTCAACATTGTATAGACTCGAAGCGCAGCTGATTCGAGCATGAGTTACTACCACGTACGCTGACTTAAAAACCAGCTAAAGAAGGCTTAAACAACATACTCAAACGACGTGATTCGCCACGAAATTAATCTAGCAGCTAGCTAGCTAGCTGATTCGTTTACGAAAGAAATGTGAGATTTTGATTCCAATAATCTCAAACGATGAAGCGACTTTTAAAAGGCAGTTCAGTAATCTCAATCTGATCATCGTGGTGAGAAAAAAGCCAAGATATTAAATGCATGGCGATCGAGCAATGCAAGGAGGTTTCAAGAAGATGGCATGCAACATGCAAGAAAGAAAGTCAGGACTCAGGACAGGTAGCGTCTTCCAATTCTGACCTCCGTGCTGGCTCGAGGCCGACGCAGGGGGAGTAGGAGTTGTACTCCCCGGAGCGCAGCGCGTCGGCGACGGCGTCCACGGCCTCCGGCGCCGTCCGGAAGGACGGGAACACCGACGGGTCGCCGTGCCCCATCGGGATCACCGGCCGAGCGCCGGCGGCGCCGCCGTCCATCCCGGCCTTGACCATGCTCAGCACGCCGCGCACCGACAGCGATGTCAGGCGGAGGAGAGTGTCGTTCGGCGCGAAGTTCCACGCCGCCGGCGCCGGTGGCAGCCCATTGCCGCTGCCGCCGCCGTTCGCCATCTGGGTGTGCTGGTTTTTCTTGGGTTGCGAGCTAATTTAGCTGTGGTGCAAGAAAATGTGCTGTACATAAAACTGTACTTGTAGTGAACTCGTAAGGGTTCTATTTATAGCGGATGACGGCACGTTATTACGATGTTAGTCCAGTTTATCTGTATATCTATGGTAAGTACTCTCTTCGGTTACAAATATTTATCGTTTAAGATATGTACATGTAACTCAAGTTTTGAAACTTCATATATGAATATCTTTCTAAACATTAATTTAGATTGGTACATAAAAATTATATATGTAAATTTGTCTAGAAAAGTACCTGCGTACAATATCATAACAAACAATGTGTTCTGCACATTTGCGCAACTAAATTTGGTGAAAGTTTAAGAGTCCTTTTGCATGCACACATGAAAGTTTAAGAGTCCTTTTGCACGCACACACATATACGAAGATTTGTAGTTATATTGGTTATAGTAAACTTTAATAGAGTCAATCTCCAGCATTAGATTTATTTCTTTTTCTTTGGTTCTTGTTGAATTTTTTTTAAGAGTTTGTGTCGAATATGTGTATGAATAGGGTTATATTTGGACTCTAAGTTCTAATAGGCAAGTGGAGGATAGAGTTAGTCAGACTCTATACCCTAAGCCCTATATAAAAAAGGACACTGCCATTGTAGCCTGTCAATCCGTCATGACGACAAAACTATAGCGTAGGACGTGCAGGGGGTCAGCGGCCGACATGTGGCCACGACCCGGGTGGCCCGGTGTGCTTGTGCTTTTAGGGAGGAGCGTCCGTAATCATGCTCCGTAGATATAGGCAGTCGTACCAAACTACGTTACCAAACATCGTGTCTCTGATGTAGTCTAGATTTTGTATGGCATTAAATTCCTAACAAGTTCTAATATTTTAGAGTGAACGCAATGACTCTTGCTTTGGACCCTGCTTTAACAATATTACATATTTTGATTAGTTGGTTTTATAAATAAATCCTAATACTAATTAATGAGCAAAGTTGTATTTCATTTGGAGACTTCGTTGACAGAAGATCGAGCATGTGTTAATTCCAGAATGGAAAAAGGAAATAAGATATCCACGTTAGTCAAGAATCCAAGTAGCAAACCCCAGTTCGAATTGCCGGGAGACCAGTGGAAAAGGACACGCCACGTTTAAGTGATCGGCGCCACGTTTCTTGGCTTGGCAGTCAAGCCATTTGAGAGTTTTGGCGCGAAACGTCTCCTGGCCTCTGACTGAGATATATACTCGCATCGAGCTGACCAAGGGAAGGCAGCTGCCGTTGCAAGATCACCCTTTCCTTTCTTTAATTAACGGCCCATTAATTAAGGTACTAACTGCCCACTAATTAAGTACTAAGATCATCTCCATCAGACTCCTTGTTTTTCACCCTCCTATATACACTTACATGGATCTCTATTACTATTCAGCTTCCTATTTTAGAACCATCTCCAGAAGCAATCCTATATCCCACTCCATTCTTCTCTCACCTATATTTTAGAATATGTCTCAACCGCCATGCGATCCACCGTATGAATCACCCTATATTTGTACGATGTTTTCGTGGCGGGTATCCCGCGTGATATGTAGAATAATGCAAAAAAATAATAATAATAAGACATTTTATTTTTAATTAAGTTTTTAACGATAAGTATTTGTAACTTTTTGATGCGCATGAAATATGTGTGGGTCGTTCAAATGGCGTGGCTTCGAGGAGAAGCATTGTATCGGATGGCTTGTGAGTTGTGAGGGAAGAGAGGGAGGTCATGGCTTCCGCTGGAAGCCAACAGCGGGTGTCTTGTAAGAGAAGCCTCCTAGGGCCAGGCATGAACCATTGGCCTATGAAGAGGGGGGTGGTAGAAGCACTGCATCCACACCACTCTCATTCCTCTACTCTTCATCCTATCATGACAGCTATGGACTCCCGAGCCCTTTGTGACCTTGTGATAGGTGACTCGTCGGAGTCGGACAAGGAAGACGAGATGGTCATGGAGCTGGCCTAGGCATCGCATATGGCTAGTATGGCGCCTGCACCTCCGCAATGGGGTGGTTTGGTCCCCGCCGCCGCTACATTGACCGAGACCATGTGGAAGGGCAGCAATATCTTTTTAGGGATTACTTTGTAGGTCAGCATGTGTATGATGCTACCATGTTCTATAGAAGGTTAGTAGCATCTCCATAAGTGCGAAACTCCTTCTTGACTAATTATATGTGGTGTTTGTTCATACATCTCGAATCGTTGTTTTTCAGGTTTAGGATGCGGCGCTTGCTTTTCTTTCAGATCATGTGTGCCGTGGAAGCATGCAACAAGTACTTCCAGCACCGCCCTAATGCTGCTCGTGCACCATGTCTCTCCGTGTACCAAAAGGTCATGGCGACGATTCATATTTTGGCCTACGATGCTCCTGCAAACGCAGTCGATGACTACGTTTGGATTGGTAAGAGCATGGCCTTACTGAGCTTAATCGAGTTCTGCATGACTATAGTGGAGGTATTCTAGGATGAGTACCTTCGCGAGCCGACCCAGCAAGACACTGCTCGTCTGCTCGCTATCGAGGAGCAGAGGAGTTTCCCTGGCATGCTCAGAAGCCTTGATTGCATGCACTAGAGGTGGAAGAATTGTCTGAGGACATGGGTCGGTTCTTTCACGGGCCATGCCGAAGGGCTTACCACAATCCTAGAGGCTGTAGGATCATATGATCTTTGCATATGGCATGCATTTTTTGTCTCCAGAGTGCCCTTAACAACATCAACATCCTGCACCGCTCAAACCTATTCCAGCCTAGGCAGAGGGCCACGCACCCAAGGTGAATTACTCCATCAATTGTCACAATTACAACAGAGGCTACTCTTGCAGATGGCATTTACCCTGAGTGGGCCACCCTTGTCAATACGATATCCCGTCCTCTCCAGAAAAAGCGACAACACTTCACTCGAATGTAGGAGGCGACTTGTAAGGATGTCGAGCGGGCTTTTGGTGTGCTTCAAGCCCGTTTTGCCATCGTGTGTGGTCGGGCGTTGGGATGGTAGCCTGAGAACCTAAAGCTACTAATAACTACTTATATTATCCTGCACAACATGACAATGGAGGACGAATGTGAAGATCGCCTGTAGTTCTCAACTAACTATGACATGCAGGGTGAGTTGGTGAGGGCATCTTGTGCTAGGACTCCTGAGCTTTAGAATTTCATCACGAGGCACTTGGCGATTAGGAATTGGCAGGGACATCGCCAACTTCAGGAAGACCTTGTTGAGCATCTCTGGTGTATCCATGGAGTCAACTAGTTCCCCTTCATTACCAAGTTTGTCTTAGTTTGTTTGAGTTGTTATTCATGCATCAGTGCTCATGTATGGCAATAGTTTAGTTCATCCTCCGGTGTAAGTTTAGTTCATGCATGCAGCGATCATATGTACGGTTTGTACTCACATGTTTCCGTTAGTCAGCCGTTAGTTCATGCATATGTACTAAGCACTTTTCCATGAATAAAAGTTTATGTGTCAGCTTATGTGACAGACATATAGTAATTCAAAGTTCACAAATAGCAATTCGAAAGCTCCGACAAATACCAACTCAAAAGCTCACACCAATAGCATCTCCAAATTCAAACATATAGCAACTCAAAGTTCACTAATATAACAACTACAAGTTCAGTACAATAGCAAGTTGACGACACATAGATAGCACCATACTCTCACTCACTCCCTTCTGCAAACCCCAATCCATTCTCTTGTTGCAGTAGTTTGTAGTACATCTTCCGATTCTCGGGTGGTGAGGAGAGGTTCATGTTCATGATCCTCTCCTTGTCGGCCTTCCCCTTCAACTGGATCTCCTTCTCCAGAAGGCCCACTTTCCTATCCTCAAGTGCCTCTAGCCATAGAAAACGGATTTCCCGTGCCTTTTCTAAATCCGTCTTTACCAGGCGCCACTGAGCCATTTCTTCTATGTATGCAGCTTGGCTTGCGGCATTATCGGTCGTGGTAGCTTGTCTTGCTAGCACCTTCGTTTGTTTGCAGCCTAATGGCCTTGTCAGCGGGTCGACACGTGTGCTTGTCATCTCATCAGGCAAAGAAACGCCCTGCGAGCTCATCGAGACCGACGGCATACCAAGGCTGGCACTTCATGAACACTTCTACTTCTTAAGTGTAGCGATCTTGTCAAACCACTTCAGTTGATTCTTCAGCACCTGCGGCAGTGCTGCAACTTGAAATCTTTCTTCTCCTTCTCCTTGTACTTCAACACTACTACAGAACTGGCCTTTAGTACCAGTTCAAAACAACCTTTAGTACCGGTTTTTGAACTGGTACAGGCTATCCGGGACTGATGCTCAAGGACATCAATACCGGTTCCCTCACTCGGTACTAATAGTACTAGAAATATTTTAAATATGTCGAGGATGTATGGGAGAAGCGGGACTCGAACCCGCAACCTCGTGACTCCAGCCTCACCCTTCTAACCAACCCATCCACTATCGCGACTGATATAGATAGAATATGCATTCCTTTTGAACTTTCCAGAAACGAGGCATCAGTACCGGTGCGTAACACGAACCAGTACTGATGCCCTCGCACTAATATCAGTTCGTATCACGAACCGGTACTAATGCGAGGGCATCAGTACTAGTTCGTGGCTCCAACCGGTACTAAAAGCCCACTACGGCTCTGTAGCCAATGAACCGGTACTGATACCACTATCAGTACCGGTTCCAATTCAACCGGTACTGATAGGCTGGTATCAAAGGCTAGTTCTCTAGTAGTGCAACTCGGCATCGCAAACCTATCATCAAGACAAATCAATTAGGAAGGAGACTGCACAAGCACCATTCTTCTTTACACCTTAATCACTTACATTGCCGTCCGGAGTCTTGCCACTACGATGCATTTTTGATATCTTGTCCAAGTACCCACAGAACTTGTTCACCTTAAGGCAAATCTGCCCGAACCGATTCTGCAAAGACTTAGCTTTGCGATCTGACGGAAATGTTAGATTGGTCTTGTATGTTTTCATCCTCTTCTAGAACTTCTCAAACATCTGGTTGCTACCCACTATGGGATCCAAGCCGACGTTGAGCCATGCCTCGATGAGAATCTTGTCCTCTGCCTTGGTGAAAGCAAGCCCTCACCCACCACTCGACGACATTAGAGAGAAAGAGGGGCAGTCGGCCACCACGTCCCTCCTCCATGTGGCTAGCCTCTCCAAGGCCCTATCCTTGCACTCCCACCCCGGCTTGCTGGGTACCTATGCCTATTGCCCCCCTGGCTGTCATCACCAAGAGCCTCCGTACTTTCTTGTGGCCCGAACCAATGGTACTCTCCCTCCAGCAGGCCGAGTAGTTCCCGGTATGACTCATCCATTGAGAAGTTGTCAAAGAAAACAAATTTAGTATTTCATCAAACGAATTTGGAAGCATAGGTAGCGCATTATGAACAAACATGTCTCAAACAATGCCAAGGAAATTGAAATGCATCAAATGTGCCAACGATTTTATTGGACATTGTTAAACATCAGACATACATGTCACACGTTGTCATTCTTCCATAATACGACATACATAACTAATACTACTAACTTCATCACGACTACTTAAACCAGCATCGACAGGACATGATCGACAGGAACAAGCACATAGCCAACTTAAACTAGCACACATGGGTAGTAAATTTAGTCGAATTTTGCTGAAGCATCAACCATGTCAGT
Source organism: Olyra latifolia (assembly GCA_036346145.1). Lineage (NCBI taxonomy): Eukaryota > Viridiplantae > Streptophyta > Magnoliopsida > Poales > Poaceae > Olyra > Olyra latifolia. The sequence goes on from CM070533.1 coordinate 19,543,656, forward strand.
GTCGTACTGGGCAGCGTCCTCGTCTTTCAAGGGGCCATACCCTGCATAGTACTAATCATCACCATTCTGTGAAGAGTCATAGTCCATGGGGATACAGTCATTTGGACTGATGTCTCGCTTGGAGCTAACATCACGGGCATGGCCAGCCGCTGACTCGGTTTGACCAAGCATGGCCAAAGCATCCATTCCCTGTGGGCAGAGCTAGTCTATGTTGCTGGCAACTGCTTCAATGTCCATGAGGACACCATTGAGCTCAGTGGTGCAAGGGGACATTCTAGGGCGAAAATTGTTAGGGCGAAAATTGTTGCTAGCAATAGACCTAAGGGACGCAGCCACTTTGTCCATCTCCTCTAAGGTCCTACCCAACAACTCCCTCAGTTTTATCACGTTGTCACCCATCTACCTGAACAACCATGGCAACAGGGGTAAGGCAAACGTATACGAATAAATCGATCATTTCTATGACAACTACGGAAGCCTACGTACTCATTCCAAAGCAATTTGAATCCTACTCGATCATCGCTTGCAGCGTATACAAATTGAAATGTGCAAATGTTCATAGCCAAGGTCAATTCAACATAGGGGAATTGTAAGAGTAATCAAACGCGATTGAAGAACACCTTCTAAATGATTTGTACACCTATAGCAAGGTCTTCACACGCCTAAAGTTCTTGCTGGTATGAAACCAAATCACTACAATGCAATGGGAAATACCTCGGATCTGGGTACCGGCACCCTCCTCAACCGAGGTACGTCCATTCCATATCTCAAAGGACTGGATCTACTGTCAACCCACTCGCCTGTGCATGCCATGGCACAGTTTAGAGCTTACTCGGATACGGAGGAGAGGAGGAGAGCAGCGATGAGACGGGGTTACACGATAGTGACGACAAACTCTCCAGGACCAGATCTATTGAGGGCAACAGAACGGAGCTCCCGCTCGCGAAACTCAGATCCGGCGACGCTCGACTTCCCCCTTCATCGATAGCATCCACGTGGCGCCGCCCAACCTTGCACTCCACCAATCCGCCCGGACGGCCGCGCGGTGCTTCCTCGCGGGCCCGCACGGACGCAGCGGTTGCCGACGGAGCAGACTACAAGTGAAATAGGGAGGCACTGTGCCCTCACCATATTTGGGGTGCCGCCGGCCACACCCCTCCTCCCCCCTCCCCCGGTTGTAGCAGCGAATGGAGAGTCTGCTGGGTCGCATGTTTTGGAGCCCTAGCTCCCCATTTTTCAACAGTTATAGTGGAGGGGGGGTGTGTTTAGGGTGCCTACTGGATTTGCTCTAAACCTATCATATTTTCTCTAAATTTTAAAGATCGACTAGCTAAGTCCACTGCTTACCTAGTACCGTAGGTGAAGCGCATGGATGAAATCTATGTGCAAGTGAATAGGTGTAATATTATAGTTAGATGTGTATTTTCTGAGACGAATACATACATACATACATACATACATATGTATGTATGTGTATATATATATGTTTTTTATGTAACCAGGACCACAGCCACCCATACTTGCCCACCCGACTAGCAATTTTAGCTATTCTCTCTTCAACCTTCCTCCAACCTAAAATAGTCGTACCATGAAAAATTTTAAATGGATATTCATGACTTATAAGTTTCAAAACTCTAACTCATGCATATATATATAAGTTTGGAACGATGTATTTGTGAGGTTGATTTGAGGGGCGTCCTAGATTTTTTTTTTCCCCGGAAGATTGGCAGTTGAGGTTGAGTACACCCCTTCCATCGTCAGTCCGGGCCGGCCTCAACGTTGATCGATGCCATTGGTCAGCGAGCAACTTGAACCTGTTATTTTACTACCCATTACGAATTATGTGTTTTAGCCATTTCTTTTTTAGCCAAATTCTTTGGTTTCTCGAGCCGTTTGTTTAATTCTTTGACCGAACCAGATGTTCCGATTTCTAAACCCTTAAAACTTAGCATTCCAACTCAGTGTTCAATTATAACCAAATAAAATAGAACCGTCAGAGCCGCAAACAGCGCGCATGAATTGCTTCCAGAGCAACTGATAGTTCACCAATAACTCATAGGGGGTACTACATAATTAATTTTCATTGTGCAAGGAGAAAACGGCGATCCTCCCTATCTTTTTTTTTGGAGAAAGGGATAAATATTCATTTCAAAAGGAAGCATACATCCTTTTACACAAAGGTCCGTACATAACAACAAAATATAATATACATCATTCAAGGATATTAGTGCTAAAAACCATATGCTTCCCAAACTGCTCTTGCTCTAGACGCCGTTGTGGACGAAATCGTCAGAATCCATCGCCGACAACATCAAGCATAGGCATGGAGGCTTACAGATTCGTCGTGGGGAAGGAAACGAAGTTGGTAAAGCACCGCCGAAGACCATCGCCGCAATCCCCAATTTTGTCAGCGTAGGAGCCACCTCGTGGCCACCCCTCTCATTTATCGATCTCTTCTGCTTCACATCCCCTGCCTCAGGCCATCCCAAGCCACCTCCTTAATTAGCTCTCTTCCTATGGCAGTGCTACCCTCCCCCTCCCCACATGTCTGATAACAACAACAACAACCTCCCAAGCCTGGGACACTTTCTCCTCTGTCTCCCAAATTGGTGGCACTCCCCCCTCCCTCCAAGTGTGTCATCGTGTTGTCCTTCTCAATCAGCGGTGGCATCAGCAGATGCTTTTTGGTGGGAGCAATAGTGACAGCGACACAAGTAGTAGTGGTGACATGAGCAGGCAGTGGTGCCGCTCCCTCCTTGGTCGTGCGGATCTAACAGGGACATGTCCCCGTTCGGTCCGCCACCCAAATGGGTATGGGAAAGGGAAGCGGAGAGCAGAGGCATGGTAGCATATGCCTCGCCATCGAGGAATGACCCTATGGCCATCCCTAGAGACAACAAATATAGTAGTCCCTCTAATTAATTGTCATTTTGGACATCAGCACAGTGTCCATAATACACCTTTAACCACTATTTGCTAATACAATTCATATATAAACATATGAATTTCATGAAAATAGTCTTTGAGACAAACATACACATATAATTTTCATTTACTTTTTCAAAATAACTCAAAAGATATTTATAGATATAATTTAAAAACTTTGACTTGTACGTACTTCAAACAATATATATTTGTAACAGGAGGAAGTATATTTTTACAAGACGATATAGCTATATAACCAGGGTTAATTAGATACATGCTACTTCGACTTCACACATATATCATTAAAAGGTCGAAATCGTCCACATGCAACCGCAAATTTGCAATTCTCACAAATATGCCATTATGGATTTTTTTTTTGCGCCTCCAATCCCTTCAAAATTTCACCAGTTATACCTGCTACTCCTTTCTTCTTCCTCCTCCCTTCCCACTCATTCCTCCACACAGACGCCAATAGCCTACCACTCCCACTCCCTCTCCTCCCCCCCTATTCTCACATCCAGCAGCTCCCATCTCCTCCGAGCCACTCATAGCACCACTATCGTCGTCCTTGAGCATAAACACTCCGTCCCAAGCTCCTCCCATGGCGGCTCTCTCCTTCCTTCTTCCTCTTCTCTCAGCCAGTGAGGCCCGGGGCACTTACTCTATGAGCACACTGGCGACCCGTGCTCCGTCCTCCCTCCTCTCTCCTTCATGTATTCTGTCACCCCCATTCATCTGGACCAGATCTAGGATCCAACACCCTCCTCTCTCCCCTTGAACGTTGCACTCCTCGCTCCCCACTGCCACCTACAACGACGATAAGCCGCCCCAGGGGGGTAATGACAGCCATTGGATCAGGCACAATAGATGGCGTTGATTAGAGGTATCAAGGACTATAAACAGTCCATAAAAAAAATTAAGGGTCAAAATATAGTTTTGAAGACCCTACCATGTTACATAAAATAAATTAAGGTTTTTTGGAGACCATGCAAGTCAAACCGTGTCCCTTATATTTTCCAACCGAGGGACGAGGGAGGTGACAAATACAAATATTTTGTGATATCAAGCTGCATAGTTACGTGAGAAATTCCGCTAATTCGTAGAAATGGTTTCTGTCCGAATTGTCATGCATACATACCCTCCCTTGGCAAGAGCATGAAACTGGGGACGAATATAATTATTACATTCCATTCAAGAAACACGAGGGACTAGTTACAAGCGAATATCCTAGTTTTGATGCAGCCCCTTCAATCACTCACCCTTGTTTAGGCTGCTGCTCGTCGTGGTAATCTCCTGGCTCCGTCTCTGGCGACGACAGCCGCAGCGAGGAGACGGGCAGAAGGTGCGGCAATGGCAGCCCTGCAGAGAATGAAACCTGAGAAGAAGAAGACGACGACGAGATCCCGCTCTCGCCGCCACTAGCTCCGCCGCCATCGCCGCCGCCTGATCATCGACGGAGCGCTCATCAAGAAACCATCGGTGAGAGAGTGAAACGTGCCCATGCCAGCAAGAAAACGGTGTGTTTCTTTCTTACCCTGTACAGGAGGACAACCACCCAGCGCGATTTCGAGATGCAGCTCCTTGGGCTCTTTCTTGTGCCTACATGAGCACAAGAACGAAGATTAAGCTTGCTGGATCAGACGCAGCAGACATCCACTAATCGAACAAAGGAACTAAAAAATTAAGACATATAATCACACACTATATGAATGGATTAGTCGATGATGCTAGTGCTTACTTGAACGCGAGAAACACGATGCACTGTGCCCTGAGCTGCTTCAGCTGCTGCTCTGTGAACGCCGAGGCAGGGCGAGAGGAGGGGAGCATCTGGCTCACTCTGAAGAGAGGGAGAGACGTATTGCCCAGCCAAAATTTTTGCTTACCATACGATTGGTAATCTAACTGTTTGCCTGGTGGTTATTATGGGTAATTATACTATGATGCTAAACTACTGGGTGCACTTAACTTGTGTTATTCTTGGACCTGTGTCCGGTGCTGGTGTCATCAGAAGCTGCATACGGACAGGAGAGATAAGATCAGCAAGAGAAACAACCAACCAGCATAGATGCTTTCAAAGCTGAGTAGGCCTCTCCATTGCGTACAGCACAGGCACTTGCGTCGTCAGCACACACAACAATAAAGTTTCTTCGTAAGTTACCATAGTTTATAAACGACCTGCGATGCACGTTCTCTGGAAAAATCCAATGCCGGAATCAGGTTACAATGTAAATAAAAGAACTCAGAAAGTTTTGTATGCATTAGCCTTCTAACATGGCATCAGATAAGATAGCAGCAGCACCAAGTTGCAGGATTGACCACTACAGACCAGAACCAGCTGCATGTCCATCACCAGCGAATTCTAGGAGAAATGTAAATTCGAGATTCGAATGCAGATTATAAGAAAATTAAGCATAGAATAAAATGATCCAACTAGCGTAGATAGATGGCCTAAATTGCATCAAGTTCGATCGCCCTGCAACAATTAGTGCCACATAGATACATAAAAAGGTAGCGAATGACTCTAGGAAGTTTTATCTGGAATGGTTCCAAATCCTAAGATAATCTTAAGGTCTACAGCCCTCAAGCATAAATTCAAGAATGCCAGGTTAGATAATGAGATGGTTTTGTAAGGCAGCAGAAAGCAGAAAGCTACTGCCTTCAACGCAGCTCAGCCACGACACTGTAGAACAGTTGTTTCGCATCACCACATGCTGCCTGAATGATGTTGCCCTCCTCCTTCAGCTTTGAGAGAGATGCAGCTTTTTCTTCTTTGTTCCTTGAGATCTCCTCCGTTTTCCTGCGAAGGCACTTGAGTTTCTGCTCAAGCTGAGATATAGCTTTATTGTTTTCATCAAGCAGTGCATCAATTTGGGACATGGCAGATGCCTCCCCGTGCAGCCGTTCTTTCAGCTTGTCCTCGTCTTCGAGATACTTGGTGTAATCAGATTTGATCTTGAGCAATTCGCTCAAGCTAGACTGCAAAATCTGAACATTGAACCCATTTTCCTCTAAATGGTTCAGCGTACTGATGTTCTGTTCAAATAATTCAGTGCTGTCTTCCATGCGTGATCTCTTTATACTTTCAACTAAGCTGGCATATGACACCATTAAACCTAAAGCCATTCCTTCACGCAATGTTGGCATGAACTGCTGAAGTGGAAGGAAATGAGGTCTCTGTGGTACCTTCTGAAACACTTCCATTGCTTCAATTACAGACCAGGCAGGCGAGGTCTTCATAAACAGAACCTTCTGATTAGAGATCTGACACAAAGGCAGGTGTGGAGGGATAGAACTAGCAGCAACTAAGCACCTCCTTAAAAGAGTGTTGTCAATGGTGAACTGTGAGCTCCCAGCATTCTGGAACCGTAGTAGCATTGGTCTCTCATTCACTCCACCACCATCCTGCTGAACAGAACGATCAAGGGATAAGATAGAATTCTCCATGAGATCATTGATTTCTGCTTCTTGGGAAGCCGCATATTCTGTGAGTGCATCAGCATTTTGATCTGCTTGACAGATGCCATTTATCGCAGCAGACAGATCTTCATCCAACAGACTGGAATGAATGCCAATTCCAGACGTACCATCAGCACTACACATAGGAGAACCTGCAGAAAACCATTAGAAAACTACTGCATGGAAATACAATATATAATCACATTTCGGACTTCCACCATGTGTAGAATTTTGCACAACACATACCTTTTCCATTACTAGTTGACTCAAATCCTGGAGGTATTATTGGCAACAATTCTTCATCTGATGCCTCATTTACATTCATTTTATCCTCCAAAGTTCTATTGAGCTGCCTCCGAGTACAAGGTCCTCTCATCTCCAACTGTCCCTGAACAAATTACCAAGCTGAGATCCCACCAACTAATAGTAATATCTGATCAAGATAAAATGTTCTTACTTCGGTGGAAGATTCTTTTTGTTGCGCTGCCACTTTGTTTCTACCTCTCTGTTGGACAGTGCTAGTTGCATCCAGTAAGTCATGTGGGCTAGATGATTCTTTGAAATTTTTCTTTTTAGTCACTGTAGATTGTACAATAATTACTATATTTTGATACACCATCTTGTCAAAGAATATTAATAGGAACTACTTACATTTCTTAGAGGCAAGCACCTTTGTATTTGAACCTCTTGACACCTGCGAAAGATTGACAAACAGAATAGAAAATCACATGAATATGGATGGGTTACCCAATATGGATTATAGAAAGGAGAAGCTAAAAGTCAGCAGTTGCAAGGCTTACCACATCAGAAGCCCTTAACTGTTTAATCTGTGCTGAAGGGGCGCAGCGTTTTATACATGCATTCAAAGCACAAATAATTTCCTTACTAGAGAAATCATTGTTTCCCTTCAACTGAATTTGCACCTGAAAAAGATTGGCATGGATAGTAATTGTAAATACTCTGCATGTAAACGTTACTTCTACAGGGGACAGTGGTGGGGACTCACATTATCAGAGATATCATTCTTTCCCTCAAGTGCTAGAATAGGGCGCATTTTCCCCTGTTTATGCTTGGAAGTATGTTTCTTTACTTGAAGTGCCTGGACAGAGAGCGGCCTTTCCTGTGTCTGCTGGACAGCACTATCACTCTCAGATGAAGCCATTTTCTGTTTTAGTAGTTCTGCAACTGGGAGTTCAACAGAACTTGTTCCACAAACAGGCGAATCAATTTGACACTCAGAAAGCAACATGTCAGATAGGATTTCTTGATTAACCACTGTTTCCTCAATAGCATTTTTTCTTGATTCGTTCTGAGGTGTTGGATGCCCTGAAGACGCGTCAAGAAGCCCCTTCATTGGTATTGAACAGCTACTCACTATCGTGTGTGAAAGCACTTGAAAATTACTCATTTCAGATAGTTGAGAATGATTGCTTGATGGTGACTTGCAGAATGCTGATAAAGGAGTGTCCATCTCAGTCTCTGACATATGTCTAGGCCCTTCAGTTAGTGTGACTTCTTGTTGCTGCAGTTCTTTCCTTGACCTTTTTGTGGCAGAAAATTCAGGATCCTTTTCATGTTCATCACCACTGGATGCCACAATAACAGGTGAGCTTGGACGTTTTCCAGATGAAGACTGCCATCTATTGCCTTGTCTCTGTATATGTAAAATAATATTTATAATGAATCATCCAAGTTGAAATATATGTTATGTCGAAACCACATAACAAATGTGTTATCAAATATGATAAAAATAATAGTCATAGAAATTCATGAAAGTCACAAGAGAAACCAATGCATGTGAACGCACAATGGCAAACATAATAACATAATTTAACTAATCAACATGTGTGATTGGTCAATAATACATAAAGCTACAAAACATGCAAACATGCTGAAAATAAGGCTCATAACTAAGCAAACATGGCAGTTGGTCCAAATAATATAATTATCGCAAGCATTCACACAAAACATCATATCTCATCAATTTACAATAGGAGTAAACAATCTGTGGAGAAAAGCAGTAAAAACAGTATAGTGTTACTGAGGAGATTTTTCATAGAGATTCTTGAATTAATAAAATTCAAAGCATAAAAATCCACGTTTCATGCATTGCAAATTACATGCAAGAACACATGCTTAGAAGCTAATGATGAACTAAAATAGAACAACTTAAGCAATCAACTGTTAAACCAACTATTGCCTAAATACAAGCATGCTTAAGCATATATGTATGCACACACAGGGGGGTGTGTGTGCGCGCACGCATGTGTGTGTGACAGAGTAAATGCCAAACTTTCTGGGAATTCTGCACAATTGTCTCACACAATTACTTTTACACTAAAAACCAGTGTCATAACATTCCACCACAGCACACAGGTAACCTCCACCTTGCCAGTGCTCCTGCCCACCAGCCAGGTGACCGCACAGCACACGACACCTCCCTGTTCTTAGCCATGTGCTGTACAGGTGTATATCTCAATCCACCACCAACTCACTTGACAAGTACACACACCTCGTAATTGGAACAGTCAAGTTCCAAAGCCGAGGCATAGTATAACAAAAATTGTGCATGTTGTTTGATACTTCAAGCTTGTTTGTAATGCTGGACATATATCAGACTTAAAACATGTACTATCACTTTTTGGAAATAGATAAGGAGCAATCACAAGTGCAATAAGACAATGAAAGGAATGCAGAGTACATCTCTTAAAACCGATAGCAAAGAACCCAATACTTGGCATATCGTGAGAAGAATGATAGCTGAATTAAAGAAAAAGAGAGTATAGGATGAGTAACAGGATGCTGCATAATAATAGGTCAATAGCAGCATCCACATCAGATTTGTCCAATGTGCACAAAAAGGATGAGAACACAAAGAATGAAAGAAACAGTTACCCCCACAGGTTGTTCTTGAATTTATTTAGGAGAGTGTGTGTCAATATCTTTCACAGTACTCTCAAAAATTAAACATCGAGAGAGCCAACAGGACAAAAACAATTAGAATCAATTATCACTAAAATGAAATCATGGTTGATTATTCAAGACCACCTTCATATAACTAGTTGAGAGTTCTTCAACAAAAAAAGTTCAAAAACCACAAACAATCGAACTCATGCCCTTAGAAGTCGCATAAATTGACTTGGCTGAAGGTTTGATGGATTGTAGGAAATGGTAAAAAAAATATTATGAGCATCTTGTTCAAATACTAGAATGGTGGGATGGAGGGGATTCAGGGGATCAGTCTCCTCATCTACCATCAAAATAACATTTTCTCCCTCCTAAATAAGTTTGTAGGTTGTGTGACAACCTCATTTTCTTTCATTTACTTAAAGATCCAAGCAATTGAAGACCAAACAAATTCACCTGGATCCGTGCATGGCAGAAAACAGTAAAGATTACAATATCTACATCATTCATGAGGCCATAACAGCAAACAAACTGAAATTACGGTATAAAGGTATATCACCCAACCTTATTTCATTCCAATTACTTGAAGATCCAAACAATTCAAGACCAAACAGACTCACCCGATCCATGCATGGCAAAAAGCATTAAAGTTTACAGCATCTACATCATCCACAAGACTATAACAGCAAACAAAATGAAATTATGAGCTAGCAAGCACAGCAAGGAAGTGGTTTCTGACATTGTTACCTTAGGACTCACAATCTTCCAAAGCTTGCCATTCCACTTGTACCGAGGCTTCAGCAACTCCCGCACCTTCCTCAGCAGCAGCTCATCATCTTTGCCATCAATGCTAACCTCATACTCACCCTCCCCGACAACCCTGCTCACCACCCCTGGCGACCACGCCCCGTCGCAATACGCCTCCACCGCAGCACCAGGCCCAAGCTGGAACTCGCTCTCCCGCGGAAAGTGCTCCACAGCCGGCCTGATTAACTGCCAATGCAGGTACTCCACCGCCTTGCCCCCACCCTCCCCCTCCTCCAGATCGAAGTACTCCACGAGGTAGCTCAGAATATCAATCACCTTCACCACCGTCGCCGGGAACCAGGAATAGCCGTACACCTCCCGGTCCCTCACCACCTCCACCTTGTCCCCAACCTTGTAAACCCTAACAGAAAGCCTCGGATGGATGACCATGGCGACCTGCGACTGGACCCACTGGCCGTCGACGTAGTCGCGGCGAGGGCGGACCTGGTCGTGCGGGAAGGTGATCACCTCGCGGGTGATGGGGAACGCGACGGTGAGGGGCTCTGTGGCGAGGACGATGCCGGACCACCATCCGTCGTTGTGGAAGGCCTCGACGATGTCGTGCAGCTGGAACGGCTCCTCCTCCGAGGACCCCCGCGGGGGCCGCGGGCGGACGTGGGAGGGCGCGAAGGGCTCGACGAGGTTGGCGCCTTTCTCGGAGAGGAGGTGGGTGTAGGTGACGGTGTAGCGGGCCGGGCAGCGGCGGCCGCGGGAAGGGACGAAGCCCTTCACCACGGCCTCGAACCAGGAGCCGTAGAAGCCGTCGGCGTCGACGCGGACCTCGACCTCGCTGCCGGGCGGCAGGGGCTCGGCCTGCCGCGCGGGGGACGCCGGGGAGGGGGACCGCGGCGCCATCCGGTAGGACACCCTCGAGGTCTTGCTCCACCCGCGGCCGCCGCCGCGGCGCCGCCCGGTAATCGCCGGCGAGCGGCCGGTCATTGCGGAAACGGGGTTTTGGGTGGGGGTTTTGCGTGGTGCGAGTGTGTGGAAGTTGGGGACCCTTCACTTCCCCCACCTGCTTTGGCTTGCCTTGTGATCGAGCTCCACCATCGAACGCGTACCACCGTGCCACGCCCTGGGAGTGTTCCGCTGTATTACTGACATGTGGGGCCGTACGTTACTGGGGTGTACACGGGACCATACGTCAGTGGGTGTTGTTTCTTGGGAGGTCGGGCTGGTTGCGCCGGGAGTAATTTCGTGCGAGGGTGGTGCTGCTACAACAGCAGGGCGAGGAGTGTTGCAGGTGGCGCAAAGCGGCAGCATGGTAGGACGGTTTTGCGGGGCCACCTGTCAGTGGAGAGATTTACACTGCCAGGTGGGGACACACGTAGTTGCCGTCTTCTGAATTTTGGGTGCGGACGTGGTTCCTCGCGTCCGGACAGGGGTAGGGCCCAGACATCAGTGGCTGGGTTTGCAAAACCCATTGCGCAAAGACCGAGACACCCGGGTTAATGGCAGAGGTGACCGATAACTGACGAGCGGGTGGGTCACAGCTGCCAGTGACAGCAAAGAGTGTGATGGGTGCAGTCAGTAAGTGGGGCCAGGAACTTTACCGGGTCGGGTGGACCCGATCTAGCAGTGCTAGAAGATGGACATGCTTGGACTAGGCTTGTTTGGATACCTACTTTAGCGCTGGCCAGACCCACTGATGCAACGGGGCGCATGTTTGGATGCTTGGACAGCCGAGCGAGCCATGCTCGTGACGTACAAAATCACTGTGCCGGCCTGGCTCGCGGGAAACGCGTGCTGCGGCTGTTTTCGGCGGCCAGGCCTGTACAGTGACCGCCACGTGCTCACTGCTCACCTACTAACATACACTAACAATGATTCCAGTTCAATACACTTCAACTTTTCATTCTTTGAAAAAATTTTAAAAATTCAAACGACATCCAAATTTAATGAAACAAAAAAAAATAGAACCGTAGATTCAAGTACAAAGTATTGAAAAAATTTCAGAATTTTTTAAATTTTTATTTTTGTCCTTCCTATTACAGCCAATCAAACAACATCTCTGCGCAGCCTGTTCAATCTCATACAACCAACCAAACAACATCCCCTTTCATCACCTCAGCCTGCCTCCCACCAGCCTGGCTGAGCTCATACGGCAACCAAACAGCCCCAATAAGGCTGTTTGGCTGGTTTGAGCAAGCCAGGCTCAAGCGAGCCAACCGAACTATGTTTGGCTACCTGGTCAGTCTCCAGAGCCAAGTTCAACTCATGCAGATTCCCTATAGCGGCTAGACTCTAAAGAAACGCAAGGAAGATCATTTCCTCGGGCCTGACTCGCTCGAGCGCAAGACGTGTTTAGATGGGAGCATGCAACATAGCATGTGCAGGCCGGAGCTCCAGTGAGGATTGTAATCGGCGATGCGGACAAAGCTCAAAATGCAGTAGTAGTGGTCCAACGAGCCCATTGGTGCTCTGACAAAGCCATGGCGTCCCTTGTGACGGCCACAACGAAGCCTGGCAGAGCTAGACGGTGACACTCAGGACAGCACAACGGTGCATAGGACTAAGGCACGGCGTGGCCAAGTCACGTCCCAATGGTGCATCCTAGGAGCAAATCAAGGCGGCTCGAGGCATATCCAAGGAACATCTAGGGAATAGGTCATCACGGAGCTTGTGCGTCTCTAACGGTGCGTCTTGGATCCAGTCAAGCAGAGTTGGGGAGTCCGTGACTGCACAAGATCTAGCCGAGCAAAAGCTCAAGGAGGTCGTGGCGTCACCAAATTCGGCCGGACAAAGGTCGGGGAGGGCGCGGCTACACCGGATCCCAGGCATCGGGGGAGGTCAAGGAGGCCTTGGTAGCACCGGGGGAGGATGCGGCAGCGCTACATCTGACCATGGCAGAGCTCCACGATGATAGAGGCACGGGCAGCATAGCTGCAAAGGCACGACCATGGAACGGGCGCTGCGCCTAGAGCACGGCCATGGCGTGAGCGACACGTCTAGTGCACAGCCATGGCGTGAGCGCCGTTCTAAAGCGCGGGCACCGCTCCTAGAGCGCAACCATGGCGCGGGTGCAATTTCCAGAGCATGCACAAGGCGTGTCAAGGCTTGGCCATGGTGCGTGCGCCGCGCCCAGAACATGTGTAAGGCATGTTAAGGCTTGGCCATGGACGCTCGCAACCTATTCGATGAAATGCTACTAGCGTGGTTCAACTCAAATGCAAGCAACCATACAAGCGCTGGCTCATACGAGCATAGCCAACAAACCAAACACACCCTATGACATGGGACAGGTCCCATCATTGATCATCCTACATGACAGTCTTGACAGGTCGGGCTTGGTCAATGATACATTGTGCATCAAAGAGGTAGCAAGCTAGAGTACTATTACTAGAGATGCCCAAATGGCCTGTTGGTTTGGTCGTATGGCGTATGGTGTTGGCAGTTTGGCACCAGAGCAGTAGAGCACTTGTTCGATTGTTCGGTGCCCATGGGTTCGAAGGAAGGCAAGTCGGGTCAACTGATCCAATAGTCAACCCGATTTAGACCCAGTTGGTTCGACCCGATCTGTGCTTGGCCATCCAAGCACCATCGAGTTATTCAAATTCGCCCTAGCTTCACCACGCTAGTGTTGTTAACCACGTCCTCCTCCTTCCAGCCGTCATCGAGCTTTGTCAAAAATGCCCCGAGTTTGTCAGTGCCTTATCAAGCTCCTTGGTTCTATGGAATCAACTAAAATTTTAGGAGTTTTCATATCTTGGATTCTATCGGGATTGGCTAGAATATTAAATTACATAATTGCCCCTAGACTAACTTGGGACATCCTAAAATTTTCCTTGGGAGCCATGCCTGGGGAGAACCCCGTGGGCCTACAAGGTCGCGTCTACACGAGCATTACGGTGTTAGCACGGGCTTAAGAGACCCTCCGAGTAAACATGCTCGATCCGGGCACATATGCTCGAATATAGGCATACGCCATATGACCAAGCACGCTGGCCCGGGTACCCCTTGTCCGAACGTAACCATCATTCCGAAGAAGACGCCCACAACGGCGACGATCTCCATGCTGTTGGCTACGACACAGGTTAGGTGCGACATTAACGAGGATTTACGGTGTGTTATTTCCATTATTATCTGTAACCGTCTATAAATGGTGGAATTAGTGCGTTGAGTCATGACACTGATAAGGCAGTATATATACCCCCTTCTACTAAGGGGAGAAAAATAAAGGAGCTTCTTTGTATAACACATTTGCATACAAAAACACAAACACTAAAGTAAGGCTATTATCTCCACCACGAGAAGCCCGAACTAATATAAACCGATCTTTCCCTTTGTCCCATGTTCTGAATATCTTTTCACATCTTCAAAGCTAAATCTCTGCAGAAAAGGCCCGATTGATCCCTCATTTAAGAAGTAAGCTCGGCGGGGAACGAATCTCCCAATCGCCGACAGCTAGCGCCATCCGTAGGGATCTGATTGGATCCTTTGTCAGAGAGTTCCTTGGCGATGCCGAATTCTTAAGACAATTAAGACCTCTGTGTCTTGATGACCTAGAGGATGATGACATGCACTATATCGACGGGGAGGTGGCCAGGATCATGGATCTAAAGGGTCATACCTAGCCTGAGAGTCCTTCCTCGGTGGTTGTGGCATGCGAGCGCCATTTTTCGCTCTCAGCTAGAGGGCATGGGTTCGAAGTACGTTCTCGAGCTATTGCTAGACCAGTTCCGAGAAGTTCTGGAACAAGATACCCCCAAGCTGGATGGGGATGACGTTGGTCTCTATGATGGTGCGGATATCTTGACCGCGTCGAGTCTGAGCATGAAATAGCTTCCTATGGTGACACGGCGATGACACCTTATTTTCCTTCACAAGACTGGGATGCCCATATGGCCAAGGGAAACGATGACACCCGAGTGCCTAAGGACTCGGAGGCAGCTCAACGTCGCCGTGATGAAGTCGCTTGGAGCCATCTGGATGCGTCTTTTGACAGGACATTAGCTAGCCTTCGACGAGAAGGTAGGGGTGAAGCTCAGCAGAGCGTGAGGACAGAACCACATGGGCAGAGAGATTTGTATGAGCCCGGGACTCCGGAGCATGTACAAGCATCACAGCTCCCTCTCGACGACTTTAGTAGGGAAAGGCTCTAGGCGCTGGTAGTGGTTGTACGCGATTTTCAACGCAACCCAAGTCAACTGAATCCACGGACTATGGGACGCGTTGTTACAGAGGATTTGGAGAATCTCGTCTTTGACCTCAGCCCTCGAGCACTACCAAGGGAAGAAAGGACTCTGAGTCCTCCCCGAGACGGTAGCAGGCGAGCGGAAGCAGGATCTCGGCACGTGGAATCTCGGAGTGTTACCTAGGACAACTGTGATCGTAGAGACCGCAGGTGAGAGGGCTCCTGAAGCTATTCCCAAGGAAGCTAGGGCAGCCGCCACAAGCACTCTCAAACACAGTACTCCTCCCCAGGTAGATCGCCACCTTGCCAGCGAAGAGAGGTGTTTTCTCGACTTGGCCCTAAAGCTAGGGAATGACATCATGGTGGCCATGATCAGCACCCAAATCGCGGGGGGCGACGCGAGAATGCCTTTTACAGCTGTCAAGCTCTTTCCTCGTCCTTGCGCAACATTGTATGGCGGAACAAGTTTAAGACTGAGCATATTGAACGATACAATGGTACCCAAAATCCGGACGAGTTCTTGTCTATCTACACGACTGCCATCTTAGCGACAGGCGGAGATGGGGGAGTGATGGCTAACTACCTGCCCACGGTGCTTGATGGTATGGCCCAAACCTAGCTATTCATCCAGCGGGAGGGCTCAATCCGAAGCTGGACATAGCTCAGAAACGCTCTCCAGAGTAACTTTCGAGCTGCTACACCGGCCCGGGTAGGGAGGTGGATCTCGAACACTTGATCCAAACCAAAGATGAGCCTCTGCGATACTTCATCTAGTGATTCATTCAGATTTGCAACTCGATATCGAATGTTTCAGATGAGGTGGTAATCAAGGTGTTCAAGTTCGGGGCGAGAGACATCCGTTTTACATAGGAGTTAGAGCTTCAAACATTCGCAATGGCTGGCAAGCTTTTTCTGCATAGCCGACCGCTACGCCAACGCGAATAAAGCAGTTACCTTCAAGATGTTGGGTGAAGGCAAACTTCTGCCGTAGCTGGGTTTGGAATCTTCTAGAAAAAAATATCCTCGATGGAGATGAAGAAGAAAACATCTCCGCCTCATGTGGTTGCGGCTATGGAACAAGAGTCGCCACATTGAAGCTTCCTCCTACCCCTCCTCACAAGCAGTTGCACCCTCGACCCTAGAGCACCGGGGCAGGGTAGGTACAGCGGACGAGGAAACATAGGTCAACCTTAGCAGCGTCGCGGAAACGATCAAGGCGCTTAGAGGCAAGCTAGGCAGCTCGGCAACAGATTTTGGCTTTTGCATCATGCCTACGGGCATGATCTTCGTAATTGTAGTGTCTGGACTACCCGCATGGAGTAGTTTTATGATGGCAAGGGCCCTATTCCGACACATCCCAAGTAGAGGAAGAGTAGCAAAGGGAAGGGACTTACCAACGATGAAGAAAACGAGGAGTTCCAACAACCCCACATTCACATTGTGGTGATCTTTGGGGGCTTCTCCGCGTACACATCCCACTGGGACCTTAAGGAGGCAGCCCAGGAGGTGCACCAAATTACCCAGGGCAAGCCCCGTGTCAAGCAGCTTAAGTGGTCCAAGTTGTCCATCACTTTCACCAAGGAAGATTGTTCTCTTCGAATGACTAAACCCTAGTGGTTTGGTGCTTAGCCCGACCATCAGTAACACGACGATTGGGAGGGTGCTGATCGACGATGGGAGCTTCTTGGACTTGATTTCCATAAAGGTTTTGGACAAGATGCAAGTGCCTTGGTCCAAGATAAAGAATATGGCAATCTCGTTCTATGGGATCATTCCCGATACATCAACAAGGCCTTTAGGTCAGGTCATCTTGCCCATCACGTTCAATGGTCCGAGCAACTTTCGAACCGAGCTTATCACCTAAATAGGAACTCGATCTTGTTACCTTCTTCCGAGCAAACGCAGATGTGTTCACATGGGAGCCGTCTGACATGCCCGGGGTCCTAAGGGAGGTAATTGAGCACAGACTAGCGGTGCAGCCTGAAAAGAAACTTATGCAGCAAAAGCTCATACATTTTTCCTAGAGAAACAAGCCATCATACGGGAATATCTGGAAAAGCTCCTCAAAGCTGGCTTCATCCTTGAAGTTGATGTGGGGACCCAAATTCCGAGAAATCATTATCGGAATCGTTTCCCCAAAAGCACGATTACCCAGAATGCAACAGTGCCAGGGTCAATACCGAAGTCCAAAACATTCATAGGAAACTTTAATATTTTACAAAGGAAATTATTACAAACTGTTATTCTTTAAGTACTTATTACATCCACACTGTTGCGAAGGTTGTGAGTGCAAGAAAACATAGAAATTGGTAAACTAGAAGTCTATGCCATAACTTTCTAGTTCCTCTGCAGTGAACTCCTCGCACTCACCATAAAGTTGAGGAGTACCTGAAAATATAATAATTTTTCCCACATAGTGGGTAAGTACTAACAAGATTTGCGAGGTTTCCATGAGGAAAATTCTACTCTAGTATATGCAAGAATTAAACAAAGGTATAAAGTTCGGTAGTGAGTAGATGCAAGATAACATATAATAGATAGAAGAATCTTAAGCTTTAGCAGTTCCTTTGCAAACAACTTTTGAATGTTTAAAACTTTTCACAAAGCCTGTCTCCATCCTCCAACTACCCTGCCCGAAGCAGAACACATATACCATTTCTTTTTGAAAGCATGAGTTATTGAATAAGAGAGGCATCACCCATTTTGGCACAACTTCATATACCCGAAGTAGGGTCCATCGATGATTTTGTTAATGACCTGCGCAGACCTACCCAGCTTTACCCACATATTGATCAGATACATGGATGGGTGATATTTGTGTCATTCTCATTCATTATACCCAAGTTTTTATATGAGCACAACCCAGTTGTATCCCCTTAACAACTGGTACCATTGTAGGTCTTGTATGGCATATGTCCCCCTTGAGCTTTACTGTGCCATAAATTCTCGAAGGATATACCCAGCTCCAAGGGTTACCGGCCTAGTCCAACTTCACTACACCTGGTGGCTCATATACAATTCCTTTTTCGTAATATCCCCATGTCCAGATAAGTATTCCATACTACTTATCCACATGGCAAATGATTGACTTATTCTACTTAATTTAAATCTCTCAAAATCTATTTTAGGCTTCAAAGGATGGGGCTAATCAATAAGGGGTAGGCTTTCTGGTGTTTGTATTTTGGCATGATCATTTTATAACACATGAAATAATGGTTTGGCCGAAAAGTAATAACTAAAAAGTAATGTAGCCATAAGTATTTAAATAGGAATTCCAAAGTGCATCAAGGAATAGAAACCTGCCTTGATTATCACTATAAGTGATCCCTTCTTCGTAGTCCTCCTCCTCAGGTGGTTCAACCCAGTATGCTGCTCCTTGTTCTTCTTCTATTATTTAGATAGCAATAAACAAAATATATTTGAGAACGATTTCTATAACATAATGCAAGAAAAACATTTTAAATGGTTTAGGGGTGGTGTTGGGAATAGGGTTGAAAGTTTTGGATTTTTCTTTGTTTTAAGACAATTTGTAGGAGAAAATAGTAATTTAAGGTCTCTTCTTAAATTTCCTAGCATTTTCCTATAAAACAGTGTTCCATTTTACTTAAGAAATGGTATGCATTTTGGCCTTAGGAGGAAATTTCCTATACTTTTTATTTAGAAGAAAGGATTTAGAAGGATTTATAAATAGAAAATCAATGTATAGTATATCCTTTATTGAAGAGTTTTAAGTTTATAAAATTTGTTTATGTCCTGTACTCTACTAAAAAATATTAATTTGATTTTTAATAAATCCTTAGGTTTTTAGAAATTCCTAAAATCTTAAAAGAAAGGGTTTTGACTTTAAATTTGAATCGAAAGGGTTTAAAAATATGGAAAAATCCTTTTTAGATGTAAAACATCATTTGGAAAAACTTTTGTATAGAAACTTTGACTCAATTTGGCCTCTAAGGGCTTCAATTTGGGAGGATTCGAAATCTGGGCTAGGATGAACAGGGGAAATTAGGGTTCTTGAAAACCCGATTTGGGCGTTTTTGATTCGTGGGTTTTGGATCAAATTGACCTTAGGGCTTTTGATCTATGGGGTGTGAGGAACGATTTGCCTTCGGTATTGGGGCTCGGGATGGCGGAGTTGGCCGGACGACGAGGTCCGGGCGGCTTAGGCTAGGGAATTGGGGATTCTTCAGGGAATGTTTAATAGGTTGAATTGTGAGGTGTACATGTCACCAGAGGTTATGTGGGATGTTCTAGGATAGAAATCGGGGCATGAAAAGCCTCGGGGTAGCTTGGCGGCATGAGCCATGGAGTTTGGACGCCGGCGAGAGTGAATTTGGCGCTACGGTGGAATTGAGTAAAAATTGATGGGAGTTCTAGCTTTAGAAGGTTGCGGGGAGAATTTTTGCTTTTGGCGGTATAGGTAGGGGAGCATCGGAGCGCTCTGGCGGCGAGCTCCGACGAGAACGGCGGCGGTGGAACGGAGTAGTGGGGAATGCAGCTTACCCGGTGGCGCGCTGTTGGTTTAGGGTGCTCAAGACGAGTTCCAGGACGCCGAGCGACGTCGGAATTTATAGGGGGAGCAGTTTTGTCGCGATTTTGGTTGGGTGGATGAGTTCGCCGGGATTTTTCTCCGGCGACGGATTCCCTCTCACTGCGGCCATTAATTGGTCACGCGCGAGGCCATGGGGGTCGACGACGTGGCCCTGGCGCAATGGAGCGTCCAAGATGGGCGCCGATAGGATCGGATAAAGCGGGCGGCAGTGGCATGCCGGCGGCAATGGGAGCAGGGGGTCGTGGTGGCGGCGGATTGGGCCAGCAAGGGTCGTTCCGACCGTGCCATGGGAGTACTCGAGTAGTACAAGTCCCAAGGATCACTTTGGTCATGTCAGTGTGGACTATTAGGCTTGGAATCGCCTAGTAATGATGATTCCATGATTCTCACGGCGGAGACGGCGGCGGCTAAGCTGGCGAAGCGAGGCGGCGGCGACGGCGGGAAGAACATGTCGTGGCCGTTGGATTAGAGACGTGGCGACCGGAGGCCTCCGATCTCTTTTTTCGACGCAAGCGGCGGCGGGATGACGATCCACTTAGGACCGCCGGATGGGAGCGACGTGGAGCACGGGTGGCCGTCGGAATTCCTTAATCCGAACGCAGCAAGACGCTGGCTCATCCGAAGCGGGCCCCTACCGCCAATGAGAGGAATCTGTGCTGAATAGGGAAGCGACGCGTGGCTCGGGAAATTTTCTAGGAAAGGATTTTTCCCAAAAGGGATTTCCAGTGGGTTTTTAATTCTAAGAAGCTTGTAAAAATTCTGGAAAATTGTAGGAAAGCCAGAAAAATGTGAGGAAAATCTCTATGAGCTCAGAAAAATGCTAAGAATTTTATAAAGGCATAAAATCACCTTTGTTCTATAAAATTTTCTTGAGGTTCTTTTGGGAGTTCTTTTCCTTTCTTATTTTAGGAAATTCAAAAAGACATTTTAGAGGGTTTAAGAATATACAAGAATACAAATGTAAATCTAGGTGATATTCATGCAATTTATGCGAAAAAAATTTTTGTCAAAAATTCGGGTTTATCACAGGCTTACCCCCTTAAAAAGAATCTCGTCCCGAGATTCAACTTTCTTGGCTGAACAGCTGTGGGTATTCTTTTCTCAGAATTTCCTCTTTTTCCCATGTAGCTTCTTTCTCAGTATGGTGTTTCCATAAAACTCGGCAATACTTAATATTTCTGTTTCTCAATTGCTTCTCTGTTGTTTCCAAGATTAGCTCAGGTTGTTCCACATATGATAAATCTGGTCCAATGTTTATTTGTTGAATGGGAACGACTTCTGTTGGCACCCGGAGACATTTCTTCAGTTGGGAAACATGAAATACAGAATGTATATCCTTGAGTTCCTCAGGTAATTTTAGTTGATAGGCCACTTCACCTCGTCTTGCTTGAATTTGATATGGTCCAATATATCGAGGAGCTAGTTTTCCTTTTATCTGAAATCTTTGAATACCTCTCATCGGTGAAACTTTAAGATAAATGAAATCCCCAGCTTTAAAGCTAAGATCTCGTCTTCTATTATCAGCATAACCTTTTTGCCGATCTTGGGCAATTTTCAACTTTTTCTTGATAATTTGAACATGACGTTCCGAATCTTGGGCCACTTGGGGTCCTATAATTTGTCTTTCTCCTACTTCCGTCCAGTTTAAAGGTGTTCTGCACTTACGTCCGTATAAGGCTTTATATGGGGACATACTTATGCTGGATTGATAGCTATTGTTGTAAGTGAATTCTGCAAAAGGTATACAGATATCCCACATTGGTCCATACTCAAGGGCACACGCTCGCAGCATATCTTCTAGTATTTGATTAGTCCTTTCAGTTTGACCTCCCGTTTGTGGATGATAAGCAGAACTAAATGACAAATTTGTGCCCATGGCAGTGTGTAGATGTTCCCAAAATCTGGAAGTGAATTGTGCTCCTCTATCTGATACTATTCTTTTAGGAACTCCATGTAATGGCACAATTCTGGTTAAGTATATATCTGCCAGCTGATCGCCACGGTAGGTGGTTTTGATAGGAATAAAACGGGCCACCTTTGTCAAATGATCAACTATAACCTAGATTGCATCAAAACCGGCCCGAGCTTTTGGAAGTCCAACAATAAAATCCATTCCAATTTCTTCCCATTTCCAGTCAGGAATAGGCAATGGTCACAACAATCCTGCGGGTTTTTATGTTCTGCCTTTACTCTTTGACATATGTCACATTTACTTACATATTCTGCTATATCTCCTTTCATACCTTTCCACCAAAATATAGTTTTAAGATCTTGATACATCTTTGTGCTTCCCAGGTGTATTGTGAACAAGGATTCAGGTGCTTCTTGAAGTATGAGGTTCTTTATTTCCTTGTCATCTGGTATACACAATCGGGTTTGATATCGAATAAGGCCTGTTTCGTCCAGTTCAAACAATTTCTCATCTGATTTTTCTGATGTTTTCACCAATTCTTGTAGCTCCCAATCTTCTTTTTGTGCTTTTCTGACCTTATTTTCCAATTCTGACTCAATTTCTAAGGTATTCAGAGTCCCTGATTCCACAAATTCCAATCAAAATTTCTCAATTTCCTTTTTAAGAAAGGGTGAACATTCTTGTAACATCAGATTATTACTATATACTTTCCTACTCAATGCATCTGCCACAACATTTGCTTTCCCAGGATGGTACTGGATATTCAATTCAAAGTCTTTTATTAGTTCCAACCATCTCCTTTGTCGTAAATTCAGATTTGGCTGGGTGAAGATATATTTCAGACTCTTATGATCTGAGAATATTTCACACTTCCTTCCCAGTAAGTAGTGTCTCCAAATTTTAAGTGCATGGACCACAGCAGCTAATTCCAAATCATGCGTAGGGTAACGTGTTTCATGAGGCTTCAGCTGTCTAGAAGCATATGAAATTACCTTGCCTTCTTGCATTAATACACAACCAATTCCTGTCTGTGATGCATCACAATAGATCTGAAAATCTCTATTGGCATCTGGCAGTGTCAGTACAGGTGCAGTGGTAAGTTTGGTCTTAAGAGTTTGGACACTTAACTCACACTTATCTGTCCATTTGAATGGATTTTCCTTTCTCAATAATTGTGTGATAGGTTGGGCAATCTTTGAAAATCCTTCTATAAACCTTCGGTAGTATCCTGCCAGTCCCAAAAAACTTCGAATCTCAATGATATTTGTTGGTGTCGGCCATTCCGTTACAGCTTTTACTTTTTCTAGATCTACCATGATTCCTTCGGCTGAAATTATGTGTCCAAGAAAAGATATTTGTTCTGACCAAAACTCACACTTGCTAAACTTAGCATAGAACTGCTGTTCTTGTAGTCTTTCTAATGCCAGAGTCAGATGTTTCTTGTGCGTCTCTTCATCCAGTGAATATATAAGAATATCATCTATAAATACTATAATAAATTCATCCAAGGAATCCATATAAGTCCGATTCATAACACTCATGAAGACTGCCGGTGCATTTGTTACTCCAAAAGGCATCACAGTGAATTGGTAAAGTCCATAACGGGTAGTGAATGTTGTCTTCAACTTATCCTCTTTCTTCACTTTTATCTGATGGTAACCAGATCGCAAATCAATCTTCGAAAATACTTTGGCACCCTTTAATTGGTCAAACAAGTCATCAATCCTTGGGAGGGGATATTTATTCTTTATAGTAGCAGCATTTAAAGCCCGATAATCTATACACATTCTTCTCGTGCCATCCTTTTTATTCACAAATAGCACGGGCGAAGCCCATTCTGAAGTACTAGGTTCAATAAACCCTTTTTCTTTTAAGTCATGCAATTGCTTTTTCAATTCTTCCAGGTCTGGTCCAGCCAGTGGATAACGATGTTGTGCTATAGGAATTGTTCCTGGCTTTAAATCTATAGCAAACTCCACTTCTCTATTCGGGGGTAGACCCGGTAATTCTTCTGAAAAGACATCTAGAAATTGATTCACAATTGGCACTTTTTCTAACTCCTCAGTAATCATAGTACAAACAGGTTCAAGGAATTGATTCCTCTGAGATGGTTCTATTCGATACTCTACCTTTTGTTCATTTGGGGAGATCAAGGTTAAGGTTTTAGTTCCACAATCAAGTTTCCCTTTATGCTTACTTAACCAATCCATGCCTAGTATCAGATCCAAACCTTTCAGGTCAATTACCAATAAGGTAGCTAGCAGTCTTACACCTTGAATTAAAATTTCCAAGTCTCGACACCGAGATGAGACGAGTAATTTCCCTCCGGGGGAAAGGATATAACAGGGAGTTTCCAAGGGGGTAGTTTTGATTCCATTTTGCAAAAGGAAATTTTTAGAAATGAAAGAATGCGATGCTCCCGAATCAAATAAAATAATTGCTGGATGGGATTGTACTTGAAACTCACCAGTGATCACATCGGTAGCATTTTCAGCGGTATGGGCATCGATGTGATTTACCCTTCCTTGAATAGGTCGTGAAGCATATCCACCCTTGTTTGGAACTTTACTTCCTCTTGCAACTTGATTACCTTGAAGTTGTATCGGTTTGTTGGGGGTATTTGGGAGCATGGGCTTAGTTCCAGGTTTCTGAACTTTTCCTTTCTTTTGGGCTACCTCCCTTGAATACATCTTCCAAGGGCATACAGGACGTGTATGTCCTTCTTGTCCGCAGTGGTAACAAATCAATAGTGTGCCTTGCTGTGGACAATCCCGCTTGAAATGATTTCCTCCACATTTGAAACATCCAGTGGTGGCGGTAGAAGGTGGAGCTGCTGGCATAGATCTCGGAACTGGTCCTCTAGCCCTGGGATATGAAGCATTAGGACCAGGACGTGGTCTCTGGGACCGGGCATTAACCCTTGACAAGAATTCATTTCTTTTTCGCTTAAACATTTCCATTTTCCCTTTCCTCTCTTCCATAAGGAAGACTTTACTCACCAAGGTTTTCATATCAGGATAATCAAACCCTGATAACTGAAATTGCAGATATGGTTGTAACCCATTAGTAAATTTCCTTATCATTCTTTCTTCTTCCTTCATATCTTCAGGTGCATAGCGGCCCAAATAATTAAACTGATGCAAATATTCCAACACCGTCCCAGTTTGTTTTAGATCATCAAATTCCTTTCTTTTTGCTTCCATAAGTCCTTGAGGCATATGATGTCCCTTAAATTCATCCGAAAATTGTTTCCAAGTTATAGCAACTGGGTCAGGAAAGGTTCTCTCCATAGTTGTCCACCAAGCTGCTGCTTGTCCTGATAACTGATGAGAAGCGTATAACACTTTCTCACGATCCGTGCACTGCACTGTATTCAGTTTCCTTTCCGTCTCTCTAAGCCATTCATCTGCTTGCATGGGGTCAGCTGCCATTGAAAAGGTTGGTGGCCTTGTCTTTTGGAAGGCACTCCATCTGCATCCCAATATTACCTGCTCCTGTGGTCCTCCATTAGCTTCACCTGACCTTTCCACTAAACATCGAAGCAGTTGAGTGTGTGTTTCAGCGGTTTCTCTCCGGTTCTGCTCCATTATTGCCAATATTTGAGCCAAGGTGACCTCAGAGGTTCTGCTTGTTTCACCCGACATTTTATGCTTTTATGCTGAAAAACATGGAGATAAATAAGATGAGGAAGAGAGGGATAAGATAAAGGATTTCAAAATGGATAAATTTTTTTATGGTGATACTATAAAAAGGAAAAATCAAGTTATGGCATTTTCAAACTCATTTTTTTTTACAAATTTGTATTACAAACCCATACATGCTTACATACATATTCAAACTCAAGCACTATTTTACAGTTTCTTAAAAACATACTACAATACTAGACTTCCACTGTTTATTTAAGTTTTACAACATGGTCCAACAACCCCAACTACTTCTTTCATATTATCAGCTCCAAATTCATTTCCGCATTACCTCCACCGTCCCCATTATTACTCCCTTGATCATCATCGTTATCACTTCCTGAGGAATCGTTGGAGGTTTCTTCTAGTTCCCCAAAATCATCTTCAGCTGGGAACGGAGGTGGCGGGGGTGGTTCAACCGGAGGGTGCTCTAACGCATCTATATGCTATAGCATTACAACTTGCTGTTGTTCCAGCAACTGATTTATTTGTTGGGCGTGGTATAAATCCATAATTATATTCTGCAGGTGGACATCTCATTTTTGGATTTGAGCCTGCTGGGTTACCACTAAACTAGCCATCTTTTTTAATTGGGACATCCGCAGTGGGTGGTTTTGCAACTTCTACTACATGACTTTCATCGCTTTCTTGTGGGAAATAGGCGTAAGGGGTATTTCTTAAGGTTTCAGCAAAGATTTTGGTCATACGAAGGACTCCTTTCATACACGCACCTTGTAAGGCCTCAAAAGCTTCGCTTTTTTGCTCTCTGAACCTAAAGGATCCCATCCCCCCTACCTGGTGTAAATACACTTCCCCTACAAATAGCATCGGTCCATTCCCGTCTTCATTTATAGTCCTTAAACTTATAAGAGGTTCCTCCCTATGTCCGCAGAAGTGCAGTATCTCCCGGAGATACTTGGCCCATAGTCCTAACTCGATGGTAGAATAAAATTGCACCATCCTGCATTTATATATATTTATCAGATCAAATTTTACTTCACTACCAGATTTAAAAGCATGCAACTAGATGGTAGTATTAAATACCTTATGAGGTAGTTTCTAGTCATACCATTCTAGGGTTCCTTTCTTACGGTCACAACCTTGGGCTCTGATACCAACTCTGTGGGGACCCAAATTCCGAGAAATCTTTATCGAAATCGTTTCCCCAAAAGCATGATTACCCAGAATGCAACAGTGCCAGGGTCAATACCGAAGTCCAAAACATTCATAGGAAACTTTAATATTTTACAAAGGAAATTATTACAAACTGTTATTCTTTAAGTACTTATTACATCCACACTGTTGCGAAGGTTGTGAGTGCAAGAAAACATAGAAATTGGTAAACTAGAAGTCTATGCCATAACTTTCTAGTTCCTCTGCAGTGAACTCCTCGCACTCACCATAAAGTTGAGGGGTACCTGAAAATATAATAATTTTTCCCACATAGTGGGTAAGTACTAACAGTACTTGCAGGTTTCCATGAGGGAAAATTCTACTCTAGTATATGCAAGAATTAAACAAAGGTATAAAGTTCGGTAGTGAGTAGATGCAGTAACATATAATAGATAGAAGAATCTTAAGCTTTAGCAGTTCCTTTGCAAACAACTTTTGAATGTTTAAAACTTTTCACAAAGCCTGTCTCCATCCTCCAACTACCCTGCCCGAAGCAGAACACATATACCATTTCTTTTTGAAAGCATGAGTTATTGAATAAGAGAGGCATCACCCATTTTGGCACAACTTCATATACCCGAAGTAGGGTCCATCGATGATTTTGTTAACAGCCCTGCAGGACCTACCCAGCTTTACCCACATATTGATCAGATACATGGATGGGTGATATTTGTGTCATTCTCATTCATTATACCCAAGTTTTTATATGAGCACAACCCAGTTGTATCCCCTTAACAACTGGTACCATTGTAGGTCTTGTATGGCATATGTCCCCCTTGAGCTTTACTGTGCCATAAATTCTCGAAGGATATACCCAGCTCCAAGGGTTACCGGCCTAGTCCAACTTCACTACACCTGGTGGCTCATATACAATTCCTTTTTCGTAATATCCCCATGTCCAGATAAGTATTCCATACTACTTATCCACATGGCAAATGATTGACTTATTCTACTTAATTTAAATCTCTCAAAATCTATTTTAGGCTTCAAAGGATGGGGCTAATCAATAAGGGGTAGGCTTTCTGGTGTTTGTATTTTGGCATGATCATTTTATAACACATGAAATAATGGTTTGGCCAGAAAAGTAATAACTAAAAAGTAATGTAGCCATAAGTATTTAAATAGGAATTCCAAAGTGCATCAAGGAATAGAAACCTGCCTTGATTATCACTATAAGTGATCCCTTCTTCGTAGTCCTCCTCCTCAGGTGGTTCAACCCAGTATGCTGCTCCTTGTTCTTCTTCTATTATTTAGATAGCAATAAACAAAATATATTTGAGAACGATTTCTATAACATAATGCAAGAAAAACATTTTAAATGGTTTAGGGGTGGTGTTGGGAATAGGGTTGAAAGTTTTGGATTTTTCTTTGTTTTAAGACAATTTGTAGGAGAAAATAGTAATTTAAGGTCTCTTCTTAAATTTCCTAGCATTTTCCTATAAAACAGGTGTTCCATTTTTACTTAAGAAATGGTATGCATTTTGGCCTTAGGAGGAAATTTCCTATACTTTTTATTTAGAAGAAAGGATTTAGAAGGATTTATAAATAGAAAATCAATGTATAGTATATCCTTTATTGAAGAGTTTTAAGTTTATAAAATTTGTTTATGTCCCTGTACTCTACTAAAAAATATTAATTTGATTTTTAATAAATCCTTAGGTTTTTTAGAAATTCCTAAAATCTTAAAAGAAAGGGTTTTGACTTTAAATTTGAATCTGGAAAGGGTTTAAAAATATGGAAAAATCCTTTTTAGATGTAAAACATCATTTGGAAAAACTTTTGTATAGAAACTTTGACTCAATTTGGCCTCTAAGGGCTTCAATTTGGGAGGATTCGAAATCTGGGCTAGGATGAACAGGGGAAATTAGGGTTCTTGAAAACCCGATTTGGGCGTTTTTGATTCGTGGGTTTTGGATCAAATTGACCTTAGGGCTTTTGATCTATGGGGTGTGAGGAACGATTTGCCTTCGGTATTGGGGCTCGGGATGGCCGGAGTTGGCCGGACGACGAGGTCCAGCGGCGGCTTAGGCTAGGGGAATTGGGGATTCTTCCGGGAATGTTTAATAGGTTGAATTGTGAGGTGTACATGTCACCAGAGGTTATGTGGGATGTTCTAGGATAGAAATCGGGGCATGAAAAGCCTCGGGGTAGCTTGGCGGCATGAGCTATGGAGTTTGGACGCCGGCGAGAGTGAATTTGGCGCTACGGTGGAATTGAGTAAAAATTGATGGGAGTTCTAGCTTTAGAAGGTTGCGGGGAGAATTTTTGCTTTTGGCGGTATAGGTAGGGGAGCATCGGAGCGCTCTGGCGGCGAGCTCCGATGAGAACGGCAGCGGTGGAACGGAGTAGTGAGGAATGCAGCTTACCCGGTGGCGCGCTGTTGGTTTAGGGTGCTCAAGACGAGTTCCAGGACGCCGAGCGACGTCGGAATTTATAGGGGGAGCAGTTTTGTCGCGATTTTGGTTGGGTGGATGAGTTCGCCGGGATTTTTCTCCGGCGACGGATTCCCTCTCACTGCGGCCATTAATTGGTCACGCGCGAGGCCATGGGGGTCGACGACGTGGCCCTGGCGCAATGGAGCGTCCAAGATGGGCGCCGATAGGATCGGATAAAGCGGGCGGCAGTGGCATGCCGGCGGCAATGGGAGCAGGGGGTCGTGGTGGCGGCGGATTGGGCCAGCAAGGGTCGTTCCGACCGTGCCATGGGAGTACTCGAGTAGTACAAGTCCCAAGGATCACTTTGGTCATGTCGATTGTGGACTATTAGGCTTGGAATCGCTTAGTAATGATGATTCCATGATTTCACGGCGGAGACGGCGGCTGGCTGGCGAAGCGAAGCGGCGGCGGCGGCGGGAAGAACATGTCGTGGCGTTGGATTAGAGACGTGGCGCACCGGAGGCCCTCCGATCTCTTTTCGACGCAAGCGGCGCGGCGGGATGACGATCCACTCAGGACCGCCGGATGGGAGCGACGTGGAGCACGGGTGGCCGTCGGATATCCTTAATCCGAACGCGCGCGCACGCGGGCTCATCCGGAAGCGGGCCCCGGCTGCCAGCGAGAGGGGAATACGCGCGCGAATAGGGAAACGACGCGTGGCTCGAGAAATTTTCCCGGGAAAGGATTTTTCCCAAAAGGGATTTCCAGTGGGTTTTTAATTCTAAGAAGCTTGTAAAAATTCTGGAAAATTGTAGGAAAGCCAGAAAAATGTGAGGAAAATCTCTATGAGCTCAGAAAAATGCTAAGAATTTTATAAAGGCATAAAATCACCTTTGTTCTATAAAATTTTCTTGAGGTTCTTTTGGGAGTTCTTTTCCTTTCTTATTTTAGGAAATTCAAAAAGACATTTTAGAGGGTTTAAGAATATACAAGAATACAAATGTAAATCTAGGTGATATTCATGCAATTTATGCGAAAAAATTTTTTGTCAAAAATTCGGGTTTATCACAGTTGAGCATTCAGAATAGCTAGCGAACCCATTCATCATCAAGAAGAAGGGTGGCAAATGGCGCATGTGTGTAGATCACAAGGCTTGAACACTGCATGTCCCTAGCACAATTTCCCGCTGTCTAGAATAGACCAGCTGGTCGATGCAACGGTAGAGTCCTAGTTGATAAGCTTCCTAGATGCCTACTATGGTTATCACCAGGTCAGTATATCACCTGTAGATGAAAAGAATATTGCCTTCAAAACCCTATTTGGCACTTTCTGATATATGACCATGTCTTCAGGTCCTAGGAATGATAGAGCTATGTTTCAGCGCCTCATGTAGAAAACTTTCCCCGATCAAATAGAACACAATCTAGTGGTCTACGTAGACAACATTGTAGTCAAGAGCAAGCTCGCCTCGAATATGCATCCGACCTTGATGAAATTTTGGTAACCTCAACAAGCATTGAGTAAAATTGAATTATAAAAAATGTGTTTTTGGTGCACAGGCGGGCAAGGTTCTCAGCCACATGATTGGCTCACATGGAGTTAGCGCAAACCTAGAGAAAATCGAGGCCGTTGAGAGGATGCGTTCACCTTCAAATATAAAGGAGGTGCAAGCTCTGACCGAACGGATGGCGGCACTGAGCCGCTTCATTTCCTGGCTTGGCGAGCGTGGGTTTCCCTTTTCAAGGTCCTGCGTAAGCACGGCGGTTTCGCTTGGACAGACGAGGCAGAATGCTCCTTTCAGGAGTTGAAGAAGTACCTGCCCAACTCAGCAGTCTTGACCATGCCTAAGGTTGGGGAAGATGTGCTCCTATACTTGGCAGCTACTCCCCATGCCGTTAGTGTCGTTGAAAGTGCATCTAGGCCTCCTAAGTGGTTTTGGTGATTAATGATAAACGATTAATGGGCTAATGCATTTAATGAGCATATGAACAGGCGAAGAGTCCCAATGGTCATAAGCTAGAATGTCATGGACCCCTCAAAATAAAGAAAGAAGATGGCATGTGGTTATTTCTAGACTCGTATTATTTTTTGTTTGATTTGAGTTTAAGGATCGCCGTACTATTAAGAGGGATGCGACGAAAAATGGCTTAGAAATGTCTCAAGTGCCCAAATAATAGATCTTTGCAAATTTGAGAGATACAAAACACATCACATCTTGCACACCTGGTGTTTTCCATCTTAGTGAGTTGGAAGTTCCGATCTATCAATCGGAAGTTCCGATTCCATCGGACTGTTAAGAGGAGTTTCTTTGTAAAACACATTCGCATACAAAAACACAAGCACTGGAGTAGGGCTATTATCTCCACCACGAGAGGCCCGAACCAGGATAAACCGATCTTCTCCTCTGTCCCATGTCCTGAGTATCTTTCCACCTCGCCAAAGCTAAATCTCTATGGAAGAGGGTCCGATTGATCCCTAATTCAAGAAGTAAGCTCGGCGGAGAACGAATCTTCTAATCGCTGATAGATTCATTCCATGATAGTCTACCATGTTTGGTGTGGGAGGAAACATTTTCCTGTCATGTTCCCACTTCGCATATATTAGAAAACCTTGAAGTATAGCAGGATAGTAGCATTGTTATTAGGGGAAAACATTTGTCGGCGACCGGGAGGCGAGCCTCCGCGGGCCAATGAGCAAGAGGAAGGTGGGTGCGAGGCTCGAGGGCGGCCCTGTCCCTGAGCGAGGCCACGTGGCCGCGGCGCCGAGAAAAGGCGTCGGCGTACGATGCACGACGCTGGTGTTTGAAAGTGACGCGGGGATTTTTATCCTGGTTCGGGCCTCCACTATCGAATAACAGCCCTACGTCCAGTATTCGTTTAATGCCAAGCTTAAACTAGTACAAAGAGGGGGGCGAGGCCGGGCATCAGGAAGCCCGGGCTCGGGTACAATAAGTGCTCAAGGCACTATGTGTGTTCCTACAGTTACCTGTATGCGGAGAACTACGGCCGGGAACTAGAGCTCCTACGTGAGTGCAAGTGCTCCTGTTCTACAGTGGCTATCTTCCGGGTGTCGAAGCCTCTTCTTCGTTGTGGCCTGTCCGCCCCTTTTATAGGCGGTCCCTGCTACTGTAGCCTGCCCTTGGTCCGTTGAATGGTCGCTTCCTTCTGCTTTGCCATACCGGGGCGTACAAGATCCACCGGGTAATCGAGTGTATCTCCTGATTGCCGTGCCGGACCACTACCGGTCAACACGTGTCTTTCTCTATGTGGATGGTTTAACGAGACCTGCGCCAACTTGTCAGTGGCCTTTGTCAGGCGCTCCTCGGTACTATACTCGCATTTAACTCTCGATGACCTTGGGACCCGCAGCGTATCCTGTGCGCGGCACGGCGCGATATGCCTTGGGTCCCGAGCTCTGGGCTTCGGAAGCTCGGGAGGGGTGAGTTATCCGAGCTTTCGACGCGGGGAAGCTCGGGCGCGAGCTTGCCAAGCTCGGACGTGAGCTTACCAAGCTCGTGCGTACTCCTCGTGGGGCCGGAGGTAAGTTAGTGGACCGTATCTCCATGGGCCACGTAATTTCCCCCTAACAACTTTTATATGCTACTACAAAGTCTAATTCTCCCTTATCAGCCATCACTTAATAATATCATTCCTATTTGCCATTGCAGTTGCTCCAACATTGTCTTTATGTGCAATTGGTAAAAACTTATCTATTTTGTTTATGCTATATAGACGTACACAAAAATCCTCAAAAAACACATTGTTATCAAATATGCAATACTTTCAATATATGTTTTTTGGTATTATTATGAAAGTTTTATATTCAATATACACTTAGAAACAATTTTAGCATAAAAGATTAATCTAAAAAATATTTAAAAATAATCAAAAAGTATGTACATTCAAATTGTTGCATACTTGATAAGTGATAACCCTTCTTTGAAAATTTTTTAAATTTCTATTTGGCTTAAACAAAAAGATAACTTTTCACAGATGGCATACAGGGCAATAATCGAGCAATTGGGATGGCATAGAAGAGAGATGTCCTTAATTGATGGCAGGTAGATTTGGCTCAAGAGCAATCCCACGTAAGGTTTTTCCCTTGTTATTAATACGTCCATTCACAGGAAAATTTCTTACCATCTCCGTATGTGATGTGTTAGATCTACACGTACTGCGAATGTTCATGTGGTTCAGAAAAGCTAGTTGACTGTTGTCTAGATAGTTCGTAAAAAAGGTTTAAATTTTTGTATGCCATGCTAAAACGGTCAAACCTGTCGTTGTCGTCACCGAAATGTTAACCCTATACGTGCCATCACCATTCCCCTTATATGTCATTGTCATCAACTCCATTAGGTAACAATGTTAGGAAACCCTCTGTAATACCCAAACTGTCTATTAGTGATATGACCTAGAGGTGATTATGGAGATGATTGTATCATATCTATGTGTATATACTCTTGGATAATGTGTTATTAGTTTTATGAATAAATATCATTTACATTGTTCATCGAGTACGTCTTGGTTTTGAGACACTTTATTTATGTAATATTATTCTAAATGATCTCTGGTCTCATATCATTATGTAGAACAATAATAATTTAACCAGCACATTTATTGATTTATTATAGTGTTTCACATACCATAAATATAGAGATATCAAATTAATAATGTGAACACATGTTAGGAAACATGGTGTTGGATAGACCTACTCCAACACACTGCTAGGATTGTTATCTTATACTCCCTCCATTCCAAAATATAGGGTGTATTTTGACTTGAAAAAAGTTTTCCAAGAAAAACGTTGACCATTAATTTCTCATATTATATATTGGCGATTTTTATAATATCACATTGTATTCAAAACAATTTGAAAGGCCAACATGTTGATATAACATTTATCCACTAAAGATGCATATAATTTGATTAAATGTTGGTCAAAATTTATACAGTTTGACTTTTCTCAAGTCAAAATATGTCTTATAAAATGGAATGGAGGGAGTATGTGCCATCAGTATGTCTCGAGTGGTATACCTATATGATCCTTAAAGCTAAGATCATCATTGAGTCCCAACATGAATAGTTGTATACTTTGGGTGATCTCCTACTTGCACAATGTCCTGGGTGATCTAGCGTAGCCTACCCGTTCACCTTCATTGCCTACTTCTCATTATATGGCTGATGGGTGGGGCCCGGCTGTCAGAGACAGAGAAATTAAGAAAGAGGAATAGAAGAGAGGCCAGAGAGCAAATGATGGTAGGAAGGTGGTAGATCCGGGAAGACATTCTTTACGACAGCGGTCAATCTAGGAGGATCGAGAGAGGGAGGGATAGACATTGAGAAGAGTGGCTGCAGCGGCGGCTGGTGGGCGATGCGCTTGAGCCCTTGGGGTCTCTCCGCCGCTCTGATAGACTCCATCGCCTAACCCCGCCGTTGACTTCGTCGTCATAGTTTTAAAACCCGGATCAAATAACCAATTTAACTTAAAAAACCAGAACCGACGGTCTGGTCGGTTCGGTTTGCTTCAAGGACCACCCAAGCAGTTAGACCAAAAAAACTGGTTGATTTTATACCAAACTATTGAACCGGACTGTATTGCTTAACTGGCCAGGAGGGGGAAAATGGCGGCGCCGCGTCAGGAGCAATTGAGGACGGCGGCGGTGGCAGTGTTAGAGGAGGAAGAGTAAGGTGACACCAGTATCAGGGAAGAGGATGGAAGGTGGCGCCGCATTGGGAGCACAGAAGGATGACGACGACCACGTTAGAGGGGGAAGGGTAAGGCGGTGCATCTAGTGGAGAAGGGGGACGACAGCACATCGTCATAGGGAAGGATAAGGATGGCAGCTCGTAGTCGAAGGAGGGGGAGGACTGAAGGTACGGTGAGGTGTCGGGGGTGGTGGCACCAGTGTCAAAGTAAAGGGAGGGGTAGGACGACGGCGCCGGAAGGGGTAGGTGACGGTGCCAAACTGAGGGCTATGAGAGATCGAGAGAGAGACCAAGAGGGTGGATACGTTGTTGTGGATACGGTTAGGGTTAAGTAATTAGTGAGGGTAAGTGGGCTAGCAATAGGTTGGGTAGTAGTCTAGGCAGGGTGGGGAGATCTGGCCTGGTAGAACCAGTTGACTCGGCAGTTCAACCGGTGAACCGTGAACCAAATCGCTGACTAGTTCAATGATCGGTTCAGTTTTAAAACTATACTCATCGTGCCTGCCATTGGTGTCGCCGCCACCTCCTCGCTAGTAGGCTCGTCGCCAAGCCGCGCTCTGCATCTAGAGAGCAACAAAAGAGAAGAGAGAAGGAGAGGTAGGGGGAAGGGCATGAGGTGCACCGGTACAACGTGGGAGCAGGGTGTAGAATTGGGACAATGTGGAAGCAAAGGCACCGCTAGGAATGGGGCCGCCACCGAGAGCAAAGGGAGGCGTCAAGAGAACGGTGGCAAGAGCAATGGATGATGTGGGAGCTAAGTAGGGAATTAAGGGATTAGGATGGGGCTAGGAAGAATAAAAGAAAAGGAGGTTGAGAGGTCCCACTTGTCGGTGAAAGAAAAAGAAATGAGAAAACACACAGTAACATATAAGGGATTGTGATAACAGGGGCAAACTCGTCTTTGCGTAGTTCGTAACAGCAAGAAAAGTTAATAGTGACATATGAAGGCACACAGAGGCGGAGCTGAGGCCGAGGCTTAGTGGGGCTGAAGCCCCGGTCGTGGCCCATTTAATTCAGTAATTAGTACTTAGTGCTAAGTACGCGCGGACTCACTTAGTAGTTAGTACACGCACGGATAGTTGGCCTAAGGCCCAAACTGCACGCTCGGTCGCTCAGATGCCGTGACGGTTCGTCTCCTCCACTCCGCGCCGCATGTGTCCAGCGTCCTCGTCTCGTCGTCTCCTCCAGGCTCCAACAGCGATGTGGCGAGTGACGATGTCTTTGCCGCAGCCGGCGCAGCGGCCAGCGACGCAGCGACGAGCCCACGAGCACGTCGAGCCGTCGAGCAAGACAGCGTCACTGCGTCAGCATAGCAGCCAGCAGGTTATTCATCGATGACATGAGAAGAGATGAATTTTCAAATTATGATGATCTTGCTAATTTCATTGTGAAGATGGTCCAAGCAAAGAAGCATGTGATTTATCCACTGGTCTATAAACTTATGAAATTAGCACTAATTTTACCGGTGGGCACAACTATAGTTAAAAGGACTTTCTCGGCAATGAAGATTATCAAGATAGATTTGCATAATAAGGTAAGTGATGACTGATTTGCTACATTGAGCGAGACGTGTTTGCAAAGATAGACATGAAAGATATTTTACACCTTTTTCAGAATATGAAGACCCGTAAATATCAACTATCAACTCTTACGAAGTAATCAGCGGTACGTTTATATTCCTTACTAGTTAAATTTCATGCATTTTAATTATAAATTGAAAATTCATTTTGTCATTATATTTAAATCAATGCAAGTTGCAACTATAAGATAGCTATTTGTATTTCTATATTATCATGTTCTGTGATGTGGTATAAGCATATAATTATAGTTATACTATAATTTAGAAAATCGACTCACTATGGCTTGAGCCTTCGATGTTCTTTTTAAGCCCCCTCTTAGCAATTTTCTAGCTCTGCCACTGAAGGCACAACTATGAAAGATGATGGCAGGGAGTAGGGATGTAATCTGATCGGATTCGGATCGGATATCACCTAAATCATATCCGGATTCGTTTAGCTTTTTTCGGATTCGGATTCGGATTCGGATCTGATAATTTTCAGATTCCGAGTCGGATCGGATATTTTTTGGATTCGGAGTCGGATCGGATATTTAATTAATCGGATCGGATACGGATACTAATTAAATTGTCTCTCTTCTACCTCATATTACAGTAGTTTTACCTAATTTAAAAGCAACAAATTAAAACAGAACATATTCTTAAATGTATAGTACAAGTTTGATAGAAATACAATGCCAGTTATACATGAAAACAACATTCCAGTAGCTATCAGCCCCTCAAAACAAGTGTAGTGCACAGTAATTTTTTCGGATATTTCCGATATCCGAATCCGAATCCGAAAATATCCGACTAAATCCGAAATCATATCCGAATCCGAATCCGAAATTCCAATTTCGGATAATATCCGAATCCGAATCCGAATCCGAATAACTAATCGGATGCCAAATTCAGTATCAAATTTGCTTATTTTCGGATTCGGTAAGCGGATATCCGAAAATATCCGAAATCCGATTACACCCCTAGCAGGGAGGGTCTCAATAATTTGGCGATGGCAGTGATGGGTTGGAGGGTTTAGTGAAATTGTAGGGCGGCACGTGAGGAAGGAGGAGGTGGTTTTACACAGCCCATGTTCTAAAGGCCCATCGGAGGGAAAGCCGGCCCGAGCCTGGCAAGCATCACATCCTGTGCCAGAAATGAAAGTAGTATCTAAATTCTTTTTTTTCTTCCTTAAAAAATTGTATAGCCGCGCGCGGATGATGAATCTCTCGCCGTGGACGGGCCACGTACACGCAATCATCAGGGCGGCAGTTCCCGTGCGTGCGGACGTGCTGTAGGCCCAACAGCAGGCAGGCATCTCCAGCGGGAGTGCGCCGATCAGGCGATGAACCGGCTTAGCTGGCGTGTCCCGTCGGTTGGCACCCGCCGGGTCGGTGGACGAAGCTTCCGCGCGAGCCACGCGCCACGCGACGACGTGTGTGCGTACATGCATACAGCCGTGTGCCCGTGTGTACGTACGTACTCGCGCGTCTTGGACGTACATGGTACGTGCGCGATGCTGCGATCTGTTGACGGTATCAACACCGTTCGTGTATTCTCTATCGTACTGCAGAGAGCAGTTCTGTCACTGACATATGGATCCGTTGCTGATAGGGTCATGTGTCAGTGACATAACTGCATAGAGTAGTATGGCATAGGAATCCCTTTTATAAACACCATATTTTTTAGCATTTAATCCACGTCACGTCCATGTTAAGTTGGAAGTATGGGAGAGAAAAGGGGGAGAGAACAGAGATTTTTGCCATGGAAGCGTTGACTCTATGTATGAACCCTAAAAACCCATCGAAGATTGTTTCGTGGCCTTAATGATGTTTATTTGGGATCGGACGCACATTTCTAAGATTTGCAGTCAATTAGATATGGACTTCCTTAACTTTCCAATGAGAGGTAGAAGGTCGGAGTTTGTACTAAAAATTTCTCTATTTTACTGAACTGTGCTTGGATCTACAACATCCATACCAAATTGAAATGGAAAGAAATGGAGAGGGAGGGAAAACGAATAGAGAGCAAGATTGCCTTCATCGTTTTGCTTGTGCCGTCGTCTCCAATCCGCTGTCTTGCTTGCTACTGTCATATCCATCCAACGTTTCGCTCAATATCATCACCCTTTTTAACATGACGCCTCATCGGCCTTGCTCAGCCTCCATGGACGACCTCACCGTGACAGGGTGTGCAGTGGAGGAGGAGGAGAATAGAGGAAGAGGAGAAGAGAGGATGGGAGAAGAGAGAAGATATGAGAATAAAAAAGTTAGAACCATTTACTTCATAGCATGCTCAATGGTAAATTCAAATTTGGAATGTGCGGAAAAGTTGAAATATTATCACAAACAGTGAGGGAAAGAGCCTGTCTGGCAAGGGATTGCACACTGGATACAACAACCTGGAATGTTGGCACTGCTCATAGACAGTGAGGTGAGGACAGGTTCCACATAGGGCCCTTAATCCTCATCTACACATTGTGGAACTTATGGAAAAAACACAATAAAAGAACCTTCCATAACACCTTTCTAACCCTAGATGCTATTGTAAATAGCATCATCGAAGACGTAGCTCAGTTTACCAGGGCGATTGATCTATAAACTTGGTGCTCTTTCCTTTCTGAGTTTTTTTTTGGGTCGTTGATTGGTCTCGGTTTGGTGAGCGATAGCAAGTCTTGCTGGCAACGATAGCTAGTCTCGCTTGCTTGACATATTCTTTTTTCTCCTTGATATAACCGGCCCAGCCGTGCTTTCAAAGAAAAAGCAAACAATTTTACACAAAACCGTTAGCGATATGTTGGATATCATGTCAGGACCAACCCAATCGGGGTCAGGCCCCTTCTGTGCATTACCTGTACTAGTCCCTGGATCAGTAGCTAGTACACACAGATTCCAGAGTTTTGGATCATTGCCAATACAAGTTCGAATAATAATTACATCAGAGTGCTAATTGGCTCAAAGGCCTTAAACAGCGGAATTCTAACCTGCAGTGGAAGTCTTTACGGTCTTCCATAACTCCAAATGGAAGAGGCAAAATACAACAATCAAACCACAGGCAAGCTGCAGTAGCGTCCTAGGCGTTGGTATAGCCATCGTCTTCAACTTCTCCACCTTGTATTCTTGACCTGCTCAATGATTGAACAGCCCCGCATAACAGGCGGGGTTAGCATTTGACTGCTAGCAAGTCCTTCCTAGGAAGGGCCAGGTTAAGGTTTATCTTAAAAGGTTGATGGTTAATTTGCATAAACGCACTTGACCTAAAATTATAAAAGCATTTAAGAAACATATATAGATAAATATAAATTCTCAGGTTCACAGTAATATCATAAACTCTCTATTCTCATATCTCAAATTCTCAATCTCATAATCTCATTCCTCCATTCTCAAATCTCAAATCTCAATTCTCACTTCTCAAATCCCAATACTCATATATCAAATTCATAATTCTCATCTAGCAACGGCACAAATGCCGGAATAACCTTACCCATGTCATATTATGTTCAGTGAGGCTACAATGTGAAACCCACCTTGTCCGCCCTTAACCGTGGGCACGGCCATTCAAATGGTTTTACTCTGCAGAGGTTGTACGCTTTACCTACAAGATACGATACCCTCCCGTCGAAGGATACCATAACAAAATCCTCCAGAAAATTAACCTCGGGCTTAGACACTGTCGTACCTGCTTCACACAGGCACCCAGAGAAATGCTTCAGCACAAGTCCCTGGCAATACCCCGGTGGTCTCTCAATTCTCAAATCTCAACTCTCAACTCTGCACTTCCATTCATCCACCGTGCATGGACAGTGAGAAATCTCGACGTTTCTTTTCCTTTAGATTAGGCCCGTCCCATACCGGGCTTGCGGTCGTACGGGTAAATACTCAGTAAAGTAGTCACACGGCTCGGTCCTTATTCTCGGAGCGGCAACCAACACAAACCAAACTCTCGTGCTCAAATGCACCCACCTTACAATCCATCCGCTCCCGATCCCAATTATTAGTTGGTCAAATTTTAATTAAAATGAATAAATCGAATCCCAGATCCCAACACAAGCGATTCCTCCAATCTCTTGATTTTGTTTCTAGCTACATTAAATGTTTGGGGTTGAATCCCCGAATACCTAACTGAGCAATACAAAGCATCTATTATTTAAAAACCGTGGGTAATATTCACATAAATTATGCTAGGGTTAAGGGTTTATCGGTAGATGCATATATCGGATGGACATATGCACTAGGCAGCACTATA
Organism: Olyra latifolia; assembly: GCA_036346145.1. Taxonomy (NCBI): domain Eukaryota; kingdom Viridiplantae; phylum Streptophyta; class Magnoliopsida; order Poales; family Poaceae; genus Olyra; species Olyra latifolia. The sequence goes on from CM070533.1 coordinate 19,584,082, forward strand.
GGACTTTACGGTATTTTCATCAACATAGCAATTTTGGCAAAGCTATAAAATTGGGATTCTAGGGAAAGACTTGCCTTTGAAGTAGTCGGACTCCGGCGGTGCGTCGGCGGCGTCGAGACATTCTCCTTCGGCGTCCGAACGTTCTATCGCACGCAAAACAAGAAAAACAACAACCAATAAATACATATATAGCAATATAATTTTAAAAATCGTACAAAAATTACAAAGGATAGATATAAATTTTACGAATTTTTAGAAACTTGAATCACCGGAATCGGAGATCGGACGAACCCGGTGCAAAGGATTGAAGTGTGAAGCTGATAGAAATTTCCAGGAAATTAAAAAAAAACACTGTAGCTCGTGGGGTCCCACTGTCAGTTGAAGCTGGCTCAAGCTGGCATCTTCAACGGATAAGAGCCAGGAATGGAGGAAATTTTGAGAGAAAGAAAGAAAGAGAAAGGGAAAAGGAGGAAGAAGAAAGGGAGAGGAGGGAGGAAGGAGTAGGGGGCGGCCGGGGAGGAGGTTGGCCGGCGGCGGTTGGAGCTCCGGCGAGGGGCGGCGGCTCACCGAGGCGAGGCGGCGCGAGGAGCGGCGGCAAGAAGGCCGCCGGCGGCAGCGTGCTGGCCCATGGGAATCGGCTTGGGCGGCGGAGGAGAGCTAGGGTGGCGGCGCCGACGACGTGGATTGCGGCAGTGAGGCGACGGGAGGCTCTTGGGGTGGCCATGGCGTGGTGGCGGCGCGCAGAACTAGGTGGCGGCGGTGGCTACAAGTCGGCGGCGGCGATAAACTTAGCGGCTTACCTGGACCAAGACGACGGCGACAGAGGATCAAGGCGGAGGCGGTGGCGGTTGCACGTGGATGGTCTCCGGCGACGGGTAGCTGCGGCGTTAGGAGAAAGCGGCTGGCAGGCGGTGGTGGTGGTGGACGACGACGGCCTTGTGGGAGCTTTGGCTCACCAATGACGAGGTCGGCAATTTGGAGGCAACCACGGCTCCGCGAAGGAAGGAGGGATAGAGGTGGTGGTTTGGGAGGTCTTGGCGGCGCTTGGCGGCGGCATGGGTCGGCGGCTACCGAGAGCAGCGACAAAGACGGGAAGCCTCGGGCGACGCAGCATCGAGCACGACTCTTCATGCCGATCTTGAGTTGTGGCCGATGAGTTGTGAATTGGGTTTGGGGTTTTGGGTTGAGTTGTGCTGTGATGTTTTGTTGTCGTTGGGTGGCTACGGCAATTGGGAAATGGGAATTAAGAGTCTGGGGTTTAGGTTTTGGGTTTGCAGGTGTACGGGGAGGAAGAACTTCCGCACGTGGTTCAAGATATGCGGCCAGTGCGATGTATGAGAGCCACGCCGAGGAGCAAGGCTGCCACGTCGGTGAGCTTCATCATAAAGCGGATGAGAACGAACGAAAAGGAGGAAGCTCAATCATGAAGAATTATGATGAGGTTGAAAACGGAAGAAGATAAGGACGGAAGGAAATCATGACGAGGATAGGAACGGAGGAAACTCAATCATGAAAAATCATGAATTAGATAAGATCGAAAGGAAATCATTCATGAAGAGGATAAGAACGGATGGAAAGGAAGAAAGATAGAATTTTTGTTGTATTATTATTTTATGTAAAAAGGTGAAAATGTAAATATCTGAAATTTTAAATTAAGTTATTTCTTTTTAATATACTAAATGGATAAGAACGGAAGAAAGGAAGAAAAGTGTACCTTTTCTTCTAATATAAATTTTAGGAAAGATTAAAATTTTAAGTAAATGTAATTTTAGGTTTTTGGAAATAATTATTTCAAACAAGAAATTTCAAATTTTCGAAATCCCCGGATTATGACTTTAATAGAACCCATGGTCCGGGTTTTATAAACATTTTTATTTTGCGAATCAAACTCAAACAAATTAATTAGTTTCATTTTTCTTTTGAACAATCTTTTGCAATATTATTTTTAGAAAGTTTAGAATATTAAAAGAAAACATACCTATTTTCACAATCTTAGTTTAAAATGCATTTTGATAATTATGCACATGCAATAATGCAGATAATTTTAGGGTTTTGAAAATAAGGATGTTACAAGCCTACCCCTTAAAAGGTTCTTGAATCTTCTTCTCGAAGCTTGTTTATTTTGTTTATGTTATTTTTAAGAGCTTTTAAAGATGACTTTCTGATAAAAAATGAATTAAAAAAGATAAAACATTTAGCTTGTCAATTCAGTTAGGCTTAAGCATATGCATGAGACCATTCAAATAAACCCTAGCTAGCTGCGCAATAGATCGGAGAGTAGAGCGGCCGTTCTGCATCCATATGCGAGACGTTAGGTATATATAGTACAGATGTGTGTGTGTATATGTAGGGAAATTACATAAGGGACTATAGAGCCTAGGCTTCGTGATCTATTACTACTAGATACACTTTGAGATTCGTAATATTTGGTATTTGTATATTTATGTATCCATTAAACAAAGTATTTGCGACATTGACTTCCGAAAAAGTTAAATTAAACTCCAATCTGAACTACTTTTAAATTTAAGCTAAATATAGTTCAAACTAAAAATAAATTTAATTTTTTTCGAAGTTTGACGTCTCAAATATTTTGTTTATTAGATATGTAAAGATATACATATCAAACAACACGAATCCCAAAACACATCATAGAGCATTTAATCATGGAGCCTCTAAGTCTAAAACTGCTTTCCCGTATGTATGCATGCATGCATGAGACAAATCATAAATCATAATTAGATCCAACTTGACCTATGAATGCAAGCGCGTGTACGTCGCGTCGGCATGCTCGTTGTCGCCGATCGATCAGCAGAGATGCATCTGCCGTGGATACATGACTTCACCGGCCGATGGATCCATTCATCCATCCACAGTCTTTGGTTGCACGCAGGCACAAGCACTCACCCACTGATTGACCGTACGGTACGTAGATCTGGTCTCTCCGGTCTCCACTCATATGCACGAGGCAATTAGGTAGCAGTAGCGGGGAACGCAGGGGATAAAATTAATTTAAGGAAGGGAAAAGCTAAAAACTCAAATCTCTATGACATTGAGCCTGAATTAATGTCCAGAACACTAGCTAGAAGAAATCATCTCTTTTCCGAACAAAATTGTTGACACTAAGTATTTCTCTTGAAGTTTTTGCGACTATTCATACGTGTCTAGCTTTTCTCCGGCCGTCAAAACTGCATATGCATTTCTCGTGATGTTTCTGCAACCATCCATACATATCTAGCTCTTCTCTGGCCGTTAAACCTGCGCGCATATTTCTCTCGATGGCCTTGCTTTGCCCGTCGAAAAGGGTTTGGCAATCAAGAATGTGAGCTTTTCCTTGAACCTCTGTCGGCTGAGCTTTGCGAGCTTTCATTAGCGGATTCAAGATTTCGACAAACGACTTCAAGAAGTCAAATAGTTCTACTATTGAAACTGTCATACTAGTTTATAACTTACACTAATTAGCTAGCATATTATTGTTTTATACATCAACAGATCAATTCAACACATACCTTATAACTCAAGAGACAGAGAAGAGAAGGGTTACGATGCACGGACGGGACTGCAAGCATGTTGAGACTGCAAGGATGTTGACTGCCCCGTCGCTGCCATGCACGCTTGCGTCGGCACACACGTCTTGCCGCCACGCCATACATTTAACACTGTGCACCCAAAGCCACAACCGCGCTCGCGTAGCGGATTTCGCTGGCGTCAATTTAGGGCAGTGAACCCTTCATCGTCGGGAGACGTCGCGCGCTAATCGAGGTACGTCGTCGGGAGCCTCGCGATAATTATTAGGGCCTGTCTGGTTAAGGCTGCCACGTCTAAGCTTAGTCGCGTCACATAGCCTAACATTAGTCGCGCCACACTTTCTTAGACTTTTGATCTCCCACATCATAGACATATTTTCTTGCCACACTTTGTCACAAGTGTGGCGCTGATTTTGTTCGCCACACTTTTGTGGCTGCCTAACTTTGTCTAAGAGTAGTTGCGACAAAGTTAGGTGACAACCAAATAGGCCACCGTCTTCCATGAGGCCAGAGAACCACGTGGGACAGATCAATAGACCATTTTTTTCACCTATCCGTACGTGTAAATCGCATGGGCTAAATTATTAGTACATAGATTAATCACTGTACCACGTGTAAAACAAAATGACGACCACCACATGATCGTCGCGTCGGCGCGTCCGACGCTGGCATGCATGCATGCATGGGCGCGCGTGAACGGGCGGTGAGTTTGACGGTCATTAATTCATTTGGCTGCATGCGTGCACGCGCTGATCAGACTCGCTCGCTAATTAACTGGACGGTGCGTGATCAGTGTGTACTGTGCACGCTACCTACCTACCTACCTACGTGCCTGCAGACAAGCAGTGGCTGTAGATATCCTATCTGTTTAGTTAGTAGTATAATAATATACTGTACTCCCTAGCATATCTGAACAGTACGCTGCTGGTAGGTCGATCTGATCCAGTGTTGATACGACTGTCGGGGCCGGGGTTTTGGTTCTGCAGCATGTGAAGCACGTGATGCAATGGAGGCCATCATATCTTCATATGTAACATGGATAATTGGATATCTCTGCTCGTAGCTAGCCATCTACTATTCGCAGGGAGATCCGGGCTGCGCGTATCTTGCCGTGTCGCCCTTTTCTTTTACCTGTTAATGTAAATCACATCGGCTGAAAATTCGCTAAGCTAATTATGACTAATATCATGGTGGTCATGATGTGCAATAAGGCACGATCTAAAACTCCGCCACGAACCTCGTCGTGCCATGAGGGGAGAGAAAGGGAGAAAGAGAGCCAGCACCACTACTAGATTCGTGGACATTGTTACCGGTAAAGTCATGGAGAGGCAACATAGAGGTGGCTAAGGACGTGGCAGGGAGGTGCTGGCGATGGCGGTTCTTGGTGGGAGGATGCAATGGCGAGGAGGAGGAGAAGCATCTTGGTTGTGGGAGGATGCAATGGCGAGGCCAAGTGGCGGCTTTGGGTGTGGGAGGAGAGGTGGGAAAAGGTTGGGTGAGGGTTAGGGTATTATAAACAAAAGTTCATATGTGAAGTGATTAGTGAGAGATCTACTAAGAAATCTTGAGGTGCCCATGATGCAGCAATAGTTTGTTTCCTTGTATTTCCCATGTTGTTGCTTTTGTTTCCTTGTCCTCTTTTTTTTTTTTTTTTACTTTCTTCTCCCGGGTCTTTTGCATGTTCAACTTTCTATTTTTTTTTTCTGGCTCCCATCATGTGTCTGCCTTTCGCATTTCAGACCAGAGAAAAACTTAGATTAGAACTTTACATGAAAAAAGGCATTCCTAATTTTCACTCCGGCCGTACACATACACGTACGTACGCGCCAGCATGCAGCATGAACCAAACGGTATAGGGATCGAGCCGGACGCGCGTGTCGAGGAGCGTCCCGTCAGGGCGCGCGCGGGGTTAAATGCACGCCAACATTTCATGCGTTAATTTCCTCGCGGGGTTAAATGCGCGCGCGGGGTTAAATGCACGCCAACAGTAGCAACAATATGAACTTACCGTTCATTCGACGAAATTCCTAAATTAATTAAATCACGCGAATTTGAATTCGAGAGCTAGCTAGCGCTTTGATCTGATGTTGCGGTGCACTGTTATTTGACAATATGCCTCAAAAAAACTATGTAGGTCCACGTGTCATAGACAAGTAAATAGAGTATATTATCAATTTTCACTTAACTTTAGGGAATATTGTCAATTTTTCTTTTTGAAATCCGTATAGTACCCTCTGATCTTATCTGATCTTATCCGTATAGGGATAATCTAGGCCATGGCCCCCAAAACAAAAATATACATCAACTCTTTCTCTATATATATCTTCTAAAAGGTTATTTAGCATCCTGTGTCGGTTTGACATTAGTTGGTTGGCACCAACCATGTAGTCTCTCTCCTTATTAAATTGGGCTCCTTAATTAAAGGAGGTAATTCAATGAGATTAGCCTAAATAGAAAACCGTCCCAAGTTTTTTTTGATATGGCCATATTTATTCTCCATTCTTGTCCCTCTCCCCGTGGCTGCACGCGACGACGACTGGACGACCAGCTGGGCACTGGCGGTGCCTTAGCAACCTCAACATCCCCCCACCACGCGAAGCGGTGCTCCGGCGACCTCGTCCACTATGCACGCGCGGTGGTGCCCCGGCAACCTCGTCCTCCCCTCCATGCGCGCGCGGCGTCACCCCGGTGACCTCGTACACTCTCCAAGCACGGCGGCACCCCGGCAACCTCATCCTCCATACACATGCGGCGGCGCCCCAGCGACCTCATCCTCCCCTCCACGTGCGGCGTCGCCCCGGCCACCTCGTACACCCTCCATGAGCGGCGCCCCAGCGACTTCGTCCTCCATACTCACGCGGCAGCGCCCTGGCGACCTCATCTACCCTCCACGCGCGGCGGCATCCCGTCGACCTCATTGTCCTCTCCATGCATGGTGGCACCCCTGCGACCTTGTCGACCCTCCACACGCGGTGGCATCCCAGTGAACTCGTTTTGCCCTCCATGCGCCGTGCCATCTCGGCGACCTCGTCCACGTCTCCAGTGCGGCGGCGTCCTGGCGACCTCGTCCGCCCTCCATGCATAGCCCTGGCTTCTTTTGGACCGAAGATCCCGCCAGCTCTCCGGCTAGTATCCTACTTTACCATATGTTACTGACAAGTTACATGTAGTAACATACATATAACCATTTTTCCTTTTTTGATATACATAATTTTTTGTTTTATTGATTGTTACTAGTCAGTAAATTATTGTAATTATCGCTAATAACAATTTTTTTCATTTGATATATTTTCTCTATTTTATTGGTCATTACTAGCACGTAAAAATAATTATCTTTACATTGATCTGATTTGTAATAGATAGTAACAAGCATTAAACTCGATGAGACTGCTGCCATGAAAAAATATAAATTTACATGGCAGGATTGATCTTGTTTTATTCATAAAAATGTCAGCATCGTAAAGATGAAAATCATACGTCGATCGAATTCTCGAATCAAAATTTACAAAAAAACGAGAGAAAAAATACATTTGAATAGAGTAGTTAATACATCCCACGTTTTTAGGGATTTGGCCCATAAGAGGTGGTTTGCATGCGAAAGACGTGTTTATTTCGTTAGTAATCGATAGCAATTGTGTTTCTATAATGTATATGAACCAGTTCCATCCCAAATTGACCAGGACGCTAAATAGCTATTCAGAAGGTATATATATAGAGAGAAGGGAACGCCCACGCCGATCCTTAGGGCAGGCAGTAGTCTCTAAGCTCAATGCAATTTCTTGCTATGCTTCTAAGATTGGGGTCCGCATGCAACTATGCATGGTTAAATAAAAGTAGAATCAACCACGTGATCGAGGTAGATGACAAGTAGGCTATGAAATTTTTCTTGCTTGGAGGATGCGCTGAGGAGCAAACAATGCTTATATATAGCTAGGCTCCCTATAAGCTCAAGAGACACACACACTCTCTTAGAGCATCTCCAAAGGAGTTGCTAAATCTTAGCCCCTATATAGCAATATAGGTACTTTCTAGAAGTTTTAGGACTCAGATAGTTATAGACTCCAAGAACCATTACTAAACTAACCACTTCTTTGAAATATATGACACTCTTCTTAGAAATTTTAATGCGAACTTGGTTTTGGCTCTTGAAATTAATGGGTTACCAAATTCAGCTATTCCCTCTAGGTACCTAAAATGTTTTGAGACTTTTTGGATAGCAACCATCGTTGAGGTTGTTTTTTGAAGGAAAAACCTAAAGTTAGAGATAATCACTCATCTAAGGCTTCTTTAGGAGATGCTCTGAGATAGCTTTAGGGCACTCCCAATGCAGTCACGTCAGCCCTTAATTTCTATAGCTACCACTAGGAGTCTAGGATAGATTGATGAGATGAATGGTAAGGAGAGAGAGAGTATGATGATTTTTTATATAAGAAATGCCTTCTATCATATAAGAATATAAGCAGTATGTTGTTTCTATTTGGCTCATAAATTGAAACAATAAAAAGAACAAATCAATTACATACATAGCATTTGGATGTTTATATCTATTGATAATTCTATATTATATGGCATGTTTAGAAATCACATATAACGGCATGAAACAATGTGGTGAGAGTGTCCTTTAGATTGCTTTTGGTTCGGGGTTAGATTAAATGAGTTAGCTAATCTTAACCTAGCTGGATTAGCTTAAATCTAATTTAATCCAAGTTTTGTGTTTGACAACCAATCCAGTTAATTTGTACTGTTTGACTGAATTAGTGGGGTTAGTAGAGAGGGATTAAGTTATTCCACCTTCTGGCTAGGTTAGTAGGGTTAATTAACTTAATTCCGCTTAATCTAGAATTATTTTATGGATTAAACCCTTAACCAACACCTAAACCCTCAACCAAACTAGCCTTACGGTTCCACCGCGGATGCTCGTAATAATTAACTAACGTGGTCCACAAAGTCTGTGCCTATGTGGTCTTTTTTTTTTTCCAATAAAAAGCTGTCAACCACACGAGGATTATCAGCCTCGTGTGCATCCGCCACGTACACACGCAAATCATCGGGTCCCTAGTGTTTTTTTAGGTGAGTTTTCGTGCGTGCGGACGCGCTGCAGGCCCAGCCGCAGGCAGGCATCTCCAGCGTCTGCGTGCTGCACCCGCTGCCGACAATTACGTGGTGGGCTCGCTGGCGTGTTCCGGCGGTCGGCACCCGCCGCATCGTCGTCGTCCCACGGATCGAAGCTTCCCCCTAGTACAGGATAACCGGCTCAGAACCGTCTCCAGCAGTGAATAAGCGGCGGTGATAAGGAATCTTATCATTGCCGGTCAGAAAACCAGCAGTGATAAAGTAATATCACTGCCGGTTCATGGCAGGAACCGATAATGATAGATCTATATTTCTGCTGGTTTGTGGTGAAGGACTGACAATGATATGATGCTTGTCACTGCCAGCCATCACTGCCGGCTGTGTGTTAGAACCGGTAGCGATAAACCTTATTGCTGTCGGTTCTTACGGTCTTTATTTTTTTTTAGCGTGGGACTTAAAAACTGGTAGTGATAAGTTATCACTGCTATTTCTAAACGAACTAGCAGTGAAGAACCGGCACAGAAGGGGTGTTCTGTGGTGTCTGTGCCAGCAACGTTACGTGCCACGCGACCTTTGTATGTGCAGAGATGCGTGCGCGTTGTACGCGCGAACGCGATCTGCGCTGGATACGGCCTCCAGTCTGCTGCGTGCATGCGGCCACCAGCGGAATGTACATGATAGTTTACAGCATCTTCATCTAGGGGTTCACGTTCTGTCCCCCCAATCCCCGCAGGCCACGTAGATGGGTTCTACTGAATCAAACTTGTGATTGTTTTGGTTATTTATTTTAAATTCGAGATTCTAAGATTTTTGGCTTGTTTTAAGTATTTCTTATTGCCGAGCCATAGTAATTGCACCTATTAAAGAAACTAGAAGAATTATGCAACATGAAATACAAATTTTTGGTAATTTTGGGCGAAATCCCATCAGATTCAGTGAAAATTTAAAATCTAATATTTGAAACTGGAGCGGATTTAAACGAAATTTTGCTAGGGTTCACCAAAATTTCGAGCAAAATCTTCAAAATTCGGGATGAAACATCTAAATATTTGACACGTTCGAAAATCTTTGAAATTTCTAGCGCAATCTTTGAATTTTTGAGCGAAATCACCGAAATTTTAATATCAGAAATTTGAATTTGAAGCAATTCAAGATTTACGGCACCGATACCGTTCTAGCCCGAAATGTCGAAATCCCACAGGAATTGAAGCCCTGTCTTTATGGACGCCTTCTTGAGGTAAGTCTGCAAGATACAGTGTTACTATATCTATATATTCATGAATAAGTGGCGCTGTTATCAAATCTGGTTTTATAAAAACATGTACAATGGTCCATATCAGTTGTCTCTAACCCTTATCACGTAGGACAAAAAATGATGTGAATAAGAGAGAGAGTGCATAGAGAGTTGAGCCGTCTCTTAATCTAGAATCGACTCTAGCACAGGAACTAAGATAGGTTGTGTGTAGGAAGAAGCTGTCAATTCATAAATGAGCTGTCTATACCGTTGTATGGATTGTCTATAACGTTGTCTATAAATGACATGTCAACCTGTTATAAACAGCAGCTGTCTATACTATTGTACATGCCCTAAATGCACAATACAACAAATTGTCTCACTAATCGAGATAAAAAGTATTAAGTTTATTTCGGTGAGGTCATATTATAACGCAGCAGATAATTAATTCACATATACAAATTGCAGCTATTTTTACTGTTTCATAATATACTAAAATAGTAAACACGCCTTCGGCGCGTTGTGTCTGTGAAGTGACATCGCATATTGCAATAGACAGACAGTTCGACCAAATCTTGAACCTGTGCTAATCCTCTCTGATAGCCTTTTTTGAATAAAAAGTTCAAACTTTTATGGACCTTTTTGTTCAACAATGGTTTTTTTTTGCAAATTTTTTTGGAATTTTTTAAAAGCCTAGGAAAAAGAAAATAGAAGAGGAAAAAGAGAGCCAAAACGTTTATTAAATTTTAAAATTATTGTAATTGTAATTTTTTTTTGGAAAAATCCAAGTCTTTTAGGGGCTTCTTTGTGGATTCATGGTTCCATTTTTTGCAAAAAAATTTTTTTGGAATTTTTAAACAAGTAGGAGAGAAAAAAAGAAAGCGAGATTTTTTTAAAAGTTGAAAATTTTTAAATTTCAAAAAATTTTAAAAACATTCAAAGTTTTTATGGACCTTCTTTGTGCAGGCATGATTCCATTTTTGCAAACTTTCTATTTTTTTAGAATTTTTAAACGGCGTAGAAAAAGAAAATAGAAAAGAAAAAAGAAAGAAAAAGAAGGAGACAGGGAAGGTGCTTAAAATTTTCAAAAAGATCAACACTTTTTATGAACCTTCTTTATAGAGGCATGGTTCCATTTTTGTAACCTTTCTATTTTTTGAAATTTTTAAACGACATAGAAAAAAGAAAATAGAAAAGGAAAAAAGAAAGGAAAAGAAGAAAGCAGAGGAAGCAAGGCATTGGAAATGGGTCAACACTTTTTATGGGCCTTCTTTATGGAGGCATGGTTCCATTTTTGTAACCTTTCTATTTTTTGGAATTTTTAAACGGCGTAGAAAATAGAAAGGAAAAAAAGAAAGGAAAAGAAGAGGCAGAGGAAGCAAGGCACTGGAAATGGGGAGTGGCTGGGATTCGAACTCGGGTCACCGGCGTGAGATACAGCGGCAACAACCAGCCCGCCGAGCGGCACGCCTTGTGTTGGAGCGGCGGAAGGGCTTCTTCTATATATACTTTTGGATGGACGGCCCGATCTCATTTCGGCCGACGATCGGACAGCCAGCGTCTTGCAGCTGACGCGGTAGTATAAGGATGGCAGATCAATTCACGAAAACTGCAAGGACCTTTTTGCGAAAATGTCCGTGCTGGACGTCTGGATCCTACCGACCGTGTGATCCGACGGCGGAGGAAATCCGGGTGATGTGGCCAAATTTACAATGCAGCAATCTTTTGCTCTTTATATATATAGAAGATACACATTATATTCCTAATAGAGTTATTATTACCGTTTCGGTGAGGTCGATCATATCAATGCAACAGAGTTATGTAATGATGACATTATATTCGTAATATCTTGTGCGGAAAATTCCGCTAGTCGTATGAAACAACTTAGAGGCGGAGGGAGAGATGTACTAGAAAAAAAATAAAAAAATCGTAAAAGACATCACCGTAATTAGATCTTTGACGGCTTGAGCATGACTTGTATAATAAGATACAAGTCTAATAACTAATTCACCGACGACTTATTTCTAAAACTACTTACAAACAATTCAGCCGAGGCATTCTAAAAGCCACACACTTTAGCATCCTGAATTAGTTTCTCAAAAGGCTTTTTTACGAGATACATTAATGTAGGTAGTATATGACAAGTATATTTCACATTTGACCGTCCAATCGAAACGAAGGGTATTTTGGAATCTCACCCAAGCCACAGAAGGACAGGGAAGTCAAATTATTGTGTAATCCGTTACCCCTTCACTCTCGTGGATCCCATCGTCTCGTCTTCTCTAGCAGCGGCAGCCTTCCACGTGGCCCCATAAGACCTTCTCCAACCAACTCCCTTCCCCGCTCCCGTTCCCTCCGAATGGCAACGCGACCACGATGGGAGCGAACTTGGCGCTCCAAAGGCGTCCCTTCTCAATGAGCACGCTGACGGGATAGGAGAGAGGTTTCCTTCAGCTCCGGATCCTCTCTCCTTTCCCTTCAACGCGCTGCAAGAGGGTGGAGCCCGACGGTCGTTCGCTCGCGCACAAGGTTGGATCCGGGCAGCAGCCAGGGGGGCGGCAGTGGGATCCAATGGGAGCGAGGCAGGGCGTTCATCGATGCCGCGGTAGTCCAACGCGATTCGTCCTAGTCGTGGAGCGGCGGAGCCGATGCGATGATCGACACCAGCGGCGACAAGTAATTTTCATTGGCTCGCCTCGATGGGAAAGTGATCTGCAAGGTGGGGGATTCGTGGAATTGGTTGGATTCGAATTCAAATCAAACCAGATTTGGGTGGATTTGGGGTTGACTGAGGGTTTGTTGGGCGATTTGAAACGATCTAGATGTGGAGTTCGTCCTCACATCTTCGACGGTCCCGGACCGCCGCACCCTGGCACCGTCAAAGTGTGGCCGAACTTCCTTTACAGGGCCACCCCCATTGGCCGTCCTCTGCCGGCCCGGCTCGTGCTGCCAGTGCTGCCCCCCTTTCCGGCTGGCCACACTCGCGCGTGCAGCCAAGTCCCCCTCCCCGAGCTCTGCCACTGGCGCGTGCATGGCTGCCCCCCTTGCTGAGTGCCAGCAACGACGTCCGCCTCTCCTCTTTAGCTCAGATTAGTGAGCTATGTACGTCGAACAGATAATGGTAGATTTTTTCCCCAAAAATAAGAATGCTTATAGTTTGTCATCTTTGTGAAGCAATTTACTTAGAAATTAACAAACTTTGAATGCTTACAGGACAAAGCTTGAGCATTACTGATTTCACACACTTAGGACATATGGATCCTTCGTTGAATGTAGATCATTTCTGTTGATTGCTCAAGGTAGCGTATATAAAGAAGTTAGTGAGTCTATCAACTATGATGAATATATGTCGATTGGTGTGTAGATGGATGCCCCGTTAGTTGCCGCCATGTTGGCCAAGCTGCGCGAGCAGATAGATTTTGAGGCTACAACACTCAAGAAGGTGGTTGGCGACAACTTCTGTCCCGACGACTCACGAGCTGCCATTGATATGAACCGTGCGTTGATGGAAGTCGAGGCGATTGCCACACGGCTAGAGCATCTATCGCTGCAGACAGTCGGCCTCGTTGGGCTGACGACGAACCCAAATGAGATAGTTCATTCTTCAGCATCCTCACTGCGGCTATCATCGAAGATGATTCTTCCTATGACGTCGACCCCAATAATGTCATTCCGATGGACTATGTCAGCCCCGAGCACCGCACGTCCGAGGACTACTCGGACAAGAGCGATGATGGTTTTCTTGGGAGTCCAACTAATCTTGACATTTGGATCATTCGTAATGCTCGTATTAGTCTATCTCCACGTGTGTCTGCACGGGGTGGTCTACACAGCGATTGTAGTAGGGTTATATGTTGTAATAAACAAAATCGATGTCTTCAACCTATAGGACTCGGGTGTATTACTTTGAAACTCGTGTTATGCCATTATTCGGTTTGTACTTCAAGTTCAAATACCCATTATCTGTTATGTTTCATATGAAGCAATGTCTGACTTATACGGTTGAGGATGATCCCTGTGTTACATTCTAATCCATTACCTTATTTGTTGTCTTGATTTCGTAAGTTATTTCTACATTGTCTATGATTGATGACCTTTTTTACAATAGTGCGATTACTTTTCATTCATGTTGTCCAATTGAGATTTTTTTTACATTTATGTTGTATGCGAAATGAAATGCTGACATCCACGTATTTCTGAATATGCAGGGATTTCATAGATCCTTTTTTGAGAGTATGCTTGAGTAAGGAGTCCAGCGTCTGTCGTGGAGCGCTTTGGCCGGGTCGAGTGTCCCTTCGGGAGTCGAGGGCATAGGGCAGTTCTCCCCATACTCGGCTCCCGAATCGGTGCCTACTCCACCCTGTAGCGACCATCCCGTGGGGATGTCTTTGAATCCGAGCAGCACGGGTGGCAGCAAGAAAAAGAAGAAGGTTGCGCCGAAGACCGACAGGACTAAGTGATCAGCTGAAGAGGACGAGCTGCTTGTCTCGGCTTGGCTTAACTTCAGCCAGGACCCGATTGTTAGGACCGACTAGTTGTCGAATAGCTACTAGACGAGGATTTCGACATACGTGAAAAACCACAAGGAGGACTGGCTGGAGCGATCGCCCAAGGTATTGGTGAACCAATGGGCCCTAGTCAGTGAGGCAGTGAGCAAGTTCGCTGGGTACCTCAAAAAAACCGATGATCTCAACCAAAGTGGAACAACTGAACGTGATAGGATATGGTACTATGCAGTTATCCTTTTATTTCTTACATTTATTTTGTTCGCACATTTGACATATTGTTTCGTTCCTCCCATGTAACAATTGGTACAGATGGCTCACGTGGCGACAATGTACAAGAAAATCGAGGGCAAGCCATTTACTTTTAGCCACTGTTGGGTGCTTCTCTCACAGCACCCGAAGTGGGCCGCTCACCTTGTCAGCAAAAGGCAGAAGTCCCACATGGACGCTTCTCCTGCATCCAGTCCTGTGGGTTCTTAAGGTTTGCCATTCAATGTGGACTCTCAGGCTTCCTCCGATGAGCCTATGCCGATTGGGAGGAACGCAGCGAAGGTGGCTCGATCTCGGGGTGCTTTGTCCAGCAGGTCTCGTGGTACTGTCAGTGCTGGCCTGTACGTGACTCGGTTTGATGAATTGAATGTAACTAAGGCTGCTATGGTTATGTTGAAGTGCGAGCAGCTTGCTATAATTAAAGATGCCGAGGAGGAGAGGATCATGACGATTGATGCGGACCCTTGTACTAGACCACTCTGAGACTACTACAAGTGTGGGAATCCCTTTTTAAAAACCTTTTTTTGTAGATATAAGGATTTATAGACCCGTAATCATATTGGTCATGGTAAGCACTAATGTATTCCAAGTCTAATCTACAAGATATAATAATCACTCCGATCTCATTAGAATTACACCATTATAATCTGAGTCCATTATAATTGATGGTGTGCAGATTATTTCTCTGGTTGTGGGGATTTATAGCCTTTTAGAATGAACATGTGACCCCTTTTAACTCTGCCTTAATAATATATTAGATAGATCGATTAACAAATGAGTAAGTGTGGAAGATCAGATAGACCTGTTCCATGCGTGTGATCCCTCTCCAGCAAGATGTGTGTACCCTCTTGAAGCATGGTATTGTAGAATCTTGTGAGTTGTTTCAGGAACATAAGTACCTCATTGGATCTCAGCATATATTCATGGTAGGTTGTGGTGCTGGTTGAAGGTTATGATATGATACAATACAAATTTAGCAATATAATATTTACCATCTGACATAATCTTAATTGTCATCTGACACCCTTCTTGTTTCTGGCCTTTCTGACGTCTTAATTTAATCAGCTCGATCCTTTCTTTGTCCTTACAGAAAACTTCTCTACCTTGTGATGTTGTGAGCTATTATGAACACTTTATGCATCACATGCCTGTTGTTGAACTTGTATGTTTCTTCCCCATATGTTGTGTCTTTTTTGTGCCCACATGTCCTGAATACACACCATCCATGTGATGGTGGAAGTTGTTATCTATCATATGATTAACGTGGGAATTTCTAGTATTTTAGGATAAACATAAGAATTTCTAATATTATATATATGTGTTTTTGTGTTATAGATTCAGTTTACTATTTTGTTCTAGAATAAATTATACCGTCGATACATCAATTACTATTTTCTCCCTACATATATTATAATACCAAGACCAATAAGATGTAGTATAAAAATATTCTAAACGATTTAAGCTATTGGATGGATAAGAATGAAAGGCCCATATTAAGCTTAATGTACCATAAAAGACCCCTTCTCAAAACCATGAATTAAGCAGCTTCAAGAGCTCTTTCAAATAAGGCAAACCAAACAGCTTAGATCTACGAGTTCTCGAAGCTTAGCCTTGAAGCGATCTAGACGACTAGCCTTTTAGAACAGAGGCAAATCAATTAACTGAGGAGGCCATGCACGCAATGAGCTGGCGTCCTTCACAATCACAACACGCCATAGACGGCCGGGACAGATCGACGGCAGCAGCATGGAGTACGGGACAAGACAAAACGAGGAAACAACTCATCACCGATCATGTAGTACGGGGCAAGACAAAACGAGGAAACAACTCACCACCTTCTCCACGCACGCGCGCCTACATGTGGGGGGTTGGCTACCGCGCGACAAGCATGCATGCATGCATGGACCGCGCTACCATCTCGATCCACACGTACGTACGGTCGCCATCTATTTTTCAGCACGTTAATTTTGATCTCAATCTAGGCATCGTCTGAATAAACAGGATTATATATGTGTAATCCCTAGGTTTGGCTGAGAATTTAAATTTAAATTCCAATCGTCTCTAGGAAATGTCGGGGATTCTAGAGCATCTCTAGCAGCTTCTCTAAATTCGGATCTCTATATTCCCTTCTCTAAATTACTATTTGTTTCCTATATTTCCATCCTCTCCAGCAGAGTCTCTATCATCAAAAAGATATAAAAATAGGAGAGAGAATCTCTAAATATAGAGACTCGAAAAGAGAATATATAAATTTAGGAACTGACATAGAGACTCTGTTAGAGTGATATAGGGAGCGAGAGTCTCTAAATATAAAGAAGATTCTTTTTTAGAGACTCTGCTGATCATGCTCCTAGCTAGCAGAAAATGTTACTCCCAAACAAACCATTGGACCATATGGATGCCAAGGTTCTTTTGTTCCGACAACCATACCACAAGAGGGGTGTCTAATGATAAATGTTGTAACCCTAGGGTTTATCCCCAAGGGTATTATGGGCAAACATAATTATGGAGGCAATATAAAAGAGACACCCCTTGTATCAAAACAGAACTGGAATCAATAAAGAATACAACGCCTCTTGCCTCTCTACATACTGTGTTTATTATCTCTTGTGATTGTTTGATCGTCGATCATCGGGCGAGTAGACGACGTGATTCACAACACGTTATCAGCACGATCGTCTCCGGAAGCGGAATATACGAGCTACCTGCTACCTCGTCGTCTGCACCGACTCGACAATCTTGCATCTACGAGCAATCAGAGGTAATGAATCGATCCCGTAGATCGGTTTATATCGCATCCTATTGATAGAAGTTTCGATGATTTTCATCTAGTAGATTGAAACGTATACGCAAGAAGTACGATGTAGTACTAGTTAATCACGTCGTTGATCTGGTTAGTCGAAACGATTTTCATCTAGTACTCCGATATCGCAAGAAGTACTCGTATGCGAAGATGCACTTCTACCGCCCGGTTGGCCGTGCTTGTCACCTCCACCATCGTCATCGCGACGCGATGGCGTATTGTACCGCCATGCACGCTTCGGTCTCCAGCCGCGCCGCACGTCGTCCGCTAGCCCAGCGCCCGCCGCCATTCTTGACGCGCCTCAAGACGCACCGCCGCGCCTCGCCAGCGATTGCCGACGCTACGTCGCCAACCACGACCTCGCGCCGCTGGCGCGCCACAGACGTGATCAAGACCGCCATGATTTTTCCCCGCCGTTGAAGCTGCCCGAAGCTGCTACGAGCTACCGGACGTGCGCCGTGGGCGCAGTTTTCCCGCCGTGGAAGCCGCCCGAAGGAGCTGGTTCATACGCCGCCGCCGCCGGTTTGTAATATGAATAGTGGAACCCTAACGCAAGGGAACAACGGCGGCAAGGCAGCCCTAGCAGCCGAAAGGCCAAGAAGGAAGGCCAGCAAGGCAAAGGGTGGAGAATTGGGCCTGCGTGGGGAAGGAATTGGGCCCCTCCCCTTCTTGGGCCAGCCCGAGCGGGAAAAGAAAAAAAAGGGAAAAATGAGATGATTATTTATTCTGGAAACTCCCTCTCTAATAATAATAATAATAATAATAAAAAGGGATAGGTAAATTTGTTTATTGATTTATCACTGCTTATTCACTAAAAATTGCTTTATATTTAAACCTGCAGTTTTTATTAACAGCAAATTCATGTGAATTAAATATTTATCCTATTTGCTTGATAATTCGTCTAAGACCGGTAGTCTTGATTATTAATGCAATTTAGAGAATTCTAGAATATTTTCTTGCAAACCATCATTGTATATTTCCTGTAGTAAATATATAATTGTATATGTATGATATGCCTGACCTAAACAAGAGAGATTTCTCCCCTCTCGCTGTCGATGGGAGCAATTATTTGACCTGGGCTATGGATCTTCGGATCAACTTGGAAGCCCGCTCCCTTGGTGCTACGATTGTCCCTCCAGCAGAGGGCGCACCACCGCCCCTAATCGATCAGTACTCACCAAGACTACATGAGGCACCACATACACCCGGACCTGAAGTCCGAGTATATGATAGAGGACAACCCGCTGGCACTGTGGAACTCCCTGAGAAAGCGCTACAACCAGCATGTGCAGACTCTCCTGCCTGAGGCGCAGAGAGAGTGGACGGAACTCAAGTTCCAGGACTTTAAGTCCGTGGCTGGGTACAACTCTGCCCTCCATAGGGTCGTTGCCAAACTGAGGTTCTGTGAAAAACAGGTCTCAGATGAGGAAATGATGAACAAGACCCTAGGGACCTTCCACCCTTCTATGATGATACTCCAACGGCAGTATCGTCAGCGTAAGTTCACTCGCCACTCTGAGCTAATGCAAACTCTGCTGGAAGCAGAGAAGCACGATGAGATTCTTATGAAGAATCATCATGTTCGCCCTACGGAGTCGAAGGGTGTGCCAGAAGCACACGCCAATGCTCAGGGGTCCTCTGGTAGCCAGGGCCGTAAGCGGGGAAGAGGTGGAAAGGCGTCGTGGCAGAATCACGGTAGGCAGAAAAAGCAAGATAAGGGAAAGGCTGGTGGCAAAGGCAAGAAGGTTGTCCAGGAGAAGCCTCACGAGACCAAGTCACACCACGCTGGTAAGCCATGCTACAGGTGTGGTGGCAAGGGCCACTGGTCGCGAACTTGCCGTACCCCAAAGCACCTCGTGGAACTGTACCAGAAGTACATGAAGAAAGACAGCGAGAAAGAAAAGCTCAGATCAGAGGTACACGTCACTCAGTTGGAAAATCCTCTGGAAGAGAGAAGGGTGACAAACAGGAGGTCCCGCCAAGCCCGAAGATGAAGGACCCCACCTCTAATGATGAGGACAATCTTCTTGGTGTAGAACTGGAGGATTTATATGGAGATATGCAGTAGCTTGTAGCTGCATCTGCGTCATGACATTATCCCTACTTAGTTTGTGGTTTGCTTATGTTCCTGCAGAACATTTTTATTTATAAACTTGTAATAATTAGTCCTTTGTGTTCTATGTCTACAATAGTTCCTGAAGAACTTAATAACGTTATGGATTATTTATCACTGCTTTGATATGTTGATATTATGCATGCTCATGATACTTAAAAATATATCTTACTTGTGTGTATGTAATATATTCATATGACATAGAACTGCGTAGTGGCCAAATGGAGGAGGAACTTTGTCTGGTAGACAGTTGCACGACCAACACCATACTAAGGGAGATAAAGTACTTCCAAAACCTCCAGAAGAGGGATGGAAATATCCTGACGATTGCCGGTAGCAACGCGCGGATTGTGGGCTCCGGTAGGGCCGTGTTAACTCTCCCCATGGGCACAATGATCACCATCGAGGATGCTCTCTTGTACCCTGAATCGACTCGCACCTTGCTAAGTTTTAAGGACATCCGCATGAACGGCTTTTATATAGAAACCGATCATGAAGGTGGAACTGAATTCCTCCTGGTAACCTCTAAAGAGGGGTGTGAGAAGCAGGTGGTGGAGAAATTCCCCTCTTTTAGATCCGCCTATACTACACCTACATCAAGCCCTCTCTCATCTCTATGAAGGCTAAAATAACCACCCCGGACCGGTATATAGTCCGCATGACCGTCAGGGCATCCGGACCGAGTATGATGCAAAGAATAGTTAAAAATTCAGAGGCCATACCACGAAGGTATCTGATTTCCCAAAGCACGAAGCTTTTGTGTGCTCTGCATGCGCCAAAGGAAATTAATAATTAGACCCTCTCATGTTAAAGTCCAAAGTGAGTCCCAATTTCGGAGAGAATTCAGGGTGATATCTCATGGACCGATCCCGCCAAGAATAAAGCCCATTTAGGTATTTCATGGTGCTTATAGATGCTTCTACACGCTGGTCTCACGTATGCTGTTGTCTCACGAGAAACCATGCGTTTGCTAAGTTAATTGCCCAAGTAATTAAATTACAGGCCGACTTTCCTGAAGAAAGAATAAGGTCCATTAGGTTGGACAACGCCCGAGTTTAGCTCGAGGCGTTTAATGATTATTGTACGGCCATGGGCATAAGCGTAGAGCATTCCGTGCCTCATGTGCACACACGTAACGGCTTAAGCGAGTCACTTATAAAGAGGATCAAGTTAATAGCCAGACCTTTGCTACAGAATTGCAGGCTCCCCACCAGTAGTTGGGGACACGCGGTACTGCATGCCGCGGAATTAATAAAACTCAGGCCGACTGCATATCATAACACATCCGCTATGGAACTAGTGCGTGGACAACAACCAAGTATTTCCCATCTGCGTAAATTCGGCTGTGCTGTATATGTGCCGATCTCACCACCGCAGCGTACCACCATGGGACCACACCGGAAGTTGGGGGTCTATGTTGGGTTTGTATCTCCGTCGATTATTAAATACCTAGAGCCTATGACAGGTGACCTGCATAAGGCTAGGTACGCTGATTGTATTTTTGAAGAAGGCAGTTTCCCGGTATTAGGGGGGATGAAAAATACCACACTAAGGAATACCGGGAAATCGATTGGAATGCCACTGGCGTCTATGCCCTAGACCCGCGATTAAGGAAACCGAATCGAAGTTCAGCGTATAATAGATTTGCAACAAGTTGCAAATCGGCTGCCAGATGCTTTCACTGACCATAGAGGCGTAACTAAGTCGCATATACCTGCAGTAAATGCACCGGAGAGAGTGGAGGTACCCCTGAAGACCACTCACGCTCCTCTTGGTAGAAAAAGGGGAGCGATCTGGGTGCACCTGATTCGAGCATGCGGAGACGTCCGCATAAGCAAAGAATCGGTGCAGACTTATTACCCCTGGCAAGTGAGAACGAACGACCTGTAGTCGTGGATCGACTAGTAGTCGATAACCACCCTGAAGGTGGCGGGCACCCCGAAGGTGCGAAACCCAGTGACCATGCGCGCACCTCTCTAGGCGCTGGGAGAACGGAAGGGTCCAGTCCCGACGTGCTGGGAAATCACGCGGTGACGGATGATTTAAATGAGGAAATTTCCACAAACTATGTAAATTCAGGAGAATTATATAAAAGAAAATCCACTGTTGTCGACATATATTTTGCCTCTAAAATTGCTGAATCCTTAGATTTAGACCCAAAACCTAAGACCATGGCAGAGTGCCGGAAGCGCTCGGACTGGGCCAAATGGAAAGAAGCAATTGATTTGAATCAAGCGCCGCTAATAAAAAAAAAGGTGTTTGGCCCCATAGAGCCAACTCCCCCCAAAGTACTCCCCGTAGGAGCTAAGTGGGTATTCCTCCGGAAGAGGAATGAGCATCACCAGGTGGTGAGATACAAAGCGAGGCTAGTGACACAAGGGTTCACGCAGAGACCCGGTGTTGATTATGATGAAACATATTCTCCTGTTATGAGTGGAATTACCTTCCGATACTTAATATCTTTGGCAGCTTGTATGAATCTAAAAATACAGTTAATGGATGTTGTGACCGCATATTTATATGGGTCATTGGATTCAGAAATATACATGAGAGTCCCTGAAGGGCTGAAAATCCCGAATCAGGGAGATAGAAATTTGTATAGCATCAAGTTGAATAGATCGCTATATGGCCTAAAACAGTCCGGGAGAATGTGGTACAACCGACTGAGTGAATTCCTCCTGAAGAAGGGATACACAAATAATGATGATTGTCCTTGCGTGTTTACAAAGAAATCCCCGAGCGGATTTTGTATTATATCTGTATATGTTGATGATCTAAATATCATCAGCACGATAGAGGACATTGGTGAAGCTAACGCTATACCTGACAACGGAGTTTGAAATGAAAGATTTGGGTAAAACCAAGTTTTGTCTCGGCTTGCAGCTCGAGCATGTATCAGGAGGGATCTTTATGCACCAGACTTCCTATACCCAGAAGGTGTTAGAGAAGTTCAACATGAATAAGGCACACCCCTGAAAACCCCCATGGTGGTCTGTTCCCTAGAAGCGGATAAGGACCCTTTTAAGCCGAGAATAGATGATGAAGAGATTTTAGGGCCAGAAGTTCCCTATCTTAGCGCCATCAGCGCATTGATGTATCTGGCAAATTGTACTAGGCCTGATATCGCCTTCGCGGTAAATTTATTGGCTAGATCTGACTCCACACCAACCGTAAGACATTGGGCGGAGTAAAATCGTTCTTAGGTACCGCAAGGTACGCAGGATCTTGGATTTGTTCTATGGAAGGAACGAGTCCAAGAACATGGTGGGTTATCTTGATGCGGGTTATATGTCCGATCCAAGATAACGCTAAGTCTCGATCGGGTTTGTATATTTTTATGGTGGTACTGCGATTTCTTGAAAATCCTGTAAGCAAACATTGGTGGCTACGTTCACTAACCATTCTGAGATCATAGCCTTGTATGAAGCCGCCGAGAGGCGTTTGGTGAAAAGGATGGTAAACCACATCCGAAGTCATGTGGCATAGAAACCATCGATACCCCATTCCTATTTATGAGGATAATCTTTGCTTGTGTCATGCAAATGAAATCGGGTTATATTAAGAGCAATCTCACTAAGCATATTGCTCCTAAGTTGTTCTACCCTCACGAACTCCAGAAGAGCGGTGAGATCGAGGTAGTTCAAGTGAAGTCTAATAAAAATCTGGCAGATTTGTTCACTAAGGCATTACCCACCTCAACATTCCGGAAACTTGTTCACGGAATAGGTATGAGGCGATTTCATGAATTGTAGTGTTCAGGGGGAGACCCCTGAACAAAATTTATAAGTATCCTATAGATATCTGCATCCTGAAGATGTGCACGTCCTGAAGACGGAAATATTGTACTCTTTTTCCCTTATATGAGTTTTCCATGAAGTTTCTCATAATAAGGTTTTTAATGAGGCAATATCACAATGCAGCATGCGTGTGCAGTGTACTCTTTTCTCCAATCCTTTTTTTCCCATTGGATTTTTGGATGGAGTTTTTAATGAGGCATTGGCATATCGCGGTTTGCCCAAGGGAGAGTGTTGTAATCCTAGGGTTTATCCCCAAGGGTATTATGGGCAAACCTAATTATGGAGGCAATATAAAAGAGACACCCCTTGTACCAAAACAGATCTGGAATCAATAAAGAATACAACGCCTCTTGCCTCTCTACATACTGTGTTTATTATCTCTTGTGATTGTTTGATCGTCGATCATCGGACGAGTAGACGACGTGATTCACAACAATAAAGAACCGGTCCGATCCATGCATGCATGTGCCACTAGCCCAATTAATCATGCATCACTATCTCATACCTCCGGAGCCAGACTGGAACCATGTTTTTCATCCCACGGGCCAGACTCAAGCGTAGCAACAAGAAGCCAGTTGCATGCATCCATAGGATGCCCGGGATATATGCAGACAACCAAACATATCAATATTGAATTTGATCGGCATATACTTATACTAGTTAGTTACGGCGGAAAGGCTGAATTGAATGGCACGATGAATATGACACCACCTTCAAAGGCACCAGTTATATAAGAAAATGAAAAAGGGAAAGAATGTTGTTTAGCTTGAATTCAACCAAGTTTCCATATTTTTGAGTACATTGCACCATAAGTCCTTAAATCTGTCTTGCATTTCCGTTTAGGTCCAAAACTTGTTAAAATCGGATATTTGGATACACGAAGTTGTATTATTATTTCGATTAGGTGTAATGGGCTACCTAATCATCATAATACGTGGCCACGTGGCATCATAAATCCATTAAAAAATTAAATTCAAATTAAAAATTCTTAAAAATCTAAAACAATCCTAAAATTCTAAAAACCTTAAACTTCTTTAAAAAAATCTTGAAATCCATAAAAAACTTAACAATTTTCTACATAAGAACAGTTAACTATTATCTTCTTATCTTCTCCGGTGTCATGATCAATGGCAACATGAGAACTCACATGAGACATATCGGACTCCTTTTTAGATAAAGTGAAAGCCATATTAGAATTAGATGTATCCCACATATTTTTCAACACATCCATGAATTTATACATTATTTGCTTACATCATGCTCTCAATGAATCAACTTCATGTAACTATCCAGGTATCTGAATTAAATTATCCGGATACTTTCCATGGGTATCCGGACCTGTCGGATCCTGCCTGTCCCGTATCTGGACCAGGATCCGGATTATTTATCTGGATAATTATCCGGATCTGGATCCAGATTCGTCCGAATAGCAAAATGGCTACCATTTGACGTAGAATCCAAATACGGATTCGGTCGGATCCGGATAATACCCGGACCATTTTCACCCCTACTGACGTGTGTATCGGCGTTCAGTTACACCATATATGAGAGAGTATCTGCTCGATGACTTGACAGCCGAGGATAATGGAAATTAACCCACGTCGGTACATGAGTACGTACGTGCGCGCGTTCGACACATACAGACGATGCACATGCCAATTGTCATATTTGTCATGGGCACGAGTGCGTGTGCGTGTGCGTGTGCGTGTGCGTTCGTACGTCGCGTCGGCATGTTTGTCCCGACGACGCCAAGATGATCATATATCTCCATATCTTCCGTGGCCGATCGATCCATCGATTTTGGCTGCACGTACGCACTCACTCACTGATTGGCTGTACGTTACGTACGGTGGTAGATCTGCCTGATCCACTCATGCATGGCAGGCATGCATGCACGAGGCCATTCATTAGCGGCACTCTGATTTAATTTGTTTGTTACTCTCTCTCCATGTCACAGAAAAAGGCACAACATTTTAGATACGTTATAAGTCAAAGTTTAAAAATTATAAAAATCTTTTGAGCTATGTGAACTAGGTACATGTAAATCATGGATATAGATCTACCTTAAAAACCACTTCTATAATATCATACTTTTTTGGATTTTATAAATAAATTGTAATGATAATTAGCGATCATAGTTGCATTTTAAAGACTGTGTCGACGTCCAAAACATAAGTTTTTGTAATATGGAGAGAATATATTATATTATATACTCATATATCCGAACAGTATCTGCAGCTCCGAGCCATGCATGCATGCATCGATGGTTGATGCCAAGTGGGGGGATGGGGGAGGGGGTACGTATTAATTAACTCCTGCACGCACGTGATGCAATGGATTTGGATCATTTATTTACTCCACCTATTATATTATTTATATATCCGTGTAATTAACCTAGGTTTCGTAGATTAATGACGGTATATCACTTGTAAAAAAACAGATTAATCATGGCCGGGTACTAATGTACTACGTGGCAGCGTTTGTAGTACACGTACGTCGCGTCGGCGTGCGTCCGTGGACGCTGGCTGCATTCACGCATGCATGCATGGCGCGGCGCGCGCGGGCTGTGGGTTTGACTTGTCATTAATTCTTATGGGCTCGACTTTAATTTACAGAAATACTACACGCTACACGATTATTTACCGTTTCTACCACAAGCAATTGTATAGAAAAAAGGCCAAAAAATCCTCACTACCAGGGAACAGGCCTTCCATACCGGCCCATCAATCTCGGTTAGTACCACCAACTCGACTCAAGAATCCGGTTGAGCAGCTGAACGGTTGGGCGCCGCCGGCGCTGGGACCATTTAGTCGGTTAGTGTTACCAATGACGGTATATGAGTTTCAATTAAATGTCATCCGGCGGACAAAAATAAAAATGACAACACCTTCGGTCCGGTTGGTTCTACCAACCGACCGATAAGTCATCCCACGGCAACTAAAAATATTAAAACACCTTCTAGTCGGTTGGTACAACCAACCGATCGATAAGTCGACCTCCGGCCCGGTTGGTAGTTCCAACAGAGACGGATAAGCCTCGGCGCCTCAGCCTCGAGCTTTTAGGGCCTTCGGTCCGGTTGGTTAACCGACCGCAGTTTCGCTATCACTCGATTATCCGGTTTGGAAACCGAGACCGTAGCCTGTTCCCAACCGGGATAAAATCCCTGTTCCCTGGTAGTGCCTGCTCCACGCGGCTGGCTTCCTCACGTTGCACCTTTTTAGTGTGCGCTTCGCTTTCACACGCTTAAGCTGATCAGCTCCTATGTTTTGCGTCTCCCTATTGGTTTGCGCTGCTTGTGTCTGTGCTAGTGCGTGAGCTCCCACGGTAGTTCCCTATCACCATTCCCTCCCCTCCACTCCTCTGAATTCTCCAACTCCGAGCCACACCACGCCACCGACGATGGCCGCCGAGCCGCCGCCGCCACCGGATGGGCTTCTCACCGCCTTTCGGCCAGCATGGCACATCATCATCGCCTCCTTCGATCCCACGTAGGACGACGAGCTCCTCGTCCTCGACATCCTCTAGGCCTTCCTATTCGTCTCGGCCTCCGCCCACCCGCAGGCACCCGTCCTCTCCCTCGCCTTCCTCTCCAAGCTCCTCGACGCCGTCATCCCCTCTGACGCAGCCTTCCGCGACATCCTCGAATTTGCCCCATGTCGCCACGCTGTCTAGGTCGCCAGTCGAGCGCCTGGCAACCGATCTCCTCGACCGCTCCGTCAAGAGCCTCGATGTTCTCAATACGGTCTCCCTCACTCTCGCCTCGCTTGCGGTAGGGGTGAAAATGGTCGGGTAATACCCGACCCGTATCCGTACCCGGCGAAAATTTTATCCGAAAATTCGGATACGGATACGGGTATTTTTTTTGTCGGGTCGGATACGGGTAATTACCCGGATACTTTTATTTCAGATACGGGTCGGATACAGGACAGCAGATACTCGGTAAATACCTAGATTTTTGGGTCGGATACGGGTACCCGGATAATTTTGAAAATCGGGTACCCGAATAGTGCTGGGATTTCGGGCCGGGCCGTTCTGAACTGCAGCACAAATCAGTAAATAATTATTTTTTGAGGTCTTCCCGCACTTGTATGAATTTTTGTTCAACACGAAAGTTGTAGATAATTTCGAGACACATCTTTTTTGTGTTGACAACTTTTTCATTTGAGCAAATTATAAATTTATAAACAATTATTTAGCGTGCTGACTGCTTTAGGGCCAACGGTACCCGTACTGTAATTCCATATTTTCGATGTTTTACTCTGCTCGTATGAATTTTTATTCAGTACAAAAGTTGTAGAGAATTTCGAGACGCGTCTTTTTTGTGTTGACAAATTTTTCATCTGAGCAACGTATGAATTTATAAAAAAATTATTTAATGCTGCTGTTTTGTTGCCTGGCACGGCACGGCCCGATTCCCACCACTATACCCGGATACTATGTGCTATGTTGATCAAGTTTGTGGACTATTAATGTGAGTCATGTGAGATTTAGAACTAATATATATGGTGCTATATATATTGTATGGACTGCTATATGAAGATGTCCTATGTTGTATGGAACCTGTCAATTGTGATGTGCTAGTACTATGTTGTATGGTTTATGTTCTTTAACGCGTTAGTTCGACGGTATGTTTTGTATTATTTGTGTCGGTATATGCTTTGGTTGGATTATTTTTATCATAAATTATAATGTTACATAATTCACGTACTATCCGACTAAGTACCCGAGCATCCGTACAGCCCGCCTCAGATACTATCCGGCACCGCTTATAGATACCCGTTACCCATACCTGTATCCGTATCCGTACCCGATTTTTTAACAACCCGTACCTGATCCGTATTCGAGTAAAAATAATTAGGGTAGGATACGGGATCACCTACTATCCGACCGTATCCGACCCGTTTTCACCCCTACTCTGTGGTTCGTCCCACGTAGAGCTCACGCCGCCTCCTGCCTCCTCGGGCTGCCCTTCCACCACGCCTACTTCGCACACGCTCGCCGGGTTATCTCCACGCTATTCCCAGACGCGCCCTTCCAAGGTCGCCGCGCCGTCCCCTTCCTCCCGCACCCCGCGCTCCCTGTCCTTTAGCGTGTGCAAGAATTGGTTCGGGCGCCACGCCAAGACGCCATGGCGGGCGACATCGCGCGCCAGCAGTGGTGCTGCGGCGGCCTCCGCCGGTGCAAGTTGTGGGCTCGGGCTGGCCCTGTACTCCATGAGCTCGGTTCCTGTGTTCGCCATGTGGGTGCTGGTCGTGGCGGTGCCGTGCTTGGACCGGTCGTCCGTGGCTACCAACCCCTCCCCTCCCCCTCCCCCTCGGCAGGCCGTGGAGTGCACCGCGCACAAGCTGAACAACCTCCTCGAGGAGATCGCCGAGGAGGAAGAGATAGAGGTGGGCATCAGCGAGGAGAGTGCGGGGGAGGTCGTGGAGCGCGCCGAGGCTCTCGCGGCGGCATGTCGCGCTCTTGAGGAGGGCCTCGCCCCACTCGAGCGACAGGTGCGCGCCATGTTCCACTGCATCGTGGCCAACCACGGCGAGATTGTCCGGTGCATGCAGCAAAGCGTGCGCAGTGCCAGCGCCAATGCCGTGACGAGATTATCTAAGTTCTTTCCCCCCTGATTCACTCATGGTTTACCCCTGGTTCACCTATGGTTCACCCGTGGTTCACCCATGATTTACTGGTTCACCTATAATTTACCCACACTGGTTCACCCATGGTTCACTCTGGTTTACTCAAACTGATTCACCTATGGTTCACATTTATTTTGTCCTATTCTATACAGTAATTATGCCAAGGGACGGTATACCATCCCCTAGTGGCTTCCTTAATTTAAATCCCATATCCTACCACCTCGTTGCTTCAAGATTTGTTACTGTTCTCTCTCTTGTACGTTTCTAAAAACACTTTAAAAACTTCAAATTTTTGTAACAAAATTCCTCTCTCACTTCATTGATCTCTTTCTCCCTATCTTTCTTCCTCTTCGATCCTCCTCGCCCAAGCACGACAGCTAGACCTCTGACCACTGTGTCGCGCCCCGAAGACTTACTAGGGCGAGCTTGGAAACTATGGTGGCCGGATCTATCGATGTGGTGTTGGAAGGTCTAGTTGTCATGCTCAGGCTAGGGACGAGCACATGGACTGGGGAGAGGGAGATGAAGAGAAGGAAGAGAGAGGAGAAAGAGTAAGGAATTCATTACAATAATTTGAAAAAAAAGGTAGGTGTGTTTCTTTTTTAAAAAACCGTGCTGATCTCGAAGCATAACAATATGAGGATAGTGACCGATGATCGAATCTCCTTAGTCAAGCGTGGAAGTATTTTCTTATGGATTAATTAGATATATGCCATTATAAAGTTGTGACTTCATAGATAAGCCACTATAAAGCCCGAAATCGCCCCCATGGTATTATAAAATGTCAAGACTCACACATGTGTCATTGTAGACTTTCTTGCCCCTACTCTCTTCAAATTTATTGCATGTTTAGAGTGGGTTGGTTTAGGCTTAAAGTGCATGCCAAGCTAAATTTAAAAGCTAAATTCTTTGGCTTTTTTAGTCTAGTTTATTTAGGACACAACTATACACGGTACATCGTTACTATGCGTGTGAACGGCATAGAGTAGCGACAAAAAAACTAACGTCATCCGTAGAGCTCCGCGTATCATCCGCCTCCGAGCCATGCAGGCACGAGTCCCCCGCTTCCTAGTCTGCGCGCGGGCGCACACGCCGTCTTTCGGCGGCGACAAGGCCCCTTGCCGGGACCCCGAATCTGAGATCTGGTATTCCTCATGCATCACTAGTTCAGGATCAATTCTAGTGAGCACAAGTGACTTCATCAGTGGATATCATCACAGCACACCAAAAGAAAAGTACTAAATATAGCCTCCACTTATTACAAATAAGATCCAAATGCCACACAGGGCTAAATAACAAGTTCATCAAAGTAATTTTATTGTAGCTAATAATCAAATTAAATAAGATAGATGTCCCATCAAGAGCCATAGGCTTCTAACTGGGAAGCACGTCCAGCTACTCGCCTCTAGGTAGATCGTTCTCACACAACGGGGATGATTCTTCAACCTCTTGTCCTACCGGGATGAATAGGCAGCCCACAAACAAAGGTTTGCAAGAATGAGTATAGACGAATACTCAACAAATCCCACACAGTGGATTTATGCAATTCTATCCATTATATGCAAGCTTAGTACAAATGAATAGGTCACAAGGTTATGTTGCATAAACACATGCTAAACCAATATGGAGCAACACATGTCTCCCTCACGTAAAAACAACACATGCCAGTTCCATATCTCTCATTAATCAATATTAATTAAAACAAATCCAGGTAACATGCATGACTAAGCAAACTAGATACGACTATCAACCCACACGGCATCATCACTATCCAACTAAAATGATGACACATCTAGGTTACAAAGAGTAACAGGTAGTACAATATTTCAAATGATGTATATAATTCAAATTGGAGTAACTAAATTTCCAATAAAATAAATTAAACATAGCAATGCAATTCATAAATCAAATTCATTTTATTTGCAAATGGGATCAACATAATTAAGGACTATGTGTAACTTGCCTTGTTGCCACTCCCACTCTGGTCCTGTACCAAAGTCTTCTACTAGAACACCTTCGGAAGTACACGTTTCTACTCAAAAGAATAATACAAAAAATCCAAATAAATAAAACAATACAATAAAATATTTTGAAAAATCAAGAAAAATTCTTAAATAAATAGATCTTATTTTTCTGAATTTTTAGAGACTTGAATGGTAATTTTTGGACATCTGGATAAAAAGATATGAATTTTACAAGCTTTATCCTATTTATAAACTAATTAAACAACTTCCAGAATTTATTTTCAATTCAATATTTCACCGCGCACCGCTCTGACCAGTGGGACCCGCGTGCTAGCCTCATGGCCCACGGCGAACTCGGCCCATGCAGCCAACGCGCGTTCACTCTCTCTCAACCCCCCACTGACATGTAGACCCCACGTGTTAGTGTCTCTCTCTAACAGATCTGATCCTGAACCGATTTGATTCCCTCACTTTGTCCGACGACCACGAAGCAGCCACGTCGGAGCATTGCCCCGGCGACCTTGGCAGACGGCGCGCGGCGGCGCCCTCGCCGGCGATCCCGACCACCAAACTTCACGTTTTTGGGTTCTATAAAGAGCTCTTGCTCTCATGAACTTGATGGAACCATGACCCCTCGCTGGCGACCCTTGGTGACGAGCTACGATGGTGAAAAGTGGCGGCGATCCTACGGGATCATGCAACATTGTGCTACGGCCCTTCCCAAGCCCGCGAACCCTTGGTTGGCTTCAGCGTCCTTCGCTGGCGGCGGCGGTGTTCGGGTTCAACGGCGGTGACTCTCTAGTGCGCTTCTAACCTAGCCAAACGCACGGTGAACATCGCGGGAACAAAAGGATGCTACAGACCAAAAATCAGGGGCGAAGGCTTATCATCGACGGCACGATTGCTCACCGGAGCTCACGACCCTGATTTGCCCCCTTTGCAACTTCCGATGATCCCATTCCTCCTAGTCCTAATTGACGGTGGCGGTGGCTTGGATAATCCCTAGCGCCGCCGTCCCGACCCTTATATAGGGTCGAGGGGACCTAGGTTGGCATGGACGCCTAGGCCTGGCCCGTGGCGGCGCGGCCACCACATCCAACTTCGGCACGGTGTCAGGGAAGATGGCTGTGAGATCCGACGGTCATAGGTCCACCACATCGCCTCATCCAACGAATCAGGCACGCGCATACCCTTTCGATGTGTTTACACAAATCTGACAGCCCACAACATGCACGTGGTGAGGCCAACGGCCCAGATTGAGCGACGTCCCCTTTATCCCGAAAAAGGGTTAAACTATCTTTATCTATTTACATATTTATTGTTTAATGATCTTTATTTATTAAAATTACTAAATTACTTTAGAAAATTCTGGAAAAATTCTCAAAAATACTCTGGGGCATCTGGACCTTAGGAAAAATTTTATAAAGCACTGTTCACCATTATATTATTCTATTAAATTTTTTTAGTGCTCCATGTTAATTATAAAAATGATTTTTAGGGGTTTTTGATTTTGCGAAAAAGCGTAGCATGAATTTTCACTAATAATTAGGTTAAAACAAAATATTTGGGGCTTACCAAAAATCAGGATGTTACAAAAACGCTACGAGCTGGCCAATATGCTAACATGGACTGCCGTGTCACCCTTCCACGTGGCAATTATTTGAAAAAAAAACCTCTTAGACCCGCCCTATTTTCTACTCCCATGTACTTCTTCATTCCTTTCCCTTCTTTCTCTCTCTCTGGCTTCACATCCTCCCTTTGCAGCTCACCCTCCTCATGTAGCCACTGCCTATGCCTGTCGTCGCCTCCTTTCATCACGCCCCTTGTTGTGGAGCCCCAAGCATGAGCTTGTTCACAGTTGTCGCCGAATCGGGCGCCATGACATCCTTTTTCTTCTCTCCTTCTCCCCTCGTTAGGATGACGTCATTGAGGCGGCAAAGATGCCGCCGCAATGGCTCGGAAAGGTGAAGAAGGTGGAGAAGAGGAGCTTGTCAGGTTAGGCCTTTACTGTTGGATCTCAGGATCGAGAGGAGTCTACCCGCTACTCGGATAGGGGAGGTGCTTATTTCCGCTGCTCAGGCAGGGGAGGTGCTCATGTCCACTGCTCAGGCAGGGGAGGTAGATAGGCGCGGGGTTGACGCGGTGACCACAGATGGCGAGCTTCGAACGGTGGCCAACTTGCCAGATTGGGGATGCCATGGCTGGGCCCCTACACCTTCAACTCCTTTAGGCTGGCTGCCTCCTCCTTTCTTCTCCCCCTCTCCTCTTGCCACGATGCCGCCGGGGACGGCAGGAGACGCCGGTAAGGCGGAGCAGGGCCAGGGGGATAGAGGATGCCGCTACTGTCCGCCGAGGGGAGGGCACATGTTCTCTGACCGTCAGGGTAAGCGGGGTCGCTACTAGGAGGATCAAGGTCGCTGGCCACTGGGGAGGGGGAGCGGGGTCATCGCCAGGAGAGTGTGCCAGATCTGGCCATGGTTGTACTAGCTAACAGGGATCAGAGAAGGGGAGGACGGGACAGGGACGATGGCGGCTCGTGGCTGCAACACTAGTGACGACGATGGCCGGATCTCGCCGCCTCTTAGTCGGATCCTAGCTCGTCCTCGTGCCGTTTGAATAGATATCAACGAGAGAGAGGATGGGAGGCCGGAGAGTGAGAGAGAGAGAGAGAGAGAGAGAGAGAGATAAGGTGAAGGAGGGAAGAAGATCAAGATAGGAGCAGACAATAGGGAGGGTGGGTTTTTTTTGTAAATAATCACCACGTGGACAGGTGACATGGCAGTCCATGTCAGCATAATGGATAGCTCATGGCGTTTTGGACTTCACTTGAACAACTTTGTGTATCTAAATCTGTAGTTTTTTGGATTTGAGACCTATTTGAACACTCGGGGCAACTTTAAATACCAATTTACTCTTTTTTCATCAAACCATCTACTCCTGAAAGCCAATTCCCCCTCATATGGCTTATACTAAGAGGTGCACCCAAACCTAAAGTTATATGAAAAATACGCCACATAGATCTAGCGAACAGGCAATCAAAGAATAAGTATTGAATGGTCTCATTCTTATTACAAAAGCAATATTTTTGACTACCCTCCAAGACCTTTTTGCTAGATTATCTCTAGTAAGAATAACACCCCTCTCTAGATACCAAAGAAATATTTTTATCTTGACTGCTAATCAATCAATTTCAGATAATGGATTGTACTGAAAATTGTCATCTTTGCGAAGGTTCCAGCAGAATGTATCCCTATGTTGCCCAATATGGACATTCATAGCATTTACTAAGGTATGCCAATCAATAAGATTTTGTCCTACTAAGACCATTCAAAAAAATAGACAAAAGGAAAAATCATTGAAATCATGAGCTACTGTGGTATGTCCATCTATCGAAAAAAGATGAGGGTATCTATCGTGTAGTGTAACTAGGGATGTAAGCGGATCGGATACGGTTGGATAGCAGTGATATTGTATCCGTATCCATATTTATTTTTCAGATACGAATCGGATACGGATAGTATCGGATATGGATACGGACACGGATAGTATTGGATACGGACACAGATAGCTCTGATACGGACACGGATACTATAGGTTCGGATATTGTTCGGAACGGATAATTCCTCGGATAATATGCAAAATATAGACTTTCAAAGGAAGCGTCAAACATTTAAAGTACGCATAAATATTTAATACATAAGAAACATGCAATCTTGTAGACACTACTAGGGCGGTGTGATGAAGGCATGAAGCACCAGCACTCCAGTAGCCCAGCTAATTGGAACGGTTCGGCCTAAGGCCCTAAGCATCACCAAGTCCACCAGTGCGGTTCGCCCGAGCATCAGAAAGAGCAAGAGTACTGCATAAAAAAGTTTTTGAGCAAGAGTAGTACAAAGCGATTGAAACGGATCAGCCGATCATCAGAAAGCGAGATAAATGGCTAGTGGGTGGGCTTAACCTTGAGATGATTCGGATAATATCCATCAGATATTATCCGTATTTTTTTTCGGATACTATATCATGGATATTATCCGCATTATCCGTATCCGTATCCACATCCGCATCCGTATCCTAATATCCATATCCATATCCGTATCCGCAAAAAAACAGCCAGATATCCATATAAATATCCAAACCACTATCCGTATTGGTTCAGTCGGTCGGAAATTATCCGCTCCGTTTGCATCCCTAAGTGTAACCAAACCAACTGTCCTCCCGAAAATGAATCCATCCCTAAATGAAATGATCCCCATTGGAGGAACTCATTTTTAACCTCTATAATGCCTTTCAAAAAATGACAGTCTCTGCGATGCTACTTAACCTTAGTTAGAATTAATGCGACTCATAGGTATCAAGAGATCAAATGGTTGTTTTGCAATGTTTTAGCTAGACAATTTTGCAGTGCTTCTCACTACTACAGAATTGGGCATCACAACCGGTCCATCAGAAGCGGTTTGGTGCGAACCCGTTGTAATCTTCGTACTAGAACCGGTTCAGGCAACGGGCGGAGAGGGCTTTGAAGCGGTTTGAAACAAGAACCGCGTGTAAAGTCTCATTCTACAACCGGTTTGTGTCCCAAACCGGTTGTGGAGTTTTTTAACCGGTTTGAGACACAAACCGTTGTAAAAGGCAAGTTCTAGAAGCGGTTTGTCTCTCAAACCGGTTGTAGAACCATCCCGCCCAAATAAGATTTAAAACATCTTCTTCCTCCCCGAGGCGCGAGACTGTGAACGGAAGTGTTAACAGAAGGGCCGAGGTCTTGCTCAAGGGAGGTCTTGCCCAATTTTTCAATTGAGGTGATTTAGTTTGCAAATTAAGTGGTTCAAGGTTAGTAACGCCATGTTAACATCCTTCTCACCTAAGTATTGTTGTTTTTTTGCATTGGATGTGGAGAAATGTTGATTTGTTCTTTGTTGAAAAGTGTGTATTTGTTTGCTAGCTAGCTTCACCGGTGAAAAGTTTCTTTGCTTGTTTGCTAGCTACCTAACTTGTTTAAGAGCTAGCTTGATCATCTAATTTTAGGAGTTGATCTCAAAATGAAGTTGTTTGTTTTAGGATCCAAAATTTAACGATAAATTTTCTAGCTAGCTTGATCACCCTAATTTTAGGAACTAATTATTGGAGTATGAAATAAATATGGCAAAAATTAGAAGGAAAAAATAAAAAAGGTAGAAAGGAAAAATAATTAGTTAGATTTAGTTAAAAATTATAGAAGGATTAAAAAATAATTAAAAATGTAACAATTAGTTATTTATTTGTGCAATAAATGTGAAGGGTAAAAAATTTTAGTTAGGTTTAGTTAAAAATGTATAAAGATAAAAAAATTACAAAGGTAGAAAGGAAAAATAAATAGGTTCAAAATTGTAGAAGGAGAAGAAATAATTTTAAAAATGTAACAATTAGTTAGTTTTAGTTCAATAAATGTAGAAGGACAAAAAGAATTAGTGTAGGTGGATTTTTTGTTGCAAAAAAAAATATTGTCTTTAATTGTAGACCCAAGAAGAACAAAAGTAATTAGAAAGGTAGATCTCAAAGTGCTTGTGAGCTTTATATTTTGAAATGTAACTAAATTTTTTAATAAAATATAACTTGGTGTAGATGAACCGCAATGGATGTACAATGCGACCGCCGCTCAGAGAGTTCATTGATGGCGCGAGGGTTTTCGACGCATGGTTGCCTTCTTGCTGCGCAGTGACTACATATGTTGTCCGTGTGTAGACCGCAGAATGAGAAGGAGCACTCCCACCGATGGCGTGTTATGAACCATTTGATCATGAGAGGATTCATGCCAAACTATACTGTTGGACCAACCATGGTGAAGTTGAGGGATTAGCGGGTAGATGATGAAGACGACGAGGAAGAAGAAGAGGATTGAACAAGATCCGCACGCCCGAACAATCGTTTCGTGGAAGATACACTCGGAGAGTTTGGTGATGATGAGTGGACCAGATGTTTGCGTGGCGGAGAGGAGACTACACAGATGAAAGACAATTCGACAAGTTCCAACAAGATGTTAGAGGACCACAGACTCCTTTGTACCCAAAGCGTAGGCGGGGCTACAAAAAGTGCGCACCACACCGAACTAATGCAATGGAAGGCCACGAATGGTGTCTCGGATAAGGGATTCGATGAGTTGTTATCACTCATAAAGAAGTTGCTTCCAGGAAGATAACACTCTGCTGAATCTACATATGAAGCCAAGCAAGTCGTATGTCCTTTGGGATTAGAAGTACTGAAGATACACGCATGTCCTAACGATTGTATCCTCAGACGCAATGAGTACGAGGATTTTGATGTTTGTCCATTGTGCAAAGAATCGTTACAAGATGAAGCGTGACGACCTGTGAAATAGATGGGGAGCGATGAAGAAGAGACCTCCCGCTAAGGTGGTGTGGTATTTCCTCATCCCCGATTGAAGCGTCTGCTTGCTAACAAAGCGCATGCCCGATGATGCGCTGGCACAAAGAAGAGCGTGAAGGACGACGGATGCTTAGACATCCACCGATGGCTCCCAAAGGAGGAAAGTCGATCGAACATACCCGCACTTTGCGGATGAGGTGAGAAACATAAGGTTTGGGTTGAGTACGGATGGTATGAACTGCTCGGCGAGTTGAGCAAGAGCTATAGCACTTGGCCTGTTACACTATGTATCTATAACATTCCTCCTTGGTTGTGCATGAAGCGGAAGTACATATTGATGCCGTTGTTGATCCAAGGGCCCAAGCAACCCGGGAACGACATTGATGTCTATCTGAAACCATTGGTTGAAGATCTCGTAACATTGTGGGAAGATGGTGTACGGGTATGGGATGAGCACAAAAGACAATATTTCACCCTACGTGCATTGTTGTTTGTTACCATCAATGACCGGCTCGCGCTTGGTAACCTGTCCGCCTAACTATAAAGGATATAGAGCTGCGTGCAAGGCTTAGATGAAACGGACAGCATGTACCTCAAAACTCTCGGAAGGTTGTGTACATGGGCCACCGTGAGGTTTCTTCTTACAAGGCATCCGCTATGAAGAGAGGCAGGAATTTCAACGGAAACCGGACCTTCGTGCTAAGCCCGAGCATCGAAGTGGGCCGCGTGTGTTTGCTATGGTCAAGGATCCGAAAGTAGTTTTTGGAAAGGGTCTGGGAGAAAATCTATACCGAATGAGGAAGGTCAAGCACCCATGTGGAAGAAGAAGTCAATATTTTGGGACTTGCCTTATTGGGAAGTTTTGGAGGTCCGTCACTCACTTGACTTCATGCACATCACGAAGAATGTTTGCGTGAACTGTTAGGATACTTAGATATGTACGGCAAATCGAAAGATACACCGCAAGGTCGGAGGGATCTAAAACATTTGGAACCGAGGAACGATCTACATCCGTAAAAGACAGCAAAGGACAACATTATCTACATCCTGCGAGCTACACTCTAAGCAAAGAAGAAAAAAAAGCATGATAGAGTGCTTGAACAAGGTGAAGGTCCTTCCGGATACTCCTCGAATGTAAAGAGACTCATAAACATGAAAGAGAATAAAATCGCCCACCGAAATCCCATGACTGCCTTGTGTTGATGATACGCTTGTTCCCAAATGGTCGTGAGAGGTATTTTGCCCGAGTGGGTCCGGGGACAATCACAAAGTCGTGTTCCTTTTTCAATGCGGTTTCACAAAAGGTTATTGATCCGATAAACTAAGTAAGCTACAGGATGACGTGGTACAAAGTGTGGTTAGCCTTGAGATGATCTTTCCTCCTGCATTCTTTGATATTATGGTTCATCTCACTCGCTCACATTGTCAAGGAGATAGGTATTCTCGGGCGTGTTTCTACACAACATGTTTCCTTCGAGAGGTACATGAGTGTCCTAAAGAGGTATGTCCAGAATCGATCTCATCCGGAAGGATGCATAGCCGAGGGTATGGCATGAGGAGGTGATTGAGTTCGTGTGGATTACATTAATGATCTAAATCCGATTGGTGTCCCTATATCACGCCATGAGGGAGGCTCGGGGAAAGGGACACTAGGTCGGAAAGCACTTGCATACAAAGATCTTCTTACTTTTAAACAAGCACATTTCACTGCTCAAACACCCATCAGAGTGGCCCCTTATGTCCTTCAAAGACAAGAGTATTCTATGCCGCGAATTCCTGTGAAGGTCGAGGATTGATAACACCGAGGCACATGGATTCATTCGCACTTGGTTACAAAACTACATCCTTTCGAAGGGTCTCGACAATGAACAGTTGTAACGCCTGGCTCGGGGACCATCTAGTGAAATCGTGATATTCAAGGGGTACGAGATAAATGGTTACACATTTTACACGAAATCGAGGATAAGATGAGCACGAACGTAACAAGCAAGGCGTCCGTATAGACGCCATGACAACACCGGCAAGGTGGACACATATTATGGTTTCATAGAAGAGATATGGGAGCTTGACTATGGACCTTGAAGGTCCTCTATTCAAGTGCCAATGGGTTAAACCGAGTTCAAGCGGCGTGAAGATCGACAAATATGGCATGACAACCGTAGACCTCACACAAGTAGGCTATAGCGCGAACCATTCGTTTCGCCAATGATGTCGACAAGTCTTCACGTAATGGACATGTCAACCAAACCTAAGAAGCGTATGATAAGCCAAAGCGACACGTGGTACTTCAAGGCAAACGAAGGATTGTCGGAGTTGAGGACGCCCGCAGACGAGGAAGAGTATAGTCGATTCGACGAGCTCTCTCCTTTTGCGGTGGATGTCGACATAAGTGTCCTGAATGACACAGATGTCGATGTTCAGATATACGCCTATGATCATAACGAAGGCACACTTGTAAAGACAAAGTATGTTACTAGTTAAGATGTGCTCTGTATGAAACTTGTATATTTGAAGCATATATATAGAAATTAAGCCCTCAAATTTTATACATTATAATGAAATATGAAACACAAGAATCGAAATTTTAAACATTTTTAAAAATATGAAACACAATTATTGAAATTTTAAACATTTTTAAAAATATGAAACACAATTACTGAAATTTTAAACATTTTTAAAAATATGAAACACAATTATGAAATTTTAAACATTTTTAAAAATATGAAACTCAATTATTGAAATTTTAAACATTTTTAAAAAATATGAAACTCAATTATGAAATTTTAAACATTTTTAAAAAATATGAAACACAATTATGAAATTTTAAACATTTGTAAAAAATATGAAACACAAGTAATCTTGAAAATTTAAACATTATAATCAAATATGAAAGCAATAATCAAATTTTAAACATCTCAATAGTCATTAAATAAAAAGGAGAAAAGCCCTCTAGAAGCGGTTCAGTAATACAAACCCCTTGCGTAAGGTAACCTCTACAAGCGGTTTGTATTACTTAACCCTTAGAAGGAACCTCTACAAGCGGTTCAGAATACTGAACCCCTTGTAGAAGGTGACCAAACAGAGTCGAAGACATTCTCCACCCTCTACAAGCGGTTCAGAATACTGAACCCTTGTAGAAGGTAACCTCTCACAAGCGGTTCGAATACGAACCCCTTGTAGAAGGCCACCAAACAGGGCACGTGGGACAATCCGGATAGCCTTTACAAGCGAAGCCAGATATTTAACCCCTTAGAAGTGACCTCTACAAAGGGTTGGGACTACAAACCGCTTGTAGAGGGCTCCTTACAAGGGGTTCGCTTTCTTAACCGCTTTAGAGGGTCTATCCTATATATTTCAGCTCGCCTTCCTCGCTTACATCTCCCCAAAATTTTTCTAAGTCCCGAGCCGTCCTGGCCAGACTGATCTGTCTGCTCCGCCAGATCTCCGCCGAGCCCCGCGCGCCGACGCCTCCTCCACGTCTGCTGCTGTCGCCGCCAGATCTCTCCGCCGAGATCCCACGTCGCGCCGCCGGCTCTTCTGCCGCCGTCTTGCCTCTCGTCGGCAACGCCTCACCACGCTGCAGGCCGGGCGTCGTCGCCTCACCGCCGGACCTCCACGCACTGGCCGACCTCTCGACAGGCCCGCGCCCTAATCCCGGAGGACCTAGGTTGCCCACGCCCACGACGCACTCTGCCTCTGTTTCATGTGTGCACACAGGTGTTCGATGAATCGTCCCAACGGGAAATTGAGAGAGATAGGAAGAGATAGGGAGGGAGCTAGAGAGAGAGAGCTAGGGAGAGATAGGGAGGGCTAGAGAGAGAGAGAGCTAGGGAGAGATAGGGAGGGAGCTAGAGAGAGAGCTAGAGAGATAGCTAGGGAGGGAGCTAGAGAGAGAGAGCTAGGGAGAGATAGGGAGGGAGCTAGAGAGAGAGAGAGCTAGGGAGAGATAGGGAGGAGCTAGAGAGAGAGAGCTAGAGATAGGGAGGGAGCTAGAGAGAGCTAGAGAGATAGCTAGGGAGGGAGCTAGAGAGAGAGAGAGCTAGGGAGAGATAGGGAGGGAGCTAGAGAGAGAGAGCTAGGGAGAGATAGGGAGGGAGCTAGAGAGAGAGCTAGAGAGAGATAGGGAGGGAGCTAGAGAGAGAGAGAGCTAGGGAGAGATAGGGAGGGAGCTAGAGAGAGATAGGGAGAGACCTAGAGAGAGAGGGAGAGATAGAGAGGGAGCTAGAGAGAGAGAGCTAGAGAGAGATAGGGAGAGAGCTAGAGAGAGCTAGGAGAGATAGGGAGGAGCTAGAGAGAGATAGGGAGAGACCTAGAGAGAGAGGGAGAGATAGAGAGGAGCT
The DNA here is from genome assembly GCA_036346145.1 of Olyra latifolia. Classification (NCBI taxonomy): domain Eukaryota; kingdom Viridiplantae; phylum Streptophyta; class Magnoliopsida; order Poales; family Poaceae; genus Olyra; species Olyra latifolia. Next base: position 19,625,695 of record CM070533.1, read on the forward strand.
AGAGAGAGATAGGGAGCACTTTGGACCATACATATAGATTCGTTTCGAGAAGCACTTCTATAATATCATATTTTATGCCGTTTATCCAAAAAGTACAAATATAATTAGTGATCAAAGTTGTATTTCAAAAACCGTGTCAATAGACATCACGTAAGTTTTAAGAACCGCAGGTAGTATCTCACAACGAAAAAAACCATCAAATTTCATCTGCACAAGTTGCGATCAGTTCATCTGCACAAGTTGCGATCAGTTCATCTGTCTATGCTTTCTTTTTATCATGTGCACAAGTTGCGATCAGTTCTTAACATTGTTTCGCAATTATGATATATAGATGGAGCAACCAGGCAATGCCAACGATATTTTCGATGAGAATCAGTTCATCCTCGACTCAATCGCGGAGGGTAGCATCAGAGAATACGATGAAGGTGACGCTAACGCTGCTGCTGATGAGGCTGTGAACCAAGGCGACGGTAATGCTACTACCTTGTGTTCGGTGATGCCGTGGACACTTTGGGGGGCCGAGGTAATGCCACAATAATGCCCCGTACACGCCGCCTTTCGAGCAATCTAAACACACTCATATTTTTCAGTAATTTAAGCAGGTACATCGAGCAACCAATCGGGCGAGGACCTAACAAGAAGCCGTCGCAAAGCATGTATTTACCGATGTTAATTCCGACGGATGCCGATTGCCCTCTTTCAAAGAATTGGGCCATTCAACAACGCTTGTGGTTTCCATGTAAGGGACCACGCCCCAATTAGCATCCAGAATGGGTGAAGTCCTCAAGCTACCAAGGAGCTATTGTGGGATGATATTAAGGACAATTTCAAATTTCAAGGGTTCAAGACAAAGTAAAGAAATACACTTTGAAAAAGATGGCAACCGATTTAGGTCTTGGAAGACGTCTCTAAATGCCAAGTATGTGCGTAAAGGTGAAAGGCCCGACTTCAATCTATTTCCTAAGCGGCCGATCACCGGAAGCGTTTGAGGAATACAAGCCGTTAGCTCAAGGCCAAGCCGCGAGCCAAAAGAACAAGATAAATGCACGAAGAAGAAGTACCATCACCATCTCGGCCGGTGGTTACATCAATGCTATACCGAAATGGGAGAAGCGGAGGAAGAATTATTGGCCAAGGATGCACCACCGCCATCGCTGATCGGGAATTTCGCTGCGAAATTGGTTCATGGCTCACGGGGGCCCTTGCAGATGATGGCGGCTTGGTGATGGCACCGGAGTGCAGATGTTGGGCAAAGGATCGTACAAGCCGCTCAACAGCCTCGGTCAGTTCCTTAGTGATGAGATAGGAGAATGACGAGTGACACATGCCTCCAAAACCCGGAGCACCGGGACGGACAAGAGGTATTGGCTCGTCGACGCCATGGAAGCACGGATTCGCAAAGGATTCCCAAACGCGTCTGAGCCGAGCAAGAAGCAAAACCAGAGAGCTATACAAATACAGACCAATTGGAAAGGGAGCTAAGAGCTACCTGTGCTAGCATCGGCGACATAGTTGCTCAACAAGGCAGATAGCCCTCAAAGAAGCTTCAGGAACAGTCCGAGCAACCGCCAGATGCCATGATCGGCCACAGCCTCACATGCGGGCGGAGCAGTATGCTGTCGCCCACCGCGGCACTGATGGGGATGACCTCGCCATTTTCCGAGGATCTACATCAAGGTTCGCCGCCATGTGAGCTACATGTCCAGCGCGAAACCTCTCTATAAAGGTGGCTTACGGCATGGCGTTCCCAAGAGAGCCGGGCCGACATTTCATTGCACGAGATACCCCGGTTACTCGAAAGTCGCCGTGGAGGAGGTGTTAAGCGGATTTGAAGATCTTATGCTCGATATTGCTGGAGGCGATGAGGTGGCCAAGCTTGGACAGCCCTCCACGGTATCATCCTCTGCTAAAACGGTACATCATGTTTGCAGATGGCGTGGAGGTGTCATCTCCACCGCGAGACATCGAGCAATTGAGCCAGTGGAGGAAGCTCGCCTCCACAACGACAAACCATGCCTCCTCCAATGTCACCTCCACGCAATGCCTCGCCGCCAATACAGAGTACTCTGCTCCACCACCGCTCCACGCAGGCCCAACTCCACCAAAGACCTCCAACAAAAACGAACCCCCAAGGAAAAGCACGCCCACCATCTCCTCCGCGAAAGAAGCTTCAAATAAGAAGGAGCCATCCTCCTCCCTGTAAGGGCCACCACCGATCAACAAGGTCAAAGGAACCTTCAAAAGGGCATATGATATGACGGACGAGGAGACAAGCAAAGTTGTTGCTGCAGGTTGTTGCACACTTCGCACCTAAGGTGCGGCCAAGCAAGCAATTGACCGAAAAGCTTCAAAACACTTCGCGACATCCCATGCGGCGCCATCGCCACTGACGCCGAGACCACGACCGGACAATAGTAAAGGCTACACGAAGTCTAAACGGGCTAAGGCAGAGGCAAAGAAAGAAGAAGAAAGAGCAAGAACGGCTTGAACAATTCATGAAAGAGGCAAACCTCGGTTCTGCAAATGAAGCTCTTGGATTAACAGATGATATCCCAATGGCGAAGTGAGATGGCAATATAAGTTGGGCCGGAGTTGGTTAACCCTAAAACCATAAAGGATTTACCAACCAAGATGCGGCAATTTCATGAATGGTACATGGTAGAGTCCGCCAAGAAAGAAATATGTTCCTCCGTATCACAAACGAACATTTCTATCGGGGACAACCAAATATGGCTAGAATTCAAGACTTCTACCGTTTACCATCAGACGTCATCAACGTGTCTCTCATGAGCTTTGGTGTCTGTAAGTGTCGCTAATAAGTTTACCATGTGCTTCCTCGTGCGTAAAGTTGCAACTCTAATAGTTTTTCCATTTCTATGTAGAATGGAGATACAACGATTGAGAAGATGGGTGACTTCAACATCGGCTTCATAGACCCAGAGATTGTCAACGAGGTCGTCATCGGATACTGACCCAAAGGTTGTTGACGAGTACATTCGGATGCACTCTTAGCACAAAGACTACAAACCATACATACTTTTGCCCTTCAACTTCGAAAGCACGATATATCCGCTCTCACAACCTCTCATTCCTAGCTTTTTAAAGCATACATAATATGACTAATTACATATATATGTTGAATATATTAATAGGTTTCATGGGTCCTTCTTGCTATCATGCTTGATAATAGCAAGATCATTGTTCAAGACTCAAAAAGGAAACCACAGAAAAATATCAATATATCATTGACGCGCTAAATCGGTATGGTATATATTATTTTATAAGATGGTTTCCTTATTCTATTGAAATGCCTAGCTATTTAATTAATTCAAACTCTAATAATTACTATTCATGTATTAACGCATCACAGGGCATTCGCAAAGTTCGAAAGAAGCATAAAGGAGCTTTCAAGAACGAATTCACAAATTCAATTAAGCACTCGAGTGCGTAATAAAGCATACTAATTAATTCATATTCTTTATTGATAGTTTTTCATCTCAATAGTTGTATTCTTTTTAAATTTCATCATAGGTTATACAACAAACGGCCGAAACAACTTATGTGGCTATTATGTGTGCCACTACATGCAAAATCTTTGCCACGGTGATGTGCCCAAAATAGACGCGAGGTGCGTGTATGTCAAAAATACCAAAGTAATGATGCATCGAAATTAATGATGCATCTCAATTTCTTAGTACTTACAATTTACGTGTTCATAGATTTATTTATTTCCTATTTTGGCAGCCTTACCTCGGTGTGCAAGGTGTGATCCCGCCTCACGGGTTGCGAGCAATTCAAGAACAACTTATCGGCTTCATTGTCGATTTAGATTATATCAACCAAAGGCGAGTTCCACACAAAGGGATGGAGAGATTGTCCTTCTCTAAGGACAGGTGAAATATCGGAATCATCGAAGGCCACACATAGCGATGCAGCAACAAATGACCTCAAGATTCACCCTTGTACTCTTGAAATGTATAAACATTGCTTTGATCGGTGCATGTGCTCCTTATTTCATGTATGTACATATTTTTAATTCATTCGTATTATTGTGTAAATGAACTTAATTGTGGTTGTGTGAATGATCGAGTACACATCATATTATATTTTTAATTGTGAAAAATATTGTAGTTGTATTTAATTTTATTGTCAAACTTCATATTGAAAACCCCCTCGTAACATATTCTATATTGAATATAATTTACGCTCGGCCTCTCCACAAGCGGTTGGTAACTCCAACCGCCAGGAGAGGCCACACGTGGCGCCTCCTTGTCGCCACGAGGCTCTTCAAGCGGTTCGTATGTCCAACCGCTTGTGGAGGGCACACGTGGCGAGGGATGCGCCTCTGAGGCTCTCCACAAGCGGTTCGTAAGTCCAACCGCCAGGAGATGGCACGTGGCGCCTCCGCTGGTGAGAGGGTCTCCAAGCGGTTCGTAATCTGAACCGCTTGTAGAGAGCACCCATGTGGCGCCCACCACCGCCAGGAGCGCTCAACCGCTTGTGGTGTCGTATCACAACCGGTTAGGGAACCGCGAGTGTTACCCGGAGGGTATCACTCGCGGTTGCCTACAACCGGTTCCAAAACCGGTTCTAAAACCTGTTTCGAACCGGTTGTAGTAACCGGTTCCCTGGTAGTGTCTCCTGTTTCATGCATATATGCTAATTGTTGCCACAAATTTTTTTTTTTAAAAAAAAAAGCGACGTGCATATATGCATTCTCGTGGAAATCAAATTGTTGGGAAAAAAAAAAACTGTGTCTATGATCGATATACGGCCAGGCAATATGCTAACAAAGTATGCCACGCCACAAGTGAATCAACGAAGCAGAGTAGGTTAATGAAGTCAAACACCACGCTACATATCCTCCCTCCGTTCTTAATTTTTTGTCATTTTAGACATTGACATGGTTCTATAAAACTTTGACCACTAATTATTATTACAATTTATTTAAAAAACAACAAAATTACAATATTACATAATTAACTTCATATATCCAACGAAGATATTTAAAAAGAAAAATTCTATTTTGCAGCCTTGGCCTAGATAACCCCTGACCTAAAAGCCAGTTATTTATGCGGTTTTGATAAAACAGGTTTACCTTAGCCCCTAAACTATAGCAATTCATCTATTTAAGCCCTGATCCGCAATATAATAACATTAGTTTTATAGTTTGGGTGTGAATAGGGTGGAAACTAAAAGTGGCAAGAAAGAGTGTCTAGTTATTTTACGTATTCGTAGGTCAAATAACACAATACTTAGTATCGCAAGTCAAGGAGTTAAGTAGACGATTATAATAGTTCAGGCGTTAAAGTAGACTTTTATATAAAAACTACCTTCAAAACTATCTTAGGGGGTTATTTAGATAGTATTACAAATTTGAGGATAGAATACCTGGTTTTTTTAGGTTATAGGGTTATCTAGACGAAGCCTTATACTTGAGAGTGTGAAGTAGACATTTTACAATTTAAAAAGATTTTCATCGAAAAAGTTAGCCTCACACATCTATTAGATGTCAAATATTTAGGACTAGAGAGATTGAGTACGTGATGGTCAAAGCTGAACCACCTGTACATGTGTTTCCAGACACCTTCAGGGCCATTGCGTTGTGCTCCAAGATCCATGTGCCCACCTCACTTCCCTCTCACCATATTTTACAAAATAGACCATCCTATTTTAAATGCTTGCATGAAAGTACCTCTACTCTCTTCCCTGGCCTCAACCACCGCGCCTATTGCCCGCTCCATGCCATCGACCCACCCTGACCACCTTTGCCATGGTCTAGGGTGATTGGGATGATGCGCGGTGGTCGGGGCTAAGGGAGGTTGGGAGTTTCGCTGAGTAGAACCATGAAGAGAGAATAGAAAAAGACTTTCATACAAGAATCTAAAAGTTGAGGGGGATTTTTTTTTCAAAATGGGATAAGAGAGAGGGAGAGGTGGACATATTGATCTCAGAGCATGATCGGTCTTTTATGTAGCTAGACATAAACCAAATTCATTCTTGGCAAAACATAACCAACCAGTGATGCATGCACCTAGGAAGCGGATTCCGCACCTATATGTGGTTCTTGCTCTGAGCTCCGTGCGCTACCTCCACTACCTCTTTCATGTGTTTTTGCAAAAATAAAAAACTCCAAAAGTTCAAATTCTTACACTCGGACCTTCTTCTTCCTCTCTATCTCCTCTCTCCCACCAGACCTGGCGCCGTTGGGTCCTTCTCATGCCGCCCCCAGCCCCTAGGAGTGACCATGGCGATGCCAAGTGCATCAGCACACACGCCCCTATCTGCCATGCTACGCCGGCACTGACTTAATGTGATGCACCTTGCCTCACTGCTACCATCGCACCCCTAGGGTCCGACCAAGACAACACTGGCGAGCTACCATCGGGTCACCCTGACCCACCACTCAATGTCGTGCCATGTCTCTTCTCACCACCGTTGCTATGCCCCCGTGTTGAGCCACATTGTGTGATAACCAAGTCATGTTGCGCCACCTTGCCTTGCCACCTCGAGACTACCGAGCCCGCCTAGCATGACAACGGCATGGTCAGGGCCAGGGCAACATCCAAGGGGCGGTTCAGTGGTCACGCCTAGTGCCACCGTGGCCGCTCCCCAAGGCGGCAGGGGAGGAGCTATCCAGGTTTGGCCAACGAAGGCCAGGGAGAGAGGAGAAGGATATACAAGGTTTTTTTTAATAAATATGTATGGGAGAGGTGGTAGAAGTAATGCACGGATCTCAGAGCTAGATCTAGCGGATAGGCGAACTTGCATTCAGATTTGCATGCTCCATGCGCTTACATACGCAGGGGTGAAAACGGGTCGGATACGGGCGGATATTGCTCGTCCCATATCCTAATCCATATTTTTTTGCCGGATCCGGATACGAATTTGGATTTTTCGGCATACGGATATGGGACGGATATGGACCGGAATCGGATCGGGAATGGATAAATATTCAAATATTTCACATACATAAAAAATATCACAGGACATAATTATTTACTACTATAGCAATGCCAATTAAGCTTCCATGCTTAATACAAAAGCTAACAATATATCTATTAAATAAAACATGAGCTATAGCCAGGTATTAATCAATATTTAAACTAGTTTTGCCAATGGTTTATTCCACAAAAAGCTTCAAGTTCATACAACATAGACATACTTCAAGTTCAAATGTTCATGCAACAAAGTCATACTTCAAATTCAATAGTTACTCGACAACTATAAAATATACAGAATGTTTATGTTTATCGGATATGTTACCGGATATCTATTTTGCTAATTTACATTAACATCTTTCGGATATCTCGGATATACAGACACGAATCGGATACGGATCGGATATTGTTCCTCCCATATCCTAACCCATATATTTTCCGGATAGGCGGATCCGGATACGGATTCAAATCCGGATATAACCGGATATTATTTTTTAAATTCGAATCGGGTTCTAAACGAATCCGGGCTCGGATCGGAATGGAATTTCCTCCCATTTTCACCCCTATACATACGCACGTCCGTCGCCGTCCGCTCTGGTTTTGACTCGAGCTGCACGCGCACAGAACGAACTGGTCCGTGCGCATCTACGTAAAGGCGAACGCACGTCCGCGCGAGGAGCGTCCCCTCCGCCCGCGCGCCGTTCAATGCACGCCACAATTTCATGCGTCTCCGCTTCTCTCCCCCACCCACCGCCGGCGCCGGGGCTTGCTTTATCTACCCTGCACTTCCATTTACTCCGATCCCAGCAACACCACCAACATATATAATATACTCGTACTAACGTAACCAACGTTCAGCGACGTTAATTTACAAAAAAAACAAACAAACAACCAAATAAATACGGCATTCGAATTCTCAGGACGCTTTGATCACGATCGATTTTCAAGAAACGCACGGCTTGGTGAAGCTAAAGCTGTCGTTTGGATTGAAGAAATAGGTGTAAGCCGGCCGTATGCCGCAGTTCATAAACCTTAAGCCGAATATAATAATGGATCCCCACGTATATAAGCATTTGAATCGCCACGGGCGCCTGCAGCACAGGCCGTCTCGGCGCATGTCTCTCCTTGCAGAGTTGTCAGACCATTTTTAATTATTTCACCATCTCTGACAGCATCGCTTCGAAGAAAATGATATAAAAAAAGAAGAGAGAATCCCTTTCTAAATAGAATATAAAAGAGAACAATAAATATAATCTGTTAGAGCATTAAAGAAATGAGGTTCTTTTCGTGATGGTAACAGGATAAAGACGGGACTCCCTTGGCATGTTCTCATCCCCAGCTCTGCTTGACATTCCCATCAATGCATGCCTGCCTGCTCGCTGAGGCTCCCTAACACTGCCACCTCTCCTGTTCCAGCTTCAACCACGTACGTACGTACGTATACAGTGCACGTACGTGAAGGAGAGAGAGCCAGATGTGCAGTACGGGACCGAAAGCGATCGAGCGGCAGAGACAGGGACGCGGCGCGATGGGCGGCTTTCGGCTCGCGAAGCGCACATGAACGTCGCTGTGTGCCTCGCATGCTCTTGCTCTCTCCCCATGCATCCGGCCATGGCCGGTTTCGGTTAGCTCCGGCGTCGCCCTCCGCCATGGCCCCCCAATCCTAGGCTTAGACGCCGACGAGGACAGTGAGGACGACGGCCATGGCGAATGGCGATGGCGATGGTGCTGCATTAGTTGCCAACCGGCCGGCCTACATGTGAGTCTTGACAAATGGTGGGATTGAGGGAGATGGATGGGGACGACCGGCGATGTAGCCGTCTGGATTTTGAGTGGTCTGGCTTAAGCGAAAGACGCTTAGGGCTCACTGCCACAGGATGGAGAGCATGTAAGCATGTTACAATGTTTATTTCAGTAGAGTCGTATAATGATGAGCTTGTCACTTCAATCAACTGCACCAGAAGAGGGGGAGATCTGGACCATTGGATCTTAATTCAATGGTCCAAAATATTAACTGATGAGCTCCATATTTTCAGGGGATTGATAACTAGTCAATTTGTTTTGAATTCATAAATGTATGAAACTGCCAAGCCAACAAAGTACGTTTGATTATGAGTGCTCTCATATCATTTTACGTGGCGTTCTTGCAGAAACAAAGGCACCATTCTTTTTTGACTATACGTAGTAACTTTGTACTTTGTATAACTTCACGCTAACGCTACATGTGGACTGAAGGAATTTAACTGTTTGCTACTGAAATTACATGCTGCCATGAGATGTTTTGACGGTTGTTTATGAATTTTTTGAATATGTTGTTCTCAATTATACATTGCTTTGTTCCTTGTGTGTGTAGACAGTAGAGTTATGCTTGAGCTTGATTTGGCCGCTCAAACTTCACATGTAGTCCAAACAAAAACGACAAAACTCAAAAAGCCATAGTCCTGCTTCTAAGCTGGTGAGCATGTATTTCAATTTTTTTTCGAGAAGGGAAAAACCCCATTTCGATCCATTACTCAAAGTTAACGAAAACAAACCAGAAAACCAGGTCGAATTTCAGCCTTTGTGTTTCAATTCTCTAACTACCAAGTTTTCTCTAAGAGCTTTTTTACGGTACTTGAGGACCTCGAGAGAGATCGAGAGCATCACAATTCTAGTGTAAATTACAGACTCTCACTCGCAGTCTTTCTCAAATAAAATGCACTGAAGGTATACAAATTAACACTAGGAATTGTGATACCTCCCAGCACCTTCTCAAGAACCGTAAAAAATCTCTTTTCTCTAACTATGTTTAAACTGCTAAGCTCTCAAGTCCTCCAAATATAGCCTACAAATCAAGCTGTTTAAGATTTAAGCATGCCAAAACCTGTCATCCACGTCTGACTCCTCTGATCTGACAGAACATCTCTTGCTGCTGAGGACTTGGGAGCCACACTGAATAATTGAATGATAAACAAGTAATATAATATAATTTTATTATTATTGCTCAATTACTGCATGGTTAATTAGTCTACAGCCTCCACTTGGCACAAGCCAGTGCCAGAGACACAGAGCAGTAGGGCCGGCCTATCAGCGACTACCCGACAAAACACTCTCTCATCACTCAACATGCATGCACCTAGAGCACGAAGAAGAGCAGAGCAGAGCGTCGCTGCTCTGTTTCTTACCCCGCCGACGCGGCGAGATCGGCTCATCGGCGTGCACCGGCGCCGCCAACGTCGATCAGCAGCAGTAGCAGCTTCCGAGATCGAGGACTAGCTCTTGCAGCAGCGCGTCGAGCACGGCGGCCTCCACGCCTGCGCTGATGTCCCAGCGCTCTGGCTCCACGTCGGCGGCGTCCAGCCGAGAGCTCGGAACCTCTGAGGTGACGAGCTCCGACACCCTGGCCAGCTCCGCTCTGTGCGTGTCCCAGAAGGCGGTGCTGGTGGCGGTGGTCGCGACGGCGGCGGTGTCGTCGTCGTGGTGGACGTTCTTGGGGCCTGTGCCGTAGTAGTAGAAGTCGTCGCCGTCGTGGTCGAGGTCGGAGGGCCAGACGGCGGTGTCCTTGATGAGGTCCTCGGACTTGGCTAGCAGCTGGGTGAGCAGCGCCGGCGAGTACGCCGCCTCCAGGAGCTCCCGGACGATGGCCATGGAGTTCTTTGGCGAGACTTGAGCGCTGGAGCACTTGCTCTGGCTGCGAACAGGGGAGCTGTCGAACGGGTGCTCCAGGACGGAGACGGGGCTCAGCTGCTTCTCGTCGTCGTCAGAGTCGGAGTATGAATACCCCATCTCTTCCTCGTCGGCCGCTACCACGTCGGTCTCGACGGCGTCGAGGTACTGTTTGGAGCAAGGCGACGGGGAGATCACCATCTTGAACGAGTCGGAGAACTGCAGCGCGGCGGGCTTCCGGTTGGCCGCCTTGCCGTGGAGGATCTTGGAGAGCAGGAGCCGGAGGAGCCCGCTCCCCGCCGGCGGCTGCTGCTTCTTCTTGCCTCGGCCGCCCGCCGCCTTCTTCTTCTTGCTGGTGAGCCGCCTGAGCACCGAGGCCGCGTCGTTACCGGCGGCGGGCCAGCACAGCGCGGTGTCGTACCCGTCGAGGAGCCGCGCCGAGCATCCCTTCTCGAGCAGGTGCAGGTCGAGGCAGAAGGGCTCCTGCTTCTCCTCCAGCAGCTCCGACAGGCGCCGGCCCGACGGCGACGGCGACAGGCACGCCATGATCGTCACACAAGCAAGCAACAGAGAGAGTGATGTAGATGACTGTAGAGAGAAAGAGATCGAGGTGTGTATGAACTATGTAGAAGAAGAGAGCGGTAGAGAGAGAGAGCAATGGGCAAGAGGAGGAGGGGGGGTTGGAAATGGGTGCTGGGTAAGGTGCTTATAATGGAGGAGGTTAGAGAGAGAGAGAGAGAGTTGAATAGGAGGAAGCAAGCAACCAACCTAGTTAGAGAGATGAGACAAAGAAGGGAGCAATGAGTGGAAGACAAGGGAGGTTGAGGAGAGATTATTTTAGTGGCTACTGTTGGTGTCCTCCTTCCTCTCTTGCTGTGAGACAAGATTTGTTTGTTCTGATTTGATAATACACACATGAGTACTAGTATTTTCATTTTAAAAAAAGATTGTTAATGTTGTTGGTGTTTGGGTGTTGCATGCATGAACATGGGTGACCTCAATGTGTACGTGTGTGTGCATGAGGTGGAGGGATCTGTGTAGGAAAGTGAGGAGGAATGTAATGGCTGGGTCAAATCACCAGGTGAAAAGCTAGAGAATCTGAGAATAGTTTGGATCCGGCTTTGAGCTGGTGTGCGATGGTGAGAATATTTCTGATTGTATCACCTTTGGCTCTTGCACTGAATGCAAACTTTGAGTTGGTTTTGGTTTTGAATTCTTCCCATGCCAAGTACACTTCCCTTCTGCAGCCCTCACCATCAAGATCAGAGCAATAATGATCTACCAGTGCACCTTACTCCTCTCTCTCTGTGAAATAGGATTTGACGTTGTGTTAGAGTTTATATGCAACTTTGATCATCAATCAAATTTGCGATATGGTATTTATGAAAACTTTAATAGAATTATTGATGACGAAAGTATGTTCAGACAAACCTACTCATATAATTTGTATACAACCAAATTATTTGGAAGAGATGTTGCTAATCAATCAGAGTTAAAATAGTTTTACTAGGCACATCATTTGAAAACTCTCTAAGACAGGAGAGACTACTACATTGACATGAAAACAATTCGTTCTAAACTATTTCTAGATACCGTTTTTTAAAAGCCAAACACCGTGACTTTTCGATACCGTTTTTTAAAAGCCAAACACCGTGACTTTTCGATACCGTTTCTCAAGGATCTCAAAGCTCTAAAAAACAAATTAAACCAAACGAGACAGCTTTTCAGTTCCGTTTCATCTTTCAGCAATTCATCTCAGTCTCAGCCTGGTAAAATTCATCCCGGCTAAAATAACAACGGCAATCCCATGCTGATGCTCAGGCAGTTGGTCAAAACGTACAGGTCATGGAGCATCAAGCTACCAGAAGAAGGATGGCTACTGAAAACCAAAACCTCCCTTGGATACCCCCCCATTGCCATCTCACAGCCACAGGCCACAGTCACCACTCCCTTTCAGCTTCTGCAGCATCACCATTGGCCTTGAATGCCCTGGTCTCCCAGGGAGGCTTCATGTCACCTTCATCCTAGCACTTCTTTTTTGCACAAGACACACACACCTCACTGCATCTCTTGGCATCATCTGATCAAGAGGTGACACCTGTCCATCCAGACACCATCACACACACACCATCAGAGGCACACATGCCCTAATCTCCCAGCTAATCAGCCGATTAATCAATCATGCTCCTGACAGAGAGAGGAATCTGCGTGATTGGCCTGTTGATTTGCCTGTCGCTTGGAGACGACGAAAGGATACGGAGATCGACGACGGTGTTGCCGAACTGCTGATGGAACGGCCTGCAGGGAGGAGCCTGAGCGAGCGCTGCCGCCGGACTCGCGTCGTTGTTTGCTTCCGCGGCTTGTCGCGGACAGGACGATCCGGCTGGGGCTTGACTGTACGCTCGTGCGTCTACAATACATCGATCAAGTATGTGTCGTGGGAGTACGTGTCCGTCAGATGTGCGTGCGTAGATGATGGGTAGCAATGTGATAAGAATCCATATATTATATTTATTGGTGTCTCTGCGGCCATAGTACTATTCATGAGTAGTCCAATCTAGGCTTTCTTTTCTTTCGATATGGTTTTCGAAATACGGCTTTGATAGCTAATTTCTGTCGGGTATATATTAGTAAAAGGATATAATAGTATAGTGATATGAAAATATGTGTTTTTTGTTCACAACGAATCTGGTAGTATAATCGCATTTTTGTCCACAATGAATTTGAGTATAATTTTCATTGATCCGATACACAGGGGCAGATCTACGGTAGCAGGGTTGGGTCAAGCCACCCTAACGTCTTTGGGGGTAATTCCACATTATTATCTTTATATATAAGCATATGTTTCTTATTATAAGTTAGAATATAGTGACATGAGACTAGCAACCCTAACGACCTTTTTTCCCTGGTCCACCCTTGCCGGTACATTATTTTTCCAGGGTTAATCGGTGACTATTGGCCTTATTGATTCCTGCGTAAAATTTGTTTGAATCTAAATGGTCAATTTAAATTACGATCAATATCACATAAAAACGGATTATCGACTGCCAGCACCCCCGTTAAAAATTAAATCCAGTTACCAATTTCATGTATCATGTCAAAATTGGTCGAATTTGACTGTTTTTTTTTTTTTCCCTAAACGACATACAAGAGGGAGTAGTAATGTAACACTGACGCCAAAAAACAGTAATATAAATGTATAATACATTCATGGCAATTTGATTATGGTTTATGACATTAATTACCATTTACCATAACACGTTCACAGGTCAAACACATTTGACACCTCCAGAACACTAATATCTAACAGAACCACACAGGTGATGTTTTTTTCCAAGGTATAACACATTGCTTCACAAGAACGTGCACGAAAGAGAGATCCAGCACACGTATAACAAACGTACACACGTGTTACAAACACATAAAAAATCTGCAATCAAGCAGTGTTGCAGATGTGCAAAGACACACTCCTCTCAGGCTCAGCAAGTTGTGCGCCTCAGGGCAGTGCGACCTGAGATGCCTTGCAGTTCTCCACTATGGCCTTCGACATGGTGTAGAGGGAGGTGAGCTGCCCTTGCCTCTGTGAGAACGCCTGGCTGAAGTCCCTGATCTCCTGCCTGAGATCCTCCATCTTGTTCTTCTCCGCGTCCAGGTCTTTGAGCAGCTCCTCCTTCTCGGCGGCGAGACGGTCAGCCTGCTGCTTGGACTTGAAGAGCTCTTGATGCAACGAGGAGTTTTCCTCCCTGAGTAGGTCGCGCTCCTTCTCGAGAGCTGCGCACCTCGCCTTTGCGTCCTCCAGCTGCTGTCTATCCGAGCTGCACTCCATTTCCAACCTTTGGCATCTTGCGTCAGCAGGCTCCTCTGATAGCGCAGTCTGTGGGGGAAGAGAAGACAAGCATTGGGAGTGAGCAAATAGAAGTCAATTGTCATTGGAAGCATGTACGTAAAGCATGTACGTAACCGATTTTAGCAGCTCAACGAATAATTATAGTGAGTAAAGCCAAATTTAACTGGAAATGTGACAGTTCCCAAATCATTTTGACGCCAGGGAGATATCATATGACAGTCAATTTGCAGTAACAAAAGATATTGTTGGGAGAATTCACAACTACCCATTAGATGGAATAATCACATATTTCTACAAATCTGGTACCCATGTGAAGTACATTAAAATTTTGAAATGCAACCACTAATGGAGGATGCTGATTGTCCAAATGCTCACCAAGTAGCATATTCTGAAGGCAAATTTGCACCATTGAATTGATTCAAAAGGCAGACTTAGGATGTGTCATTTCTACTCATGTTGAGTGGAAAATTTTAGGCATACTCGCTACTATTTAACTAACAAACATTCACTGTATTTTAAGCAAATATCCACTCATAATCTGTAGCAATTGCCCAAAAAGCAATAGTTGACTAGTGGCAATTTATCTATTTTTATTATTATTTCCACATTAACTCCCATTTTAACTACTTTGCTGCAACCAATTCCCAAAAACATTTTTTTATTCTATAAAAGTGTGCATGTAAAATATCTGTGGACAAACATGTTTTACAGAATCATCAATGTAAAGGCTGGTATTTCGACTTACTGCTGTTGTATCTTCTTGCAAGGATGGTGCACATTTGAAACCAGGTGTCATTTCAAGCATATCAAGATCTGTAGTACACCCTTTGTTCAGCTGCATCCAAAGGTCCTCATCAGCTACAGTACCTAAGTTTTCGGGTAATGGGCTGAACTCCACATCCTTTGAATAGTGTGAGCGGCTGGCAACAAATTCATCTGAAGTAGTCTTAGAATCTGGAGTTTTCAATGCATCCAGCTGCAACAGAGCGCCAGAATTAACACACAAGTTGAAAGAAAGAGTGACGTTCATTTTAGACAAACACCAAAATGTGAAAAATGGGGAAAGGATATTAAGCATTTAATCTTTCCATAGTAGTATCAAGATATAAAGATACACAATTGAACTAAAAGTTTTATTATACTACTGCTCCATCAAACATACCTGGCTAGAATCAGTAAACTGGTCTGCTGATATGCCATTGTTGAGGTCCTCTAACATCTTTTGTTGCTCAGTCAAACGTTGCTCTAGAGTCTCCCTTAACCTCCTTTCCTCCTCAAGTTCCATAGCTAGTCGATCGCGCTCTAGTTCAGACTACAAGAAAAGAATTCATGAAACTTTTATCTGTTAAAAATACAGTATGTTGCATCCAAAAAAGGATGGTCATGATTAAACTAGAAACACATGTTCTTATTGAACGGTTAATCTCTACGCACCTTATGCATGTCATTGCGTTGCTTTAGTATAACCTGCTCCAAGACCTCAGAATGGGAACCCTAAAATTCAAGAAAAATATCTCAAGTAACATCACACCTCACTATCAAGAGCAACACTAAATGAACAGGAATAACCTGAAGCTTTTTACGAAGCTCTTCTATTTCCAGTTTTTGCCTTTTCAGTAGAGCAGCATCTGTTAGGATCTGTCATGCCAGCAATCAATATTAGTTTATAACTACTTACACACCATGACAACGAATAGAAGTCAAATAAATAACCCTTATACTGTAAGAAGATCATCATAAATGTGTTATAACAGTATGTACCGAACATTTTCACATTTATAGAAATAATAAAAATTTAAAACAATAGATATAAGACAAAACATAATAAAGAAAATATATCATATATCTCATTGTTGCTATCAAAGTTAACACAGGAAAAACTCAAAGTATTGTCTAGGATGTAGTATTAAAAATTATCACTCATTCAATACAATTTAGAAGTTTCAAAACTCACCTCATTTACTTGAGCACAATTACTGACACATTTTGCTCTACTTGCGAATTGAAGAGTTCCTCTAGTTTCCTCAATGTGAATCTGAAGTTAATTTTTGAGAAGATGCAACAACAATGAAAATAGGAACAAGTGCAGGAAGGTTTAACACTATACAATTTACATGGATGCCACAAATTAAAAATATCTAGTGCATACCTCTTCAGGTGCAGCAGTGCAAATGATTGATGTCTTTGCATTGCCCCCAAGTGCGGGTTGCAGAATGCGAGTCAACTTACTATCACGGTAGGGAATGTGCCCTCTGCAACAAATGATTAGCCACATAAGTAATTCTCAAACAATGCAAATCCTAGGTCCTACAAAGTTTCAAATAATTCTATAAGCAGAGCAGAAGAATAAGATGAGATTCTTCTTTGCTTCCGCAAGGTAGTTATCTTTTTCATTCAGGATACAACAACGATTTCCATAGGTAAAGAACTCAAAAGTACATCTGAGTAGTATATTCTTTGGATATGATGATACATTAAATTAGCCAAATCAACAGAGAAACAGGCTCATTGAGAAAAATACTAATTAATCAGTTTAATTGCAGTACAGTAAGAGTTCTAGATGATCAATGAGAGAGATAGAGAGATGTTTACAACTTTACAGGCTGAGCCTAAAATTGGCCTCAACCATGACTTCAAATGGAAACAGGGCAGTGGACAGCACAATGCTCTACTACTACAGCATAAGAGAAACAACAAATTTGCTTACATACGAGGCCAGTACAGATGTGTAAATGGCAAGCGAGGCGAAAGCTGATACAAAACAACTTATTAGTCGTGAAAAGCTCTAAGGTACTGTTGGACATCTTCTCTTCCCTTGGGTAAGTATTAACTTTTTTCATTGAGGGCACATTATGATTTGGAACTCTTGAAAGTAGAAAGAAAGCTCTAGCAACTTCTGGCTGCCATATTCTTTGGATAATAGATTGATCATTACAAGGCAGTAATAGGATCGATAAAAATTTGGTGCTTGCAAATTGCTATGTATGTTCTAAACTAAACCAGTAACCTTCCTAGGAGTTTATGGTTGCTGGGAACTTGTGATACTGATAGCTGATAACTGTATATAATGAATCAGAGCTGATACACACACCTAGATGGCTAGACGTATTGTTGTTCTTTATAAAACTACGGGATCATTTTGATCTCACATAAACTGTCAAAGCTCAGTATAGCCTAAAGAAGTTACATATTTGAGAGGTATATGAGAAAGAAATCCATGTAATACTCCATAGATATACCTTTGCTTTCCATTCTCACTCAACTTATTGATGACATTCCCAAGAATCATCAAGCTTTTGTTAATATGCTTCCCCTCCTTGAGACGCACCCCTCCAGCTCCCGTCTTAGCAATTCTTTCTGACCCAGCTAAATCCACCAAATTCTACATGCAAAGAAACAGTGCCACTCACAAAATTCCTGAACATTTGCATTTATTACATACATAGGTATGGGGTGAGCAGCACATACCAAGACAGATACACGGATAGCATCACCGGAGTCCATCTGGACATTAGCACTGCTTTCAATGACCTGCGACCAATGGAATAACAAAATTCACAGTTTCTTCATCACTTTGGCTATATTTAAATGGTTTGGAGACAGCTGCAAGCATTTATGGATTCAGAATTATATACCATCCTGAAAATAGTATGAGACCGGCTGCTCCGCACATTCATGTTTGTCTCCCCAAAATGCCTATTCGCTGAAAAACAAGAACAAATAGACCATATTCGCTGAAAAACAAGAACAAATAGACCATGTCTCAGGTAAACAATGTTCTAAATCGATGGGAAGTGAGAACAAGTACAGAAACAAGTATATGCTATGCCTATATGGACAGAAATGGCACCTTCTCCAAGCTCGAGGAGCTCAAACACTTGCTCGGCGCTGTTCACAATCTCCTCTCGCAGGCCGGCCACATACACACCGCGCTGTAGCCGCAGGAACAAAAATTCTTACAGAAACTGTCTTGCAATCTGGAGAAAATCCGAATTTTTCTTGCACTTACATCCAAGCTCTCGTGAATCGGCAACTTTTGGCTACCGAGCGACAGGAGGTCGTTGATCTCCTCGTTGTATATCTCCATGTAAGACACCCTGATCAGGAACTCGCGATCGGCAGCCTGCCCCGAGACCGAAATCAGACCAACGACTCAAGCAAAAAGAAATTTAAGACTGAAACTGCAGCATTCTAACGGAAGCATCCTAGCATTTGGGCATTGGAGACCAATAGGTTACCTCGCGCGCGGTGTCGAAGACGTCACGGACGGCGAGCGGGATGATGCCGGGGTGGTCGGCGGAGCCGTTCATGGTGAAGGTCTTGCCGCTGCTGGTCTGGCCGTAGGCGAAGGCGGTGCCGTTGAACCCGTCGACGGCTGCGCGGATAAGGGAGCGGACGAGCACGCCATAGATCCGCGCGTTGGTGGCCGTCTCGTCGAACACGTGGTCTTCAGTTCAGCACAAGAGGGAGGAGCGTTAGAGAGGGAGAGCCGGAGAGCGCGAGGGTTCCAAGCGGGAGGAGGGAGGCAGCGAGAGGGAGACTGGGAGAGAGCGGTTGCGTACCGAAGGTGAAGGAGGTGCCGGGGACGAGGGCGGCGCGGTGGAGGGAGATGCGGGTGTCGTCGATGCGCCACTCGCGGTCGCCTCCGGTGCCGCCGCCGCCGGACGAGGGTGAAGGGTCGGCGGTGGAGGCGGGGGTGGGGGTGGGAGGGCGGAAGCGGACGGCGACGGAGATCTTCTCCATGGGTGGCGGCGGTGGGGCGGACGGCGACGACAGCCTCGCTGCTTCGGGGGAAGAAGGATTTGAAATTTGGGTCCGAGGGAGAGCGGAGCGGGCAACGCGAGAGAGAAGCGTGTCGGCTCTTGTCACTTGTGAAATGGCGTGGGCTTGTTGGGCCTTACGAGTTAATGCGAGCATGTTAGGCCTGTTGGGCCTCAGAGGCTCATGTTGATCTTATTGGGCATCACGAGTTAACGTGGGCATGTTGGACTCTTTGGGCCTCATGAGTTACTGGGCCAGGAATTCCCTTCCCATCATACTCCTATCTTTTTTTTTTGACAGAAAAGCACTCTGAATTTTCGAAAGTATAATACAATGTAATCAATTTCTTTGTACATTCCACAAAATCGATTGTTCGGCGACGTCTCTTTTTTTGTTGTGGCCGCTCGATCAGCTGCATTGGAGCCCATCGGGCCATTGGCTGGCGCGTTCTCTGCTACACACAAACCGGCCCATCATCCCTTCCTTCTTTGGAATTTTTCAATATTTTATATTTAAAATAATTCAAATTTTAAAAATAATGTTCCTTTTTAAAAAAATAAAAAATAGCCTCGTCGCCACCCCAATGGGAGGCAAACAAATATCACCATTTGAACTGGCGATTTTTGCCTGCACTTGCTGACCCCTACGTAGGGGTTTAAATCGCCATTTGAAAGGGTTGAAATAAATATTGCCATTTTAAAGGGCGATATTTGAGTGATCCATTGAAAAATTTCGACAAATTCCTTTTTTTGAAATTATGTGATAATTATGAGCCGATTTCCATCGGAAAAAAAAGTCTCTATTTGGCCAGGTAAAATGGCAGTAGTTGAAAGTAAGGATGAAAACGGATCCGGATCTTCCCAATCTAAACTGGTCGGATACGGTTTCGGAACCAATCGGATTGGATATTTTCGGATCCGAAACAGTCGGATCCGGATAGTTTTTCTTTGGATCCGGATTCAGATCTAGTTCAGGCGATATCCCGCGGATTCGGATCCCGATCAGGATATCCAGAACTGTACAAATTCGGATCCTTATTCGGATCTCAGCCCACCAGTCCAATACAAAGGCCCAACAGGAAAATATGCATCGTAAAGAGGAGATTTAGCTATTTAGCTTCGGAGCCGACTAGCCCATCGCCCACCAAGCTAATCTTTAGACCCATAACCTTCTCGCAAGTGTAAATTATAATAATATTTTAATTAATTGAGTTATTTAAATTATAATAATATTTTAAGTAATTGAGTTATCTAAATAATAATAATATTTTAATTAATTGAGTTATTTATGTGTTATAATTGATTTTGGGACATACAATTTATTGGGTTTAAATGTTCCGATCGGTATCTGCAACCATATTTGTGGACCTTCCATAGCAACCATATCAATTTTATTAAGATTTTTAGTTATCTCTTTGGCTTATGCCCCTTTTATCTTAAAAGAATGGGCTAACAGGGTCGGAGGTCGATTAAGGCATGGCCATAAGGGCCTTTACGACACAATCATCCCTGCTCTTTCGCTACGCGTCTCAGTGGTTTAAATATCCCGAGCGAGCCTCTCTCGGCTTCGCTCAATTTGGGTAAGACCTAAAAATCCTGCTCCTAAAAATACCGGTAATATATCCTAACCATACTCTATAAATACCATACAAACCCCTAAACCCTAGTCCTACATATATCAAATCCCGCTCATAAGAATACCGTCAATATACCCTAGCCATACTATATAAATACCCTATAAACCCCTAAACCCTAGCCCTACAGATATCCTAAATATCCCTTTTTACTACCTACTTACTGCTAACCTATAAGATTAAAATTGCTATCCTACCATATTTTTAGTAAAACAATAATACAAGTTGTAAATAATTTTACCTCGAAACGTAGAGCCGGTGACTACTCTTCCACTCCTTCTCTCTTCTTTTCTTCCTCTTCCTCTCCTCTCTCTTCTCTCTTCTTTTTTTCCTCTTCCTCTCCTTCTCTCTTTTTTTCTTCCTCTTCCTATCCTCTCTCTTCTTCTTTTTTTTCCTCTTCCTCTCCTTCTCTCTTTTTCTTTCGTCTTTCTCTCGGGCTTGGGTGGCAAATGAGGCAAGCACAGCAGCGGGGCGCGCGCGAGGTGTTAAAAGGGAAAAATCGCCACCCCATATGGTGATTTTGTCCCGCACGCAAAAAATCGCCGTTTTACCGGGTGCTTTTTTTAAACTTCGCCCGACAGTACGACGATATTTTTGTCCCCTGCTTGGCGGCAGGGTGGGCTTATTCCCGCCCATTGGAATGGCAAATTTTTTCAAAAAAAATCGCCATCTGAACTGGCGATATTTATTTGCCGCCCATTGGGGTGGCGACGGGGGGCTTTTTTATTTTTAAAAAAAGAATATTATTTTTAAATATAAAATATTAAAAAATTCTCCTTCTTTGTCCTAGACTCCCATCCATTTGCACCGCCACACATCGCCTCGCCTTCTCCTGCTGCTGCGCCCATCTCCGCCTGTTTCTTTTGCCTCGTCAGAGCTGCGCCTCTCCCCTCTCGTTAGCCTTCCTTCCTCAGTTCCGGCGATGCCCCCTTCGGTTGCTCTGCCGTCTCTTATCTTTGGCGCTACACCTAGGGTTTTGTTGATACTTAATTTTGGCAAAAGTCAATTCTATGGGAAGGTTCTAAAATGGCTAGATTTGGGCCGGACGTAACATGGGTTACATTGGACCAAGAAGAGGTAAAGGGTCAAGTCGGCTTGTTAGATATATTAACCAGTTTTACTAAAATATGCAAACATTATGTCAGAGTCTGTAAAGTGTACGAAGTTAAAGTCCTAGTTGATGCCATCCAGAGTCTATAAATATATAGGCGATAGCAACATATAAAGGGTGTAACACCAATCAATCAAATCTACTTTTTACCTGTTCCTTTACTTTTCATCGCATTTAATCTATTTTTATCGTATTTTGGTTTTGATTGACTTGTTGCGCATCACCTTCTCGATTGGTTTTATGACACAACTTAGGTGAGTATTATCTCGGTTTAGTCCGATCTCCTCGCTTCGTTTATCAAAACATTATCTTAGCCGATATTATTATGCATTGCCGTTTCGACTAAGAGTTAGGTTTCACTCTTGTTCAATTTGCTAGTTTGGCTTTACAATCTGGTCGATAGTCCGTTTACCCTCGTTCTATCGACTTGTAGTTTGCTATTAATCGATAGTCTTCTTACTCTTTGTTCTATTAACTTGACCGACTCGTTGATTAAGTCAATAGTCTCTTGTACATATAACAGGATACTAGGATGGATGGCGCGCCCATGGTGCGCCCGTGTTGAGTGAGTCGGCTGCGTGCCATATATAACTGAACTTTATATCAACGTGTATGTTTACATATATAACACAAACTACAATGCATTGAATCTCCAGCTATAAGAACGACCAGCTAGAAATTATTTAAGACATTTCAAATGTCAATTGCAGGGGAATGGGCATTTCCAAAGAAGGAAATCATTTTAAGTTGTCAAATAAATCTTAAAATCTTGTAGATGACAGTCGAATCGAAAAAAACAATGCTATGTCGGTGTTGCTCTATGACAACCTTAAAGAGGAAGATCTTTTATCCAAGGTCAGTAATGGTGAAACAATTAAAAAATGGAAATCTAGCCTGGGGTGAAGGGCAACCTGAGGTTGAAGCTAGTTTTGGTGCGGTTGGAGTCTGTGGAGACGGAGAAGATTTAAACATAGGAAATTCTCGATTTGATACAAATGTTGAAGGACATAAGCCTGATCATTTACATGATTGTTTTGCTTGGTTGATAGAGAGGAGGTGTAATAGCAAAAATCACATCATTGAAAGTTAGGTATCCCAAAGAGAGAAAGCCGAATGGAGGTCACCGAAGAAAGCGAAAGACTATGCAAAAATAAGATATAATTGATATCTAGCATAGTTTTGAAGTGAATATGATAAGGATTGCTCTTAGATTGTATTAGCCGAGTTGCTCAAATAGCCATCCACCGCAAAGTAACAAAACATGATCATGGATTATACTACGGCAAATTGAAAGAATAGACAAATGCTAAATAGACTATGTATATTCCAATCGAAATGAGCCATAATTGATGATTATTGCTCTTCTAAAATTCTAGCAAGACAACATAGTAGGATGTGCTAAACAAAAGATATAAGTGATCGAAAGAAACTATAGTCCAATGGATGACAAGTTTCAACACCGATCATCATGTTCTAAAAGGAGATGAAACCGACAACAGAAAACATTATCATCAAGTATAATGCATATCTTGAATTAAATTGGATCTAATCAGCTATCAAACATGCACACATTGAATGAACTGCCATAGATAATCTCACAGTGACAATCATCCTTGAGTTGAAGAGCGATGCACCCACATATTTGTGCAAGGTCCCCAAACAGTGGTAATCGTAATCCCTTTGTTCAATTAAAACATGCCAGACTAAAAAATGCATTCAGTTTTATCTAGTGAGACCACTAAAAGATAATAACAAAAAAAATTGTAAAGTCTATGCATTGCATCGGGTATCCTTCGTAGATAAACATAAAACGTGAAATTTAGTAGCTGAACAATAGATTTCAATGTTTGTCTTTGAAAAATATTGTATAGTTGAACAGTAGGTAATCAGCCTATGAGGGTGTTGACATTGTACAGTTGCAGGGAGGAGGAAAAAATTAAAGGGACTGATTGTATGATATCAAATTTCCTTATGAATAATGAGCTGAGTAGACAGCAAGGAAGCAATTACATATATGTAAGATTTTCAAACCGGAAGACTGTCATTTACAAAGATGTGAGGTGTGCACCATTTCGTGGCATTAATCAGTATCTAAGTATAAGCAACCAAAAAGAGTGCTAATGTAATATTTTGCTGAAAATAATTATTCTAGATCAGTAATTATTCATTGTAACTAAGTATTATATTTGTAGGAGATTAATCATGCCAGAGCTGGTGTAATATGGGCAGAGTTTGTAAGTAACACAGGTACCACTATTGCTGTAAGCTGTTATGAGACTTTCGACTATACTTGCAAGGTATTTGAGACACATTATGCACAAAGAGGCAAGCTAGGAAGATTTATTTTAGCAAGAGGAAGATAATTTTTTTGTAAACATGAAAATAATTTTTGGATTCTAGTTTGTTGCTCTAGCTTCCACTGAATCAATTTGCCGCTGGCCGTATGAGATATCTTGCATGGTTTAACTATAACTAACGTTCACAGTTAATAAGGAGTTTCAATCTACATGTGATGTATAGATGCCCAGTGGCATAACCTAGCTTTTATCCATATAAGGCACCCATAGGAATCTCATTTTGTAATCGGCTTTGAGAAAATAGGCGGTAGCAATGGCACACATGTATATGAGCACATCACAAATTCACTTAATGACACATTATCTTCACCCATTACTTGCAGCAGTTCATTGATGACTTACAGTAGCCCATAGTACGTAAAACAAATTAGCAATAGAATTGTTTTACGTACTATGTGCTACTGCAAGTCATCAATGAACTGCAGGGAGTGATGAAGAGCTAGAGTGGCCTACCTGTGCATGGTGATTGATACCGAGGTGCTGCAGCTGAGGACGAATCGAGCCGAAGGCAGCTCAGGCTGGCTATGGCTGCGCCCTCCCGTGCTCCCGACGGTAGCACTGTCTCTCTCCTAAACCCTAACTCGACTTATCCCCCTTATTCCCTCAACTGCAGAGGCAGAATCTGGTGGGCGCGCATTATTAACTATTGTACTCGGTTTTTTGTTTTATTTTTTGTGCTTGCTTTTGCACGTTTTGTTGGGATTTGCAAATAGAGGTAAATGCAAGAAAAACAGACAAACAACCACTACGAAATAGGAATAAATACAAATTCAATATTTTATAATTTTTTAAAAAGATGAGAAATCAAAACTCTTTAGTGATCTCTTTGTGTAGCTATGGTCTAATTTTTGCAAGACTTTTTTGAATTTTTAAATGTCATAGAAAAAATAAAATAGAAAGAAAAATGTAGGCAATGGAGACAATTATTTTTTTGTAATTATTAAAAAAAAACCTTTTATGGGTCTTTCTCATGTAGACATGGTTCCATGTTTCCATTCAAATATTTTTTTGGAATTTGGGAAAAAGGAAATAGATGAGAAAAAAGAGATCGAAAACGTTTTTTAAAATCTAAAGTTCTTCTAATTTCAAAACATTTTAAAAAATGCAAGTTTTTTATGGATCTTCTTTGTGGAGACATGGTTCTTTTTTTTTGAAACAGTCATTTCTCTGGATTTTTTAAAGGTCTACCAAAAAGGAAATAGAAGAAAAAAAATGAAAGAGTGAAAATATTTTCAAAAATGGAAAATCTTTCTAATTTGGAAATTTTTCCAAGAAATTAAAGTTTTCTGGGACCTTCTTTGTTTAAGTATGTCTTTATTTTTGGGAAAAAAATTTATTGAATTTTGAAACGGTCTAGAATTAAAAAATAGAAGAGAAAAAAGTTTTAAATCTGTTTTTTCTCATTTTAAAAATTCAAATAAGTGAAAACTTTTTTTGGAATTTCTTCTTGGAACTATGGTTCTATTTTTAATTTTGCGAAACTCTTAAGCAGCGTGAAAAAAGAAAATAGAAGAGGAAAAAAGAAAGCGGAAGCATTTTTTAAAACTAAGAAACTTTAAAAAAATTTGGAAAAAGACTAAACTTTTTATGAACCTTCTCTGTGCAGCCATGGTTCCATTTTTTGGGAACTTTCTATTTTTTAGAATTTTTTACGGCATAGAAAAACAAAATAGAAAAGGGGAAAAAGGTAAAGAAGCTAGTAAAGAAGACAGGGAGTTTTTACAATTTAAAAACTTTAGATAATTCTGAAAAAGACCAAGCTTTTTATGGACCTTCTCTATGCAACCATAGCTCCATTTTTGCAAACTTTCTATTTTTTGTATTTTTTTACAGCACGAAAAACAAAATAGAAAAAGAAAAAAGGGAAGATGTGGAGTTTTTAAAATTTAAAAACTTTAAAAAATTCCGAAAAAACAAACTTTTTATGGACCTTCTTTATGAAGCCATTGTTCCATATTTGCAAATTTTCTTTTTTTTACAGCATGGGAAAAACAAAATAGAAAAAAGGAAATAGGGAAAGAAGGGAAAACATGGAGTTTTTAAAATTAAAAAACTTTAGAAAATTCTGGAAAAAGACCAAACTTTTTTTGACCTTCTTTATGCGGCATTTTTTTTTTGCAAATTTTCTATTTTTTATAGCATGGGAAAAACAAAATAAAAATAAAAAAGGGAAAGAAGAGAAGACATGGAGTTTTTAAAATTTAAAAACTTTAGAAAATTCCGGAAAAAGACCACACTTTTTATTGACCATCTTTATGTAGGCATGGTTCCATTTTTGCAAAGTTTATTTTTTGGGGGTTTTTTACGGCATTGAAAAATCAAAATAGAAAAGGGGAAGGGGAAAAAGGGTTTTTAAAATTTAAAAACTTTAGAAAATTCCGGAAAAAGACCAAACTTTTTATGGACCATCTTTATGTAGGCATGGTTCCATTTTTGCAAAGTTTATATTTTTTTGGGTTTTTTACGGCATTGAAAAAACAAAATAGAAAAGGGGGGAAAAAGGAAAAATGCTGGGAAAGGAAGCCGTAGTTAGGATACATGGGGAAACCAGGATTCGATCCGTGGTCTACGGAGTGAGTGCTAGCCCGCCTGGCCAACTGGCCGTTCCGTCCACGTCGTTAGGAAATAATAGAAAAAATATTTTATATATAATATGAGAACGGACGTGAGCACGAGACCGCGCGCGTTTGCTTGGTACGCAATTTAGGCTACGTTTCTTTCAGCGGTTTCTGGCGGTTTTACTGTAGCAAATTTATAAGTCTTTAAAAAAAAGTGTAATAAGCCTAAAAAGATAATTAAAATTTTTTAAATTTACTGTAACAAACCGCCGACCGCTGCCAAACGTCAAAAGAAACGGTGCCTTAATCGGGCGGCTGGTGGGATTCGAACCCAGGCCTGTGAGCTGAGAAGTTGCGCGGGTGACCAGCCGGTCATTCCGTCCGCCTCGTCGAAGTAAAAAAGAAAGAAATGCTTTTATATTTAATTTAAGAACGGACGGCCGGATCCCAATTCACCCGATGATCGGACGTCCGGCGTCGTCCGGTCGACGCGACAAGTCAGCAGTCAGAGGAGAAAGGCGGGCACGTGGAAAATGGAGACGCGGGCACATGGAAAATGGACACGCGACACAACAACAGGCAGGCAGCGCGGCGAAACTGCCCTTTAGAATATAAGATAGATATGTGATTGTGATGCCAGTTGCATGAGTATATACTCTAGACCATAGCATAGGCCACAATATTTTGGCTCTAAATAGTATTTCTTTCAGTGCATTTACCCACTTTTGCATTTGTCTAAATTTGCTCTTGAGAATATGTGAAAGTTTTATCTAACAGTGTTTTTTTTACACGATCTAACACTGCTTTAGCCATGCCTGCAAAACTTCATATTACCCATTGTGCATTTCATATGGCCTCATGGATAGTATTTCTTCCAGTACATTTACCCCTATTTGCATTTGTCTGCATTTGCTCCTATTGATGTATGAAAGTTTTCTCTAAAAGTGCTTTAGCCATGTGTGCAAAGGTATAGCTTTTATCTTACCCGGTGTAGATTTCATATTTCATATGGCCTCATGGAGCTATAAGAGTTATCGCATCAACACGCTCATCATATGAGCTGGATGATACATTTCAGTTTGATGCACTCCATTTTCGACTCCCCTTGGCAGTTGCTTCATTTCTATCTCCTCCTTTAGGATTGGTATACAGGAAAGCAGCAACATAGCTATAATTTTGATACACACTTTGTCAGGTAGCACTAGGTTTTATTAGTAATATAGGCTAGAGTCACCTTTGTCAAAGTTGCTCATTTATTTTTTGGTAAGTTCAGTTTGATTGTCATATTTTTTTGTAAGCTCAGTTTGATTATCAGATTGTTGCAGTTTCGATTGTACCATTCGGTGGTTGGACTTTTCTTGCAACAATTTAATGATTCTGTGATAATTTGTGTGCTGCAAGTAAGAGAAAACTACTGATTTGGGATTTGGAACTTGTGGTGCAATAACAGTATTTGTGTTGCTTTAGTGGTGTATCATGTTTGGGCAAAGCTATCCCTAATGCCAAATAATGATACATTAGACATGCACTACTAAATTCGTCATATTTTCTATTACTGTGGCAGAATATATGCACTGGAGAGTCACTGAGTTCTCTAAATCCTTGTTATCTATGTTTCAGAGCTCTTATGGTATTTGAAATTTAGTTTACATGATTATACAGTCTCCTCAGCTGCCTGCGCTTTGAGCCATCTCACTTATGTTTTGAAAAGTGTCATCATACCAAAATGTCCCGTTGCCTGCACAAGGTAAGTTCTTTTACAGGAAAATACTCTTATGATGGCCTCTTTAGTCCTGTTTTGCACATCTCTAAGAGAATCTAAGATATAGCGTACATTGCAGGGCATGGATTTTGTGCTGCCAATCTATAGGTTCAGACTCATGCTACCCCCCTCCTGCTACATTCAGCTCTCCTCTTTAGTTTTTGGTTCCTTCTTTTTCCTTATCATTACTGTCTCTAAAAGACTAAGAGATAGGGTAATGCAGTTTAAACAGTCTGCATCAATATTTTTAAGAAATAACATACTGAGTGCATATTTTTTTATTCTGTAACAAGATTGGGGCTTCTCATATATATTAGTTATATCTGTTCGTATCTTGACCAAATCTATATCAACTTTATTGGTAGTACCCCTGTTCTTATTTGCATACAGCTCTGCCTTGCTTAATTATCTGCTGTCAACCCAAGAAAACTATACAAGTTATTGCAGTCAGGCTAAAGGATGGTAGTATTGTCGGTTCACTTTTGTTTACTATGGAAAACACCTTTTCAGGTCTGCATTGGTTCGTTTCTACATTCCATTTAGGCTCGCAGGCATGATCACACATTCTGAGTAGATGCTCATGTCAAGACAACAAAGAACCAGTTGTTATATTCTTGTGCTTTTGCAGCAGCAGGATAAGATAGTAAGAAACACCATGAGGTGGTCAAATTGCCTGATTTTGTGGCGTTGATGAGTAAGTCAGGTTACTGTTACTGTTTTCCTCTTTTATGTCTTCTACAATTTCAGACGCACCAGTTTGGATTAATGCTGTCATTCGCTGCCTACAGGAGAATAGGAATTGTCATTGCTAACAAGTTCATATGTTCATGGACTGCAGTTAGGCTCATTGCAATATTATTTGGTACTGTAAAGTTGAGCATGCATAGAGATGACTTCAAGCTCCTGTATCAAGTTAGCTGAAGTTGCCGTTTTCAGCCTGGGTTACATGGGAATCGTGTAATTTTTTATTGCATAAACTAGAAAGATCATAAAATATTTGTTGTGCACAAAATCCAACAACGACTCACAGCTTCGGTACTTCGTTTTTGCAAATACATGCTTTCATCATTCATAGTCATATCACAACGTAGTATGTTGATATAACAAATGTATGATGCTACAGCTGAAAGCTATAATTAGCATGCTGTTGTCGGGAACTTTTACAGTAAATAGAACTGTTCCATATCAAGGTGGATGTTATATATTGATAGTGATTTACTTGGGGAACTCATTAGCCATTAGGGTCAATGACGGATGCCAAATGCTACGCCTCGCAGTTGTTGTTTGTCATTAGTAACCTTGCATTGCAAGCTTAGTAGTAAATGGAACCATGAACCATGTGCTACATCATGCTAGATATTTATGATTGATTGTTGTTTTGGTATATAGAACAATCAAATAATTGACATGTTCAAGGTCCACTACTGCAGATAACAGTTTCACAAACGGCCCATTACAAGCGGTTCACTTCGGCCCGTTTGTAGTTTGAGAACCGCAAGCGGTTTGAAACCAACGGGCTAGAGGGCGAGATGAGAAGATCGCAAGCGGTTCGTAATAAGAACCGCTGCGAATCCAGATTGCAAGCGGTTCCTATTATTTAACCGCTTGTAATATTCTATAAGCGGTTCGTAATAGAAACCGCCGCTGAATAGGGGATTTACAAGCGGTCTTATTACGAACCGCTTGCAATGAGCTCCTCCCGCTCTCGCACATTTAAACTCTGTTTTCCTCGTGAGCTCGCACACAAGACAAAGTCTTTGTTCATGGTGGGCCGAGCTCGCTCATAGGGAAGGTCTTGCCAAATTTTAATTGAAGATTTGTGATCCAAATTAACTGCTTGAAAGGTTAGTAACATGTTGTACACATCCTTCTCCTCAGAGATATTGATGTTTTCTATGCATTGGATGTTGAGAAATTTTGTTTTATACATGGAAAGGTGTTTATTTTACTACATCCACTTTAGAACTTTTGAGGCTCTTAGATCCAAATTTATTGTTTAAAAGGTGACTAGCATCTTGTACATATTCTTCTCTTCTATATATTGATTTTTTTTTTATGCATTGTATGATGGGAAATCTTGTTTCATAAGGTGCTATGGTAGCTTAAAATGTTTGTGTCGGCGACTGGGAGGCGAACCTCCGCAGCGCCAATGAGCAAGGAAAGGGGTGCGAGGTCTGGTATGCCCCCCTCCCTCGACCGAGGTCTGCCTTGTGGCCGGACGCTGCCGAAGGAAAAGACCTTGGTCTCGACGCGGCTGGCGCGTCAAGACCGGATGGATGGGAACGATGACACGAGTGTTTTATCCTGGTTCAGGCCTCCACTGCGGGATAACAGCCCTACGTCCAGTCTTCGTTTAATGCCGAGCTCAAACGAGTACAAGGGGGTGAGGTCCGGGCTTTGGGAAGCCCGGGCGAAAGTCTGATAAGTGCTCGAGGCACTGCGTGTGTGTGCTCCTACGGTTACCTGGATGCGGAGAACTACCGCCGGGAACTAGAGCTCCTATGAGAGTGCAAGTGCTCCTGTTCTACAGTAGCTATTCTCCAAGTGAGTTGTGTGTCGATATGAAGCTTGTCCGTTGTTGTGGCCTGTGCGCCCCTTTTATAGGCGCCCTTTGACCACTGTAGCTTGTGCTGGTCCGTTGAATTAGTCGTTGCCTTTTTGCCACACCGGTAGTGTACCGAATCCACCGGGTAATCGAGTGCAATCCTCCGATCTCGCTACTGGACCGCTAGCGGTCACGACGGTCCTGCCCATGCGGGCGGTTGACGAGACCGCCGCCACCCGCCGAGGTCGCGCCAGCGCCTTGGTACAAGGCGCGATTTAATTCTCGATGACTCGGGGACCCGGCGATCCCTGTCATGGCGCGTGATGATTCGCTTTGGGTCCTGTCCCTTCGTACCTCAGAAGCTCGGAGGAAGCAAGAAGCCCGAGCTTACCAAGCTCGGGCGCGAGCTTGCTGGTCCCGAGCTTACCTCCTGTGGAGCCGCGGGTAAGTAAGTGGGCCGAAACTCCACAAGCCACATACTTTCCCCAACAGCTAGTCCCCGAGCCTCGAGCGGGACGGTGACGTGCCGCTCAGAGGTTTATCTAGCAAGCGCCCTGGGCGAAAATCTTGGTTTTTCGCGGGGCCCCATCGCCTCGGCGGGAATCCCAAATCGGCGCGGTTCGCGCGCGCCGCTTCCTCCTCCTCGAGTTCCACGTCTTTCGGTGGACATGTGATGGTTCGCCTCCCCCTGCCTGTTTATATCAGGTGGTTTCCCTTTTCGCCATTTCTTCTCACGCCTTCTTGCGCCATTCGTGTTTCTCCGTCTTTTTCCTTTATCTGCCCCTCCGCCATCCTCTCTTCCGATCCTTCTCCTCCTGATGGCGCCTTTCACGCGGAGCCTCCTTCGAGGACGATCTGAGGGTGGAAGCAGCCGGCTTGCCGAGGTCGGCGGGTGGAGGGTGGCCGGCCGAGAGGCGGTTCCTGCGCCCAAGAGCAAGGAGTTCGTTTGCTTTGAGCTTTTTGCGATTCATGGGCTCCGGGTCCCGGAGTACGATTTCGTCGAATCCGTTCTAGCCCAGTGCGGGATCGAGCTGGTAAACCTCAATCCCAACTCGATCCTATTCTTGACGATCTTCGCGCACCTCTGCGAAGCATTCGTCGGGGTGGAGCCGACGGTCAGCCTCTTCCTCCACTTCTACGAGCTGACCACGACCGGTGGACACAATGCGGCGGGGTGTGCCTACTTCAAGCTCCGCCGCGACATGAAGTCCTCATACCCGGTGTTCAAGGCCAAGGAGAACGTCGGGGAGTGGGTGTCACGGTGGTATTACGCCGAGAAGCCCGACAACTGCCGATTCTGGTTTGCCAACATGAACCCCGGGAAGGTGCCGATGCCCCGGCCTACGCTAGAGCCGGCGGAGGTAGCCCTGGCGGCCAAGATTCGAGACTTGGCCGGCCGGGGGCTCAACGGCTTCGACATCGTAGCCGACTTCACCAGGCACCGGGTGAGCCCGCTGAGGAAGCGGGTTTGCCCTTTCTTCGAGATCCGTGGGTGGGACGACCTCTCCCGCGAAGGCACTTCCCGTAAGTATTTGTTTTTGATCTTGCAGTTGTTTGTCCAAGCTTCTTCCCGAGTCGTGTTTGTGATGTTCTTCATTCTTTTCTTCTCCGTAGCCTTGCCCCAAGACGATGTGGTTCGGGTCGTGGGGCTCCTCTTGCCCGCGAGCCACAACGAGCCGTCAGGCTCGGGCGTTCGCAACATCCTGGACGAGGTACGTGCCTCTACGGGTTTAGGCGCCTTAGGGCGGTTTTCTCGTGGATGACGCCCGCGCCTATTTTCCATGGGGAAGCGGAGCGGAACCGGCCCGCTGCTCTGCGCGGTGGTCGCCTCGGGAGCCGTCATCCCGACGGCCATGCAGACACGGCTTACCCCGTCGCGCGAAAGGATAAAGCCGTGGGCAAGCGATCGCCCGCGGAAGAAACCGGCCGGCCGCTTCGGGCAGGTCGCCTCCGCCCGCAAGCATGCGCCTCGGCCAGCGATTCCGCCCCGATCGGCCGGGCCGGAGGTTCTGGTCGGATTTACGGCGCGCGCAGCATCCAAACACCAAGAGGCGTCGGTTGGTGTTGAACGAGGATGATTCGGCGACGAGATGGACGAGGCAACCGTTGCATCGACGTAAGTTGCTTACGCCTTACGCATGCCGGTGTCTCCGCCCTTTTCCTCTGTTGATTATGGCCCTCGCCAATCGTGTTCTAATTCTCCTTGTTTCTTGATCGCTTCCCCCAAGCGGGAGCCTATCTCGGTGCGACAGAGGCAAAGGGCAGGAGCATGAGCTCGCTAAGGGCAAACCCGCCCGGTTCGAGGCCCTTCGTCTTCCGCTTAGTGGCGACAAGGACGTCGCGCCAAAGCCGCGCCAGAAGGTGGAGACCGATCTCGGCCCGAGCGCTGGCACCAATCGCGCCGAGGGCGAACTCGACCAGTGGCGCCGATCGACATC
Organism: Olyra latifolia; assembly: GCA_036346145.1. Taxonomy (NCBI): domain Eukaryota; kingdom Viridiplantae; phylum Streptophyta; class Magnoliopsida; order Poales; family Poaceae; genus Olyra; species Olyra latifolia. The sequence continues at coordinate 19,659,293 of CM070533.1, forward strand.
CGCGCATTCGGAGCTTTTTGCCGAAGCAACATGCCCGTTTTCGCCGGACGCGAGCGACACTCTTCTTCTTGGGTGGGACTGGCCTATCCGGGTCATCGCAGCCGCGAGCATCGTTCCAGTACGGTTATGGAGTGTGGCTCCGTTGACCGTCTCGGGGTGGATCTCGGCGATGCCATCGTGGGTCGAGCACCACCTTGGGATCACCACATGGAGTCACCAAGAGGCCATCCAACTCCGGCCAGTCCCCGGCCAAACGCTCGAGGAGTGGCTGGCGAATCGTCGGGGGAGAGGACCCCGTGGTTGCTGACGCAGATCGACTTCCTCCGATTGTGTCTCCACGCTGATGCCGCCGAAGTTTAGGAGGAGTCGGCACAACCGACAGGGGAGCTTGGCGAGGTCGCGGAGGAGATCGCCGAGCCGGCAGGAGGCCGGTCGTCTTGGTGGAAGGAGCGGTCGACCTGCGGAGAGATGGCCGAGCTTCTTGGGGAGGAGGCCGAGCTCGGGAGGCTTGGCGGGCTTATGGGAGAAATGTCCGAGCAGCGGGAGGCTTGGCCAAGCTTGCCGAGGAGGCGGCCGAGCCTCGGGAGAGATGGCCGAGGACCAAGCGGCAGGCGGCGGCTCGGAGCCGCCGGTCATGGCGCTCTCTCGCTTAGGGGTGTTTCAGACGCCGCTCGACGATGTCGTCATGGCGGTCGCCAAGCGGTGAGTGTCTCTGTGCTTGGTTTTCGTTATCTTGCGTTTTCCCTGCTTTGGCCCTTCCTTTCCTTAGTTTGTCCTCCGGGTGCAGATCTCATCATGAGCTTGTCGGCATGGCTTGCTCGTTTGAAGCCAAGCATGATGCCGAACGAGAGGCCCTGCGGTCGGAAAGTACGCGGTGGCAACAGGTTGCCAATGCCGCACGCGCCGAGCTTGAGGAAGCTCGCTCGAGCTCAATCCAGGCGATAGCTCGAGGCTCGCCGCAGCTGCCGAGGCGATTTTAGCCGGGCGCAGAGGACGCCAAGGAGGTTTTTTCCGGTCATTGGAGGCCCTTAAGGTCAACGCGACCGCCGCTTCTTGAGTTCGAGGAGCGCCTTCGGTCGGCGGAGGCATGCCGTGTTGCTGAGGTTGCTCGTGCGGTAGAGGAGCGCGACCTTCTTGCCACAGAGCTTTCCCAGACGAAGGCTGCCGCAATCGCGACAGAGGGTCTGCTGAAGACCCACCAGGATACCGTGCGGGAGCTGGAGGCTGCCAATGAAGCCTTACGGGTCAAAATGCAGACCTCTCGGGCGAAAGAGAAGGAGCTCCTCGACCTTCAGGGCCAAAACGAGGAGTGGCCGGCGAGCCGGAAGCTCGGTGCGGCTTAAGCCGTAGGCCCCCCCTTTCTTTCTTTTTGTTGGGCGACGATCCAGCTTGCCTTTGTAAATACCTTTTATTAATATAGTTGATTTGTTTTGACTTCTTTCCTTCGTCACCTCTTTGGTCCGCTTTCTCCCGGATGCCGAACGTCGTTTTGACTGTCCGCCGCGTGTCCCAAGAGACATTCGTGATTCGCCTTGAAACGGTTCCCGTCGAATCGCTTCCGACGCCATTACTCTGGGATTGCCTCGCTTCGAATCTGGCTATAAAAGAGACCAATGTGTCGGTCACTTCTTATCGAGACTTCTTTCTTCCGCACCTTTCCTCTTGCTTCCATGGCTTACGACCGGAGTTGGCGAGGCTTGGGCGACCTTCGACCTTGCAATGGCCGAGGTTGCGGAGGAGGAGGCGCTGCGCCGTGACATCGCCAGGTCGAGGTATTGGTTGAAGTCGTTCAGCGCTTCGCGGGGCCTTTGATCCGCTTCGTGGAGGCGCTGGTCGATGCCGTGCCGCGATCTTGCCGCCGCCGCTGCTTTGGTCGAGGCCGCTCGGGCGCTTGCCGAGGTGGCGACGCCATTGTCGGGTTTCGGGACCCTTCCGCCGACTAATTGTAATCGCTTGTGAGCCATCCCGAACTTCTTTTAATAAAGTTGTTTGTGGTTGTCGCCGCTTCTTTTTGTTTTTCTGTTTTTTTGCATGCAAACGAGCGCTAGTAGTCGTATAGGCAAGAAAAAGCTGAAAACGTAGTACAGTCCTACCGATCCTAGCCCCCGAGCCATGTCCGAGTTTCTAAGGAGAAGCTCGGACGTGGCTTAGAGAAGATCGGAAGTCTTTTGATTGAGAACTTGATCTTGGAAAATTAACTTTTTAAGAAATCGACCCTTAGAAAAAATCGACCCTTAAAAAATCGACCCCAGCCCTCGAGCCATATCCGAGCTTCTAAGGGGAAGCTCGGGCGTGGCTTAGAGAAGACCAATTTTTAAAAAATCGACCCTAGTCCCCGAGCCATGTCCGAGCTTCTAAAGAGAAGCTCGGGCGTGGCTTAGAGAAGACCAATTTTTGAAAAATCGGCCCTAGTCCCCGAGCCATGTCCGAGCTTCTAAGGAGAAGCTCGGGCGTGGCTTAGAGAAGACCAATTTTTGAAAAATTGACCATAGTCCCCAAGCCATGTTCGAGCTTCTAAGGAGAAGCTCGGGCGTGGCTTAGAGAAGATCAATTTTTGAAAAATCGACCCTAGTCCTCGAGCCATGTCCGAGCTTCTAAGGAGAAGCTCGGGCGTGGCTTAGAGAAGATCAATTTTTAAAAAATCGACCCCAGCCCCCGAGCCATGTCCGAGCTTCTAAGGAGAAGTTCGGACGTGGCTTAGAGACCGCACACTTTTTTGAACAAAGCTTGTGGTCCTGGCTCTGTCCCTTTGCGAGAGGCAGATTGTTGGACTCTAGAGGTATCTTGAGCCTATTGCAGGTGTTATGCGGGCTTAAGGTATAGGGCCGGAAAGCGTGTGCTCGCACGGGATTTTACGAGGTGCGATGGATATCGACTTACCCGTTTGCAAGGGAATCCCGGGGGTTGGCTTGTGCGTAGCCGCTACCCTGCCGATGTGTACTGGAACGGCCCGGGCTTTCTCCCAAGCCCATCATAAGTTTTGGGTTGTCAAGTTAGGTTGAGGCTCTCCTAGGAATAGTGGGGTGAACAAAAGGAATCAAGATAGGGGATGGAGACTTACGACCTTTTCTCAGCGAGAACCTTCGGTTGAGCGATGTTCCAGAGTCGTTGAGGACTCTCCCGACCAAGCATAGCGATCTACAGCCTCCGGGCGTCGGCCGACACGACTGTGTACGGACTCTCCCATCTTGGGGTGAGCTTGTTGGCGTGAGCGAGTTCGAACTCGTCTTAGAACCGTGTCGCCACCGCAGGTCCGGTCTATACCTTTTTGGCTGCGTGCCGCCTTGCAGGATTCTTGGTATGTCGCCACCGCAGTAGTACTTGCTCGCGGTAGGACTCGGATAGGTCGAGGTCTAGCAACCGCTCCTCGTCGTTGTCGATCCGCCTCGCAAAATCAATACGAGCTGAACCAATTCTTAGCTCGTGGGTAGGACCGCCCGAGCCGTATACAAGCCTAAACGGGTCTCGCCAAGAGTCTGATTAGAGGTTGTTCGCTGCCCAGAGCACGGAGGGTAGTTCTTCTACCCGCTTGTGTCTTTCTTTCGGCGAGCGTCAGACACTCGGCGCTTAATACCTGCATGATGATTCGCCTGTCACAAGATTCGGCCGCACCATTACTTTGTGGGTGAGCTACCGGGCTAGGGCGACCTTCATGCCGAGCTCTTCGCAGAGTCCCGAATAGCTCGCCAGAACTCAGGTCCCATTATCGGCGATCACTTACTCGACGCCGAACTGGTCACGATATTGTTCCTAAAGAACCTCTTGGCCGTCGGGCGGATATGCCGACATTGGTTCGCCTCGATCCACTTAGTGAAAGTGTCGATGGCGGCGAACGGTGTGTGCAGCCCTTTAGACCTCTGGGAAACGGACCAAGTATGTCCATCCCCCATGTTGAGAATGACCAGGTTAGCGGGATAGTCTGCAGCTCATATGCGGGCTGGTGGGATACCCGAGCGTGATATTGGCAGGCCGTGCAGCGCTTTACGAGCTCTCTTGCGTTGGTCAACGCAGTTGGCCAGTAATACCCCATGCGAAAGGCTTTTCCCACTAGGGTTCTGAAAGAGGCATGGGCCCCGCAGATCCCGTCGTGGATGTCTTGGAGGAGAAATTTGCCTTCCTCCCGGGCCACGCACTTACAAAGTACGCCGTTAGAACCCCTTCGGTACAACAAGCCCCTGAGTAATCGGTAAGGTCGGGCTTATCTTTGGAGCCGGATTTCACCGTGTGTCCGTGGCGTTGTCCCATGCGCCAAGAACCGGACGAATGGCGTCATCAGTGTGTCGCCGCTCCAGAACTAAACGGTACCGGCCGCTTGGGTCGAGGCAACCGTTTTCTAGGGGCCTCTTCTCCGGAGGGAATAGAGGGCTTTAGTAGGTCTTTGACGAGCACCACGGGCGATTTTTCAGAGGAGCCAAGTCGCGAGCTTATCGGCCAAAGCTATTAGCTTGATCTGGGGACGAGCATACTTGAAGTTCGTGAAGTGCTTCTTCACTTTCTCACCTCGCCAAGTATCGCGCCATTGAGTCGTCGCAACACCGATACACCTTGTTTATTTGGCGACGCGACCAACTTCAATCCCTTTCGCCGTTAGTCGCTAATGCCGAAGCGCATGCATGCTCAGAGGGCGGCTAGGAGGCCTTCAGACTCGCAAAGATTGTTCGTTCTTGAGTGAAAATGGAGTCAGATTATATGCTGAATTTGTTCTCCTTGGGGGGAAACGAGAACAAACCCGCAGCCTGATCGTTCAAATTGGCGCGACCCATCGAAGAACATGGTCCAGTGCGCTTCTTGGCTAGCGAGCTCAGGCGAGCCTCCCGAGGGGTTGGCCGGGCCGGTCCACTCAGCCAAGAAGTCAGCCACGACTTGGGATTTGATCGCTGTTCGTGGTACGAACTTGATGTCAAATTCACCAAGCTCGACTGCCCACTTTACGACCCTCCCGTTCACGTCTGCGTTCCGAATGATGTCCTTTAACGGGAAACTTGTCGGGACAGTAATTGGATGGGCTTGGAAATAGTAACGCAACTTTCGCGAGGCCATAAGCAAGGCGTACAAGAGCTTCTGAACCTTGGGGTACCGCTCCTTAGGCCCGTGAAGTACCTCACTTACGTAGTAGACGGGTTGTTGCTTGCCTTCGCGTTCGACTGCTAGTACAGCACTTACAGCCAAGGGCAACCGCCAGATAGAGAGTAGAGCTTCCCGAGCTTTGGCGTGGCTAAGACGGAGACGGGACAGTAACGCTTAGCTCGCTAAAAGCGGCCTCGCTTCTTCGTCCATTCAAAACCATCGTGCTTACGCAGATCTTACAAAAAGGTGCGATCGCGCCGCCGAGACGAGATATGAATCTGCCGAGAGCCGCCATCCGCCGGTAAGGGCTTGCACCTCCTTAGTGCAAAGTTGGCGACCTCATACTCGATGGCCTCGATTTTCTCGGGGTTTGCCCCGATACTTGCCTTTCCTATCACATAGCCAAGCAACATCCCAGATCGGACACCAAAGACACATTTTTCAGGATTCAACTTAACTCGATGCTTTCTAAGATTAGCAAAAGTTTCTTGAAGGTCGGTCACATGGTCCCGTGGGACTTTGCTTTTTACAACAACATCGTCTACATAGACCTCTACGTTGCGCCCTATCTGATCAGGGACCCTCTTCTGCATTAGTCGCTGGAACGTGGCTCCGCGTTTTTAGACCGGCGACATGGTCGATGTAGCGTAGGTACCAAAAGGTGTTACGGCGATCTTTTCTTCGCCCTCACTTGCCGCCGCGATCCGGTGATAGCCGAGTAGGCGCCCGAGAAGCTCATGAGCGCCGAAGTCCGCCGCAGCGCCGACCAGTTGGTCTATGCTTGCAGGGGAAATTGTCTTTGGGAGGCGGCGGCGTTGAGGTCGCGATGGTCGACGACATTCGCCACTTCCGTCCTTCTTCTTGACGGCGACCGGATTAGCTAGCGGTCGGAATGCTCGACTTTCTGATGAAGCGGCTTGGAGGAGCTTGCTGTTGTTCTGGATGATGTCGGCCTTTCATTTTGGGAAGCGCCAGAGGGCCTGCTCGACAGCTTTTTGTCAGTGAACAGCTAGCTCAGGCTCGATGACCTCCTTGGGACCCGGGCATGTCGGACGGTTCCCACGCGAACACGTCTGCAAGTAGCGGGAGGAAGGTGACGAGCTCGAGTTCCTATTTGGACTCGAGGTTGACCCCTACGTGGACGACCTTGGCCGGGTCGTCCTCGGAAAGGGGGACTGCCTTGGTGGGCTCCTGCGGCTGCAGGGCCACCTTGGGGCGGACGGGCAGCTGCTCGGCTTTGGCCGGGCCTCGCTCAGGAAGCTGTCCGACCATGGCCAAGGCGCTCTCGTCGCAGGCCATTGCGGCCTTGTGACTGCCCTTGATCGTGATGACCCCGTGAGGGGCCGGCATTTTCAGGCAGTGGTAGCCATGGTGGGTAGCCGCCATGAACTTGGACGGCAGGCGCCCGAGGATGGCGTTGTATGGGAGCTCGGAGTCCACCACCTCGAAGGTGACGTACTCCGTTCGGAAGTTCTGGGGGGTCCCAAACGTCACAGGCAGCACGATTTGCCCGATCGGCTGTAGGGACGACCCAGGGACAATGCCGTGGAAAGGGATGGCTATATCCTTGATCTTGGACCGCGGGACCTGCATCTGCTCAAGAACTTGAGCAGTGACGATGTCCAGGGAGCTCCCGCCATCTACCAACACGCGATCGACCCGCGTGTTGCTGATGGTAGGACAGAGCACCAGTGGTAGATGCTGGGGCTTGGTCATTCCGGGGGGACAATCATCCCCGGAGAAAATGATCGACTGGTGGGACCACCGTAGGGGTGCGTCCCCGGGCTTACCTTTCTCGAGGTGGTAAACCTCCCGGGCAGCGGCCTTAAGCTCGCGTCGCGAGCTATAGGCAGAAGCACCTCCGAAGATCACGGCGACGTGTGCGCGGGCCTCCTGGAAGGCGTCGCCGTGGGCGCCCTGAGGCGTCCGGTCGTCCGGCACCCCATGATCGGGGAGCTCGGGCAAGGGCCCGCGCCCGGCGTAGAAGTCCTCCAACCGCGCGGCCCACGTCCTGCGATTCGCGAGTCATGGCCGATCGCTGCCGATGGAGGCGAGCGGTTGTTTGAGGGTTAGCTCCTTGGCGGCCGAGGTCGAGGCCGGGAGCTCGCCCTACCTCGGGCCGCGCGCCCGCCGTTTCCGCCACTGCCGGTCGGGCCGGCCATGAGGTGGCCGCCAGAGGAGCGGTCTCTCGGGCTCTACCGCGACGAGGCGTAGGCGAGGCGCGAGCTGTTCTTCTTCTTCTCGGCGTCACCCTTCTTGGCATCGGTGCGGTCCGGGCCGCCGCCTTCTCCTCCGTTCTTCCTCTCTTGCGCTCCACCGCCTCGGAGACGTTGATGTATCCCTCCGCAAAGACGAAATAAATCGGTTGCGGTGTGGACCGGATGGAGCTCAAGGTCCTCGGTGAAGCGGGTGTTCCAGATTCTCCTTGAAGGCCTCATGATGGCCTCGTCGGAGATCGACGGAATGGTGTTAAGACTTGGTCGAACTGCGGACGTAGTCCTGCAGCCCTCTCCGCCCTTTGGACCACAAGCTTGAGGTCTGGGGCTCCCAGCATGCCAGAGCGAGCCTCGAAGTTTGTCCGGGCGCCTCTGCACTGTTCCCAGTGCAGATCGAACCCCGGCTGGTTGAACAGCCGGTCCGCCATTCCTCCAAGACGGTAGGGAAGTAGTTGACCATTACGGCCTCATTACGCTGCGGCAGGATGGCGGTAGTATAAACAGCGAGATATTCGTCGGGGTTCTTACTCCGTCGAACTTCTCAATGCTCCCGGGCTTAAACTTGCGGGGCCAGGGGGCCTCGCGCAAAGCTCGGGAGAAGGCAGGGCATCCAGGGGCGGCCCCGTTGTTCCTAGCGGGAGATCTCCCGCCCGGAAGCGGCCCGAGGCGGGAAAAAACTCCGCCTGGTGTGCGCTGAGGAGCGCCGTCCGCTGTGGACGTGGGACGCCGCCGCTGCGATCAACGCTCGCGCGCCGCCCGAGGAGCCATCAGTGCGGCGGGCTCGAGGTGCTCGCCGAGATCCCAGCCGAGCTCCTCTAGGTCGCCAAGAATCCGGCGCCTAGATCGCCATGGTGAACCCTCGCGGTCCTTTCTAGGTCACGATGACTGGTATCGCTTTAACCCTTTGCCGATCGCGTAGTAGCCGGGTTGGTGACGGTAGTGGTGGGCGAACAGCGCGGCTGGCCTTGGTAAGCCGCCAGCAGTTCGCGACGGATATCCGCCAAGGTTCGCTCAACCGACCCGGCGAAGAGGCTTGAGCGGCCTCGCCGCGTGGTGCTCTTCGCTAGGACCCAAGACGTGGCTGGTGCGGGTCGCCGCCGACGCGCCGCAAAGACATGACGTGAGGCAGCTCCGCGAAGGGACATGTCGGTGTCACCCACGGAGGCAATGCCCTCGGCACCTCAACCGCCATGGGCTCGCTGGCCTCATCCCGACCTCGACAGTCGGGCGGCGCCCGATTCAAGCAGATCGTCCTCTCTTGGGACGTGGCGCGATGCGTGCGTCCGTCCGGATCGGCATCGGTGGCGGCGCCCGGCCCTCCATGAGGGTTTCGCCGACGTGAGAAGTCGGCGTCGCAAAGGCGGGAACGAACAGCTACTCCCGAGGCGGGCGTTGCCTCAACCTCCATCTCGTCGGACCGAGCTCGGTGAGGATACCGACTGCCTCCTCATACGACTCGCCGACGCCGCCGAGATCGCCGCAATCGCCGGTTGAGGTCCACGGTATCAATGTCGCCAGAAGACAACAAGGCCATCCTCGACTCGATCGAGGGAGAAGACCGATCGGGCCCCACGGTGGCGCTTCATTGTCGGCGACCGGGAGGCGAACCTCCGCAGGCCTAATGAGCAAGGAAAGGGGCGCGAGGTCTGGCTGCCCTGCCCTCGACCGAGGCCGGCCTTGTGGCCGGACGCCTGGCGAAGACCTTGGTCTCGGCGCTGGCCGGGGCGTCAAGACCGGATGGATGGGAACGATGACACGAGTGTTTTATCTGGTTCAGCCTCCATCGGGATATGACCCTACCGAAAGTGCATCTAAGCACATAAGTGATTTTGGTGATTAATGACAAACACATATAATGACAATTATTAGTAAATGTGTAAATGCTTGACTTAGTGCTTGCCTAATGTCAAACCTCTAGTAATTATTTATTTATCCTATGAGACTAACAAGTTTGATTGATAAGATCATTTTAGTCTCATCCAAATGGAGGAATTATTTAAGTCAAGTGAATAAGCAAAGATGAGACATGCAATCTCAGTATCACTTCTATATTTATTATTGCAATCCTTTTGAGCAAGTGCATATTGAACTTCACGTAACATATTGCTTATATATATGCACATTGGTTTATGTCATATTAATTTGTGTGTATATATTCACTTGAGTTCAATATGTGGCTTGTTTCTAGTATGTTAGTCTTAATTAGAGTTAAACTTCATATTGCTATAAATTTATTTAGTGCATGCTTGTCTTGTTTATATATCTTCTAATGCACATCACTTAATGGAGTTTAATCTAGATTGTTCCATAACTTCACTCTAGCTTGAATATTATTTGCACGTGTGTAATTCTTGTATATTCTATCACGTGCTCCATTTTAGTGAAGATTGTGGTACTTGCCAAGGTTTAATTGATTTATCATATTGGCAATTATCTTCCTAATGCATCTAGCTCCATTACATATTTATCATGATGCACCTAGTAGAGATCTCTTCTATATCAAGTGTTTCCGTTTAATGTTGTGCTTATTTATTTGAAACGCTTGTTGTACTTAATTGCTCACAAATATCAACTTATTCATATCCATTGAGCTTTTGGGACTAATATCTTTCATGAGTGATTTGAAAAGAATTAGGTCCCGTGAGTATGTGTGATGACCAAGGTATGTTAAAGGATGACGGTTAAGCCAAGGTTAACAAGACGGCGGTGTCACTAAGAGTTGAGGACTAAGTCAAGATCAATTTGGCGTGGAGATCATCAGGAAGGATGATCAAGTCAAAGTTGATAGGACGAGAGTCTCATGAGGTGCATCGAGTCAAGTTGGACAAGGTGAAGGCGTCATCAATCTTTTGGTGAAGGTCATCATGCATCATAAAGAAAAAGACGGCAAGTGACTATCCTAGACTTGTATTATCTTTGATTTAATTTGAGTCTAAGGATTGCCGTACTATTAAGAGGGATGCGATGGAGAATGACTTCTAGATGTGTCAAGTGCTCAAATGATTCATCCTAGTGAAACCTAGAGAGAGTGTGGTATTGGTGGTGTCGGAAAGCGAGAGTTGTAGGTCTCTCTTACCTTCTTTGTGAGTTCTGCATTTATCCTTTGGGATTTGAGAAGTGAGACCTTGTTGGTTGGGTAGCTCTCGTTCTTAGCTTTCCGTAGAGTCCAAGATCACCCAAAACGGAGTCCGGAGTCAAAAGTTATGCCCTTTTTCGTCGGGTATCACGTGGTTGTTTCAGGCCTCGGATCGTCGATAGTTGACTATCGGATCGTCTGATACCCCTTCGGACATTTACCCTGACCGTCCGATTTTAAGAGTTTGAGCTTCTCACACACATCGAGTGTTCCTATCGGATTGTCTGATACCCTCGACGAAACCTTCGGATCGTCTGATTTTAGCGACCTTGGGTCTTCTGTTTCCCATATCGACCGTCAGGCCTTTGACTATCTGGACCGTGTGATATTGCGCAGAATCGTCTCAGAACGGCCGACACGTGGAAGCTCCTATTTGAAAACCCCCCTCTCCAAATAGCCGTTGTGAAGGCTGTGCCAAGGGTGTGTGAAGTGCCTCCCCTTGTTCTTGAGCCCCCATAGCACCCCTCTACTCTTAGATCTTTGTGATCCCCTTTGGAGAAGGGTTTGGAAGAATTGGAAGGAGGGATTAAGGGAGAATTGGGAGAAAGGTTGGGAGGTGATTCCTTTGTGGAATTAGTGTGTTCTTGAGCCCTAGTGACCTCTCCACTCTTTGATCTAAGTGATCCTCTTAGTGAGAAGGGTTAAGAAGAGTTGGGAGGAGGGATTGAGCAAGAATTGATCTTTGAGCACTTGTGGTCATCTCCAAGTTCATTCTTCGTGGGCATTTGTTACTCTTGGAGGTTGAGGATTCCTAGACGGCTAGGAGTTGGTCACGAGCCACCGAGCTTTGTGTGGTGCGCCGTGTCAAGTTTGTGAAGGCTCGATTTCGCCGCAAGGAAGAAATCAAAGGAGTGAAGCCATGAGTGCATTGTGCAACACCGGTGAGGAAGGGTTGAAAAGACCCGGCTCAAGTGTGACCGAGCCGCCTCAACGGAGACGAGGATCCCTCAAGGATCCGAACCGGGAACAAACATCTTCGCGTCTCCATCTTCATTTCGGTTTTATCCTTTCACTTTCTAGCTTGAATTACTTGTTTATCTTGCTATTGAGTTATTATCTTGTCTTGTGTGATACTACCACGCCTATACTTGCTTGTGAACTATCTTTGGTGCGGTGGTATCCATCAATTTGTGATATTTGAATTGAATTCAAGTCCTCTGTTTTTCGTGCAGATCGGACGGTCCGATACCTATCGGACTGTTCGACCTATACCATCGGATCGTCTGACTTCATAATTAACTCTGTTTATTGTTTTAGAATTTGTAATCGCCTATTCACCCCCCTCTAGGCGACATCCCGGTCCTTTCACCTACGTCCAGTCTTCGTTTAATGCCGAGCTCAAACGAGTACAAGGGGGTGAGGTCCGGGCTTTGGGAAGCCCGAGCTTCGAGTACAGTAAGTGCTGGAACTAGAGCTCCTACGAGAGTGCAAGTGCTCCTGTTTTACAGTAGCTATTCTCCAAGTGAGTTGTATGTCGATGTGAAGCTTGTCCGTTGTTGTGGCTCAGGCGCCTTTTATAGGCGCCTTCGCCACCGTAGCTTGTTTGGTCCGCTGAATTAGTCGTTGTTTTTGCCACACCGGTAGTGTACGGAATCCACCGTAATCGAGTGCAATCGTTCGATCCTTATTTGACCGCTAGCGGTCAAGACGTGTCCTGCCTATGCGGGCGTTGACGGATCGCCGCCACCCGCCGCTAAGCGCTAGGCGCCTTGGTACAAGGCGCATTTAATTCTCGATGACTCGGGGACCCGGCGATCTGTCATGGCGCGTGATGATTCGCTTTGGGTCTGCCCTTCGACTCGTGGCTTCGGAGGAAGCAAGAGGCCCAAGCTTCCGAGACGGGAAGCCTGCCCGAAGCTTACCAAGCTCGGGCGCGAGCTTGCTGGTCCCGAACTTACCTCCTGTGGAGCTGCGGGTAAGTAAGTGGGCCGAAACTCCACGAGCCACATATTTTCCCCAACAGCTAGTCCCCGAGCCTCGAGCGGGACGGTGACGTGCCGCTCAGAGGTTTATCTAGCAACTGCCCTTGGGCGAAAATCTTGGTTTTTCCCACGCGCGGGGCCCCCACTGCCTCGGCGGGAATCCCAAATCGGCGCGGTTCGCGCGCGCAGCTTCCTCCTCCTCGAGTTCCACATCTTTCGGCGGACATGTGATGGTTCGCCTCCCCCTGCCTGTTTATATCAGGTGGTTTCCCTTTTCGCCATTTCTTCTCACGCCTTCTTGCGCCATTCGTGTTTCTCCGTCTTTTTCCTTTATCTGCCCCTCCGCCATCCTCCCTTCCGATCCTTCTCCTCCTGATGGCGCCCTTCACGCGGAGCCTCCTTACTGAGGACGATCTGAAGAAATTTGGAAGCCGGCTTGCCGAGGAGGTCGGCGGGTGGAGGGTGGCCGGTCGAGAGGTGGTTCCTGCGCCCAAGAGCAAGGAGTTCGTTTGCTTTGAGCTTTTTGCGATTCATGGGCTCCGGGTCCCGGAGTACGATTTCGTCGAATCCGTTCTGGCCCAGTGCGGGATCGAGCTGGTAAACCTCAATCCCAACTCGATCCTATTCTTGACGATCTTCGCGCACCTCTGCGAAGCATTCGTCGGGGTGGAGCCGACGGTCAGTCTCTTCCTCCACTTCTACGAGCTGACCACGACCGGTGGACACAATGCGGCGGGGTGTGCCTACTTCAAGCTCCGCCGCGACATGAAGTCCTCATACCCGGTGTTCAAGGCCAAGGAGGTTTCATACCAAACTATATCTGTTGGACAAACCACGGTGAAGTAGAGGAGATTCTAGAGGAAGACGATGAAGAATACGAAGAAGACGAAGAAGAGGTTGACGAAGTGAACACTCAATTTGGGTCCGTGGAAGATGCACTTGGCGAGTTTGGTGATGATGAGCTAGACCAGATGCTCCGTGACGGAGAGGGAGAGTTCACGGAGGAAAGACAGTACAGGAAGTATCAGCGCATGGTAGAGGACCACAAAACTCCTTTATACCCAGATTGTGGGCAGAGCCTAAAAAAGCTCCGTGCTACACTGGAACTCATGAAATGGAAGGCCACAAACGGTGTATCGGACAAGGGATTCAATGAGTTGTTAGCACTTGTGAAGAAGTTGCTTCCGGAAGGTAACACTCTACCGAAATCTACTTACGAATCGAAGCGAGTCCTCTGCCCATTAGGATTGCAAGTACAGAAGATACACGCATACCCTAATGATTATATCCTGTATTGCAAAGAGTATGCCGATCTGGAGGTTTGTCCAGTGTGCGAGAAATCACGGTATAAGGTGCAGTGTGACGACCTAGGTGAAGTGGATGGGAAGCGTACGAAGAAGAGAACTCCAGCCAAAGTGTTGTGGTATTTTCTCGTGGTCCCAGGTTGAAGCGTATGTTTGCTAACGAATGTCATGCCAAGATGATACGTTGGCACAAAGAAGAGCGTAAGGAAGATGGGATGCTTAGACACCCTGCAGATGGCTCTCAGTTGAGAAAAGTCGATCGGACTTACCCGGACTTTGCAAAAGAGGTCAGAAACATAAGGTTTGGGCTTAGCACGGATGGGATGAATCCTTTCGGCCAGTTGAACAGCATCCATAACACTTGGCCTGTGATGTTGTGCATCTATAAGATTCCTCCATGGCTCTGCATGAAGCGAAAGTACATCATGATGCCACTGTTGATTGAAGGACCCAAGCAACCTGGAAACGACATCGATGTCTACCTACAACCATTGGTTGAAGACCTTATGGTTGTGGGAGGATGGTGTCTGAGGTTTGGGATGAGTCTGAGAGAGTATTTCACTGCGGCTAATGTTGTTTGTAACAATAAACGATTGGCCCGCTCTCGTGTCTGTCCGGACAAACCGTCAAAGGGTTTAAAGCTCGCACCTAGTGCTTGGATGAAACGGATTGCATGTACTGAAAAACTCTCGAAAGTGTGTGTACATGGGCAATCGCAGTTTTAGGCGAGAGTCATGCATTGCGGTGGAAAGGCAAAAATTCAACGGACAACAAGAAACCCGTGGCAAGCCTCAAAGATCGTAATGGCCGACTAGTTTTTGCTATGGTACAAGATCTAAAAGTAGTATTTGGAAAGGATCTGGAAGCATGCATGTACCGAACGAGGATGGTCAGGCACCAATGTGGAAGAAGAAGTCAATATTTTGGGACCTGCCGTATTGGGAAGTGCTGGAGGTTCGTCACTCACTGGACTTCATGTACATCATTAAGAATGTGTGCCTAAACCTGTTAGGGTACATAGATATGTATGGCAAATCAAAAGATATCTTCCAAGCGAGGAAGGATCTTGAAGAAATGAAGTTGAGGAATGACCTACATCCAAAAAATAAAGAAGGAACAGAACAACTGTACCTACATCCTGCGAGCTACACTTTAAGCAAAGAAGAGAAAAAAAGCATGATAGAGTGCCTAAACAGTGTGAAGGTCCCTTCTGGATACTCCTCGAATGTAAGGAGACTCGTAAACACGAAAGAGAACAAACTCCAAGGCTTGAAATCTCATGACTGTCTTGTGATGATGACACAGCTTGCTCCGGTGGCTATCGAGGTATCTCACGGAGTGGGTTCGGGTACAATCACAAAGTCTGTGTTCATTTTTCAATGCCATATCACGAAGGTCATCGATCCAAATAAACTAAATAAGTTGCGAGGATGATATGGTTCAAAGCTTGGTTAGTCTCGAGATGATCTTTCCTCCCGCATTCTTTAATATCATGGTTCATCTCACTGCTCACCTTATGAAGGAGATAGGTATTCTCGGACCGTATATCGCACAACATGTTTCCTTTTGAGAGGTACATGAGTATCCTCAAGAAGTACGTCCGGAACCGTTCTCGTCCGAAAGGCTGCATTGCCGAGGGCTACGTGACAGAGGAGGTGATCGAGTTTTGTGTTGATTACATTAGTGATCTTGATTCTATCGGCATCCCCATATCACGCCACGAGGGGAGGCTGCGGGGGAAAGGCACACTAGAAAGGAAAGCAGTTGTATGCAATGATCTTAATGCATTTAAGCAAGCACATTTCATGGTTCTAAAGCAATCAATTATCATCGGTCCCTATATCCTTCAACATAAGAGGTCCCTACAGCGCAGCTTCCCAGAAAAGACAGATGGCTGGATAGATTTGAAGCAAATAGAAACTTTTGGAAGTTGGCTACAAACCTACATCCTTCAGAAGGGGTCAAACGATGAAGTACTGCAGCGGTTGGCCCGTGGACCATCATAAGAAATCATGACATTTCAGGGGTACGAGATCAACGGTTACACATTCTACACCAGATTCCAGGATAACAAGAGCACCAACCAAAACAGCGGTGTCCGTATAGACGCCTTAGACAACAACGGCACGGTGGACACATATTATGGTTTCATAGAAGAAATATGGGAGCTCGACTATGGACCATTGTTGAAGGTCCCTCTATTTAAGTGGCAATGGGTGAAGCTGACTCCAAGCGGCGTGAAGGTCGACAAATACGGCATGAAAACCGTGGATCTCAAACAAGTCGGCTATAGGCGCGAACCGTTTGTTCTAGCTCAAGCTGTGCACCAGGTATTCTATGTGATGGACATGAACACAAGCAAATCAAAGAAGCAAAAGGACAAGACGTAGATCAAACCGAAGCGATACGTGGTTCTCCAAGGCAAACGAAGGATTGTTGGAGTTGAAGACGTCACCGACGACGAAGAGTATGGCCAGTTCGACGAGCTACCTCCTTTTGCGGTTGATGTCGACATAACCGTCCTAAATGACAGAGACGTCGATGATCCTTACATACGTCGCGATCATAACGAAGGAACGGTTGTAAAGGCTAAAATTGCCCCTACTTAACGTGTACAACATCTGTTAAAAATACGCATATTGGACTTGTGTAATTTCTTTAATGTTATTTATAGATAAAACAAATTTACAAAAGAGAAGAAAGAGATAAAACAAATTTATAAAAGAAAAGAAGGAGATAAAACAAATTTATAAAAGAGAAAAGGAGAGAAAACAAATTTATACAAATAAGAAAGAGATAAAACAAATTTATAAAAGAGAAGAAGGAGATAAAACAAATTTACAAAAGAAAAGAAATAGATCAAACAAATTTACAAAAGAGAAGAAATAGATAAATCAAATTGATAAAAGAAAAGAAATTGATAAAAGCAGTTAATTTATGAAAGAAAACAAATTGATAAAAGAAAAGAATGAGATAAAACAAATTTATAAAAGAAAAGAAAGAGATAAAACAAATTTATAAAAGAAAAGAAATAGAAAACAAAAAAATTTGGGCAAGAGGCGCAAGGGGCTCGAACCCATGAAAGCACGCTGGTGAGCCAGCGCTTAAACGCCAGCTTCTAGCTGGGGGAGGAATGTTACATCTCAACAGAGACTGCACGGCTTCCTTTTCAATGTGATTGACTCGCAAGCGGTTCCTAATTGAAACCGCTTGTAGAAGGATCTCATTCCCATGCGCGCTTCCTCGCTGAGGCCTCTACAAGCGGTTCTTAATTGAAACCGCTTGTGCAGAGAGACCGCAAGCGGTTCCTATCTGAACCGCTTGTAGAAGGGGGTTCCGCCGCCCACCTAAATGGCCCTTTGCAAGCGGTTGGTAGTACGAACCGCTTGCAGAGATCGACCTCAAGCGTTCAGACATTAACCGCAGGCGATATTTCTACAAGCGGTTCCTAGTACGAACCGCTATGAGGCCCTTTACCTTATACCGCACCTTGCGCACCTAAATTTTTCTAAGTTCCAGAACTCGCGCTACCGCCGACTCCGTCAGCGCGCCGCTGCAACCAAGCACCGCCGTCCTCGTCGCCCGACACAGTAGGCGGCCTCCGTCTCCTCCGACAACGCGCGCCGCCGCCACACCGGAGGGCCTAGGTTCCGCTCTCCCATGCTCCCTCCTCCTCTGTTTGTTCTCGCCCGCAGATGTTCGATGAAATGTCCCAACGAGGACAGAGAGGGAAGGCACGGGGGTGGCCGGCTCGGGCTACGGTGAGGGGATTCGGCGCGGGATATTGGCCTTCCTTGGTGGTCGTGGTGGTGCGAGCGCGCGCTTGGGTTACCGGGGTTGCGGGCATGCAGGACGGAGGAGCACTGCAAGGGAGTAGGAGGATGGCTCGGTGTGGGGCAGGTCAAGGGCAATGACAGCTTGTCCTGGCGGCGGCAACCATGCTCGACCGTCCTGCCACACCTTCACCCACGACCGGGCATCCTCGCCGATCTTCGCCTCGGCCTGGAGCTCCAAGTTGCCACCATGGCCCCTGTCTAGGGAGACGATGTCCTAGGAGATGACAAGTGGGCCCTTGCTGAAAAAAATCCATTGAAAATGAAAATGCCATGTGTGCAGCTCACATGTCTACCATGTCACTATATTATGCCCACGTGTACACCATATCACCTAAAACCGCTCAAAATATTATTTTTAAATAGTCAAAGAACGTTTTTTTTGCCCGGTTTTCACAATTTGGGGATCACGGTTCACGGCTCCCTGTCAGACTAGAGTAGATACAAAGATTATAGAGACCTTGAGTTGGGCCAGAAAGATGTGGTGTTGTATATATTTTTGCTGGTTACAAATATCATAGTTTAAGATACATACAAGTCAAATATATATTGTTAGGTTTAATTATAAATTGCAATAGTATGTAGCAATCAAATTCACATTTTGAGAATATGTTGATCGATATCCAAAACGGCATCTATTTATGGCCGAATGGAGCATAACTAGTCATGTTAGCTTATGATTGTTTATCCGAGCCAACACTTTAGTTTCCGAAGCCACTTCTCAAATCGCTCAAAGCACATTCAAAGACATTCTGACCTCTCAAAGCCACTTATACTGGCGAGAAGGATAGAATTAATTACTATATACAAGTAAGCTTAATGCCATAAAACAATTATTTCTCCCTTGGTGGTATATGCTGTCCATGATGATAAGAATCTTGGCACCCGGATGAGATACCGTGAGCAAATTTTAAGTATTCCCAGTGCCTCAAACATCTCACTTCCATCTATTTGTCACTCTAAAGTATTATAATTCCTTATTATGCCATTTGGGTCCATTAAACTCAATTAACATATTTCTACCTAATTTTTTCAACAAAAATACGTTTTGCCCATTGCTAGATGTACTCATATATGCTATCTTTTGGTTTGGTGCACTATCACTTAATGAAATGTACTCATGCTATCTTTTGGTTTGGTGCTGAGATAGGTTGTTGAAGTAATTGTTTTTATTCTATAGATCGCAAAATTAGGGTTTTGGGTCCATGACGACACCAAGACGTGGTGACCCGGATTTCGATGACCAGGAGAACTTCATGTTTGAGACCATCGCATTGTCTACACTCATAAGTGGGCATGTCGATGCGATCGTAACGCCCAACCGGTCAGTTGCCGATGCGACGTAGCAGAACGCCGTGCCGGGCGGTTGCCGATGAGGTCGCACGGCGAGGACAATGAGAATACCGTGGACGACTCGAGGTATATATCAAGTAGGCATGTTCATTAATATAAGTTAATTCACACATAACACGCGTTCTCATTTATATCCTATATGTTTTTGTATCAAGGCGGTACATCGACCATCGCAAAGTCCCTTCAACGAGGACCTAACAAGAAGTCAAGTCTAAGCATGTGATCACCGAAGTCGGCAACGACGGTAGTATAATAGCCCTGGTCTCGCACTTGCACCGCTCAACAACGCAATAGGATATTGCGTTAGGGATCATGTGCCAATCAAGATCAAGACATGGCCTAAAGTTCCTGCAGCTATCAAGGATCTCATATGGAACGATATCAAGGCAAATTTCAGATTTCCAGATGGTGTCGAAGCGAAGGTGAAGGCATGGGCTTCCAAGAAGATGGCAACTTCATTTCAGCAGTGGAAGTCGAAGCTCACCCGTGATTACATCGACAAGGGAATAAGGCCAGACTTCAATAAGTTTGCTAAGCTTGCGGATCATTGGAAAGAATTCGAGAACTTCAAGCTGTCCGAAGAAGGCAAAGCTGCAAGGCAGAAGAATAGGGAGAATGCGCTCAAGAAGAAATACCACCACCATCTCGGGACCGCTGGCTACGTTAGGGCTGCACCAAAATGGGACAAGCGAGAAGAGGAGCTGAAAGCCAAGAATATTGTGCCCGAATGCGATGGTTGGGATGACCGCATGCGCAATTACATCATGGCTCATGGGGGCCAACTCAAGGATGACGGTAGCGTGGTGGTGGAAGCGGACTTGCAAGAAGTTTGTCAGACAATTGATGAAGGCATCGAAAATATCCGGTCGGGCTCCTTGGTGACGGGCAGGGAGAATGACCTACTCACATATGCCCTCCAAAACAAGGAGCACCCGGGACGGACAAGAGGTTTTGGGAAGAAGCCGTGGAGGCTCGGCTTTGCGAGCGATGCACAGACATACAGGAGCCGGGAGAGAAACAAGAGAAGAGAAGCTTCCAGAGTGGCTCGATTGGAGGCGCAGCTCAAAGCCCACGAGGAAAACGTCGATCAGATGGTTACGCGCAAGATTGCCGAAGCAGTGAGCCAGGCACTTCAGGGGGCAGCAGTACTTCCGGTCAATGTTCAGGGGCAGCCGGACGCCGTGATAAGTCCGTCCACGCGACGGAGCAGCTGCGTGTCGGCCGTGGCCCCCCAAGATGATCTGCTAGCTCGTCATCCAATGGGCAAGATCACGGTTCGCCGCCTTACGAGCTACACGCCGAGATGAGAAATCTCCTTTAAGGTGGCTTATGGCATGGCGTATCCGGTGGAGGCGGGCCGAGGTTACACCGCATTGATATACCACCGGTTACTCCAAGGTCACGTTGGATGAGGTGGTCGACGGCTTCGGGATCTAACGCTAGACAATCCTACGGGCGATGACGTGACCACCTTGGGACAGGCCCTCGACGGCTCATTCATTCTCTGGCGGAAAAAGTACATTATATTTCCAGATGTCGGAGGCGAAATCACCGGTAGGAGAGGCCTCGGAGTTGGAGCATGCTGCAGGGCCAAGCTTGTCTCCACAACGAGAACGCACGCCTGCTCTAGCATCGCCGCCGCCACCTACACTCCTGAGAAAAGCCCGTCTCCGCCACCACCACCGCGAAAGCAAGAAGAACCTCCAAGGGCAACCACATCTCCAAAGATCTCCCCGAGAAAGAAGCTCACTGTCTGGCGTCGGGATCCGGCGGCGGCATCTCCTACCACGACGTCGGGATCCAGCCGAGGGAGAAAGGGAAAGGAGCTGGTTAAGCTTGCATATGACATGACTCCCGAGGAGCTGGAGGCAACAGCAAAGGCTGATGTGGCTAGGCAATTCGCGCCAAAGAAACCAGAGCCAAAGTTGAAAATTAATCCAACATATCTCTGACAGTTAGTTGGCGGTACGGTGCCACCTCCAGTGCTGACCAACTACGAAAGGACAATAGTGAAGAGCAAGACAAATGCTACTAGAAGTCGGAGGGCGGCTAACAAAAATAAGAACAATGCAGGAGATGAGGACAACACTATCGATCCAGAGATGGTGCGGAAATTCATGGAAGAGGCAGGGCTCGATACCGAAGGAGTAGCTCTGGGAATGACGGATAATTTTCCAATGGCACCGATCAGATGGAAGTATCAACTGGGCCAACCGCTGGTGGACCCAACTGAGATAGATGCTCTGCCTACCAAGATGTGACAGATGCATATCTGGTAGATGAAACAGGCCATGAAAGGAACGACTATGTTTCCCTTAGTTTTGAAAGACGAGCACTTCCACCACGGGGACAAAAATATGGCTGGAATTCGAAGACTTGTACAATGTATACCACAAAGACGCCGTCAACGTGTCTTTCATGAGCTGCTGGTGCCTATAAGTGTCTCGAGCTCCTAAGTTTATACCGTTATTTACTCCCGTACCATAAATTTGGACTCCAACTAACTAAGTTATATATCCCTCACGTAGATTGGAGATACAATGGCTTGCTAAAGACGGCATGTCGCATAAGTACGGCTTCATCGATCCATTGATTATCAACGACAAAGTGTATTCATACCCCCTCAAAGAAATAATTTCGAGGAATACATTCTCCATGCAATGCTCGAACAACACGACAAGCTGTACATATTCCTGCCTTTCAACTACGAGTACGTGTTCTCACAATCCTTTTTTTCCTCTATATACTTCTTAAGACAATGATATGTAGTATATATGACCAGCTATTTACATATTTGTTGCAATATGTGTCAATAGCTTTCACTGGATCCTTCTCGTCATCGAGCTTGGCAATGGAATTATTAGAGTACAAGACTCAAGAAGGAAGCCTAAGGCAGGATACCAATGGATCATTAACATCCTAAACGCGCGTACACGGAGTTCAAGAAGAAGCAAAAGGAAAATTCAAGAAAGAATTCGATGTCGGCTAGCGATTGGGTACGTACTACAAAGATCGTATATTATTATTATATGTGCGCCTTATATATCAATTTGTCATCTGAATATTTAATTTGTTTATTCTTATGAAATCCTCGCCCCAATGAAGGTTAGTCGCTGCATCATTGGACACAACTTGTGTGGCTACTATGTGTTCCACTACATGCAAAATTTTCTCCTGGCGATGTTCCCACTAATTTTTTCAAGAGGTTCGTGTGTGCTCTCGAACCGCTTAGCTAGCTAGAATAACATACGCTTTAATTACAAGCATATATATGTTCTGATATTTAATTATTTACTTATCGCTTTATTAATTGCCAGCCCAACACCGATAGCCACGTTGTAGTACTGCCGCCTCACCGGGTGCTCGCACTTCAAGAACAACTCATCGATTTCGTTGTCGACGAGATCGTAAACCCTCAAGGCGCGTTCCACCACATGAGGGTTAACGGTTCTCCTTCCTTTAACACCGCCGAACTGACGGCGATATCCACCACCACGTCGAGCAAGGCCGAGAAGAGTGACGCGGCGAAGAAATTAACTCGATAGACAAACTGCTTGTAAAAGTCGCGTGCGTGCACTCGTTATCACATGTAACATGTATATATATACTTGTGGATTTTTGACAATGTTAATATACTTGTGAATGTTTGTTCAGCTTGTGATCATGTCAACATGTGTACGCATATATATATATTAAATTGCGACAAAAAGCCTCTTCTAGTATTTAGTTTTATTATTTCAAACGATATCGACAAACACCCTATAAAACCATTTTGAAATGGATTCAATATCTCCTGTGGAGATTGCCTCTCTGCAAGCTGTTCGGAATTAGAACCGCTTGCAATGAAATACCTCCGCAAGCGGTTCCAATTACGAACCGCTTGCAGAACTATCCGAGGTGGCAGCCCACTCGCGCGCCCGGAGAGCTACGCAGCCGGTTCGTTAGGCCTGTACAAGCGGTTGAGGGAACCGCGTGTGATACCAGCCAGGTATCACACGTGGTTTCATACAAGCGGTTCAAAAACCGCTTGTACAGGCCCTTACGAACCGCTTGTGATGTTTCGTTCTGCAGTAGTGGTCCACTCTGTTTTTTTTCAGGTTCCTTGGTGTACAGACTTCCAAATGGTAAATATGTCGTGATCGATTTCCTCCTCTTTAGCTGAAGCATGGATGAGTTCTTCATGGTGAGTTAGAGTTGATTATTCTTCCTAATCGTGATAAGAGGCTCACAAATGACATTTGTGAGAAGGGAATAGGGATGGCAATGGGTACGGGTATGGGTAAATACCCGTGGATATTTACCCATCGGACATGGGTATGGTGAGATTTCATACCCGCGGGTACGGGTATGAGTATGGTTCGATACCCGCGGGTATAATTTTGGCTGGTATGGGTTTTAGGTATCCATACCTGTTACCCGTTACCCGCGAGCTGACATGTGGACCATTTTCTCAGTGTCTCAGTTCTCATCTTAATCCTTCCCCAAATCCCTTCTCTGGAGCCCGACGCCAACAGTCCACCCCACGCATCCCGCAGTCCCGCTCCACCGAGTCCCCAGCGTGGCGGCGCCAAACCTCACCATGCGTACATGGGGTCGCTGTCCACCACGTCCCAGCAGTTAGGAGGTCCGGGGAGTCACCCTCCACCACTCATCTATCCCTAACCCTAACACTACCAGTGTCGTCCACCATTTCTAGCTATGTACGAGTACGACGCCACCCCTCTGGCCTAAACAACGATGGCTGCCGTTCTTGCTCTCCTCGCTGCCCCTCGGGTAAGATCTCCTCACTCTCCTCGTGCTAGAGACGTGTTTCTTCATCTCCTCTTCTTAATCTGATGGGTCTCGGCCATGATAGGGAAGGTAGATCTGGTTGCAAGGGGATTGACGACGTTGATTGGGGCATGGCTGCCAGCGGATTGATATGCACTTGCCCTAGGTGTTGTTCCATCTCTTTCCTCTACTTAAGCGCACCTCCATGGCCAGAATCTCCGTCCTCTCCTCCAGTCGATGGAAGACGATGCAATGCTGTGTGCGGGTAGGTGGGTACCCGTCGGGTTTCGGGTACCCGACGGCCCGACGGGTACGGGTATGGGTATGAGTCTATACCCGTAACGGGTTTTGGGTACGGGTATGGTTACGGTTTTCTGGCGTGGGTATGGGTCTGCGACACTACTATCCATGCCCGACCTGCCCGATTGCCATCCCTAGAAGGAAAGCAGAGGAGAGGAAGGGGCGACACTCGACGATGATGCCCATCCTTGGCACATTGTCAACATCCTTCTCATCCTACGCTAGCCAACACGTCGTTGACATCCTTCTCGTCCTGTACCCGTACTAGCCGCCATCACTCATGCTCGAACCCGTGCTTGCTTGCGTTCCAACCCTATGTCATGACTGCTCCTGCTTGTAACCACCCCTACGTCGACTGCCACCACTCACATTCAAGCCCTACGCTGGCCACTGCCTATCAGGCAGGCCTTATATGAACTTATTTTTGGCAATTAATGACTCACATTATGTAAAGCCAATCTTATATTGATAATATGTGAATAATGTTAAATGACATGAACCATGTGCTAAGTGATGACTATTAAGATGAAAGTCACATGTTGAATAATGTTTAAGACACATGTTGGGCAAAACTATGATGATAGAAGCTCAAGTTTAAGGATAACTTGTTTTCTTCTTATTAATCTTGGTCAACGAGTGTGAAGTAAGAACAGATTTAGGATAGATATCGCACAATTAACGGGGATCAAAACCCTTGAATATTGTAGGGGCACTGCCCATCAGTGCAGGTTGTAAATAGGAATGAATACTGGTTTTCGAACCGACACTATTTTTCCAGCATAGAGGACAAAAAATATGTGTTGATTTTTTCATCACCTAAAAAACCGACACAGATAATATTGAAAAAAATAAAAAAGCTGGCATCGGGCTCCGTGCCTAGGTCGCCATCGCGTCATGTTAGCGGGCCACGGCGTCACACTGTGCCCACATCCTGGCCGCGCTGTGCCCGTGCTCGCACCCTTGTTGCGCCCTCGTGCCCAAGCCCATGCTGCCACGCCACACCCGTGTAGTAGAGTCGAGTCCACGCCGAGCCACAGCACGCTCCGCCGTTGAGTCGTATCCATGCAAGTCATGCCATCCCGCAATACACCACTTCGTTGTGTTGTGCCACATCGCTGCGTCCCACCCTGCCGCACCTGGGCCATGCCCACTCACAAGACAAAGCCGCGCCACAGATCAGGTGCCCATTGCCAAGGCCACGTCGCTCTGGCAAGCCCCGCTGTGCTCATGCCTCCACCCGCGCCAAGGCTGCGCCGCCCCTCCCGCGCCTCCAACGTTTGGCGACATGAGCATGTACCTAGAAGAGATAAGGGAGATTAGGGGAGAGAGATGTGTGCCCGGTAGACAAAGTGGGAAGTGACAAGGAAGAGAGGGAGTAATAAAGGTAGGAAGTGATAGGGGAGAGAAAGGGAGTAATAAAGAAGAGAGAGATCATTTTTTTGCCATCACATGACTTTTCAATTTGGAGCCCACGCGCAGCTTTTTCATCCTCGCCCTTTTTCAGTTTCTTGTGTCGGTTTTATTTATGAACCGGCACTATATACGCATTATCTATGCCGGGTTTATTTATGAACCGGCATCTATATCTATATCTATATCTATACTAATATAAAAAGTACGAGTTTGAATCCTCTTTATCCAGGAATCCATCTTGACCATCCATTCCACTCATCCTACGGTCCATATCCTCAATTGGATTGCACCCATGGCCATCCAACTATCCATCTGAACCATCCATCCATCCAATCCTACAAACCAGATCGTGCGTTGGATTGAACCACATTAAAACACTCTTCAAATCTACGCCTTAACGGTGTAATCACTCCTTTCCTTCACCGTGTCCGCTGATTTCGCCTTCCCTTTCATCCACACACCACGAATCCTCTTCCTCTTCACAGCACCATGCCCCCTTGTCCTCCTCCTCCGCCGGCCGTAGCCATGGCACGCCTCCTCGGTCTCTATTTCCACCGCATGCACCCGCAGGTGAGCCCTACTTCTGCATTGGTTAGCGGCCATCCCGACGCTCACCACTGGTGCTACCGTGAGGAGAAAAACATTGTGCGACATCACTAACCTAAGGCTCCCATCGGCAGGGTAGGACAGGTCGAGGTGCGAAAGCGGTATGGAGGGAGCCGCGTGGCTGGTGAAGGGAAGACTGCAAACCTCACCGCCGTCTCTCCCTCTCTAGGTCGTTGTTTGTTTTTTTGAACTCTATTTGTTGTTTGAATCATGGATCTTGGTAGCTAATGGTGCTCTTTCTCTTTTTTTTTTTTCTTTCCTCGAGATTTTGCGTTGTTTCGAGAGAATTTGGATTTGCTGAGGCTTGTAACACCGTAGCTCCTCCTGAGCCCAAAAGAGTTACTAACTCTACAAATTCCTCGAAATTTTGGTAGCACTACTCCTGAAAACTGTAGATCCATACTAGATATCAGTTAACAGCATAACAAATAATGGCAAAATTTAACATGTCCCCATAATGCTCCCACTTACTGAAGCTTCAACTCACCAGTTCTCTTTGCCTTGCAAAGGAGCAGCGCGCTCACCTCGATCTTACCATAACTACGGTAGCCAACATCAAAGAAGTATGCCATATATGACCAATACCTTAAGATCAACTAATTTGACTTCCAAAAGAGATCTAGAACCCTAGCCTGCTTAGATAATTAAAGTGATCAAGTAGTGTAGTGAGCAATGGTGTGGAGTTCTTAAACGTTGTCCAAAGTGATACCGCCACTTCTCCTGTAATGGTCCTTAAATGCGGCAACCCAACACAAGAAAAATGGCATAATCATGCCCCTTGAGTCAAACGAATATAGCATTAACAAAAAACATGTAAGTAGTCCATAGTTATTACCACCAGAGTATAAATCAATGATATCATGAATGATGAACGTTATAAATGCAATGCCATGCAAACCCAACCTAACCTACTATGCACCAGTGCATCAGGTTTTGATTATTCAACCTAATAATACTGAATCATAATTCTATGTTTCAAAACAAATTTAAGATTACCAAATTACCCATAATGGACTTAAAGCCCGCTTTGATACCAAATGTAACACCCTAGGTATCCATATACTCGGATGCTACCCCACATCCACCTATTACAAACTAAGTCTAGAATTTTATGAAATTTTTGACAATTTTTTCCTTGTATATATGGATATCTACGACAGGCAATTCATAACATAAGTAAGACATTTATAAATAAGCAGTGTATAATACATCATATGTCAATAAAAAGGAATCTATGTTTTCTAATTCTAATGTGAGACGTGGTGAGTGTTCAGAACATGTGCTACTTCCCAAAGTCCCTTGCATGCTATTGACTGTTACCTGAAACCAAATAAAAGTGAGAGTGAGTCCCCGACTCAGCAAAGTATATGTATAAACAAAGAAAAACCACAGAACTTCGTCAAGACATCCATACTTAGAAAACTACTATTATGACAGTCACTCCATATAATCAACTTCTCATGCGATCGATGCAATGCAATGCAATATGCGTTTGTATTGTTAGCTCATACCGGTATAGCTAGAGTGTCACACATCGATGCAACACACTGCATGTCCAATTTCAGGTGGGGATCAATTACTCCACTCCCATAGAGTGCCTACCAAAGTAGGTCTTCTCTTCAAAGCACTCCGGATTAGTCGTACAACTTTCTCACCGGCCTCACCGGATTAGTTATATGACTTTCCCACCGACCTGGCTCATATGCAACATGATGCAACAATGTCTCCTTTTTTTCCCCCAACTATCACATATCTTCATCATTTAGAAATAAATAGCATAATATTCAAATTGCCACCATAGAATTACAAACAACCATCCAACCAGACGATAAGAACAATATCAAGGCATTAAACCAATTGACCATACATCAACCAAACAATTGTTTAACATATACTTGCCTTTCAACTATAGGAACTAGTATGATACGTAGAGGACACCAATCCAACACCAACACCTACATAAAATGGCGAATCTCAACATATCACTCTAAGGGAACCAAAAATAAGTAAACTACAACATACTGACACCCTCTCCATGTCCAATCAATCTCTTTACGACTACTATAGCTTCGCAAATCAAGAATTTGGTACTCTGGACAGCAAGTCTAAAATCATCATGACTTTTAAACTGCTTGTCCGATTTGCATGCTCTTATACTTTAAAGAAAGCTAAGATCAAGACCTACAACTTTTGTTATAGGACCAAGTTCTGAATCCTAGCAAAACTAGTCAAACATCGCTACCAAACCTACTGCGCTTGGAGTCGATCTACCAAGCTAGCAGGTTCAACATCTATTCACCACTCAATTGTATCAGTTAATCATTCAAATAGAGGAATTCACCCAGAACTTGATACCCATCAATTACCTGATGAAGAGCCGACACGTGAGAGCAAAACCCTTGCTTCCCCTTTTCCCTTCTTTCCCTCTTCTTCTCTTCTTCCCCTTCTTGCTCTACTCCTTTTCTAGCCACTGGCCTTCTTCTTCGTGGCCGTAGCCCTTCTTCCTCACCCCTACCTTCCTCCCTGGCCACGCTCTCCCTCTTCTCTACCTCCCCCTCTCCCTCCGGTCTCCCTCTCAGGCTATAGCAGGATGCGACCATTGGCATCTCTGCACATCCCCGACGACGGCAGCATCCCACGGTGACGGTGGAGTGAGCCAAGGTGGAGCAGGGTGATGGCGCTCAGGGCGCAGGCAATGGTAGCGGCACTATGCATGAGAAGTGGGTAGGGCTGGAGCTCTCCCTCTTGTGCCTTCTTATGGCCAGGTATGGGCCGGGCCATAAATAAGCTTGAGGGCGCACTTGGGCCTAGGGTCATTACAATTTACATGAAGGTGGCATATTTTAATTAATACAACACATATTATTTTGATATAGTCAGCAGGTACATGGGATCTCATTTACATGGGAATATGAAACATATTATTTGTCACGTTGTATGCCTAGACACATCTCAATTATTTGTTGCGTTGCATGTCCGGTGTCTCTATTCAGCTATTCCAAACAGGGGTAAATAGGTCATTTCTCAATGCAAAGTTATTCAACTAAATAAAAATAGTTATTCTGAAAATACTAAAATAGGGGTAAATAGGTCATTCTAAAAATCCCAGTAAATTAAAATGATTTTCCTAAAATAGTTATTCAACTCCTACAATATTGAAAAAATCATGGAAAATACTAGATTGCAGGATAGATTTCATAAAATTATAACTTTGAACAGTAACATATTTATGCCCTCTATGTTAATCCAAAAACCTTAATTTCCATTTTTAAAAGAAATTGGTAATTAACCTTTCTGTTTAAATAAATTAGTTAATGATTTCCTTAAATCTTGATAAAATTCCAGAAAACCTCATATATATATATAGCTTGGAATTTAAGAAAATTATTTGAACAATTTTAACATCATTTTTGTTCACTAGAAATTTGTTAGTAGTAATTAAATCTTTTTCCTTAAAGATTAATATTGCTGTTAATCAACCTGATTTATTAAAAATACTGTTTGAACTCCAAAAATTCTCAAATTTTTACAGAAACCTTTCCTACTCAGGAATAAGTTATTAAAAATATTTGATCCATTTTAACCCTTAATAAAGTTTGTCATATAAATTAAGAACCCCTAACTGCTTATAAGTTCAATATTTTAATTCTATAATGAATTTCCAAAATTATTTTTCCAGAAAGAGGAATATTACCTATGGGTATCTAGGGCATATATGCATACATGCATCATTTGTTTGGCATATTTATGTTTGGCTTTATACTCAAGTGGATGTCAAGGATACTGAAGTAAGATTCCAGGACACCAAAGATCTTGAAGTCTCAGGACAAGGCGAGTTAGCATTCTTAGTTCATATATTACCTAGATTTTATTAAATTTATTTTGATTCAATTAAAAAATTGCATGCAATATAAATTTAATGCCTAGCTTGTTAATCATGTTATATACATGCCATAACCCTTGACACTTTTACTTACCATGCTTTGATTGCTTGAATATCATGCTATGACTGTTTTGATAGTCATATCCCTTGTAACCCAATTTAAATCAAGTAAAATATTTGGACTCCTAGTTTCTAGGTAAAACTTGCTTAGACATGCTTAGGTTTAATTGCTTTTTTCGAGGTATAACATCCCATAGTGGTGAACACTAGCTTACCACTACAAATACTACTACTTACACTATGAACTGGTTGGGTTTGAGGATAGGCTATGTCGTTTTATGCTTGTATGATCTGGCTATGTAAATGTGGCACTAGTGTATCGATCCGGGAACTAGTGGGTTCACAAAGGACCTCAATGGAAGGAAAAATTGAGGCCTGACACTTTCCCTCTTCTTCTCTTCTTCCCCTTCTTGCTCTACTCCTCCTTTTCTAGCCACTTGCATTCTTCTCCCTGGCTGTAGCCCTTCTTCCTCACCTCTTCCTTCCTCCCTGGCCATGCCCTCCCTCTTCTCTTCCTCCCCCTCTCTCTCCGGTCTCCTTCTTAGGCTGCAGTAGGATGGCGGCCTCCCACGGTGAAGGCTGAGTGAGCCAAGGTGGAGCAGGGGCGACGATACTCAGGGTGCAGGCGGCAGCGGCGGCACTCTAGGGCTGGAGTTCTCCCTCTCATGCCCTCTTATGGCCAGGTATGGGCTGGGCCATAAGCTGGCTTAAGGGCGCACTTGGGCCTAGGGTCATTACAATTTACATGGAGGTGGCATGTTTTAATTAATACAACACATATTATTTTGATAAAGTCAGCAGGTACATGGGATCTCATTTACATGGGAATATGACACATATTATTTGCTACTTTGTATGTCCAGACACATCTCTATTATTTGTTGCGTTGCATGTCCAGTCTGTGCCTTTATTATGTCGGCCCCATTAGGGGTAAATAGGTCATTTCTCAATGTGAAGCTAGCAAAATATGGCCAAATATGCAAAAAGGGGCATATCATCAATTATCACATCAACTTTGAAGCATATATCCAAGAGTCTAATGTGTTGGAAGGCATATCATCAATATCACCTAAACTTTAGAGTATATTATCAATTTTCTCTAACCTTAATTATTGGAATTGTATAGTACAGCAGTGATCTATCAAAACATCTTCTATGACCCCGACACACATAGTATAAGCTGGTTTTAGCAAATCAGTAGAAGTGCCCAATAGATTGAAATACTCTAGTCTGAACCAAGCCCAAAGATGTCACCACAAGTAATTCTAAGGTATAACCTTTTTTGTAGTAGAATCCTATAAATGTTTAGTGAACCTAAACAAGTTGATTGCTCTCATACTAACGTATAAAAATATGTATACAAAAGCACTGAAGAAGAAAAAAAATTGTGCTTACGTATCTCTATCTGTCATATCGTGTTGTGTATAGACCTGGCCAACGAACGAACCGGGCCAGCTAGGTTCAGGCCCGTTTGGCCTGGTTCACACATCACTGTGTGAACCGGGCCAAATCGAACGGCCCTGTTTAGCCAAAATAATATATAAAAATAAGAAATAATTATATTTAATAAATATGTGTTATAAAATAAAGAAATAAATTATATATCATAAGAAAATAGATATATAAATATATATTTAATTAAAATATATATATTTAAACCGGGTCAGTTCGAACCGAACCGAGTCACCACTATATGAACCGAACCGGGTCAGCCCGGTGAGCCAAAGACTTGATCTATATTCGGTTACCAGCCCAGTTCGGTGAACGTGCAGGCCGCCGGCCCGGTTCGTCCGGTTTGAACCGGCCCGTTTGGCCATATTACCGTGTTGCCCGATCTGGTGAACCAGCGGTACCTTGCGACAAAAGGCTCGATCTCTTTGCAGTTTGCACCTCCCAAACCAAAACCGCAAACCTTCGACGCCTCGCCTTCACCGAGCGAGCGATCATGGCCACGGCGTCGCTGACGGACGATCTCGTCGAAGAGATCCTCCTCCACCTCCCACCGGCCGATCCCGCATGCCTCGCTCGCGCCTCCGTCGTCTGCAAGCCGTGGCGGAGCCTCGTCCGCGGCGACGCCTTCCTCGGCCGCTACCGCGCATTCCACCGAACACCTCCCTTGCTTGGATTCTTCCACAACCAGGAGGCCCAACTCCTGGTACGCTCTCGTCTCGGGCCACGCACTCGAAGCTTGCGGTGCCCCGGGCTTCCTGAACCTGACCACCTCCCATTTTTCGTCCCCACTGCCGCCTCCTGCGCGCCCCAGCCCATGCCCCTCAACTGGTACACGATGGACTCCCGCCATGGCCGCGTCATCTTCTACACTTCTCTGAAGCATCGCTTAAACGTTTTCAAGGATCGTTTTACTGGGACCTCGTCGTCTGGGACCCCGCCGGCGGCGGTCAGTGGAAGCTGTTCTTTCCAACTTTCATACGTCGAATACACTGGGACGTCACGGTGCTCTGCGCCGCGGACGGCTGCGACCACCTCGACTGCCACGGCGGCTCTTTCTTCGTGGCCTTCGTGGTGACCGATCGCGACGGGATCACGTCTGCCTGCTTGTACTCGTCGGAGACTGCTGAGTGGGACGAGGCGGAGGTGGCCTCCCTTGCGAACCCCGATGCCTGCATGCCCAGCACCGAGACCAAGCCCACCGTGCTTTTGGGAGGCATGCTCTATTTCTTGTGTTTTTCTTCCAAGATTCTCAAGTACGACATGGGCGGGCAGGAGCTGGCTGTAATTGAGCCGCCGCTCGCGTTCGAGAGTGGCGCTGTCCTGATGGTTGCGGAGGGCGGTGGGCTGGGGTTCGCCGGCGTGCAAGGGTCTAGCATCAAGCTTTGGTCCATGCAAGAAGATGCCAATGGAGTTGGGCAATGGACACAGCGCAGGGTCATCGAGCTCGAGGCGATGTTCCCCATTGGTGCCCTCTCGGCCGTACCTGCTCCTGAGTTGATTGGTCTTGCAGAAGGCGTCGATGTTCTTTTCATGAGGACAAATTTGGGTGTCTTCACAATTGAGCTCAAGTCAGGTCAAATCAAGAAAGTATCTAGCGATGGAAGCATCGCCAATGCCATTCCCTACATGAGCTTCCACACTCAAGGTAATAGTCCTATGCCTATATGTTTCCTCAATTGTGATTTATGAATATTTCTGTGGACAGTACAAGAACTATTTGTGTTGACACTTGGCAACATGAAAATGATGGCCTCTGCTTAAGAAAAATTAATGTACGAAATCAGAAGATCTCTACCCCATATGCACCAAGTTGCTTGTGCCCTATTTTTTTGTTTGGTTCAACTTGTTAAGGATCATTCTTGAAATTGGGTAGATATATAATTACAAACTCGTTGATCTTTTATTATGTTGTCTCCTTAGCTAGTTTCTTATGGCAGAAGCCTACTGAGGTGTTAAGAAGTACCATTTGGTTAACTGGCATACTGTTTTCTGGAAGATGGAAGGGAGATGGGGGTTCTGGACTTTATTTCCATGAATAGAAGCCTTTTAGGCAAATTGCTATCGAAGTTGGAAACATGATAATGGTCCTTGGCAAGAAATTCTGAAGAAGAAGTACTTGGATAGCCACATTTTGTCGCAAGTTGACAGAAAAATCGGTCTCAATGCTTCTGGAGTGGTTTGATGGAAGTTTTTTACTTTTCTAATCATACTGCTACCAAAAAAAGGGTGATGGGACTAATACTATAACCTGGGAAGATCCTTAGGTGAATGGTTCACCATTCGCAATGCAACCCCAAATTGAATAATTTGATATTTACCAAACTAGTACAGTACAGAATTCCATGGTGGAGAGGCGTGGTAGTGTTTGATTTAGAAGATTGTTAATGGGAGATACTGCTGCTCAGTGGCAGCAATTGCAACACCCTCGTAAGCAGGTACAGTTGCACGGGATGCAGATGCCTGACAATTGATTGTATGGTGTCTACATTAAAAAGGAGAGTTTGCAATTTAGTCTTTTTTATTGAGCACTGAAAGCTCAAATTATGCCATTCTCTCGTAAGTTTATCTGGTAATTAAAAATTCCTCACTGAATTTAGATGTTATTTTTTGTTTGCTGCATAAAAATAGCATGCTTAAAAAAGACAACCTTGTTCATAGAGGTTGGAAAGGGGATGGTGGTTGTAAGTTCTGTGGAGGGATCACCATTTCTTTACATGTCCAGTAGCAAAATATGTTTGGCTGGTTATAGATTGTGCTTGTGTGCTGATGACGCTGCTGCACTATTGTGAGCACATGATGGGCCAATGGTGGTCAAATTTTCTGAGGAAGAGCTGGAAATTGGTTCTGATAACCTATGTTGCAACCTGGTGGACATTATGGGAGAGATGAAATGTGTCATGCTTTCTGCTAGAGTAGTTGTATGATATAACAATGTTCATATATGATTTATTCACGAGTTCATGGCTGAAAAATGAGCAATTTTGCAGACAATGGAGGAATGCTGCATTTTGCTAAGTGAAGGCGGGGAGCGGATGAAGCAGGTTGTCAAGCAGGCTTTCAAAAGAACTCAGAAATCGGCACTGGCTTCAAGACGAATCGCTTGTTAAAGTGCCCTGGTTGAAAAATTGTGGAACTTCTTGCTTGTTATAGCTAAGTAGTAGTACTGCATTTCGTTTGCTACTCACTTGGGATGGAATCCAGGTTGATGGTGCTTTTACTGCCCGCTATCCTTCCCCCTACTTAAAATGAATTGGCAGAGCTCTTGCCCAACTGCTCAAACAAGATCATGCTACAGACTACAGACACATTTTCAATGCTATGAGGATGCAGCGATTTGTAAACCTGTTGTCCATATATTAACATGAAACTGCTGCTGTTGCTTGCCGAGCTGATGCTTCAATTGTTCTGTTTCCAGTTGGGCAATTTAAGTAAGAAAATAATAGGACATCATGCTCAATTAATATGCCTCTTCTTGTTGAATTGTTTGTGAGTGTGGCTGAGTTATGTGTCAAGTTTGCATTCTGCTTATTTGGGTAAAAGCTCATTTCACGCTTGGCAAACCCACCTGCAAGGTTAGAATTCATATAAATGCTGTTTTTTTTTTTTTTTTTGCAAAAGGAGACCTGCTCCCATTTATATAAATGCTGTTGTATCTTCCATAAATTAAGAGAACTTTTTCTATGCTGTTGCCTGATAGAACTGCTAATGGTAGCTAGCTGAAACATGCAGGACACAATGGGCAGTGCCTTTTGTATCTGATGGTAAACAAAATAAACCTGCAAGATTGCATCTTTCCAGTGCCCTTTTTAATTGCCATACGCAGTGCCTTTTGTATCTCACAACTGTAGATGTGGTCCTGGTATGGTGCCATCTGAGATGTCCATGCTAGGACCTCAATTCTCCCTCAGACGTTTCACGCTTCCTGATAAGACATCCTGGAATGTTATCTCGGGACCTTCCTCATGATCAAATCTTGTTTGGCTTGAGATAACATTACTCATGATCAAAACCTGTTTGGTACTGCTTATGGAGCACAACAATTACCATTGGACATTCCCTGGAAATTGATAGGCTCATTTTTCTGCAGTAGAGCACTTGTGAAGCTCACCTACATTAGTGCATGCTCACCAACAGATGTATAAGAAAAGCTACCATCGTTTGAAAAACATACTGCTGACAAGTACATTGATACAATGTACACCAACTTGTATGATACCTATGTAAAAGACTAAAAGGGGTGTATTCTTCTTTTTTTTGGTAGCTAAGAAGATCGAATAAGTTTAAGTTGACCGATAGTGTTCAGGAAGACAAAACTGATCCACAGTAAAGTTCATAAATCTGGTATGCAGTAAAACAAACGTGAAAATATGAAAACTGACGAACAATTGATGCTTGTCCTGGTAACAGTATATTCTAGCACCATACATAACATGCAAACTATCTCTCGTAGTCTAGTGATCTAATGATCTTCAGTTAACACTGATATTAATAGATGTAGCATCCATCAATCTCCAGTTAAGCAAGGGCTGCCGATGGTGCGGCCGAGTAGCGGGGCAAAGATAGGGTGGCGCAGGGAATTCCATGATTGCCTTGCTTAGAGCATCCATACCATAAACCTTATTCCCACTACTCTAAAACACTATTCACCACTATTCTATCCATCACCCTAAAATTCCTTCACACTTTACACTATACCTTAAAGGATTCCTTTACTCCACCAGAAACCCTATCTTTAAAAAGTGAGCGCTACAATGTATATAGGGTTTCTGTGATGCCCTCTTCTGGGCCGGTGGCCCAGTCCGGCCCAGCAACACCCCAGCCCTCTTAAGAGAGCAGCAGAGGATGAGGACGGGATTTTCATCCCTATCCTGCTTTCCTTGCTCTCTGTCCCGTTCCTGTCTTGCTCGTCACCGACGCCGTGGCCGTCGTCGTCGCCGCTGCTGTCTCGCCGCCGGCCGCCGTTGTCGTCCAGCCGTTGGGCCACCCAGGTTGGTCTCATCCATGTCCTCCTCTCCCGCCATGCTTGCTCTGCCCTTGCTCCCTCTGCTGCCCTCGTCTCGTGCGTGCGTCGCCGTCGCCGTGCCGCCGGTCGCCGCCGCCGTCCAGCGCGCCGCAAGCCGAGCCACCTCCTCCCCGTGCGCCGCCGCATGCCTCTTCCTCTGCTGCACCTTGCTGCCTAGACCTAGCCGGTCAGCAAAAAAAAAGATGGTCAGGGATGGAGCAAGAAAAGGTGGCCGGCCAGGAAAAACAGCAGGAAGAAGAGGAAGAAAAGAAGAGAGGAAGAAGAAAAGGCTAGGGATTTCATCAAGATTTAGGGGAAATGAGTTTGGGGATGATTTGTCTATGATTGAATGTTCTTATCTACTAATTAGGATGGGATTTAGGGGGGATTTCACAACCCTAGTATGAAAATTCGTAATTAGGTGCTAAGACGAGATATGCAGCAACTTGTGGCTATAAATTGAGGTGTTTACGTCCAGAATTGGAGCTCAGTCAAATTGTATGAATTGTAGCTTATGTTTCTAGCTTTCCATAGAGTCGTAGAACGCGTGAATCGGATGAACGGTTTGGGAGATATGACCATTTTTATGCTGCTGTCCAGATTTGGTCACAGCGAGACAATTTAATTGCAAAGGCTAATATGATTTATCTAGTGACTAATCCTAGCGCTAAAGGGCATGATAAATGTGGGCTTGGTCTTGTACAGCCTAGAGATGCTTAGAAATGGTTGGTTAAGGGTTTTACGCCTAAGGTTGGAATTGACGTGATGTTTTGCTATGGTGTAGCTATGGTTAAGTCGAATGTTTGCCATGTAGGTGGTTTTGCCCCGGGTTCGGCTTCGACATCCCGCCCTTCTGCCTCGTCTGGTAACAGAGGCAAGTACATAGTAATATGATGACATGTATAGTTGATGTTTAATTTGTCTGTTCTCTAATTGGTTGTTTGAGCTGAATCTGGATTGCTATGTTGGGGTTTATCATGAGAAATGCTATGAACTGTTATGTTATGAATGTCACACATAATAAGCACTAAGTTAATGATCAAGTACCTAATATTAGAGGTGTTATGTGGGAAAAGGGTCCAACTACATGCATTTGCATTGCATTATGCACCATGAACATGTCATACATGATGGTCTACTTCGGTAGACAAACACCTACTTATGTAGGCCTCTTCAGATCAGCCTGGAGAGTATGATGGTGGGCATCGGCCAATGTCCACTCTGCTTTACCGGTAAAAGCTATGAGATGAGATGAGCATGTAGAATGTTAATGGGCATGCATATGGTATGAGCATGAGTATGGGTTTGTTTGCTATTACTTTAACTCTTCAAATGGTACTCATCCGCCAGATTAAATGTGAACTGTTCATTTCTCATTTTATTATGTACTTGCTGAGTCCTGGACTCACGCTTGCTTCTTTATGTTTTACTTTCTAGGTGAGCCGTGACAATGACAAGCATTGGGAAGGGCATAGCAGCACTTTTGACACTTTTGACCACAGTACTTAAATAGTAGACACTTTAATATGTTGAGTTAACTTAGTGGTCAAAGTCTTTTAAAAAGTTATGTAATGTCCATGTGAATAAATACCCGCATGTAATATCTGGTTTGCTTGGTTACGGATTGTTCTAGCTATATCAAGGTGGGTTTGGTGTGTTGTGCTTGATTCTGAGTTCTGGGATGAGGCGTGCTCAAAGATTATGTTTTGGACATGATATATGTTATTATTTGCTTATTGCCTGTGTGTGGATGTCCAGTTTTTAGATAAAATGCTGTCGAAATTTTGAATGTTGTATGATGTTGGTAACATTCTGGGCCTGGGAGAGTGCCGGGGTGTTACAGTTTCTGCTACGGATGCTCTTAGGCCTAAAGCGGCCCGTAGCGACGCAACTATGGTGAGCTAGTGTGGAGAAGAAGGGGAGATCCGGATGAGGTAGCTCCCTTAAAATATTTTTCCTCTATCCGAACTTGCAGTGAATCTCATCTAGCCCCGTGTAAGTTTACCACTTAACTGTACCCCTGCTTGTCATGGCCCCACTGTTCCCCTCTTTCTTCGGCAAAGTTGAGGCCACCCTAACGGTATTGAGGTTTGGGGTGCAAACAGATATAAGCTTAAGGGGTTGAAAAGGCTAATTTTCTTTTTTTTTGTGAGGGGTGGGAGGGAGAGGGTTAAGTAAGATTCATTGCAAGTTCAGGCAGTATAATGCGCTTTCCTCTTAAGAGAATTTAGAGAAGATGACTTGGCATTTATATGGATGACACATAACTATCTCTTATACACATGGATAGCCTAGTCAGCACTTAACGACAACGTGGAACACACATAGGCGTCAACTCTGTGTTTAACGGAAGTCCTAACAGTTTTGGGGTTAGAGTGCTAACGAATCCAAGTTTAAGGGGCTGAAAAAAGTAAAGTTCAAGCGGGTGACTAAGTGATGTTCACTATAAGTTTAAGGGAGCAACAATGTAATTTTCTATTTTTACAAATAGTCTTGCAAGTTTAAAAAAAACGAGATATGATGGCTCAAACAATGCATGAAACACATATGTATGTGGAAAATCCATGTTGTTTCCATTTATTAAAAAATAGGATGGGTAGGGACTTTGGCGTCACTCACTTTGTTTCTTTAATCACAGCCTCAGCTAGCCAGTGTGGCCGCGTGGGGTTGGGCATCGGTTGGATCCCGTTTCACAAAACCGTATTAAACATCTCTGTATTCATGGTTTCCTCCAAAATTGAGCTGGTGGAAAACCACATTTTGAAACCAGCCTAAACTAAAAAATCATTTGATTCTAAAATTCATAAAGATTAAAAAATATCCTAAAAACAGAAATAATGTGTTTGATGTGTTGCATGCAATGCATTGAAACACAAAGTAATTCAAATTAAAACCAATACCAAAATCTTAGCAAGCCTTAGAGTCCAAGTGTCTTGTTTGTCCATTATTTTGCAGATAATTCGTACATGATTTGTGGATGGCCAACATCTCGAGAGCAAATCCTAGCAAAATATAGCTTGCCCTACCAATTCATAAGCAATGTGCTGACAGTCAACATATGTAATACAGACAAACTTTAATTCTTCTCTACCAATTCGGGCACGAATATACGAACGACCCGCATTTATGTCTTTAGATCGGGCTGCTGCCACCTAGTAGTTTTTACTCACCTAAGTCACTTCTTACCCAATAAACACTATGTCATGTGGACCGACCCTACATGAATGAGAATGATGGGAGGTTTCTGGTTAAGCCCTCTACCACCTTCTCTCCTTCCTCTCATTTCTCCTTCAAACCTCTTAACTCAAACCTGAGCAAGAACAAGCTTTCTTCCTCTCTTTCTCCTCTCAAAATCCATACTAAAGATGAGAATAAGCATGTGCATGCCCTAGAAAAACTTCCCTACCTCCCTATCTTCACTTTCATTCAATTGGTTTTTGCATGCACAAGGATTAGGTAAGTTCTAGATGCTCTTTCTCCATCTCTCTCACCGTATTCGACAATATGTTTTTGGGCTCATTTTTCTAATCATTCTTTCCATTCTCCCTCCACAGCCAAATTAACTCAAGAAAAGGTTTGGAAGATCCTATTGCAAGCTAGGAAGGAGGTAGTACCCAAACTCAAGAAGAAGGTTCTCACAACAGTAAGAAGAAAAAGAGGAGTCGGAATCATCTTGGAGTTGCTTTATCCCCTCCATAAACCCGATCTTCTTCCGTTTAAGCTTCCAACACAAACAAGGCCATCCTTGTCTTGTCTTGGTGCGCCTCCTCTTTACTCCCTCTTTATTTTTCTTGCTATTAGAGCAAACTCCTAATTTACCTCTTTGCCATGGGAGAAGAATCACATAACAACACTTGAGATCGATGCAAAAATTGGTATGACCAACCAAAATCGTTCATACTCATTTGGTCGCATATAGCTCTAGCTAATTCACAAACATGCATATAAAAATGTTATCTTCAGTAAAATGTGCATGCATATTTGATTATATTGATTTGAGTTTTATTTAATATTTGGAGTTATTTGGTTCTTATTCAAGTTCAATCTTCACGCTTAGGTTTCGAATCTCCGAGGGCCCACCTATCATCTCTTTCCTCTCCTCCCATTCACTCTCCTCTCTCCTCTCCAACCATTCGCCGCCGTCTCCCCCTCCTCCTCCTTGTTGTCGCCGCCGCCGCCTCCTCCTCCGCCGTCCCCTCCTCCGCCGCCGCCTCCTCCTCCTCTTCCTTTGCCGTCCCCTCCTCCTCCGTCGTCGTCGCCGCCGCTATCTCCTCCTCCTCCGATGTCGCCGCCTCCTCTCTCTCTCTCTGCACCACCTCTCCTCCGTCGCAGCCGCCTCCTCGCCTCGCTTTGCCTCGCGTCGCTGTTGCCGCTTGCCGCTGCCGCGCCGTCGGCCGACCGGCCAGCCGCCTCCACTCGCGTCCAGCCGCCGCCGCCCACCTCGCGTCCACGCTGCCACCGCCGCATCCACTTGCCGGAGATGAAGAAGAAAGAGAGGCGAGTGATGGGAGATACTCACGGGTAAAATACCTAAAATACCCCTCGTGAGTGTCACCGGTTGAAGAAATTCGTGTGCCCATTGTTATTTTATGAACCGCGAATGAAATTAATATCATTTTGGCCGAGACGCACGAATTGGATGTCAACCCCCCTAACTGCACCTCCCAAACCAAAACCGCAAACCTTCGACGCCTCGCCTTCACCGAGCGAGCGATCATGGCCACGGCGTCGCTGACGGACGATCTCGTCGAAGAGATCCTCCTCTGCCTCCCACCGGCCGATCCCGCATGCCTCGCTCGCGCCTCCGTCGTCTGCAAGCCATGGCGGAGCCTCGTCCGCGGCGACGCCTTCCTCGGCCGCTACCGCGCATTCCACCGAACACCTCCCTTGCTTGGATTCTTCCACAACCAGAAGGCCCAGCACCTGGTACGCTCTCGTCTCGGGCCACGCACTCGAAGCTTGCGGTGCCCCGGGCTTCCTGACCACCTCCCATTTTTCGTCCCCACTGCCGCCTCCTGCGCGCCCCAGCCCATGCCCCTCAACTGGTACACGATGGACTCCCGCCATGGCCGCGTCATCTTCTTCACTTCTCTGAAGTATCGCTTAAACGTTTTCAAGGATCGCTCTTACTGGGACCTCATCGTCTGGGACCCCGCCGGCGGCGGTCAGTGGAAGCTGTTCTTTCCGTCTTTCATACGTCGAATACACTGGGACGTCACGGTGCTCTGCGCCGCGGACGGCTGCGACCACCTCGACTGCCACGGCGGCTCTTTCTTCGTGGTCTTCGTGGTGACCGATCGCGACGGGATCACGTCTGCCTGCTTGTACTCGTCGGAGACTGCTGAGTGGAACGAGGCGGAGGTGACCTCCCTTGCGAACCCCAATGCCTGCATGCCCAGCACCGAGACCAAGCCCACCGTGCTTTTGGGAGGCATGCTCTATTTCTTGTGTTTTTCTTCCAAGATTCTCAAGTACGACATGGGCGGGCAGGAGCTGGCTGTAATTGAGCCGCCGCTC
This sequence comes from Olyra latifolia, assembly GCA_036346145.1. Lineage (NCBI taxonomy): Eukaryota > Viridiplantae > Streptophyta > Magnoliopsida > Poales > Poaceae > Olyra > Olyra latifolia. Next base: position 19,701,127 of record CM070533.1, read on the forward strand.
GCGTTCGAGAGTGGCGCTGTCCTGATGGTTGCGGAGGGCGGTGGGCTGGGATTTGCCGGCGTGCAAGGATCAAGCATCAAGCTTTGGTCCATGGAAGAAGATGCCAATGGAGCTGGGCAATGGACACAGCGCAGGGTCATCGAGCTCGAGGCGATGTTCCCCATTGGTGCCCTCTCGGCCGTACCTGCTCCTGAGTTGATTGGTCTTGCAGAAGGCGTCGATGTTCTTTTCGTGAGGACAAATTTGGGTATCTTCACAATTGAGCTCAAGTCAGGTCGAATCAAGAAAGTATCTAGCGATGGAAGCATCACCAATGCCATTCCCTACATGAGCTTCCACACTCCAGGTGATAGTCCCATGCCCATATGTTTCCTCAATTGTGATTTACGAATGAAACATTTGTGCTGGCAACATGAAAATGATGGTATCTGCTTAAGACAGAATAATGTACGAAATCTGAAAATCTCAACCTCATATTCACCAAGTTGCTCGTGTCCTATTTTTTGTTTGGTTCGACTTGTTAAGCATCATTCTTGAAACTGGCTAGGTATAACTACCATCTTGTTGATCTATTATTATGTTTTCTCCTTACCTAGTTCCTTATGGCCAAAGACTACTGAGGTGTTAAGAAGTACCATTTGGTTAACTGGCCTGAAAGGGAGATGGGGGCTCTGGACTTTATTTCCATGAATAGAAGCCTTTTAGGCAAATTGCTATGGCAGTTGGAAAAATGATAATGGGCTTTGGCAAGAAATTTTGAGAAAGAAGTACTTGGATAGCCACATTTTGTCACAAGTTGACAGAAAAATGGGTCTTATTGCTTCTGGAGTAGTTTGATGGAAGTTTTTTATTTTTCTAATCATACTGCTACCAAAAAGAGGGTGATGGGACTAATACTATAACCTGTGAAGATCCTTAGGTGAATGGTTCACTATTCGCAATGCAACCCCATATTGAATAATTTGATGTTTACCAAGCTAGTACAGTACGGAATTAATTCCATGAAGGAGGGTGTGGTAGTGTTTGATTTAGAAGACTGTTAATGGGAGATACTGCTGCTCAGTGGCAGCAATTGCAAGCAGGTACAGTTGCCTGATATGCAGATGCCTGTCAATCGGTTATATGGTGTCTACATTAAAAAGGAGAGTTTTCAATTTAGTCATTTTAATTGCACACTGAAAGCTCAAGTTATGCTATTGTAAGTTTATCTCGTAATTAAAAATTCCTCACTGAATTAAGATGTTATTTTTGTTTGGTGCATAAAAATAGCATGCTTACAAAAGACAACCTTGTTTATAGAGGTTGGAAAGGGGATGGTGGTTGTCAGTTCTGTGGAGGGATCACCATTTCTTTACTTGTCCAGTAGCAAAATAAGTTTAGCTGGTTATACATTGTGCTTGTGTATTGATGATGTTGCTGCACAATTGTGAGCACATGATGGTAAAATTTTCTGAGGAAGAGGGGGGAATTGGTGCCCTAGTGGACAATAATATGGTAGAAAAGAAATGTGTCATGCTTTCAGCTAGAGCAATTGGATGACTCAGCAATGTTCATATATGATTTATTCACTGAGTTTATGGCTTAACAAATGGTCAATTTTGCAGACATTGGAGGAATGCTGCATTTTGCTAAGGTGGGGAGCAGATGAAACAGGTTGTCTAGGACGCTTTCAAAAGAACTCAGAAATGGGTGCTAGCATCAAGACGAATAGCTTGTTAAAGTGTCGTAGTCCAAAAATTGTAGAACTTCTTGCTTGTTATAGCTTAGTAGTACTGCATTTCGTTTACTACTCACTTGGGATGGAATCCTGGTTGATGATGCTTTTGCAGCCCTCTATCCTTTCCCCTACATAAAATGAATTGGCAGAGCTCTTGCCCAACTGCTCAAAAACGATCATGCCACATAGTACAGACACATTTTCAATGCTATGAGGATGCAGCGATTTGTGAACCTGTGGTCCATATATTACTTGAATCTGCTGCTGTTGTTTGCAGAGCTGATGCTTCAAGTGTTTTGTTTCCAGTAGGGAAATTTAATTAAGAAAATAATAGGACATCGTGCTCAATTAGTACGCCTCTTCTTGTTGAATTGTTTGTGATAGTGGCTGAGTTCTGTGTCCAAGTTTACATTCTGACATTCTGCTTATTTGGGCAAAAGCTCATTTGACGCTTGGCAAACCCACCTGGAAGGTTAGAATTCATATATTGAAATGTCCTTTTCATTTCCTGAAGATCTCTCCGAACAGTATCATTTGAGTATCATTTGTTGAACGAGGTTCAACTGACAAATACTGAAATTGTGGATAGAACTGAATGCACCGAGATGTTCCTACCTAATCTTTTGTTTAGAAGAAGTGGTCATCTGCTTGTTGACGATGAGCATGCTGGAAAATTGTAAGTTTCAATGGTGCATCTCATTACAAAAATTGATGTCATGCTCCATGGCAGCTATTCTTCATTTGACATCGTTGTCTTTGTATCATGACTAATAGTATGAACAGCACTAGCACTGGAACACTTTCCTCGTAGGTAAATTCTAAAGCATCCGGTGGAAAACATTGGGGGATCTGAATTATGGTATCGCGGCAATTGTCATTCTTCCATAAATCAAGGGATCATTGCACTTGCATCAACTGTTTTATCCTTTATGTAGTAGAATCCTGTAAGTCTTAGTGAGCCTAAACAAGTTGATAGCTCTCAGACTAACGTATAAAGAAGAAAAAAAAAAACAAGGTAAAGAAAGATCAAAGATAAAAAAAAAAAGATAGGAAAAATTGCATACATGCCACTGAAAAGTGGGCATAATTGTATGGCCTGTGGCATTTTTTGTATAGGCCATGCAATTTTGGAACTTTTTAATAGCACGTATGCAATTGAACCATAAAGATACGTATACAAAAGCCATGAAGAAGAAGAAAAAAATTCTTTATGTATACAAAAGCCCTAAAGGAGAAGAAAAAAATTGTGCTTACGTATCCCTGTCTGTCATATCGTTGTATATCAGCCTTGCGACAAAAGGCTCCATTTCTTTGCAGTTTGCACCTCCCAAACCAAAAACCGCAAACCTTGGACGCCTCGCCTTCACCGAGCGAGCGATCATGGCCACGGCGTCGCTGACGGACGACCTCGTCGAAGAGATCCTCCTCCGCCTCCCGCCGGCCGATCCCGCATGCCTCGCCCGCGCCTCCGCCGTCTGCAAGCCGTGGCGGAGCCTCGTCCGCGGCGACGCCTTCCTCGGCCGCTACCGCGCATTCCACCGAACACCTCCCTTGCTTGGATTCTTCCACAACCAGGAGGCCCAACTCCTGGTGCGCTCTCGAAACGCGCCCGTGGTCCCTGAACCTGACCACGTCCCATTTTTCATCCCCATTGCCGCCTCCTGCGCGCCCCAGCCCATGCCCCTCAACTGGTACACGATGGACTCCCGCCATGGCCGCGTCCTCTTCTTCACTTCTCTGACGGATAGCTTCGACGCTTTCGAGGATCGCGATGAGTGGGACCTCGTCGTCTGGGACCCCGCCGGCGGCGATCAGTGGGAGCTGTTCTTCCCGTGTTTCATAGATGGAATGGACTGGGACGTCACGGTGCTCTGCGCCGTGGACGACTGCGACCACCTCGACTGCCACGGCGGCGATTTCTTGGTGGCCTTCGTGGTGACAGGCGGCGAAGGGATCACGTCTGCCTGCTTGTACTCGTCGGAGACTGATGAGTGGAACGAGGCGGAGGTGGCCTCCCTTGCGAACCCCAATGCCTGCAGACCCAACACCGAGACCAAGCCCACCGTGCTTTTGGGAGGCATGCTCTATTTCTTGTGTTTTTCTTCCAAGATTCTCAAGTACGACATGGGCGGGCAGGAGCTGGCTGTAATTGAGCCGCCGCTCGCGTTCGAGAGTGGCGCTGTCCTAATGGTTGCGGAGGGCGGTGGGCTGGGGTTTGCCGGCGTGCAAGGGTCTAGCATCAAGCTGTGGTCCCTGGAAGAAGATGCCAATGGAGTTGGGCAATGGACACAGCGCAGGGTCATCGAGCTCGAGGCGATGTCGTTCCCCATTGGTGCCCTCTTGGCCGTAGCTGCTCCTGAGTTGATTGGTTTTGCAGAAGGCGTCGGTATTCTTTTCGTGAGTACAAATTTGGGTATCTTCACAATTGAGCTCAAATCCGGTCGAATCAAGAAAGTATCTAGCGATGAAAGCATCGCCAATGCCATTCCCTACATGAGCTTCCACACTCCAGGTGATAGTCCCATGCCCATATGCTTCCTCAATTGTGATTTATGAATATTTTTGTGGACAGTACAAGAACTATTTGTGTTCACACTTGGCAACATGAAAATGATGGCCTCTGCTTAAGAAAAATTAATGTACAAAATCAGAAGATCTCTACCTCATATGCACCGAGTTGCTTGTGCCCTATTTTTTGTTTGGTTCGACTTGTTAAGGATCATTCTTGAAATTGGTTAGATATATAATTACAATCTTGTTGATCTATTATTGTGTTGTCTCCTTAGCTAGTTTCTTATGGCAGAAGCCTACCGAGGTGTTAAGAAGAATCATTTGGTTAGCTGGCGTACTGTTTTCTGGAAGATGAAAGGGAGATGGGGATTCTGGAGTTTATTTCCATGAATAGAAGCCTTTTTGGCAAATTGCCATGGCAGTTGGAAACATGATAATGGTCCTTGGCAAGAAATTCTGAGGAAGAAGTACTGGGATAGCCACAGTTTGTCACAGGTTGACAGAAAAATGGGTCTTAATGCTTTTGGAGTGGTTTGATGGAAGTTTTTTACTTTTCTAATCATACTGCTACCAAAAAAAGGGTGATGGGACTAATACTATAACCTGGGAAGATCCTTAGGTGAATGGTTCACCATTCGCAATGCAACCCCAAATTGAGTAATTTGATATTTACTAAACTAGTACAGTACAGAATTCCATGGTGGAGAGGCGTGGTAGTGTTTGATATAGAAGATTGTTAATGGGAGATACTGCTGCTCAGTGGCAGTAATTGCAACACCCTTATAAGCAGGTACAGTTGCATGGGATGCAGATGCCTGACAATTGGTTGTATGGTGTCTACATTAAAAAGGAGAGTTGGCAATTTAGTCTTTTTTATTGAGCACTGAAAGCTCAAATTATGCCATTCTCTCGTAAGTTTATCTGGTAATTAAAAATTGTTCACTGAATTTAGATGTTATTTTTTGTTTGTTGCATAAAAATAGCATGCTTACAAAAGACAACCTTGTTCATAGAGGTTGGAAAGGGGATGGTGGTTGTCAGTCCTGTGGAGGGATGACCATTTCTTTACTTGTCCATTAGCAAAATATGTTTGGCTCGTTATAGATTGTGCTTGTGTACTGACGACGCTGCTGCACTACTGTGAGCACATGATGGGCCAATGGTGGTCAAATTTTCTGAGGATGAGCAGGAAATTGGTACTGATAGCCTATGTTGCAACCTGGTGGACAATATGGGAGAAATGAAATGTTTCATGCTTTCTGCTAGAGTAGTTGGATGATACAACGTACAATACTCATATATGATTTATTCACGAGTTCATGGCTTAACAAATGGGCAATTTTGCAGACAATGGAGGAATGCTGCATTTTGCTAAGTGAAGGCAGCGAGCGGATGAAGCAGGTTGTCAAGCAGGTTTTCAAAAAACTCGGAAATCGGCGCTGGCTTCAAGACAAATCGCTTGTCAAAGTGCCGTAGTTCAAAAATTGTGGAACCTGTTGCTTGTTATAGCTAAGTAGTTGTACTGCATTTCGTTTGCTACTCACTTGGGATGGAATCCTGGTTGATGGTGCTTTTACAGCTCGCTATCCTCCCCCCACTTAAAAATGAATTGGTAGAGCTCTTGCCCAACTGCTCAAACAAGATCATGCTACATACTACAGACACATTTTCAATGCTATGAGGATGCAGCGATTTGTAAGCTGTTGTCCATATATTAACATGAAACTGTTGCTGTTGCTTGCAGAGCTGATGCTTTCTGTTTCCAATTGGGCAATTTAAGTAAGAAAATAATAGGACATCATGCTCAATTAGTATGCCTCTTCTTGTTGAATTGTTTGTGAGTGTGGCTGAGTTATGTGTCAAGTTTACATTCTGCTTATTTGGGTAAAAGCTCATTTCACGCTTGGCAAACCCACATGCAAGGTTAGAATTCATATAAATGTTGTTGTATCTTCCATAATCAAGATAACTTTTTCTATGCTGTTGCCTGACAGAACTGCTAATGGTAGCTAGCTGAAACATGCAGGACACAATAAATGCCTTTCTAACTGGAGCTACACGAGTTCTGGTAAAAAAAAGGAGGGAGAAAGTGCTATATCTGATGGTAAACAAAATAAACCTGCAAGATTGCATCTTTCCAGTGCCGTTTTTAATTGCCATACGCAGTGCCTTTTGTATCTCACAACTGTAGATGTGGTCCTGGTATGGTGCCATCTGAGATGTCCATGCTAGGACCTCAATTCTCCCTCAGACGTTTCACGCTTCCTGATAAGACATCCTGGAATGTTATCCCGGCAACTTCGTCATGATCAAATCTTGTTTGGCTGAGATAACATTAGTCGTGATCAAAACCTGTTTGGTACTGCTTATGGACAACACAACAATTACCATTGGACATTCCCTGGAAATTTATAGGCTTACTTTTCTGCAGTAGAGCACTTGTGAAGCTCACCTACATTAGTGCATGCTCACCAACAGATGTATAAGAAAAGCTACCATCGTTTAAAAAACATACTGCTGACAAGTACATTGGTACAATGTACACCAACTTGTATGATACCTAAGTAAAAGGGGTGTATTCTTCTTTTTTTTTTTTGGAAGCTAAGAAGATCGAATAATTTTTTTTTGCAAATTGTTTATCCACATTTAGGTCCGCGATAAAAGCGATTGGTGGAGTTAGTCAATCGGTCACAATGGTTCAAATTGTTGATGGTGTCATACTAATTATTGATATGGACTCATGGGTATCTTTGCATAATGGAAATGTTAATGCGAGTTAAGTTAAACATGAACAGGTGATAGAGCAATGATGGGGACGAATTCTTGGAGATGTAACCTCGTTTTGATCGATTAAGGACCGAACATTTGATACGTTCTCTCAAATAACTATACATTCGACCACATGCATAGAATGGGATATGCTTGGCTAATCATTGAATACATTCTAGGTTCACTGGGGTATGAGTGTTGTGGGGGTGGTGATGATGCCACCCGTTGGAATTCCATGATCGATGAGGGTTATGGGTCTTTCCTATCACGAACTCCCATATCCATGTAACTGGCCACATTATGGTGTGGTTATCTGAGTGTTTAATTAAATTGTGATATGATGATGAAATAATGATAAGATACTACTGCTTTCATTTATTCAAATGATTTATACAAATTGTCATTCTAACCTATATGTCTATGTCTTCCAAAACTTGCTTTAAGCTGAAATTAACCACTTAAACATCCATTGATTATATGCCAGTCATGTCATGGTTATATTACCTTATATTGCGTGATTCCACGTCGCATGCGCTCATCTATGCCATGCCCATGCTTGTGTGTCATGCCCATTTGTGCTATGCCCGTGCTTGCTCGCGTCTAGGGATGTCAACGGGGAATTCCCCGCCGGGGGATTACACCCCAAACCGCTTCGTCTGCCCGCCCACCATGAGGACTAAATCCCCATACCGGCCCCTGTGGTAATCGGTACCGACGGGGTACTATACCCGACAATTTTATTACAATGTACAGATGATAAATCAAACAGCATGTCAGCATGAGATTTCAATTAACAAGGTATAAACCAGTATAATTACTTAATCTTAGGACATAGTGACACAGACAAACAAATAAAAGTCTTAGACAATATTATAAATCTCAAGTTCTCAAGTCTTAACAGGCAACCAACAGATCACAAATTCACAACTCACAAAGTTACTTCACAACTCACAAAGTCACAAGTCACAAACACAATCACACACAACAAAAAAATGCAGTAGCGTCACAAATAGAAATTCAGCCCAGTCTCAACTCTCATCAAAGTACAAATCCCTGCATGGAAGCAAACAAAGTAGCTTAAAATTTAAAAAGTAATAAGAAAAAATATAGTCCTAACAGATGCACAAAACATCACCTCGACTCCTTGGATCTCTTGAAGGCAATCCCAAAAGCTTTCTTGCCTAACATTACTAGCATCATCTACAAAAAAAAAACATTCACAAGAATTACTTTGGAACCATGGTGTTCATCAAAATATTAATGGACATACCTTTATACTTTGGAACAATGCATATACCTTTATACTTGTTTCGTATCCAGTCTTTTGAACACATTAAAGCCTCCAAAATCTCTGGAGTGAGTCGGCTGCGATGCTCACTAAGAATCCTCCCACTAGTGCTAAACGCAGATTCATATGCAACTGTGCTTACTGGAATAGCAAATATGTCAAGTGCTATCTTTCTCAATGTAGGATAACATGTCCCAGCCACCTTCCACCAATCTAGAACCTGGAAGTTCTCCGTTGCAAAATGAACCAAATCATCCTCCAAGTACCTATCTAGCTCAGATTTTACTGTTGTCATTGCTGGCTTGCTACTTGCAACACATGCACTAATTGTAGACAATAAACCAGTGTCAAGCGGAGGAGCTGATGATTCTGTATTATCCTCGTCCTCATCCACTTCATAGTCCTTCGTCAAATCACATAGAGACTCTTTAACTTCTTGAACTTTTACCACACACTGATCACTGTTTTCACCTAATAGGGTCTCAAAGAATCCAAGGAGATAATCAACCTTAAACCGAGGGTCAAGAATAGTCGCTATCCCCATTGGTCCTTGAATGTCCTTCCAATACTTATCAAACTTCTCAACCATATTTTTTTGACATCTGTTCTATGGTAGGATTTCCACATGCAGACCATTGTCTAATTTTCACTTTAGCCTCACAAATTTTAAGGAGTTGAATATTGGCAGTCACATAATTTGTTCTAGAAAATACCTTGGTGATTTCATTAAACATCTTGAGCCTATCAACCACCTGTCTAGCAAAAGCCCATTCCTCCTTACTTGCTGCACAATCATATAGTTTCTCAACATGTATCCCATAGTTAAAAACAGGCTCGTAAGGTATAGCAACACTTAGCATTTTGTATGTAGAGTTCCACCTAGTTTTGCAATCAAGGTCTAACTTGTGTTTAATAGGGACTTTGACAAACTTAGCCATCTCTTCAAATTTTTCTACTCTCTTAGGTGTGGCTGTCCAAAATGCTACACTTTCACGAATCTTTTTAATGGCAGGTTATATCACCTCTAAACCATCCTTCACAATCAAGTTAAAAATACGGGCAGCACAACACAGATGCAAAAGTGTCCCCTCTAACATAAGTTTAGATGTACCAATCTTCTTGATAACTTCAGGAATTACTGAGTTATTTGTGGTGCAATTATCAAGAGTCACAGTCGAGATCTTCTCATCAATATTCCATTCAACCAAAGCATCATATAGCTCCTCACAAATTACTTCAGCTATATGTGGTGCAGGCACATATATGAACCTACATATATGAACAAATAGATTTAGATTCTAAAAAAAATTGATGACAGCTAACCAGCAAGCAAATCAGCTATCCAATTACCTCATGATAATGTTTCTCAATTTCCAAGAGTCATCAATGAAATGGGCTGTGATAGCCATGTAGCCTCTTTTTTGGTACTCAGCGGTCCACATGTCTGTAGTAATAGCAACTCTTGACTTACATGCAGCCATGTACTCGAAGGCCTTTTTCTTTTCTGCTAGATATGCATCCATAATGTCCTTTCTGCAATTGATCACAAAAAATTAGACAATGCACTAGATATGAAATTATATACAAGACATATGAATAGTGCTATTTTTACCTAACTGTGTTCCTGATAACAATCTTGAATAATGGCTGAAGTGCACTCACAAACCGTCGAAAACCAATATGGTCAACAATACATAAAGGATACTCATGTTGTACAATCATGGCAGCAAGCTCCTTTCTATCTACTTCAGGGTTAAAAGTTTAGCTATCCACGGATACTTTCCCACCCTCTTGCGAATTAAACCTCAAAGATGATTGTGCTAGTGTCTTGTTCTGTCTTGTCAGCTTGATCTTCCGCAATACACATATCTTCAAATGTTCATGAAGATGCTTCGTTCCATTCTTACTTCCCCCCAAGCCTCTTGTGACAATAAACGCATTCAGCCTTGACTTCACCACTCGATAATTTCACTCTTTTGAACTCCTTCCAAACAACAGATGTAAGCTTCCTCTTTGCGCCTAAGTTCACATCTTCAATCTCATCACCGTCGTCATCATCAATTTGGGTTGGCACTGAATCATTAACTGATTTTGGCTCTGAGTTATTAATAGATTCTGGTTGCTTGCTATTCCCCATCCCCACGCTAAAACTAACAAGTGACAAAAAAATAATTAATATTCATGTCCAACAGTCAAAAATAAGTAAGAATGTGAGATTATATGTCAAAAATCAGAAGCCATGAGGTACTACATAAAAAATTTCAATAGTAAAGAACAGATTACACATACACAAATCGCATGATACAGCCTTATGAAGTACAAAAATTGAATAGGATTTACAGAGTCATACATATGTTACATACTTACATCCAATTGACACACGCTAATTTCTGAAATACAAAAATGAATAAAGGAAAAATATATAAGAGGGTTTGCGAGCTTTAGAATCAAACCGTTGGGATTTTAACAGACAGACGCCGCCGGACGATGATGCTTCTGGGGTAGTCGCGGCTCCTGTTGTTGCAAAGCGGCTTTTCTTCCTGGCAGCGGCACCTTCTGCAGCTGGAACTGGAGGCCGACGGTTGGCCACTACGTCAGAGGTGGGCGAGCCAGTTGGTGGTGGCCGGTCCGTGCCGACGTCCCTTCGTGGGTTAGTCAATCAAGAGCGTCGGGTGTGGGTTAGTGAATCAAGAGCCGGGCTTGGGTTAGTGGATCTTGTTCCTCACCTTGCTTCGTCGCCGTCGGAGCTAATTGGCGCAGAGGGAGAAGACATCGCCGTGCAGGGAGCCACCGAATCAAGGAGGAGGGAGGTGGCGCTGTGCAGGGAACGAAGGAGGAGGCGCGGGTACAGGGAGGGAGGCGGCGGCGCCGGGTGCAGGGAGGGAGTGAATAGAGGAGGAGAGGATAAGGGTTAGGGATTTAGGGTAACTTGACAGGAGAGTGGAGTGGCGAGTACATGGGCTGGCCAGTGCCAAGGCCCCATGGCAGTGGGGTGGCATTGTGCACTACTTTCGGTCAGAAACGGGTTCGGGTGATGGGTCCCTAAACCCGAACCCGCTCTACCGATGGGAAGGGATTTTCCCTCAATTCCATACCTGCCCGCGGGTTAGCAGGGAAAGGGGCCCATTAACATCCCTACTCGCGTCGTGCCCATCCGTGCCATGCTCATGCTCTCCGTGTTGAGCACCTTGCCATTGTCTGCACTGCGTCGTGCTTGCCTGTCCTCCACCCACATAGTCCGCAATTGGTTAAAAGAAAACAACTACAAACACATCGCAATATAATATCAGCGGTGGGGTGGGTTGTTGTCAAGTGTGAGATTGTGTTCAAGTCCTAGCGCCCGTGATTTTCTGTTTTTCTTTCTCGAGATTTTGAGTTTTGATTTTTTGTTTTTCTTGTCTGAGATTTCGAACTTCGTTCGATCGATTTCCATTTGCCACACCCGATCGAAGTCTTGTCTATTCCAAACAACTGATTTCGAATATTCAGTTTTGATTTTTTGTTTTTCTCCCTCGGGATTTTGAACTTTTCGTTCGTTTGCCACATCCCAGGTGATTTCTTATCGATTCCAAATGATTTCCCGCTTCTCCGGTTCGATTTCTCGAAAAACCCTAATGGTTTCCGTTTTCTGCTCTCTCCACTCGATTCAAATTTAGAATTACAAAATTTGGCCTAATTTTCAAGTGAAATCATAGGAAATCAAAAATCAAGCCTGAGCGAGACTTGAGCCGAGAACGATTTTTGAAACCCTGGCAAGGGTTCCTCAACCCAAATAACGGCACGGATGTGATTTTAGACTTATTTAGTAGAACAAAAGATTAAAATGGTCTTATCCTCGTGAGTGAGGCGGGGAGACAAAAAAGGCGGAGCGCGTGAAGAGGAGCGTCCGGCTTAGATCCGGCCGGATCCTTTGCCGCCGCGGGCCGTCGGGCCATCGCCGGGGTGGAGGAGCGGCGGATCTAGGCCGGGGCTTGTACAGTAGTAGGTTTCGGGGTAGGATAGGGCTAGGTTTTAGGGATTTTTGGCCGGAGGCGGTTGCGGTTGTGGGCTGCGCGCGGGTCGTCGTCTTCTTCGGCGTTGGCCCTGTCGCCGCCGCGGATCGTGCTCGTCTACTCGTCGTCGTCCTGCTGGGGGCGGCATCTTCGGCAACAATAAGGTTAGCTTCGAGGCAGGTGAGTATCTTCGAAGCCACGATGGGAATGATGTTGATGGTAGACCTCTCCGGTCTGGGTCTGGATCGGGTGAGGACGACGGAGAGCCTCAGTGAGGGTCTGGGCGGTCTTCATGTCCGCCGTCGACCTCACAGATGGGCATTTTGGGGATGTTTGTTTTGTGATGTTGGGTACCGGGGTGTGATGCGAATCTTTCGCCGGTGATGAGGTTCACCCCGGCGTGCGGTGTTGCTGTCCTCTTGCTTTCACCTTCCTATCTTTTGGCAGTGTTGGAGCTTAATCCATCGATGCTTATAGCCTTCTTTGGCTTACTTGATGTTCTTATCTCCCGCCCTTTGTGGCTTGGCCAAGAGAAAGTGAGCTCGGTGGCATTGGCTTCGTGGCCGGTGATGGAGCTTGTCACCGGCGACGGGATTTGGGGAAGATTCACATTCGGCCTTGCAGATAGATCCTTTCAGGATGACAATGTAATTTTGTTTTTTAGTAAGGACCTGTTTGTAATGGACACGAGTTTGTGGGAATGAAACATGCGGTACCTTTCTCAAAAAAAAAAGTAGAACAAAAGATTATCCTTGTATATTCCACAACAAAAAAAAAAAAGCATAGTGATATTGATCCGGCAGCTATAACCCTTTATCATTGTGTGCGACTCGGATCAGGTGCAGTCATATTAAGGAGTGCAACTTTGGCGGTTACCTCATCTGGACCGTCCAAACCAAAACAACCGGCTAGATAATGAAAGATGAGCTGAAAAGGTTAGTAGATGGAGAGCTAGGAGCAGATAGAACAGAGCAGACTCCAGCAACTCTTTTTGCTGTGTATATGCAAGAAACCAGAACAGTGCTCACTGCCGGTGATGAAATCGATGATCAATTCGACGGCGGGAGGCCACGATGGCGAGGTCGTGATGGCGGGTGCCTCGATCCTGGCGAGGCGCTTGCACGGTTGGAAGGCGCCACAGAAGGACGACATGCTGGACAACGCACTTCAGAGATCAAATGCCAATTTGATTTGGGGAAATTTAAGGAAGTAATGGCGTCGTGCAGCTAGGAGCAATTGGAAAGACTCTCGTCAAATTCGATGAAACTAATGGCGGAATCAGCTGACCGACAGCGGAGAAGACCACCAAACCGCATCCCTTCCGCCATGTTGGGTCTCTCAGGAGCAAACTGCACCTCTACCCTAGCCTCATCTTTAAGTTTCCAACGCTGTTGGCTTCAGCTCCTCCGGCTGGCCGGTGTACGGCCGCACCGTGTGACCACACTGAGATTTCTCAACGCTAAGTCCCCGGGGGTCTGCCAGGACACGGGTCGAGGTGGGGCAGGGCACCTAGGCGGGCCTGAGCCCCGCCATCCAGCGTCTCGGACGGGAAAATTCCCAATTCCTCTCGCCAAGGGTTGATAGTGAAGCAAAGGTGGCACGACATTCAAAGATGTATTGCCCGGCAATAGCTGGCGCTCTCTCCCTGCGGGAAAGAGACAAACCGGCTGTACAGACGCTAGGAGACAAAACAGCGTCTGCTAAAGCTGGTACACCCCTAAAAGAGAGCAAGAGGTGAGGTAGTGCGCTCCCAGTCTTCGCCAGGAGGCCAAAGTAAGGGCGCAAAAGGGAACTACTGGCGATAGCGACAAAGACGGACAGGCCTCTGCCTTAGCCACCCAACCAAGGTCCTATAGAGAATTCCATTTGTAAAGACCTCTTATCCCTCAAGCTCCTATAAATCCTCAGGGGCAAGAGGAGGAAAGGGACTGATGATATATAAGAAACCTTGTATGCACATTATAACTCAAGCCAATAATGATCAAAGAAATTTTTTTTTCCCACCCTATCGTCGGCCCAAGCCTGACAACCCAAAAAGGGGCAGCCCCTAGAGCGCTTAGAGCGCTCAAGCTCTACGCGAGGATGAGACAACCACGGAAGCTAACTCAAGAGAAATGCACAAATTTTGAGACTTTTTTTTCTTAGGATTTCTTACGTTTCTTTCTATTCACTTGAATTCCGCATTTATACAAAGAGATTACATGATTGTTTAGACTAGAATGCCCTCAAGTATCGTCAGCCTATGCGATAAAGTAGGGGCAGCTAGGTCTTTGCTTCAGGAATGACCTTCATGCCCCTTCTTTTCGAACCCGTCTGGGGCTACTACGGAGTTTCCCCTGGCTAAGAGGCACCGATTCCTAAAATGCCCTGCAACCGACTATTTAAAGTAGGGTTACAGGGGGTCATTACAACTTTACGAGCGGTTACAGTTTGTCCCCTGGCTTGGAAGGTAATGATGCTTTTCCTGACATGCTTTATCCTTGTCTGGTACGGGTTGTCCCCTAGAAGATCGAGTAGCGCCCAAGAAACCTGACTCTTCCTCCGAAAATGCTCTACCTCGCGAGGCACACTGCCTCGCAGGCTGCGGCATCCTCCTTGTTCCACTCCTGAGCCTTTCGCTCCAAAGCGGTCCCTTCGCCGGGCACCTTCGAGCAAAGGAACTGCGAGGTCGAGCGGAGGAACTGCGAGGCTCTAATGCTACTTCGCCTCCTCCGGCTGGGCGCTCCGTCCCGAAGCGGTCCCTTCGCTGGGTGCCTCTGAGCGAAGAAGCTGCGAGACTCTAGCCTAGCGCCACTATGTCGCAGGGGATGGGTACTGCACTTCTACAACAAACCCAATCTCTCTAGCTTGCACTTCCTCTATCATGATCACCCCTCAAAGGCAGGGTTCTCCTGCCCCTAGAGGGTGCCATCGAAATTTGTTGTCTGGGACATCCCAACGACATCTGGCAGCGTGTTTGGCAAAGTTGTGATGGGAAAAGGGAAAGAAAAAATTGTGTGAGTTCAATTAGCTGGGTCTCTTAGAAAGTTGAATTCTCTTCACTTAAATTACAAATTCTTTATCTCTTCTTTATATCCTCCAAACAAATAAGCGAGTTTATTTTTCTTACATGTTAGTTTCTTTCCCTTCTTCTAATTCTATCAAACCAAACACACACTGCAGGTATTTCTCTTGATCCGAGCCAGTTATAACCCTGTGTCATAATATATCATTGTGTGTTGCCCGATGCCGTGAACCAGCGGCAGCTTGCGACAAAAGGCTCGGTCTCTTCGCGCCTCCCAAACCAAAACCGCAAACCTTAGACGCCCCGCCTCGACCGAGCGAGCGATCATGGCCACGGCGTCGCTGCCGGACGGCCTCGTCGAAGAGATCCTTCTTCGCCTCCCGCCGGCCGACCCCGTATGCCTCGCCCGCGCCTCCGCCGTCTGCAAGCCGTGGCGGAGCCTCATCCGCGGCGACGCCTTCCTCGACCGCTACCGCGCATTCCATCGAACACCTCCCCTGCAGGGATTCTTCCACAACCAGGAGGCACAGCTAGTCGCTCGATGGGGGCCACCCGGGGACCCTGATCCTGACCACCTCCCCTTGTTCGTCTCCACTACCGCCCCCTGCGCGCCCCAGCCCATGCCCCTCAACTGGTACACGATTGACTCCCGCCATGGCCGCGTCCTCTTCTTCACTTCTCTGACGGATCGCCTCGACGCTTTCAAGGATCCCGATGACTGGGACCTCGTCGTCTGGGACCCCGCCGGCGGCGGTCAGTGGGAGCTGTTCTTCCCGTGTTTCATAGATGGAATGGACTGGGACGGCACGGTGCTCTGCGCCGCGGACGGCTGCGACCACCTCGACTGCCACGGCGGCCATTTCTTGGTGGCCTTCGTGGTGACAGGCGGCGACGGGATCACGTCTGCCTGCTTGTACTCGTCGGAGACTGATGAGTGGAACAAGGCGGAGGTGGCCTCCCTTGCGAACCCCAATGCCTGCAGACCCAACACCGAGACCAAGCCCACCGTGCTTTTGGGAGGCATGCTCTATTTCTTGTGTTTTTCTTCCAAGATTCTCAAGTACGACATGGGCGGGCAGGAGCTGGCTGTAATTGAGCTGCCGCTCGTGTTCGAGAGTGGCGCTGTCCTAATGGTTGCGGAGGGCGGTGGACTGGGGTTTGCCAGCGTGCAAGGGTCTAGCATCAAGCTGTGGTCCATGGAAGAAGATGCCAATGGAGTTGGGCAATGGACACAGCGCAGGGTCATCGAGCTCGAGGCGATGTTCCCCATTGGTGTTTTCTCGGCGGTACCTGCTCCTGAGTTGATTGGTCTTGCAGAAGGCGTCGGTATTCTTTTCGTGAGGACAAATTTGGGTATCTTCACAATTGAGCTCAAGTCAGGTCGAATCAAGAAAGTATCTAGCGATGGAAGCATCACCAATGCCATTCCCTAGATGAGCTTCCACACTCCAGGTAATAGTCCTATGTCCATATGTTTCCTTAATTGTAATTTATGAATATTTTTGTGGACAGTACAAGAACTATTTGTGTTCACACTTGGTAACATGAAAATGATGGCCTCTGCTTAAGAAAAATTAATGTACGAAATCAGAAGATCTCAACCTAAAATGCACCGAGTTGCTGGTGTCCTATTTTTTGTTTCGTTCAACTTGTTAAGGATCATTCTTGAAATTGGCTAGATATAATTACAATCTTGTTGATCTATTATTCTGTTGCCTCAGCTTTTTTCTTATGGCAGAAGACTTGAGGTGTTAAGAAGTACCATCTGGTTAACTGGCCTACTGTTTTTGGGAAGATCTAAGGGGGATGGGATTCTGGACTCTTTCCATGAATAGTATCCTTTTAGGCAAATTGCTATAGCAGTTGAAAAAATGATAATAGTCTTTGCCAAAAAATTCCTCGGAAGATGTACTTGGATAGCCACATTTTGTCACAATTTGACAAAAAATGGGTGCTTATTGCTTCTGGAGTGGTTTGATGGAAAATTTTATTTTCCTAATCATACCGCTACCAAAAAAAGGGCGATGGGACTAATACTATATCCTGGGAAGATGCTTAGGTCAATGCAACCCCAGATTGAATAATCTGATATTTACCAAACTAGTAACTGTACAGAATTCCGTGGAAAATAGCTGTGGTAGTGTTTGATTTAGAAGATTGTAAATGGGAGATACTGCTCAGTGGCAGCAATTGCAACACCCTTGTAAGCAGGTACAGTTTAAAAAGCTAAGAGATGCAGATGCCTGACAATTGATTGTATGGTTTCTACATTAAAAAGGATAGTTTTCAATTTAATATTTTATATTGAGCACTGAAAGCTCAAGTTATGCTATTCCCTCGTAAGTTCTTCTGGTAATTAAAAATTCCTCACTGAATTAAGATGCTATTTTTTGTTTGGTGCATAAAAATGGCAAGCTTACAAAAGACAACCTTGTTCATAGAGGTTGAAAAGGGGATGGTGGTTGTCAGTTCTTTTGAGGATCACCATTTCTTTACTTGTCTAGTAGTGAAATAAGATTGATTGGTTATAGATTGTGCTTATGTATTGATGACACTGCTGCACTATTGTGAGCACATGATGGGCCAATGGTGGTCAAATTTTCTGAGGAAGAGGAGGAAATTGGTGCTGATAGGCTATGTTGCAACCTGGTGGACAATATGGGAGAGAAGAAATGTGTCATGCTTTCAGCTAGACCAGTTGGATGATGCAACAATGTTCATATATGATTTATTCACTGAGTTCATGGCTTAACAAATGGTCAATTTTGCAGATAATGGAGGAATGCTGCATTTTGCTAAGTGAAGGAGGGGAGCAGATGAAGCAGGTTGTCAAGGAGGCTTTCAAAAGAACTCAGAAATGGGTGCTGGCATCAAGACGAATCGCTTGTTAAAGTGCCGTAGTCCAAACATTGTAGAACTTGCTTGTCATAGCTAAGTAGTAGTATTGCATTTCGTTTGCTACTCACTTGGGATGGAATCCTGGTTGATGGTGCTTTTACAGCCCGCTATCCTTCTCCCTACTTAAAATGAATTGGCACAGCTCTTGCCCAACTGCTCAAACAAGATCATGCTACATACTACATACACATTTTCAATGCCATGAGGATGCAGCGATTTGTGAACCTGTAGTCCATATATTAACATGAAACTGCTGCTGTTGCTTGCAGAGCTGACGCTTTAAGTGTTCTGTTTCCAGTTCGGAAAATAATTATTAAAGTAAGAAAATAATTGGACATCATGCTCAATTCTTATGCCTCTTCTTGTTGAATTGTTTGTGATTGTGGCTTATTTGGGTAAAAGCTCGCTTCACGCATGGCAAACCCACCTGGAACTGGATGGTTAGAATTCATATACTGAAATGTCCTATTCATTTCCTGAATAGTCTATCAGAGAGGTTCAAATTCAGTATCATTTTTGAACGAAGTTCAACTGACATACTGAAATTGTGGTTACAACTTAGTGCACCAAGATGCTCCTACCTAATTTTTTTGTTTAGGAGAAGTGATCATCTGCTTGTTGAGGAAGAGCATGCTGGAAAAACTTAGGTTTCGATGGTGCATCGCATTGCAAAAACTGCTGTCATGCTCCATAGCACATATTCTTCATTTGTCATCGTTGTCTTTGTATGATGACTAATAGAGTATGAACAACACTAGCACTGGAATACTTTCCTTACAGATAAACTGTAAAGCATCGAGAGGAAAAAATGGGGGATCTTTCGAATGGTATTGCGATGGTTGGAACTATAACTGAATTACCCATCTTTCATCATCAGCTTAGACTTTTGCATAAACTGGTCGGTGCATGTAACTTAATATGGTATCAAAGAGGTCTTCAATTTGAGTCCTGGCCGATGCAATTAAATAAGTTGCTCGCTCCTATTCGACGTATGAGCCTCCACGTGAGAGGGAGTGTTGTAAGTATAAGTTAATTGCCCACCTTTTCTAGTCAACTTAGGATTTTGTGTGAACTGATTGGTGCATGCAACTTAATATGGTATCAAAACCAGAGGTTCCAAGTTCGAGTCCTTCCACGTGAGGTGGAGTATTGAAAGTATAAGTGAATTGTCCTTGTGTGTGAGGTTTGAGAGGGCCTTCACATGGGGGGAGTGTTATAACTTTAAGGTCTCGAGTTCAAGTCCTAATAGATCAATTAAACTAAATAATTGTTGTCCGCTCCTATTCCACATGTGTGAGGCCTGAGAGAGCCTCCGCATGAGTGAATTGCCCAAGTAAGTGAATTGCCCACATGTGTGAGGCTCCATGTGACGGGGGAGCCTTCTTGTGAGGGAGTGTTAGAAGTATAAGTGAATTATCCATCTTTCCTCACCAGCTTAGACGTAGACACAATTAAAATAAATAATTATTGTTCGCTCCTATTCCACGTGTGTGAGTTCTGAGGGAGGCTCTACGTGAGGGGGAGTGTTGGAAGTATAAACGAATTGCCCACGTGTGTGAGGCCTAAGGGAGCCTCCACATGAGGGGAAGTGTTGGAAGTATAAGTGAATTTCTCACCTTGTAACTTAATATATTAGATATATTAGATATATTACGAGTGCTGAAAGTATAAGTGAATTACCCACCTTGCAATTTAATATATTAGAGATATATTAGGATATATTCGGAGTTCTTTATCATATTAGGATAGATCAGATCCTTTGTTCTTATTTGGGTTTTTTTTGCCTTGTCTAGGCTTCTCATGTATCCTCTCTATATAGACCTTTGGCATATACTCCCTCTGTTTCACAATGGTTATAGTTCTAGCATTCAAAATTTTTATCAAAATGGTTGTAATTCTCACATTCCAATGCAACTTTACAGCCAATATGACCTTTGTACCCTTCATCAATGCAGCCATCTATTTAGCTAATCTGTTCAACTACCCTTCATTAAATGAGGATAGACAAATCATTTTTCACGTCTTCTTATTTTGTGTTTATTTAGTTAGAACTACAACCATTATGAAACGAAGGGAATAGATCAATATATATCTCATATTTATAATATGGCATTAGAGCTACAGTGCTCAAAACCGTAGCGGCCACCAAAGTCTTTTGCTGTCGCCCCGGGAGAAGCAATCTAATCCTAGGGACGGGGCTTCTCCTGCCGTCGGTCATCGTCTCTGTCTCTTCAAGTGCAAGACGGTCCTACTACATACCGGATCCAACAGTGTTTCCTCGGATCCAACCTCCCCAACACCAAGTTGTCGTCCTGCTTTCTCTCCATTCCATTCGGCGCTTTACCTGACTGCCTCAGACGTGCACTTGGCTGCCGCCTTTACCGCACTCGAGCATGCCTAGCATGTGCATCGCCGGGCTCTCCATGGCTGCTGCGGCTGCTTATCATCCAGGTACTGATGCTGCTCGTGGTCGCTGTGGGTCTGCCTCCACTGCAGCTCCATTGGATCAGTTTCCTCTAGGTGGTTCGGGCAACCCTGCTCTCTCCTCCGAGCTCTTCTTTTGCGGCAGCCGCCACCAAGGGAGGACCAACTACCACACTGCTTCAGATCTGGATCTGACATCCTCCGTGTTGCTGCCCCGAGCCAATCTGGCTGGCCTACGCTCGTCTGTGCCGTTGAGGAAGCCCCAAGCTGCAGCCGAATTTGGCCTTCTCTGTCCACCTCGTGCGCTCATCCACGCCGCTGTTGGCCTCCACAAACAGCCGCCTCTCCATGGCTGAGCTATCTCTGCCCTGTGCACTGCAACCTTAATTGCCTTTACATGTTAGGTTAAGTTTGGTGGGCCTTTGCAGCAGGTGGGGAGCTCATGGTGCTTCTATAGCTCTATGGTGATCATGGGTCATGCTGCTTTCAGTTGTTGCTGCCACTTTCTTCGAGTCTCCTTCATCCTCTTTTAGAGCCTATATATACTAATGCAATCCTTAGTCATTTTTTAGGTCTTTAATTCTAGCTTCCACTATGTCCACTAAAGTGTTCTGTTTTTTTTTGTCTTTGAGTTCGTCTATACCATACGAGCCCACAAATTTCTGTCCATCATCTAGCTTTATGTTTTTTCTTTTGCTTAGCTGTACATCTACCTTTTTTTTTTGAGCTGCTGTGTTTTCTTCTGTGTTGTCGTCTCTTAGCCTACAATCTGCGTCACCAGATGGGAGGAGTCCACTTTCTGAATTTTGACACATGTCTGTGACTGCATGCTATGATGACTACAACGACATTACGAAGACCCGGACTTTAGATTTTTTAGTGTATTTTTATTTAAATGCAATGCTATTGCATACGAGTTACATTTGAGGGGGTTTTTTCTTTTTAGTCTATTCTCTGTTAAATGCAATTCCATTGCATATCTCTTACATTTGAGGAGGGTGTTAGAGTTATATTAGGATATATTAGGAGTCTTGTATCATATTAGGATAGATCAAATCCTTTATCCTTATTTGGGCTTTTTCGGTTTTGTCTAGACTTCTCATGTACCCTATATATAGGTCCTTAACCTACAGATCAATATACATATGATATTCATAACAGCGACAATTGTCATTCTTCCATTAATCAAGAGATCATTGCACTTGCATCAACTATATTATTCTTCACTCCCGGTATACATGCCCGGAGGCATTGTAATTGAACTTTTTCTATGCTGTTGCCCGACAGAACTGCTATTGCTAGCTAGCTGAAACATGCACAAGACAGTAAATGCCTTTTGAACAGGAGCTTTATTTGGTAGTATCAAACTGTTGGAGTTACATTTTCTGGTAAAAAAAAGAGAGGGAGAAAGTAGTAGAGGAATCAAAAAGATGGATCTGAGTGTGTGACTATATGTTGCGCCTGATGATCGGGCCAGCTATCGGCTAGGCCGAAAGGGCCGGGCTGTAGGTGGCTCTCGACCTTTGCTTAGAGATTAAGTTGGTTAGTTAGTTTGTTTACCTTATCATGTCATTAGTTGTTATCACTATCTAATAGGGTTCTTATCTTATCCAGTCAGTTGAAGTTAAAAAAACAGAATTGTTAATTCTCAGATGACTAAAATTTGCACTCTAGTAAGACTAAAATTGCATAGCTTACCAATGTGTTATTTTAGTATCAAAATTGCTACTTATTAATCATCAGTTTTATTCGTTGATTTTTATACTTTGTTGATGCATAAATTTGTCGAATATGTGTGCTTACATACTTTTTTTTTCCTATGTTTCAAGCCATCATGTTTATTTCAGTCAATCTAAAATTGCACACTGGTAAAACTAAATTTGCACTTATTTATAATGTATAATTTTAGTATAGTTATAGTGCAATTTTATTAATAATCGACTGACACTTATTTTATTATCAGACAACTTGCTCTTAGTCGCTTCCTAAAAAAAAGGGGAGCAGAGCAGGAGAAAAGACATGTTTTGTTGCCACCAAATCTAGTCCCAGGCGTTGCCATCGATAACCGGTGACATCGTACCGCCAGCTATCTGGGCATGATCGCCATCAGGTGCCGCTCTCTCTCTCTCATTCAGGGTTCCATCTAGGGATGCGGGCTTTTGAAAGGGAGCATCCACATCAATTGCTACAATTGCTACAGAGCGGACCAGTCCTCCCACGATGCCTTCGAGCAAGAAGCAATTCGGAAGGGTGGAACATGCAATCGACGAGCTCAAGGCATCAGACGACGACGAGGTCAAGACGTCGATGGAGAATCTCCAGAAGATGATGACAGATTTTATGAAGGCCAACCAAGGCTTCGCCAGTGTGAGCGCTTTGCACATGCTCATCAAGTGTCGGAGCACGAGTCCGTAGAGATGACAAAACTCCATCTACAAGGAGAGGCTCAGAAAGTGCTGGATAACTGGGAGCAAGAAGAGAAGAGCATCATGCGGAAAAACTTCTATAACATGTTCTTGCTGAGGTTCATGCGCCGCCCCGAGTGTGGGACCCATTCGCGATCTGGTGAATTTGAAGCAGGGAGGCAGCCGAGCCGATGATTATAGTCATGAATTCTAGAGACTCCTCTCTTGGGTTCCTCGGATAAAGGAGGACCAGATAAAGACCTATATGGTCGGTCTGTGCATCACCTTGGCGGCACACATAGCACTCACGCGTGAGAAAAAAGGCAGAGAAGAACAGGAGTGGGTCCTATCCCCTTGCGTCGATGTCATGAGCGATGCCCCTGGACGCTTCCAAACGACACGTGCGGGGGGACACAAAGAAAGTACGTAGCAAAAAATTTTGGCCAGGCCATCCGAGAGAATCGGATGCCTGGCCATAAGTGTTTTTGTTCAAAGAAATGAAAGCCAGCAGTGGTATTTAGAAGTTTTCACGTTTTATAATGGTATTTATCAAAAGTGGAATTTTGGCTGTAACATGTTTCTAATTAACTTATTTTAAAAAGAAAAGTCACTAGGATTTTTTATTAACTTTTTTCTAAAGAAAAGTCGCTAGGAGTTTTTTAAAGAAAAGTTACTAGGATTGTAGGGACCGTCGAATGAGAACGCAATGGTCCTTCACAGAATAAATGAAATCGGCGAGGCTTTCCGGTAGAGTGCCGGCTTCGACGTGGGAGCTCTCGGTGGCTGGATTCTTCAGTTTCGTCAGATTGAGCTGGATTTTGTGACAGCCATTAAACGTATCCGGACGATGGCACGGTGGATGGACGCCGATCTCAGCAACTACCGAAGCGGCAGCGGAGGTGGAGCTCCGGTGTGATCGGGAGGGATCAATTCCCTGACAAAGGGAGCTCGCCAGCATCTGGGACTACCTGGGTTTGTGTTGGTTGGCCCATCAAGGACGGGATGGTTTCGGAGGTCTAACAACCCGAGCTCCGATGGCCTCCGATGGCCGACCAATTCATCCAAAAGCACAAACACCTCAACTTAACCCGTCGAAAGAAAACAACCCATAACAATTTAGACCTCGTTTGGCACAGGTTTAGCTCCATCTTAGATATGGAGTTTATAAGTTAAAATAAAGTGACTTAAGTTTATATTTTTAGTTTAAAATATAAATAAGATGGCTCACCTAGAGATAGAAATAAAGTGCTCCACCAATACCACCAATTTTGATGGAGTTAGAGCCATGTCAAACGGAGTCTTATATGAACCCATTCATCTTCCAAGCAGGTCAGGCTGGATGAATGAAAAGAGAGATGCCGAGGAAGGGGAACAGAATTGTTTTTCCATGTGTAGACATTTGCCTACTCAAAATCCATTTATAAAAAAGGGAAAAAAATTCCCATATCCACGGATGCCGTCAAAAACAAAAACAAAAACAAAGTTCCATTTCCGCATGCAGAAAAACGTTCCCAAATGCAGTACAGGTACGGAGGTACGGAGGTACCTGGAAATCGCCATTCACCCAACTGAAAAACCGCAGTAGTGATGTGGGTCAGTTCATAGTCCCTAAACGTCAGCCAACAGTCCCCACACCACCATAGCACACACAGTAATTCTCTTTATTTTCTTCAGTTGATCGATGGCTATCAGGGAGACAAAACTGAGATCCACAGCGCAGTTCATCCAGTAAAACCAGCTAGGAAAATTAAAGCATGAAAACCAACAGAGCGGTACATGTAAGTCCAGGTAAAGTGGTGACGATATAGGTAACGCCATACGCATGTAAACTCTCTCTCATGGTCTAGTGATCATCTTCAGTTAACACTGATGCCACTAGCTGTAGCCTCAATCAATTTCAGCTGCTGGTGCAGCTCTGTGCTCCCTTGGCCCCGCTCTTCATCTTCCAAGACCTCCTAAGCATGTCAAGGTGTTCTGCCACTTCCTTCATTGTTGGCCTCTCGTCTGGATACTCGCTGGCACACTTCAGGCCCAGCATCCCAATCTCTTCAAGGACAGTTGTGTTTTCTTGGGCTGTGATCGCCTTGTCAAACATTTCCTTGCCGCTGCCATCTATCATGTAAGCTTCACTGAATCTATTAACTAGGGGACGCTGACTTTCATTGTATAAATTTTTCTTCCTGCTAATGAGTTCCAAGAGAACAATGCCAAAACCATGTACATCACTTTTGACGCTCGGAACACCAGTTAGCAAATAAGATGGGTCGGTGTAAACTGTGTAGTTATCCCTGATAACAGAATAGATATGCCCATTCTCGGTAAGCTTGTCTGAGCGGAAAAAAACTGAGAGCTTTGGCGCAAAATTACTGTCTACATGTATAGCGGAAGTGTGGACAAGACCATGTATGACACCAGCAGCTGACGAATGGAGATATGCTAGTGCCTCTGCAATCTTAACTGCAATATTCAGGCGTGACTCTAGCGGGAAATCATCATTACTACTATGTAAAATGTCACAGAGATTCCCTTTGGATACATACTCAAATACTATCAGATGCTCATCTTCGATGCAACAGCCCAGCAGCTTGGTGATGTTCTTGTGGATGATATGAGACATGATATTCACTTGGTCGAAAAACTTTTGTTCGTTTAACCAATATTCTGCCTGAGGAGATTTCCTCACTGCCACCAATGTATTATCTTCAAGTGTTCCTTTGTAAACCATATGTGGCCAATCTTTAACAAGTATATATGAGTAGTTCTCTGTGATTTCATTTAGTTCACCCCTTGTGAAAATTCTCATGTTGCCAAGTTCTTTTGGTACTTCTGAAATGCCAGATTTCCTTTGGAAAATGCCAAAAAGATGCTGCACCAAGCTAGTAGAGCTGGAACTGCTAGTGCCTTGCCCATTACCCCTGTCTGATTTATTCTGTGTTTTCCAAAAGGATTGCCTGCCTATGTTTCCCTCTCCTCCACGCAGAGTTTTCCAAAGCATCATTAGGCGTTTCGTCACACCATTCATTCCAGGACGTTTATGAATGTCCAGTGTCAGGCATTCGATTGCTAATTTTCCCATTTCTTCAAGAATATTGATATTGCGCTCCTCTGATATTTCTCCATCCAATAGTTCCCTCAGCCCTTTCCCTTTTGCACAGGTTTCGCTGAAAGTTCCAATGAGGCTAATGTTCCCCTCTTTTACCCTTTTCCTAGCAATTAGTTCCAGGAGAACAGCTCCAAAGCTATAAACATCATTCTTCGGGGTAAGACGCCCCTCTCGAAGATATATAGGATCCATGTAATCTAGACTTCCTTTAACATTTCTAGTATATCGTGTGACA
Organism: Olyra latifolia; assembly: GCA_036346145.1. Classification (NCBI taxonomy): domain Eukaryota; kingdom Viridiplantae; phylum Streptophyta; class Magnoliopsida; order Poales; family Poaceae; genus Olyra; species Olyra latifolia. Next base: position 19,727,473 of record CM070533.1, read on the forward strand.
CCTCCTGAAAGAAGCCTTGACAATCCAAAATCAGATATTTTTGCTGTAAGATTATCATCGAGCAGTATGTTGGCAGGCTTAATATCACCATGGCATACGATGCTGTCCATTGATACATGCATCGAATGCATGTAGCTCAATGCTTCTGCACACCCTATGGCAATGCCCAATCTTGTATCCAAAGGGATGGAAATGCTACTGTTGTGAAGTGTGTCATCAAGGTTTCCTTGGGAGATATACTCTGACACCATTGTTAGAGTGCTTTGCCCTAAACAATAGCCTATAAGCTTCACTGCATTCTTATGGTAGATTTGGCTATGGATGTTTACTTCTTCCATAAACTCTTCTTTCAAATCTCCACGGATATATCTCTTGACTGCAACTGGATAATTGTCATCATCGTCAAGAACGCCTTTATAGACTTCTCCAAAGCCACCTTTTCCAATAAGAGTGCTATAGTTGCTTGTAATTCTTTCAATCTCTTCTTCTGTAAAATTCCTAGGTCCAATTATAGGCATATTTTCTGACAGTTGCATTCTATCGCAGCGATAGAGATTTCGCACTTGAATAAAATGTTATGACCTGTCACAGCAGAAAGGAAGTTTTTCAAATGTTATTTTGCAAGGCACCATGCAGTTTTATTCTTTTATTTACTCTAGTCTTTCGTATAAATCAAGGGACTGGGTTTGTTTCACAATTGTGTTTGAACTCTATTTTCCTATGGAAACATCGGCCGCAACTTTATGTAAAATGATATGACAGCATCAGAGATTTGTATGTGCTCACTTAATCGATCGGATACTCTGATCTAGAATTAGACCATGAGAACCTGATTGATTCATGCTAAATTGAAGAGTGGGAATCTCTTCCTGCTATTTTAGAGAAATCCACGGCCCTTCCTACTAGCACATAAATCACTTTCTGGTTGGAAATCAACACTTCCAGAAAAATACATAAGAGAACTTTCAATTCTAACACTTGTAAAAAAGAAAAAGATTCACACACAGAGGGAGAGGGAGAGGGAGAGGGAGACCTTCCAGTAGAATGGCTGGCTGGTACCGGCGGTAAGCAGCGTCCTCCGGCGCGTCAATGCCTCGATCGCCGAGCGCGGTGATCGGGGATGAGAACTGGAGAGAGGAGGGGAAGGGGAGGGAATGGTGGCGCCGCCGGAGCCGGAGGAGGAGGAGGAAGAGTGACTTGCTTCTTCTTGGCTCAATCAAGAAGCTAGCATGTTCCATGCGTGCCATATTATATAGGAGCACCAAGCCTGCAACTGCAAGCCATTGACTGCCTTAGTTATATCGCCATTGATTTGCCGCATACTAAAATCAGAGAAATGCAGGGGAGGAGGCGGGATGCGAGAGTTGACCTTGGAAGTGAACGTCTAGACGAGAAGCGGCCGGCCACCGCCGGTGAGTCGGCAACGCTCGCTGCTCTTCTCCTCGTCGCCTTTTGCTGGTTAGAGGCCGGACGAGAGTTGGGCGCGGGGGGCAGCACTGGCATGTCAAGACCAACTGATGTAGTCCCAGAGTAACGTGTTTTGGGCTGTGCTGAGTGTGGGTTTGGGCTGTGCCCGCTGTAGGCCCAGTGGCCTTGTAACCGATGTACTTAGCTGGCTGTCCCTGGTTTACCAGGTATCGAGAAAGAGAATACTATCTTCCCCAACTCATTCCTCTGTCTCTCTCTCTCTGTGCTCGTTCCTTCCCGATTCTCTCCAATTCCTCCTCAATTTCGGCCACGATTCATCATCTTCTTAGGCAATCTAGTTGGGATCGTGACAAATTGGTATCAGAGCCTTTCCGATCTTGCAAATTCTCTGATTAATCCTTTGATTCCGCCGGTAAAGAGTCTCCGAAGGAAAGGTTAGCCGTGGCTTAGGTCAGCATTGTAAAATCCTCCGCCTAAGGTCGGGAATTCGGGCAAGAGATTTGGAGATCAGAAGTCGCTCAAGTTGAGATGGAGACCAGATCATCGACATTGGGGAACGATGTGAAGACCATTTTGGCGGCTATCTCGGGGATTGATGAGAGACTGAAGGAGGCAGAGGCGTGGAGAACCAAGGTCGATCAGAATTTCAAGAGTATGCAAGGAGCGATGGAAGAGTGGGGATCTCGCATAGCAAACCTGGAAGAAGTATCCCCCAATTCAGTGGAGCAACAGGGAGGAACAACACGACCTTCTGCCTTTTGCACAACCCGCCAGTATCCGGGAGACTACCGTGAAGGGCCTGAGATTCCTGAGTATGTTGTGAACAGAGGTGAACCCTTGATCCATAACCCTCAATTTCGTTTCAATCTAGGAGCATGGGGTGATCAGGTTATGCCAAGAGGGGAGAAAGAATTTAGAATGCCGCGCACAGATTTTCCACGTTTTGAGGGCGATAATCCAAAAGTGTGGAAGGCAAAGTGTGAGAAGTACTTTCAAATGTTTAATGTTCCACCACACTTTTGGGCACAATTTGCTACACTTCATTTTCATGGTCAGGCAGCTCTGTGGTTACAGAATCACGAGGCGCACCACACCATTGATGAGTGGGCAGAGCTTTGTATTGCCGTGGAAGCTAAATTTGGCAAGGATCTCTATATGAATGCTATGAAAAGCCTGCTGGGATTCAAGCAAATTGGGGGCGTTCAAGAGTATTACGACCAGTTTCAAGAGTTGACACATAAGGCCTTAATTCATAATCATGGTTTGGATGATGTTTTCTTTACAAGTAAGTTTGTGGAAGGGTTGAAACAAGAGATTCGCTCGGCTATCATTTTGCATAGGCCAAGGACAGTGGATGCGGCTTTGTCATTAGCTCTATTGCAGGAGGAGGAGTTATCCTTGTTGCCCAAGAGGCAGTATATCAAATTTGAGCCCAAGGACCCAACCAAGTTTCCAGTCAAACCACCACCTCATCCTGGAAAAGGTATTTTGGGCGCACCACCAATAGAGCATAAAGGGGATGATAAACAGAGAGTGGTTGATAAAGTAGAGAGTTTGAGAGCTCAACGCAAAGCCCAAGGACTGTGTATGAGATGTGGAGATAAATGGAACCCTGGTCATAAATGTCCTAGAAATGTTCCCTTGCATGTCATGGAGGAGTTACTCACAGCATTAGAATGGGAGGAAGAGGAACTCGAAGATGTTCCTATTGGGGAAACTATGCTAAGTTTATCTCAAGCAGCAGTTGAGGGATTACCAGGGACAAAGACCATTAGGCTCCAGGGATTAATCCAGCACAAAATGGTGTCTATTCTGGTTGATTCTGGGAGTTCCAGCAACTTCATAAGTGAGCAGCTCGTAACTGAGTTACAATGTCCAACAACTCAAGTTACTCCTATACAGGTGATGATAGCTAATGGGGGTAAGCTCCATAGTGACCAAATGATATCTCAGCTGTATTTCTTAGTGCAAGGGCAGACATTCACCCACAACTTTAGAGTGTTACCACTTGGGTGCTACGACATAATTTTAGGCATGGAGTGGCTTGAGCAGTTCAGTCCTATGTGGATACACTGGAAAAACAAAACATTGAAGTTCCAGAAGGACCAGCAGGAAATTATGTTGCATGGAATTCAAGATAGCACTGCTAGGTGTACATCTATATCTGCCCATCAAGTTTGTAGCCTAGCCAAGCAAGGAGGTATATCTCACCTTATCTACCTTTGTCAAGCGGAAGAAGTTTGTCAGGAGGACATACCACTGAGTGTTCAGAACCTGCTTGACAATCATGAAGAGGTATTTCAATCACCAACTAAGTTGCCTCCTCACCGACCATGTGATCACCATATACCTATTATTCCAGCCATGAAACCAGTCAATCTTAGGTCTTATAGATATGGACCAGCTCAGAAAAATGAAATTGAACGTCAAATTCAGGAAATGCTAGCCCAAGGCATCATCCAACATAGCTCAAGCCCGTTTGCATCCCCAGTGTTGCTTGTGAAGAAAAAAGATGGCACATGGCGATTTTGCATCGATTACCGACAGCTTAACGCTATCACAGTGAAAAACAAGTACCCCTTGCCTATTGTGGATGAGTTATTAGACGAGCTTCATGGAGCAAAATGGTTTACCAAGTTGGACTTGCGCTCTGGGTATCATCAAATTCGATTAGTGGAAGGAGAAGAGTTCAAAACAGCATTTCGAACTCATCATGGTCACTGGGAATTTAAAGTGATGCCCTTCGGGTTGACAAATGCACCCGCAACATTTCAATCTCTCATGAACAGTCTATTTTCTCATCTCCTTCGGAAGTGTGTCTTAGTGTTCATGGATGATATTTTAATATACAGCTCCTCCTTGCATGAACATTGCCAACATTTAACTGAAGTGTTGGGCATATTAAGAGATAATCAGTTGTATGTCAAGAAATCCAAGTGTTCTTTTGCTCAATCAAAATTGGAGTATTTGGGTCACATCATTAGTCTTCTTTGAGTTGCAACAGACCACGAAAAGTTCAAGCAGTTCAATCTCGCGAAGACCAGCCAAAGAAAGCAATTGAGGAGTTTTCTTGGCTTATCCGGGTATTATAGAAAATTCATCAAGAATTATGGAGTGATTAGTAGACCTCTTACGGATCTGCTGAAGAAGGGAGTACCTTATGTGTGGTCCCCCCTGACCCAACAAGCTTTTGAATCCATAAAGACAGCATTATCTTCAGCCCCTGTTTTGTCCCTGCCAGATTTCACGAAAGAATTCACTTTAGAAACAGATGCATGTGACTCGGGCATTGGAGCCGTTCTAATGCAAAATGGACACCCTATTGCTTATCTAAGCAAAGCTCTAAGTGCTAAAACTCGAGCCTTTGTCTACATATGAGAAAGAATGTCTAGCAATCCTTATGGCAATTGAGAAGTGGCGGCAGATTCGCATCACGCAGACGGTTTACAATTTACATCGATCATCGAAGTTTGATGCATTTGAGTGATCGAGGTTGACCACCGCATTCAACACAAAGCTTTTGTGAAATTATCGGGGCTGCAGATGTCGGGTAGTGTATAAGAAAGGTCTTGATAATAAGGCGGTGACGCCTTGTCCCGACAACAAACATGATGGTGAGCGGTCCTTAGCGCTTTTGATTGTGTCGACCACGTTGGTTGGAAGTGATTATGGAGGGTTACCAACAGGATGATCACTGCAGAAAATTAGTAACCGAGCTTGCGGTGGTGGGGCATAATGATCAAGGTTTTTCTTTACGATGGCCTTATCGATTTCAAGGCGAGTTTGGTTGGGCAATAATGAAGAAGCTAAAATGCGGTCCTTAGCGCTACATAACAGTGCTATTGGTGGCCATAGTGGAGGAACGACTACCTATCACAAAGTGAAAGCATTGTTCGCTGGCCTAAGATGAAGCAGGATGTTCTTCATTTTGTAGTCGCATTATGCAGTGTCAACAAGCTAAAGCGAGCACTCAAAATTCGGGATTGCTGCAGCCACTACCTATACCGAACAAGCTTGGCACACGATCGGCTTGGATTTCATAGAGGGCTTACCAAAATCTCAACGTTTCGACACCATTTTGGTGGTGGTCGACAAGTCATCCAAATCTGATCATTTTATCCCATTGTCACACCCATTTACAAGACAAAGGTTGCTTGCACGCTTGTTTATGAATCATATCTACAAGCTTCATGGGTTACCAAGTGTGATCATATCGGCCGGGACAAAATTTTCACAAGTGCCCTGTGGCAAGAGCTGTTCAAACTAGTGATACTACTCTTAACTTGAGCTCTTCATACCATCCACGACAGACGGGCAAACCGAGCGGGTCAATCAATGTCTCGAGACCTTCTTTGCGTTGTATGACACATGATTGCCCCACGAAATGGTCTCAGTGGTTACCACAAGCTGAGTTTTGGTACAATTCCTCTTTTCACTCAGCTCTAGGCAGATCTCCTTTTGAGGTACTATATGGGTATGCTCCAAGACACTTTGGCATCATTTCTTGAGAGGCCACCTCTATACCGCACTGAATGCTTGGTTGCAAGACGAGCCTCAATGATGGATTTAATCAAGCATCATTTGGCACGTGCCCAACAGAGGATGAAACATTATGTTGATCAACAGCGTGTGGAACGCTCATTTGAAGTAGGAGATTGGGTTTTTCAAAGCGCAGCCATATGCCCAAAGAATCGGTCATCCGAAGAACATCCCAAAAGCGTGTTTCAAGTATTTTGGACCATATGAAATATTGCGAAGGTGGGCGCTGTGGCTTATCGTCTCCGATTGCCACCCAATTCTTCCATCCATCGATGGTGCATGTATCTCAATTAAAGAAAGCTCTACCTTCCAAAGTTCAGTCAATTCAGATGACACATTGCATTGTCTCCTGAAGCAACCTCGTTTCAACCGCGAAAGTGCGGCGCACTAAATTGTGTCAGTGGGTTCTAAGGTCGTTCCTTTCGATGCAGTGCAATGGTCGGGTTTACCTAGCTAGCTGGGATTCTTGGGAGAATTTGTACAAGATCGATTCAGCTTCCTGCAGTTAAGCTTGAGGACAAGCTGTGTTTTAAGCGGGGAATGTCAAGACCAACCGATGTAGTCCCGTGAGTAACGTGTTTTGGGTTTGGCTTTGAGTGTGGGTTTGGTCAGGCATTGCAGAGGCCCAAGTGGCCTTGTAACCGATGTACTTAGTGGGTGTCCTGGTTTACTGTATCGAGAAAGAGAATACTATCTTCCCCAACTCATTCCTCTGTCTCTCTCTCTGTGCTCGTTCCTTCCCGATTCTCTCCAATTCCTCCTCAATTTCGGCCACGATTCATCATCTTCTTAGGCAATCTAGTTGGGATCGTGACATGGCAAGGCGAAGGAGGCGCTGGCCGGAGACGGCGGAGGGAGTCGCCAACGCGAGCGTCGTCGACGAGGGGAGCCTTCTCCTCCAATCTCCATCGAATCGGCAGAAAATTGTCAAAATGCCACTCAGCTTCGCTAAAATATCATTCCGCTCTCAATAACATGTGGGACCACATTTATCTATGACAGTGGGTCGAATGGTATTTTAACGAAGCCATTTATTGAGAGTGGCAATTGGTCTCCGCTGGAATTTATCTATTTTTATTAAAAAATGTTTTTATTGTGAACTGTAATTTGTGAGTCTTGAGCCGTGAGGTGAAGTGGGCTTTCATGGGCCCAATGGCTTTTTTGCCTTTATGGACCAAGCCAGAATGCTAGGCTAGTTTACCTTCCACCTTAGATTGTGCAACAGTTTCCCTTTCCTCTTCCTTTTCCTTCACATGGAAAATCTTGTTGCGTTCACTGTCCAAACAGGTTCACTTTGTTCTTTTTTTTTTAAAGAGATTCTCTTTTTTATTTTATTTGAAAAGGGATTTTCTCTTCTTTTCCTATATCATTCTCTTGAATGGGTGATACCGGAGATGGTGAAAAATATAGAAAAAAAATATGGTGTAGAAAATGACTAAGGAAAGGGAATGAAATAAAGAAAATATGATTGAACATTGCTATGACCAGTTTTTTCTTAAAAATTTGGAAAAAAAATTGTCGAATCAAATAGACCAAAGCCGCTTCTCAAAACTCTCAAAGTCCGGCTTAACATCTGGAAGCTCTCAAAGTCCGGCTTAACTATCACTATTTGCATTTTACTGGATAAAGGAAAAGCAAATGTATCGGTCCAAATCCCGAAAATTTTGGTCGATTTCAGTGTGATGTATCAGCAAAATTTCGAACAAATTTTCTCCAAATTTAAATACACCAAATTGTTTTGAACAATAGATTTTATGGAACCCCAATGACAACACCGAAAACCTGCAAAATTTCGGCCATACATTGCAGCGGTTGAATAAGCCCACAGGAACAGCAACCTACACTACATTTATGTGCTCCCTATTAAATCCCCCCTGCTGCCTCCTCCCCTCTCCCATTCTCTTCCTAGTTCCAACCCCCACAACTCCAAACCAACACCTCCCATAAATCCAACCCTACACATAACCACCTCTCTCTCTCTCTCTCTCTCTCTCTCTTTCCAGAAGAGTCAGCAAGAAAGCAGCAGGCAAAGCTGCAGCCATGGCGCCATCAGCACGGCACACCACTCTACTGCTCGTCGTCACTGTCCTCCTCCTCTTCCTCCTCTCCTTCTCCCGTGCAGCTGAAGAGGCGGCAACGGCAAGCTTAGGCCACCATGGAGAGGTACGTACGTGGCGAGTTGCCATGCATGCTCTCTTTATACCATGCAAGGAAATGGCCATGCGGACATGCGGTTCGATGATCGATCAGCAAACTGTTGTGTGATTTTTCTCGTGCTTTGTGTTTCCATCAGATGTAGTTAAGCAGGTGCATGTGTGCACAAGCAAGAGCTAAGCTTTTGCCCTATATTTTGTTAGGTGGACGACGGGGAGGCGGCGATGGGCTTCTCGGCGGCGGGAGAGCCGTGCGGCGGCGCCGGAGGGGAAGGAGAAGAAGACGAGGAGTGCCTGATGAGGAGGACGCTGGTGGCGCACACCGACTACATCTACACCCAGGGGAAACACCACTAGCTAGCTACAGCAACAACATAGCAGCAGCAATCCGTTTGAAGGAGTGATCGATCAGGATCTAGACACATATATATTCTGTGTGCGCCGATCGGTGTATATGATCGATGGAAAAGCTGTTTCAGTGAGTGATTTTGTCATTTCTGAACCTTTTTTTCTTTCTTTCTTTTTTGACTTGGGTTCATAGTTCATACATATATGCTCGATTATGTATGCATATATATACGTAAGTGGGTGAGCTAGCAAACTTGGTGCCTTGTTGCTTGTCTGGTCCAAGAGATTGTTGTTGGCTTGAGTAAGAACACGGCAAGGGATCTTGTAGCTTGTAGGTGATCTAGTAACACATGGGAATGTTGGTCCCTATTGTACGGTTGCCCAACTCTCGAGTCTCGAGAACATGCTCACACCATCCTCAACCAACATGAGCTTAATGCATCAACCTGCAGCAGTCTCACACTTGCACTCACCTAAAAGCTTAAGCTATTTACGCTAATTTCAGTCACCTAAAAGCTTAAGCTATTTACGCTAATTTGAGTGCTTTCTTTCTTGCTACTTATTAAGTTGCACGCACCGACCAGTTCACCCAAAAACCTAAACTTATACTTCCAATACTCCCTCTCATATGGAGGCTATCTCAGGTCTTAGACGTGGAATAGGAGCAGACAACAATTTTTTTATTTAAATTGCGTCTACCAGGACTTAGGTCTCACTCTGATACCATATTAAGTTGCATGCACCGACCAGTTCACCCAAAAGGCTAAACTGATAGGGAAAGGTGCGCAATTCACTTATACTTCCAACACTATTGAATCTCGATGGTCAGGTCAAACATTGGTGTAGAAGTAATACAAACCTGCGGCATATGGTCACCGAGTTAGGCGTGTACGTATATATGATCAGGAATTTAGAAGTCACACATGCACCTCCAATTTCAATTTTGGTACTAAACTTCCTGTTCAATAAAATTCTGGGAGTACAAGGTCTGAAAACTTAAGGCCTCTTGCTTTAACAACTAGGTAAGAGCTTCGTACGCTGACCATGTCACCAAAAAGCTTAAACTATGTACAAATATCGTCGAACAATAATTCTTTTGTACTCTCTTCGGTCACAAATACATAGCTAGCGGAGGGAGTACTGCTAGCTCTGTATCTAGGAAGATGCACACTTGGTCATGTGGTGTTGGTGCGTACATGGGACGTGTAATCAGTGGGCGTCAACCAAACAATCAAAACTCAAAATTGACTTACAGGTGCTTAATGGCAACAAGGTTCCTCTGCCTGATAATAACAATGGAGCAATCAGCACCAAATCATGCACTTTCCTTGATGTCATGAGTTAGCTTGCCACCAATCTGATGCTGCCAAGAAAGAGATGGCTTAAAAATGCAGGGGAGCTGCAGTACAAAGCTTGTGACCCTTGTCCCATGTGTCATGTTCATGGTACAAGTTGACTTGTTTGCCACATTAATAGACAACGAGGTAGAGACCGGCTGAAGCCTGAGGCTCACCTAATTCGTTATCTTCCCATTATCAATTCAGCTTGATCACTGGATGGGGCCATCCTGTTTTTTACGGCTTATCTGACTTATCTAACTTATCTGTCTATTTACTTATTTTTGGTTTAAATAAAAACAATTTCTTTTTTCGAATCCGTTTTTGTATATCTCAAAGACTTCTCTAAAAGCTCTAAAACACAAGTCAAACAAAGTGGATCTTACTTTATTCCCCTAGGCGATGCCTAAACCCGCCTAGACAGCGCCTAGCGGCAGTGACCTAGGCGGCTAGCCCGCCTTTATAGTCCGAGACAGTAACTAGGCGGTTCAAGAGGCAACCTTACGAGGTGTCTAGATGATGATTATATGGTTTTAAATGGTGATTAATGATTATGGCTTGATTATGTAGAAGATTTTATTTGAAAAAATATAATTTATCATTTAACATTTTAAATACGACATATAACGTGCAAATCAGTTTGGCCATCTAAGTGACGCCTAGCGCCTCGCCTAGGCACTAGGCGGCCTCTCTCCGTCCGTCTAGCACCTAGCGTCTCGGATAACCATGCTCTCGAGACTAACTTAGGAAGCTCTCGAAGTTAGAAAAAAAGATAGATAGGTCAGATAAGTAAACTGAGAAGAATAGTCAAGTCGATCTACACCGACCAGATGTTCTTTTGTCACACACAGTTCTAACAAGTTGCAGGCTAGGAACCAAAAGATGCTCCATTCTGCCGAGAAATCTGGTGATGCGTGCCAAATTTTACCAAATTTCAGGCCGTTCTCGTTTACTTGGTCAATCTTAGATTTACATGCATGTTCGTCGATAGGGTTTGGACCATGCACACACACGACACAAGAGCTTTGGAGGATTGTGATTTTGAGGAATCGAACTCCTGTTCATCCCTAGATGCTTTCCCATGAAGGAATCGAACTCCCGTTCGTTGTAGTCGCACCACGCCGTCGCCGCCGCTGCCCTACACCATAGGCGAGCTTCCGGCTACCTCTAGGTGCGCCGCGACCTCATCTAGGCACATACGAGCTCCCTGTAGCTCGAGGCGTGGTCCTTGGCTACCGACGAGTCACCGTTCGCCGCCGGCGAGCAGGGATAGCAGCCCCTTCGCCGTGCCCTGCTCTGTCTCACCGACGAGTAGGGTTTACCTGTCAGCCGAGAGATTAGAAGCGGGAGAGATTAGATGTGTCATCGATATGTGAGACCGAGGACTAAAATGTAGCATGGACATGATGTGGAGACATACGTGGATAGCCACATCAGCATTTAACGGACAAATTAGCATCTAGCGGTCACATGGGCGGCCACCTAGGCACTCAACGGTAGCCTTAACGGTTTTGGGGCAACCGTGCAAACGGATACAAGTTTGAAGGGCCGAAAAAGTAAAATACAATTTCAGAAGACCAAGTGAGATTTTGCCCAAATTCAGGAAGGAATAGTGTAATTTTCTCTTTTCCACTGAAACACCAGGAACATTTGGTTTCATAATCCTTGTTGGAGCCTAGAAGGATACATGTTGAGGGATTCCTCAAATGTGCTTGTCTCTACAGCCTGTACAAAATTATCTATGACACCAAGCTCAATTCAGCAATTTCAACGAAAAAGATGTTCGCATTCACTGGATACAGAGAAGAGAGAGCAGGAGCAATTTCTGCAGCTGTAATAGTTCATCAGATCAGCCTCATGAGACCATACCGTGGACTATTCATCACAGTTAAGCCATTGGATGGAACAGGACGCACGCTGCCCGATGATCAAGCCAGCTGGTTACGTCAAGCTGCGCCATCTTCCTCCTCCAGATCACTGAAAGATATATCTTCATCATCTGCTATTGGAATCGACGTGCTTCTTGAACCACCTGTCTCCTCTTCCAACCACTCATCCCCATCATCCTCATCATCAGTTTTCTGAATGACAACTCTTGATTGCTCACTGAGGTCAAACGATGGCTGTTTTCGTTGATCTTCTTTAGATGGGGAATTTTCCATTAATGATATCTCAGACATATGTACAGGCTGCTCATTTGCTAGTTCATCCTCTGTAGAGGAATCACGTGTGCTTTCTTCCATCCTAGATTGTGAGACCTCATTGGCTTCTTTTAATACGGCCACAACCTGTACAGGCACGCTGCTGCTGATGTTGTCTGAAGAAACAGCATCAGCATCACTGACTGTATCTTTTGATAGCGATTCCAGACTGATTGGTTGAGGAGTACCATAGTCTACGTTGCTAAAAGATGTGGCTCGTGTGGAGTCAACTTGATCTTTTAATATGCCGACTATCTCTACAGGAGAAGGTACAGTACCATCTACATTACTGGAAGGCACTGCCACTGCATCTTCGTTGCTCTTGAGCTGTGTCTGATATTGCAAATTGTGTGACAACTTCGCTCTAGCTTCCAAAATCTGTGCCAAATCAACCAGCAGCTAATAAGAAGTTTTTCTAGCAAAAATGTAATGAAATTGCTGGTACCTACATCTCTTTTATGGAACCATGACCTGCAACTTACAAGAAAGTAAAAACCAAGAGCAACGGTCGCTAAAGTATGAAAGGTCCATAAACAATGATTTTATGTCAAAATATATATCTTTCAACCATGCATGTGAGGGTTAACATATGTTATGCATTAATTTGAACATAGGAACTTCATGGCCAATATTTAGGAAGGGGCTATTTGGAATGCAGGAAATTTGCAAAAATTTCACAGGAAATCAATTTGATTCCTAAAAGAATTTGGGAAAATTCCTGTGTTTCAAACGGGCCTTAATGAGTCAATATTCACCTGATAGTTCATGGCTGATTCTCCGTTTTTACTGTTTGCTATGTGCTATGGTGTGCTTATCAGTGGACAGTGAGAGGTGGAAGGAGATTCTGTTCTGAAGAGGGATCACAACGGATGGGGTAGCATGCAGGAGGGGGATAGCTATCCCCTCCTGGCCACGGTGTACAAGACAAGAGGCTCTGATAACAGGTGTAACTCAAGGGCACTTTATTCTTCCTGATTGCTTGATCATCTACATTACCATCTACATTACTGGAAATTGTGTGACAACTTCACTCTAGCTTCCAAAATCTGTGCCCAAGTCAATCAGCAGCTGGTAAGAAGTTTGCTAGCAAAATGTAATGATGTTATGATCTGGCTTTAGTGTGAGAGAGAGAGAGATATATATAGAGAGCACTGGCGAGATGGCCCCTCGCTAGCAGCGGGTGCCATGCGTGGCGTAGGGGTAAGCCTTGCGTGGCATGGAGATTGGACTTGTGCTATCGACTCAACTTAAGTAGTTTGCGGCCGACTTGCCGGCGACTCGTCGACTTGAGTCGACTAGTCGTCGATTAGAGCAAATAAGTCGGGCGACTTATGGTGTGGGACTGTGGGCTGGATTTGAGACTAAAGATTGAAGGCCCAAGCCCAACTTATGGTGTAGCAGTACCAACTAGCACAAGAGGTAGCAAGTAGCGCATAAGCAGTAGCAATTTGGCAGTAGCAAGTAGTAACTCTTCATGCTTCAAGTCTTCAAGAAGTGAACAAATGAGGTAACATGTCATACAATCTTTAATCTTCATAAGACATAAGTACTAAATAGCATGCTAGAAAAAATCGTCATGTTAGGTTAGTCGACGACTAGTCAACTGACTACCGACTAGTCAGTGAGTCGGTCCCTTACCAACTCGACTCGACTTACCGACTTAATAACTATGCTGGCCATGGTGCACCATGATAGGAGCTCTAATAACCAGGGTAAGGGCCCTTTCTCTTCAGCTTATCTTATCCTACTTATTTGTCTTATCTCGTCACTTCGAGAATTTTTCGAGATAGCCTCGAGAGCCGGTTGGCCTTCAAATTTGGGGTTTAGGGAGCTTATAGACATGCTTACAAGAAAAAAACCCGACTCAAAAAGTAATAAAAAAAGTAAGATAAGTCAAATAAGACACGACATAAGCTGACTTATCCTACTTATCTCATGTCTTATTTAACTTATCTCACCTTTTTTAAGTCTTTTTTTTATCTCATAAGCATGTCTATAAGCTCCCTAAACCCCAAATTTGAAGGCCAACCGGCTCTCGAGGCTATCTCGAAAAATTCTCAAAGTGACGAGATAAGGCAAATAAGTAGGATAAGATAAGCTGAAGAGAAGGGGCCCTAACTCAAGGACACTTTATTCTTTCTTGATTGTTTACAACGATCGGCAGCCTCTGAATATATAGGTGTCTACAATCCATATCAATTCGTAATTGACTCCTAAAGTAAACTTGATCTAATCTCTTTAAAATATCCTATTGCTTAGTGCCCAGATATACAGCACCAAGCAATAAGGCTGCTGTGCTCAGTGGTACTGACGCAGTGCCACTTACAGTGATAGTTTTGCCGAAAAGAAAGAGTACATAAGTACACAACGTTATGTGTTCGCTTGATTCATTCAAATCCAATTCCAACGAAACTTCAGATTCACGTAAAACATCAAAAAGGAAAGACAACTGAAAGACTAGAATGACAATTGATTTGTACAATTTAATAAAAAAAAATCATTTGTAGATAAAATCATAATCTGTATTGTCAGTACTGAGACACAAGAGTGCAACAGGGAAATGGATCATTGCAAAAATGAATATGAATAAAAAAAATTGAATCTGGAGGGAAAAAATGCTGTAATAACTATAACTGACCTAGCCACCTAATCATCATGGAAAAATTTAGTGGCAAATGACAATTAGTCAATTACAATGAATCACATCAGGTATACTACAGCGATTTAAAACCAGGGCCTTGAAAATTGATGTCTAAGAATTGTAATCGAAATGTACCATAATGAAGTAGTGGAAAGTTAGTGGAAAGATAGTTTTGTTTGGTTACGAACTAATGTTTTAAGATATCTAAAGGGAGACAGAAATGGATTAAAAATTGGATTCACTAAGATCATCCAAAGGAATCAGTTGGAGGGAGGGAATGTCTGAAGATGCATTTCTTGACTCATTTACTTGCTGACTATAGCTTGATTATCTTAGTCAGCATAAAAGAGAAGTTCCATGGAAGGCACAGAAGCACAAGGTTTATCCAAATCTGTGAAATTAGACAGCCATATTGTGCAATAGCTGAAAACTGACAAGCTCAATAATTTGGCATGAGGTTTCAGAGCAAAATCATCAAACTGATGATCAGTTTGTAAATAAAACGTTGAGCAATGTAAGGAGTTCTAATTGCCAACAGAAGTCTAGCAATAATCTAGTTGATATTTTTCAAACTAGTGTAGAATTTCAATTCAAGCACACAGTAACCATGCATGGATATCTCACTCACTTGTAACATTCCCAAGCAAGCAGGAACTGTTTTTATATTTGTGGCCAAACTTTTCATGTGGTACCATTGCATACGAGCATGACTGCCTTCCCCCAGACATTAAACCTGATGCGCAAGATGAATCAAATCCAAACACAATGAAGAACTACATCGACTGATCCCCTAGCTAGGATTCACCACTATCTACCATGATTACCAAATACAGAAGATACTAAGATATGCCACACAACAGTCTCCACTTTACAACTAATCTCGCATCGCATCCGAACCTGATTCCCATCCAACTACAATACTACTCTCCTCATCTCCAAAATCATGTGCGATTATCACTCCAAGTGAAATCATTATAGCAAGGAACAACGAAAATCACCTGCGGCGTTGACAGAAGCTCAGCATCCTCGTTCCTGAGTTTAGGGTGCAGCAGCACAAAGTATATCTTCCAAAAGCATCCCTCGCTCATGTGACTGGGGCAGAGCTCAATCCTCAGATCAGCCAGCTCTGGGGCCACGCTCTCCACCGCCAGCGCGTGGTCTTGCTGCGCATCAGTCATGTCAAAATCTGCACTTAAACAAGAACACAATACACAATCACAATGCCAGCAATGTCAAAGAGAGGAGAAGGCTTGCTCGGAGCCAAGAAACGCACGAACCGTCTGAATCCGCGTCGTCGTCGTTGTCAGGGAGGAGGGGGAAGTCGAGCCAGAGCTCCGGCCGCATGGCGGCGTCCCGCGCGAAGGTGACCACCTCCTCAGTGACCCCGGCGGGAGCCGCATCGTCGTCCTCCTCCGGGGGCAGCAGCGAGGAGGCGATCTTGGCGAGACCTGCGACGGCCTGGCGGCCCGGGAGCCGCGCGAGGCCTGCGCGGAACCGGTCGGCGATCTCGGCCGGGTCCGGGGCGCGGGGGGCACCGGAGGGTGGAGCGAGGAAGGAGGTGAGGCCGTGGAAGCGGTGCGCGAGGGCGTCGGTGAGCTCCGAGATGTCCTCGCGGACGCCGCGAGGAGGGGAGCCGGGGGAAGGGGAGGAGGAGGGGCGGGGTTTGCCTTCGTCTTCGGGCTCTTCGGGGGGTAGGAGGGAGTTGGCGATGGAGCGCGCGAGCCACGCCATTGCCGGCGGTGGCGGCGACGGCGCCGGTGGGAGGGTGATAGCTACGGTGGCTTGGACGGGGGGATGGCGTGTTGTGCAGCTTGTGCTTTGTCGCGCGTTGCCACGTCTCTGTCAGGTGGGCCCGGTTGTTAGGGAGTTAGATCCATAAAGAAAAAAAAGAGGATTTGCCCTCTAAAATTGCATTTTTAGAATTTATCCTCTTACAAACAGGCAAATCTAGAAGTACAATTTTTTTAGTGAGACAAATCTTAGAAACTCTTGTGGATTCCGAATTACGTATTCGAAGAACAAATGTGTAAATTAAAATTACGAGTTCACAGTTAGAAGCTGGGTTGGTGTTTGAAATTCTTTTGAAAGGATAGCATGTTCTTAGAAGGGATTCCTCTTTGACCGCCTTAACATTGAAGGAAAAGGTACATGCACTCTTTAAGATTGCAAATCTTATCCTTAAAAACAAAGAAAATTTCAGCTAAATGGGAGAGATAATGGGTGAGGTGTTGGAAGGAGTTTTTGCCCTTCAATAAAGTTGGGAAATCAGTTTTTGTCATTACATGTGTCATTGACGTTTAGATTCAAATCCAACGTGTCATCGACACATGGAGTGGCAAATTTTTAAATTTTCAATTTTGCAATGGCATCTTTCTATATTTCCCAATAATATATGCTTTAGATGGTAGGTGCATACATTGCATTGTATTTGGTTCAGATTAGATTAATTGGATTAGCTAATCTCAACCCATTTGGGAGCCAAGTTTTGTGTTTGGCAACTAATCTCGTTAATATATATTGTTTTGGCTGGGTAATGGGGTTAATAAAGAGGGATAAATTATCCCTCCATTTTGTTGGGTTACCTAATCCTAGGTTAACGAGAATAAATAGCATTGATCGGATAACTTAATCGTGCTTAACACAAGGGCGTTTGACAGATTAAACCCTTAATCTATCCCTTAACTCGAACCAAACGCAACCTTAGAGACAAGCGGTGGTCCCTGCTTACATACACCTTTTGCCTCAATGTGAATGCCCTAGTATTCATTTATTCACTATATGGACTTGTTTGTTTTAGAGGAGGGTTATATACATGTTTATAATAAAATGTCTACTTTGAAGCTAGAACTATTGAGCTTCGTCTACTTTATCCTCTGAAATTAAAAACCAGATATTCTACCCGCTCACACTATGGCTCTGTTTTTTTCGGCGGTTTCTGGTGGTTGGTGGTTGGCGGTTTTACTGTAGCAAATTTATAAGTTTTTGGGAAAAAAAGGTTTAAATGAGCCAAAAAAATAATCTTAAAAATTATCAGAAGGAATCGGCAGAAATGGCCCGTACGGTCTCGCTAAAAGGAACGGGGCCTATGTGCAACCATGCAATTAACCCTTCCAAGACTCTTTTCATGGATGGTTTTGTCGTGTAGGCCGCACACACTTGCAATTTTTCCATACCAGCAATACGTGTACATGTCCACATTATTCAATCCTCTTCCTTTCACCTTTTCTCGAAAATTTTTTATTTTTAACCTTTTTTAAAAAATTAATATAAAATTAACCCTGGTAAAAAAATATTTTTATTTCTAACCCCTTTGGACACGCCACTCGAGATGGCGCGGCTCACAGGAACTGCCGCGCCAGTGCATGTGGCGCGGCAAGGGTGCCACGGTGGCGCCCGCGGTCGGACAAGGGATGGCGTGGCAGGTGCGGGCCCCACCTTTACCGCGCCACCCCGCCTGGTGTGGCAAGGCCTGACTCAAATACACCCAGAGCTCCTCCTAGCTCAGCCATTCTTCATTTTCTCCCATTTCACCTCTTCTCTAACCACTCTTCTCCTCCTCCATTCCCAAAAACTTTGAGCATTAGATCCGGCAAGTTTTATTTGGGAAAAGGCTGCATTTCATCATGGCAGGTGACCCCCTCTTCTTTGGTATCTTTTGGTTGCATTTTTTGTAATTTTCAATTGATTTAGGGTTAGGGTTAGGGTTAATGTTAGGGTTCTAGTTAAACTTAGCGTGGAGATGTATGGATTGCGTAGTGGCTTTGTCTCCATTAATAATCTTTTGAAGATGTATAGATTGTGTAGTGAATTTTTTCATAATATTTCATGAATTTTTAATTGATTTATGGTTAGGGTTAGGTTAGGATTCTAGTTAAACTTAGCGTGGAGATGTATGAATTGCGTAGTTGTTTTGTCTTCACTGATGATCTCGTGAAAAAGGCTAGATTGTATAGTGAATTTTTTTAAATATTTCATTTAGTAGTAATGTTAAGTCTAAGATGTATGTTTATGCGGAGTACGTTTTGATAAAATAATTAATTTTCCCGCCATCCTACACTATATTGTAGGAAACGATAGTGGGACGGCGAAGCCATTCCTCAAATATGAGAATTATCCTAGGGGTAAGAATGCTCCAGTTCGGGCCTCACCGTTTTCGGTCCCACTTTGTGAGCACGGCCTTCCTATGGAGGTTCAACAGTCGAGGGACCATGATACTACCGGTAGAGCCTTCTACACTTGTGGTGTGAAGAATAAACACATTGGCGGGTGCTCTTTTCGGCAGTGTTGGTTTTTCGAGTGGATTGATGGACCTGAAAAGTTTGATCCGAGGATCCAAATTTGTTCCCATGGCGCCCATGGAAACTAAGCTAATCAAAGATTTCAGCGTTGGGTTCCTCCTCCGCCAAATCCACCAGAAATGACAACGGAGGAGAAGGTGGTAGCAAGTGCTAACCGAGTAGTAAACCCGCCTCTATGTCATTGCTATGTTCAGTCCATATTAATACGGCCTAACCTGGTGGACTTTATCCTTCTTCGTTGCTCGCAAGAATCTAATCCGTAAGTGTATGCATGCCTAGTCCATATGTAAGTTAGTCTCATGCATTGAAATAGTTCGATAACAATGTTATTTTTTGTACGATGGATGGCCTCTCTGTGATTTTCAGGAGTACATTTATGGATGCAAGGCTTGTTGGCCATCTAATGAGGAAGTGGAGGCCTTCAACTCTGGCGAGAAGAATTGGCCATGTAAGCAATATCCACCCACTACATGTAAGTGCGGCATACCGGCTCATAGTGGTGTTGTGCCATCGGAGCTTGGGTATGGATGGTATTGTGGCAACTCCTATGGTGAATTTTGGGTACGATTTACTTACATATGTTTTATTTAAAATTAAAATACCATAGTGCATGTTCAGCTTGATGATAGTCGTTCCCGTAATATTTGTAGAAGGGACGGACGTGTGACTGGGAGACATATAGCGGAAAACAGGACTTTGAAGCTGAGATTTTGAATTTGTGTGATGAGGAACAAGCTAGGAGAGTAGAGAAGATGAAAAAGAAGATAAGACATGATTATGGTGTACTCATGCCGTCTGCTGAAGACAGGAAGAAGGTGATCGATGACATGATCAGGATGCGTGGGGTGCCGCCACGTGGCTACTTCACCGATTCAGAAATTTTGGATTACTGGAGGAGGCGTAGGGGGAGGTACCCACCTGGTGTTGATCCAAGAGAGGTGAGACAACAAATAAAGTTACAGAGGCAGATGGAGAAGGAGCGCGAGCTTGAGGAGAGAAGGAAGAAGATGGCAGAAGGTTCACTCATTGACCTCGCGGCCAATTACCCGCATAATTCATGGAAGGCTCATCTGAAAACTGTGCAGCGCAACAAGGCGAGGAGGACGGTGGAGATGGAGACCATGAGGGGTCTTGTTCGTAACTTGCCTACTATCATGCCGGATGATAACGAGGACCCTGAGTAGTGAGCGCGTGTTTGTTGAATTTCGTGATGTAATATGATGTTGAACTTAGTTTATGTAAATGTACCTTGTGGTACGTAGTACATGTAAATCTGTCATATGTTATTTGAACAATTAATCTATGATACGTTTGTGACTAAGCATAATAGTGTTAGCAGCTATATCGATCGACGATTACATTGGTATTTGGTAGCTATAGTGGTTTTGTCGCCTCCTGAGAGTTGCATTGCACTGTGTATCTCTATAGGGAAGACATGGACCTAATATGTTATTTGAACATATTAGTGATGACGTGAAAAAAGATGATCTTCAAAGCGACATAGTAGCCAAGACATGGACCTCATGGAGGTCAATTTGCCATTGTCTCTTCCTTGGCCAGATTGGTGACGACTATGAGCAATTCTTATACACATATACATTCATGGGGTTATGAGCACCTAATTTTACACTATCATGCATAGAAGTTCAATCTTTATTATTTTCCCCTATTTATCATGGACTATACTTATTTTCATGTAATGGAATTTACAAAAACAAATGAAAGTAAAATCTACATTAATTTCAATACATTTGTGTTGATACCAACCATTTGTAGCTCTTTTAAAAGTAAAACAAATTTGATAATTCAAAAATTTTAAAACTAAAATAAGGAAAACTATACCCAAAATCCTTTTTATCCGGCATTAATTTGGAACCGCGTGCATCTAAAGCACCCTTTACTAAAATTAATGTAGTTGTATGCAAACCTAAAGCAATAGCATGATGAACCAAGAAATCCCGTATAACTAACTTAAGTTAGGAGATTCAACTCATTCCGACCACAGGAGAAGAGTGAAGCGCACCCGATAAATAACATATTTAGTATACTGCGCACATTGAATTAACTCGAGTATGTTGATGATAGAAACTCGGAAAGAAAGAAAGTAGCAGGGTATTTCAACGCCTCTGGGCTCGGGGACGAAGAGTAGGAGATTGGAACACGGAAGCGAAGGAACGCCATCGAATTTCGAACTGCGGCGCTGGAGCCCAATCTTGCCGCGCCACTCGGGACCGGCGCGTCGATTCTTAGCTCGGCGCCAAGAGTCCGCAATTCGATGGCGCGTCAGGCCACTCGAATTCTCATGCCATGGCGCGGAGTTTAGTCTTGTCGCGCCACTGGGACCGGCGCGTCAGTTCTTGGCTCCGGCGCCCACAGGTCCGCAATTCCAATAGCGTTCGTGGGCCACTGGAATTCTGAGCCTGCGGGCGCAGGAGCCCAGTCTTGCCGCGCCACTCGGACCGGCGCGTCAGTTCTTGTCTCCGGCGCCCGCAGGTCCGCAATTCGATGGCGTTCAGGCCACTGGAATTTCGAGCCAGGCACGGAGCCCAGCTTCTTGCGCGCCACTCGGACCGGCGCGTCAGTTCTTGGCTCCGGTGCCCGCAGTCCTAATTCCAGCGGCGTTAAGTGAGCCACTGGAATTTCGAGCTCATGGGCGGAGCCCGATCTTGCCGCGCCACTAAGATCAAGGCGCGTCGGCACGGCATTGAATTGTAGTGGCTGTCAATTGTGAGCCTCTCGAAGACTCCAAGCCTCTCGAAGACTCCAAGCCCTATTGACAAGTCCAGTGCATAGCTTATTGGTCCAACTACCTAATATGAACCGATTTCAAATTTAGAAACTAACTACATTATAGCAATTAAGTGTGAAGTCTCGTGAATTAGTAACCCTCTTTCCTGATTTGTTAGTCTCAACTAATAATTCCATGCACCAAGAGAAGAGAGTGGACACATTTGTTTTGTCAAATAATTCCATAGCGACACATCTGATTGCATTTGTTTTGGTCCCTCGGTTAGATATTAACAAAATTGAGCAAACATAGAAGAGAAGAGAAGGAGTGAAAATATTTCACAAGCTTAACATGTTTCCTTACAAGCTTAAGCGAATGACATATTTTACAAGTTCAGATTCACCACAGAGTACAAAATCTGGTCTTTTTATCAAGACTACAAGATACAAGTCTTGCTCGGCGCCTCCAGCGTGAAAGGAGCCCTCGTGGCATGAGCCTCCCAGATTAGTCCGAGGACGCTCGCTTCCTACATCTCTCTGGTCACGGGCACGCCTACTGCCTTGCCGCGCGTAAACCACCGTGTCAGGCTAGGGGGGTGCTGCCGCTAGGACCCTATATTGAAGCACAGTTGCAGGTTAGTCTACAAAATACGACAAAATCACTGGGAGGGGATGCATAAAGCACTTACCGCTTCTTGGGTGGGCTATGTCTGGCTCAATGGAGGAGCATTAGACATCTGGCTAAGCCGTAGGGTGGTCCGGAAGGTCGGGTCGTCGGCGGAGGAGTCCGAGTCGTCCTCCTGCCTGGGTTCGTCGCCATCCTGCACTGTGGAGATAGCCCGCTTGCCGCGGGCCCTCTCGCCAAGCGTGTCGGGGGGAGGTGCCGACTAAGTGGCCGACCGTGACGGCGTGTGAGCTCTTGTGCCCCTCGACCAAACGGGGGTCCGCTGACTCGACGACTGCTGGGGAGGCATGCCGCCTCGCGCTGAGCCCATAACGTCCGTATTCATGCAACTCATTTTTTGGGCCAGGCGGCGGCAAATCCTGGTCACGGTCTGCACGTGTGCCACGCAGGAACAAAACAAGGATATTAGTATGCAATCTAATATGCTCGGACACGTTCACACCTTGTCGTTACCTCGCGGTGCGTGAGGCACCACTCTCCCGACCACCGATCGGGCGAGAGCCACCCCAGCCTCATTGGAGAGGCGCGCAAGCTGTGTAGCCTACACCACAGAAGTAGACGTTAGTAAAGTACAATCAAAATCGATGTATCACATACTATATGGGTCTAAAGTTGTAGCCATGAGCACGCACCATGTAGTCTTTGCGGTGGGCCTCTCTAGCTGCACCCCCTCCGTGTCATGCGGTCGCGTACTCGTCGGTGATGTCGTCATCAGAGTTCGTGTCACCGATAGGTACGTTGCTGAGTGCCGGCCTAAGGAAAAGACGCGTCGAACGGTGCAACCAGGCCAAGTACTCTCTGAAAGCCTGATCGGAGTGCAGCGGGCCATTAAGATAGTCGAACCTCTCCCTGGCATCCCACCGTTGAAGAGGCACGTGGTAGGTCACTCTCCAATCCAACTCCCTGTAGCGCTTGCGTCTCTCGAACCTGCCAATATCAATCATCGATTAGTGCAGAGAACTACGCACCGACTAATGCAATGCAAGTAGCTAAAACAAAATCTCACCCGTGCAGACGCTAGTCAGTGGAGACAACGGCTGGGGGGGTTGACTGCCTGCGACCGTACTGTCGCAACACTCTCGATGGGAGGTGCCACTCAACCACGTGAAAAAAGATAAGTGGAGTCACCGCCCGCCACAACTAGCTGTCCCGAGTATAGAGGAGACTCAACTCCAAGCCCTCCACCTCGGGACGGGCGTACGGAAACCACAGCACCTACAGAGTAAGAGTATAATCAATACTTAAAGTGAGTGCAATGTGTTAGTAAAACAAACAATTCAATCGATACTAACCTGCCACTGTGTCACGCAGTCGAGCTCATTTGTGTAGGTCAAGTACCTCCTGTCGGGGTTGCCCCGAACTGACCTGATGTTTTTCCAGATGTACATCAGTGTCGGCCGGCACCCCGGGATGTTCCATGCCTGCAGCACAAGAAAAGTTAGAACTTCGAGAGACACATATAAAACATTTATTGGTGCTATACGTACTGGAACTGCAGCTCGGTGTGGCCTCCCAATCGGAAGCCGCTCCCACGCCCACACCTGGAGGAGGTAAAGACATCCTCCCGGTGGCGGATCTGCCGTCGTCTGCGAGCCACGCACACACGCCGATGCACAGAAGGCAAGAACAGCCGACCCCCAGCTATACGTCGCCACATTCTCCCACGGCTCAGCAAGGAGAGGCAACACGTTCTAGGAGACGGTGTTGCCGGACGCGTCAGCCAAGAGGAAGCCACCGACCAAGTGCCACAGCCACAGTCGCGCGTGCCGCTCGACCTCAGCCTCCTCTGCCTGAGGTGGGCAGAAGGGGAATGTCTCGCGCAGCCACGTGGAGCTCACCCCAGACATCCTCCTGCAAACACACATTTCGTACGAGACCAAAAATTAATGACCAAATAATGAAATGCGACAAATGCACACAACGATTCGATTAAGTCTTACTTGCTCCGTGCGTGGTTGTCCTCTAGGGGCTGCATACCAAGGACGCCCTCGACCATCTCGTGCCACGTGCCGGGATTTAAGATCCCGCAAACAGCACCGCCCTCCAGCGGTAACCCGAGGATCATCGAAGTGTCCTGCATGGTTACCGTCATCTCGCCGCACGGAAGGTGGAAGCTGTGCATCTCGGGCCTCCAACGGTCCACAAGGGCCGTCAAGAGAGGCCCGTCCAGGTCCGGCAACCCAGCGGTCACGATGCAAGCAAGGTCGAGGAAACCAGCTCGTGCCATGTACGGTGCGAACCTGTCGTCCCACGTCAGTCGGATCGCGTGTGTACGGGGACGGAGCGTGGGCAAAGTCTGCAATACACAGTTATAGCACTGCATTAGAACCTGCCAATTTCAAATGTAATGCGTACACAAGATTAACAAGCCGAACCTAGCGGTCGTCAGCGATCGCTCGCGCACGGTGCTCCCGCTCGTAGGTAGTCTCAAGGAGCGGGTACCAAGGGTCCGCCATCCTGCATAAATCAAGTAACAAAGTTAGTTATCGGCACATGTATTCAAAACAAATATACAAATAAACATAACAGATTTTCAAATGGCCCTTTACCTCACCACGTTTTGTACCCCTAGTACAACCCTTAACCATTTTTGTCGTCGTGCTCCTAGTGTTGGGCTTTTTCTGATGGGTACTCACATTGTGCCCAACTTTGTGGCACTTAGAGCATTGGACCTCCCCACGAACCTCGTCAAAATCACCGGTTCCGTATCTATCATCACCGTACCCGTTAGTCTGGTCCATCTCCCCACGCAGTCTTTTCTTCTTCCGTCGTCCCTTCTTAATTTTCAAGAGGGCAGGATGAGGCACATAATCGTTGCCAGTATACTCAGGCCACTGAGTGGGATCAAGGTAAGGCTCGAATGTAGATTCCCAAATCTTTAGTGTGTGCGACTTCAGATAGAGTGCGGACATGTATTTGTCAGATTTGTGGTCGACGCCTCGCGCCAAGCAAGCGGTGATCATATGCGAGCATGGGGCATGAAGAAGTTGCGGAACCTTGCAGGTGCACTCCACTTCCTCGATGTCAACTTTGAAGTTCCGCCACCAAACGCCACCACCGGATTAGTCCCCGCCGACCTAACAAAGATAGACCACTCTATTCGGTCCGTGTGCTTCAGCCATGTGGTTTAGAGCCAAGTTCTCCTCCTGCTCCAAATGTGTGGCACCAGCCTTTCCCCACTCTGCCCCTCCATCAATAGCATTCTTGGCCATACCCCACCGATCAACGAAGTACTTGTTGCACTTTTGGAAAGAGTATTGTATTATTTCAGAAACCGGCAAAGCACGAATTCCTTTGAACACATTGTTCCATGAGTCGGCGCCGTTTGTCGTCATGATGCCGTACTGACAACCTCCTTCGTCGAAGGCAAGCGCCCACTTGCTCTTGCTCATGAGTTGTTCCGCCATCCATGCCCTCGCCCGGTCGTTCAACATGTTATCTAGCTCTTTCATGTTCTTCTCGAAAATTTTCTCTTCTCTAGCACAGCAAACCTGCTTCACCTTCGCCACCACCTCCTTCTTCTTTTGTCTTCCCCAAATATTTGCCGCAAAGTGCCTCATGCACCACCTGTGCTCGAGCGGTGGAAATCCGTGGATTTCTTCCCTAACCGCGTTTAGAAGACCCGGGTGACGGTTGGAGATCATGCAAACCTTCCTGCCCTTACCCAGAACCTTGCGCCTCACAATCATCATGAACCATGCCTAGCTCGAGTTGTTCTCGCTCTCCGCCAAGGCAAATGCAAGAAGCACCAATTGATCATCCGGATCCACCACGACGGCCATCATCAGCACACCCTTATATTTGCCGGTAAGGAAGGTGGCATCGACGCCCTTATATTTGCCGGTAAGGAAGGTGGCATCGACGAGTATGACCGGCCGACAATGCTCAAAAGCCTCGGCGCACTGCTTGAAGCACCAAAGGACACGCCGAAGCACCTTCCGTGTGTTGCCATGATCATCGACCAAGGAACCATCACCCGTGTACGTATAGAACTTCGTACCCGGGTTGAAATGTTTAATTGCACTCAAGATCCTTGGCACCATGTTGTAGGCCTCCTTCCAGTCCCCAAATAGCATCTGAGTGGCGTGTTACTTCGTCCGCCATGCCTTTGAGTACTTCACACGATACCCAGTGAACGCAAATATGGATTCTATCAATGAAGCAACTGACACGTCGTTATCCGCCGCGACAATGCCAGCGATACGACGGCCTAGGTACTTCGCAGTGTTTTGAGCATGCACCCTCTTTGTCTTCGACGAGCCACATGTGTGAGGTTGCCTGACACGAGTTATCTTCCATCTCTGACTATACTTGTCCAGGCGAGCCCACACGCCCCATAGGCATCCTTGTTTACGATTCACGATGTATCGCGACTTTGACATCGAATGAGTTACGGTGTACGGCCTATGATGCCTCACCGCATAGTCCATCGAAATCGCGAAGCTCGCCGCAACGTGTTGAACTTCATACCCTTCGGATTTTCAAGTTCTCAAGATCCGCGCGAACCTCGGTTGACAACAAAGCCACTCTCACATATTGCCATGTGGCCCGGCTTAGGTTCTCGAAGATGCCCACGGTCGACACGTCGACATGAAGCGCCTTCACCGCCTCCTCTCCTCAGCTGACAATCCGTACAATGCTTGTCGTCTATCCACCATGGCTAGGCTACGAACCTCCGGCACGGCTTCGTCATCCACCTCATCTTCGTCCTCCTCCCCATCTTGTTCGCCTTGTACCCTATCATCTTGTACGGCTTCCTCATCGGCGGATTCATCCTCCCAATGGTCTTGTACGACTTCCTCATCCGCGGATTCATCCTCCGACCCAACAGAGATTTTATCTACGTCCACGCCATGTTCTTCCTCTTCAAATACTCCATTGTCGAACTCATCCATAGCAAAGTCACTACCGAAGTTAATGCAGGGTTCTCTGTCCGCCTCCGCAATAGATGCTTCACATGTGACCTGGGTGTCGACACCTATACCCACCTCTTGGGTCATAGGCAGTACTTCCTCCTGAACTCTCTGCTCGGCTAGTCCTATACAAAAATCAACCACCACCTCCCAACAACTGACATTTGAATTTTTCACGACCTCCTTATAGTTACTCCAATCCGACTCGGATGAAATATTCAACATAACATAGTGAGCCCTAGCCTTCCCACAATCAAACCTGCCCTGCATTACCAATTCACCTTCACCAACACCACACCTCAAAGCCTGCATCGACATCGGGACACTAAATCACCATAGCTTGGGCTCCTATCAAACAACACAACCTCCTCCTCCATATTCTCAAATTCCCCATTTGCTCTAACAGTTCCCTGTAAAACAACACATACAACTAATTAGCCCTAACATGGAAAAATAAAAAGAATTGAATAATGTTCAATCGTATTTAGCGCACGAAACGTGAAAAATGCTTTTACCCTATAATATTGTAAAAAGACGTACGTACGAATAGAAAAAAATTTCATCATGATTATACATAATATATTTTCATCATGCATATACTACTTATATATAGCTACACCTACGCTTTTCCTAAATTTGAAATTTCAACGACAAATCGAAACATGTAACAAATTTCACACGTCACAAATATGGACAGAATGTGCGTTGCGTATCCCACGGTACTTAGATTAAACTAAACAAACTAAAATCCAACTAAATCGGGCACTTTCACTAAAACCCTAATTTTCAAACAACCACGAAATGCGATAGATCCGGTGACAAATAGCTCAAGTGATAAGGGAGATTACCTTGCTAGGAGGGTGGGCAACGCCTTTTCCTAGGAGAATCATTAGGAGATGGGCCAGGCGGCGGCAAGGCGGTGGCACGGCGGCTCTTTGGCGGAGGAGAGAGGAGGAGAGAGAATCGCCAAAGAAATGGCTCGGCCCGATAGTTAGAGGTTCGCGCGCCAAAGTGGGTGGCGCGGCAAGGGTGGGTCCCACCAGCATCGTCGGGCATGTGTGTAAGTGGCCAGGTCAGGCCTTGCCGCACCAGGCGGGGTGGCGCGGCAAAGGTGGGGCCCGCACCTGCCACGCCATCCCTTGCCCGGCCGCGGGCGCCACCGTGGCACCCTTGCCGCACCACATGCACTGGCATGGCAGTTTCTGTGAGCCACGTCGTCTCGAGTGGCGCGTCCAAAAGGGTTAGAAATAAAAATATTTTTTTACCAGGGTTAATTTTATATTAATTTTTTTTAAAAGGTTAAAAATAAAATTTTTTTCCCTTCTCTCCTCCTTTTCATCTAGTCTCATTCGTCCAGAGAAGCCTCCTTCTCCCCCACATGCTCCTTCCCTGGCGCCGATGGGCTCCACCCTCATCCAAGCCCCCTTGACGTCACGCATTCGTTCCCTAGTGGCAGAACGGAATGAATTTTTTTTAACCCTTTGTAAATAATTATTTTAATATTAACCCTCGCGAAAAAATATTTTCATATCTAACCCTTTTGGCCGCGCCACTGCGGTTGGCGCCGCTAATGTCTACTGCCGCGCCAGTACACGCTGGCACTGAGGAACGTGGTTCATATGGCTGCCACATGGGGCCAACCCTACCGCGCCAGGCCGCCTGGAGCGGCAACATGATCCTGCCGCGCCACTTGCACTGGCGCGGCGGCTATTATTTGCCGTGTTGCACGGGTGGCGCGGCCAAAAGGGTTAGATCTGGAAATATTTTTTCGCGAGGGTTAATATTAAAATAATTATTTACAAAGGGTTAAAAAAAAATTTCGGCAGAACGATGGAGGCGATGGTGCTGAACCTAGCCTAGAGCAGTGGAGCGAACAACGCAGGCGTGAAACAACCACATGCAATGTCTTGATGTTCGTGCCCATGTCATGGCAAGGAGTCACTATGATTCTAACTGGAGCGGCTACGCACCGTGCGGCTAGGAGATGCATGGCAAAATTGTCCATGGCTCGAATCAACGAGGACACGTCTAAGCAGACTCCACGGTGGCCAGCCGTCACCTTTTTCATACTGACGGTCAGGATGCCACTAGCAGCATAGAGCATAAGAGTATCCGTAGCAGAAACCCTATAGTAGTATAGAAATAGAGTTTTAGAGATAGAGTTTCTGATGGAGGGAAGAAATCTTTTAGGGTGTAGTGTAAAGTGTGAAGGAATTTTCGAGTAATGGAGAGAGAAACTAGAGTAGAAGAGAGAGAAAATAGGGATAGAACTTCTGGTGTGGATGCTCTAAGAGGAGGTGGTCGAAGCCCAACAACAATTGTGCGGAGGCAAGAAGGGCTAGATGGTGGAAAGGCCTAGTCAACGGGGAGGAAAGACAAGCAAAGGAGGGAAACCTTGCTGCGGACCTCGACTATGTTGGCCTCTTCCCAACCCTAATTAGCATTCACATGCTTCAATTAGGCCATTCGGCTAAATCCCCAACGATGCTGGCAACCATCATGCGTAGAGGAGAGGGACGACAACTCTGCTCTGCCTTCTTCTGCATTAGGCAACTAAGAGCGTTGCGACATCTGTGTTGGGTGTGGTGGTTGGCGGTGGGCACGACCAGCCTCCTCCAGACTCCTAAGTGTAGAGGACAGCGAGCTATGCCATGGCCGGCTGTGGAAGATGATGGGCAAGAGACAAGATGAGAACGAGGGATTGTTTGGTTTGTTCACTGAACCTTGCCTAGCTTTGCTCGACGAGTTTTGGTGTTTGGTAGTGGAAAAAACTTGCCTTGTTAGGTAAACTCGCTGGTCTCAACAAGGAAATCCTTGCCTGTCCAGGTGAGCCAAATTGGCTCTTTTGCACAGACAAGGTTCTGTGTGCTAAGTGGAGTCTGCGAAGGAGATGGCAACAACACTGAGGCATCCAGGAGGGAGACTGTAACATTCCAATTTTTATTAAATAAATAAAATTTGGACTGTTTTGGGAATTTCAAAATTTTTAATAATAAAATAATAAAACAAGAATTTAAAGCCAATAACATGCAAATTTACAATTTTCAAAATATAAATTAAAACTAGATCCTATTTAATTTTAATCTCCTAAATCTTATTAATTTTATAAAAATTAAGAAAAATTCCAGCTCGGCTTGCGCTCTCCCCAGCCTATCTCTCTTTCTCTCCTCTCCTGGATCGCCTCCTCCTTTCCCTAGGCCCAGCTTGGCCAAGGTCCAGCTCGAACGGCGCCCATCTCCCTCGCCCCTTCGCCCAGTTCCCTCTCTGTCTCTCTCGCTCACTCGCTCTCTCTCGCCCAGTGCTCGCCAAGCGAAAAAGACGCATCGTGGCCCCACACCGCCCCGCGCATGCGACAGACCGGCGGAGACGCATGTGCGCAGCCGTACTGATGTGACGCACGCTATCTCTCTCTGCCTCCTCCTTGGGTGACCGCCCGTGCCATCACCACGCCCCTAACGCTGCGCTATTGCCCTCAGTCTTCTCCCCGAGGCAGCATCGCGTAGCGTGACCCAACTCGATGCCATGCCTCACCACCCAGTCACCGTGCCATCTTTACTCCTTCCTCACCCTAGCTAGAGTTGTCATTCAACCACCCAGCAACAAGGCTTCAATGTTGCGGCCTCACTCACCGTCGTCACCACCCTCGGCCCTCCCTGATCGCCCGGACCCGTGGATAACTTCCCTGTGCCTCGACCTGTGCCCCCGACCCACCTTCGGGCCCTATAAAACCCCAAGCACCTCCTTCTCTGTTTTCTCCTCCTGACCAGTTCCGCCGCAGTGCTCCAGCAACGCCACCTACCTCCACTAGTGAGTCATCTCACCAGGACTTGGGCTCGGAGCAAAGCTCTCCCTCTTCTCTCCAAAGCTCTCTCTAATTGGGCGCTCTTGCCTTGCAGCTCGCTGGAGCGTCCGTAGAGCGCCGCCAGCAGGGAACACTCTCCTTTCCGATTTCTTCGTCGTCAGTGAGTACACCCCAATCCCTTGCTCTAGGAGCATCCTTGGGACATCTTCGTCACCCCCTTGCCTCATTCATTGCCTATGTCTCGCCGGTGCTCACTACCGATGAGGACTTTATTTCGAGCGTCATGGACCTTCACGACGTCCGGACAATCCGATCCTCCTCCGTCCTCATCGTCACCGTAGGTAACTCCCAAACCTTCCCAGTAGCTTTTGTGCCACTCGCACGTGCTCCAGCACCCCTAGGTGGCCGGTGCCACGGTGAACCGTGACCGCCGTCACTCCTCCTCGCTGCGCCGCCGCTATAGGCCACCTCTAACGACGCCATAACCACCCATAGGAACATCGTAGAGCCTAGGAGCATGGTCCCGCCGCTCGTGGGCAGCAATGGCCCAAGTCGCCGGCGTGCCATCGTTTCCTTCCGTGAGGTTGCGCTCGGCCGGTGGAAGAAGACGATGACGCCAGCTGGCGTCATGTTTTCCCGCACGAGTCGCTGATAGGTGGGCCATAGTGTTTAGTCGTTAATTAACGGTTAGCCAGTTGCGTGTTGCTGACAAGCTAGACCCACCGGGTTTAAACTCGATGTTAGTCCGCCCGACGTAGCACCGTCACTGACAGGTGGGCCCAAGGACCCACCCGTTAGGTTTAGTGAAAGCGTATTCCCGCGAGTACATTTCCCCTCCACGCTGGCGCACTCACCCTGTAGTGCCTCCCTTCGGGCTGCGCAAGCAACGGCCTACTCTGCGTAGTAATGGGCCAGGCCTAGTACTGTTATGAGTATTTTTCAGCCTTTAGTTATTTTATAAACTCAGTAATTGCAAATATTTATTAAAAATATGAGATGACTTCTAAAAATTCTAGGAAAATTTTGTAAAATACTATATACCTTTCTAGACCTAGGAAAAATATTACACCATTTGCTTTAGTAGGAACTAATATGTTTAAAAATCTAGAAACATGCTAAAAGCTATTAAATGAATTCTAAAAATTGCTAAACCATTTATATTTTAATTTGTAAATTCTTAAAAACTATTTTTGTGCTTGTTCTAATATTGTGTTATTTTTGTATGGTTGATTGTGCTGCAAGGGTAGGACCAAGAGAGTTTGTAGAATGGCCGACGGAGGAAGATTACCCGCACCTGAACTACGATCAAGGCAAGTCCCTTAACGCATATTGATTAAATCCTTGTGTGATTTAAAGTTTTAGTAGATTATTTTAACATGCATGCTACTTATAAAATAAGTAATTTCTAGAGCTTAGCTACAACCGAAAAATAAAATGTTATTGATGACCCTAGTAACTTTGAACCATAGGAATAAATATGAGTGCATTGATTTTGTGATTTCCTTGAGGTAGGACAAAAAAGCTTTATAGGGTTAGATGATTTCACTATGATTTGGTGTATTGTGAAAATGTTTGCAAGCGGATATTTGGTAAAATAAGGCATTGGGAATAATGCTTGGATTGGGATTTTTCTATTACCCCCTTAAATGCTCTTACTAGGCAGGAACCGGTTGTCGGTATGGTGCCCGCTATGCACGGTTTCAACTTCATGCTAGTACTCCTCCCATAGTCCAAGGATTGCTCATCCTATGAATCTACAAACTTAGCCTTACAGTACAACCTTGGGTTCTGTTATGGGACGTGCCTACCTTGTTAAGCCCTAGGCTCTAGTGGCAACTTGCCGGTGGAGATGTCCTTTGTAGACATTTGGCTTGTATGGCCATGGACCTTTCTTCCATGACCGTCGGTGCCTTGGACCGTTCTTCCTAGGCTTTCCTGTGCAACGTGAGGACTAGGGCCGTTGGACCGATCTTCCACGTGTGCCTAGGGATGACTCACGAAGCAATTGATATTAGGTCTTATGGCCTAAACGGCTTTGTGATTTGTACTCCGGTGCTTAATCACCTGAACATAAAGTGTACCCACTCTGCAGAGTTAAAACTATCATGATAGTTGTGCTCGCGGTTAAGATCACACGAAGGGTTTATTCATATGGTAGACTCTTCTTTTCTAAAACCCGGTTTTGGAAAAACAAATGGTTTTGAAGAAGGATGATTGGCAAAGGAAAGATCAAAGCAAATGATTTCATTTACCCTCAATGGTTTTGAGAACTACTTTTTCTCACCTTAGGCTTAATCTTGAAAATTGGCATTTTTGCAAAATAACCTAATCTTTCTCTTATACTGAGCTACATATTGCATAATCTTCTAGACTTTTGGACTACAATGGTACTCATACTTGCTATCCCCCCTTTAGTTTGGAACCTCCAGTTGAGGAGCAGCAAGCCTACGACCTGTAGTTTGATGACGCAGACGAAGACTTCGAGGATAGAGACCACGAGGACTTCCCACAAGACTAGGGCACTTCCTACTATCTTGTTGCCTATGGGATTTGAGTATTAGTATCATTGTATTGGGAAAATTGGACCAGTGACACTCAATTTGAGCGCCTCAGCCAAAATGACATTAATTTGGGTCCTGTTTCACGAAATAACACTGTGCACTCGAATTTTATCAACCCATGACATTTTGGCCATTCCCCCCAATTTCCCATTTGCAGTGCTGTTTTGATCCAATTTGCTGATGGAGTGACCAAAATGCCCCTGCTTGGTCACTGTGTGTTGAGGAGGCTCCCAGGTTGGTTGAGCAGCGGTGGAAACAATATGAATATGGCCAACATTCCAGATTTTTAAAAATCTGCAAATCTAGACAATATTTTAGATTTTTTTTTATGAAATTTGTATAATTTGAAATATTGTGTAAAATTAGTATGATATTGAATAATATTTTTTAAAATTTGTATTCTACAAATTTTTGTAGGAAATTTGGTTAATAACACCAAAAAATTTTATGGAATTTGTATGATTTCATGATATTGCCATCCAGGTAGAAATGCAAATAGAATATATATATATACACACACACGCACGAAGCATCAAGTAGCATACAAAATGACATTATAGCAGCATGTAAAAGGTGCCTCACAGTAGCATCATAAGCCCAAACAAAATCATAGCAGATGCATCACAGAGAACAGCATCATAACCCCATGCATATATGAGCCAGAAATACATCAGGTTCATCATAGTCATAGGTTCATCAACAAGCAAAATACAATGTTTGGCAACATAGCTGCATCACATCAATTTTTCCACAAGGTTCAGAACCAACCAAAAATATAAAGTTTGACATCATAACCCCAAGACATCAACATACAGAAGCACATCCAGGATATTATGGCATGTTTGCCCCCAATTTCAGCACCATGCACACTACAAAAGCCCTAGTTATATGATGGAGAAGGGTTACATCCACCTAGAGACCTGCAAATCTGCCCACTTAGAGTTAGTGGGTTTCTATGGAGTGATCTTGTTGGCCCTAGAAGATTTTGTAACCCTTGAAGGGGTGGACATGACCTGGCTAGTTCCTTCTTCATTAGCTTAGCTCATTGCCAATTGCCTGCAGTAATGAAATGGAAAGGGCAATTGCTTTAATACGATACCATTTGAAAATGGCAATTGCTTTAATATGATGCCATTTGAAAATATGATACCATTTGAAAATGGCAATTGCTTTAATATGATACCATTTGAAAATTTGCCATGAATGAATAAGGTTTACCTTGACACCTTCTACCTTTTTGTGGCCCTTGGAGAGGTGGACATGGTCTAAATTGTGCCTTCTCCACCAGCTAGACTCATTGCCAATTGTTTGCAGAAATGAATTGTAAATGAACCATATGAAGTAAAAATGCATGGAAACGAACAAAATGAAACATGCTTAAGGTCAATCCAATGTTCACCTTCTTGTGATAGGCCTAGGACTAGCACTGAATTTTTCATTCCTTGCCACATTTTGTCTTTTTGGTGTACTTCTACATTCTGTTGGTTTGGGCCCCTTCTTGCCTCTACATTTCCTGACAATGAAAAAAATGGAGATGTCATTTGAAGGAAACGAAAACATGGAGATGGACATGAAAATGCATATGAGAAGTACCTCTTTTTGGTCCCATTCAAAGGACACTTGGCACTTATCTGCCTATGACCTAGGCCACTGCTTCTCTTACACTTGACTTG
This sequence comes from Olyra latifolia, assembly GCA_036346145.1. NCBI lineage: Eukaryota > Viridiplantae > Streptophyta > Magnoliopsida > Poales > Poaceae > Olyra > Olyra latifolia. The sequence continues at coordinate 19,762,779 of CM070533.1, forward strand.
CCATTTTCCCTTACCCTTGACCTTCCCTTTCTCCAGACACCCTATAAACCTATTTTTCCTTTATGCACTTTCTTTGATCTCCTTGCCATAGGTGGGAGCACCTTGAACCCAAGGTCAACAATGGGCCATTGGGACTTGTCTGTCAAGGGCTGAATCACACCTGCATATGCTAGCTTGAAAGCTTTCACTGAAAAACAAGGATCCACATAGTCTTTCATTTTGAAATTTCTGATGGTACTTATGAAAGCCAGTGAATGTGGATAGGGCTTTCTTGACACATGCCATTCCCTGCATGTGCATTCATGCTTCTGAAGATGCACAACATGCCTCAAAACCTCAAGGTCCTCATTGATCTCACCAACTTCTGCTATGTACTTACCACTAGGGGTGACTTTCAATTTGTCTAGGGACCTTGTCATAGCAATTAGTTGATGAACTACAGCCGGGAGCATTACCCCTTCAAGTTTTTCCCCTAACCTCCTCCTCTTATCATATAGCTGCATAGTCTTGTATCTAATATTGTCAGCCAGCTCACCAACTGGAAGGTCTTTTAATTCCTTCACCCAGTTGTTCCATGACTCAGCCAGGTTGTTTGTGAAGAAATTACACTTGATTTCCTCTAAAAACTTGCTTCTCATCCATAACATATTGTGATATCTAGATAACCATGGGGCTACATCAGGGCAGGCTCCATGTAGTGGTCAAACCTATTAGCTCTAAAAGACCTAGCTACAGGATACATATTTCCATATACTGGGCCTTGGAATTTTTTCAGGAAGTTGTCCATCAAGTGTCTAAAACACTCTATGTTCTGCCCAAGGATAGACATGCTTAACTGCAACCTCCAAACTCTTGCAAGCATCTGAGCTTATTGCTAAGTTGGGTGGACTTCATATGGCTTTCTTCAACTGCTCCATGAACCAAGTCCAGTTAGATTGGGTTTCTCCATCAAAAAAGCCAAATGCTAGTGGAAACATCCAGTTATGGCCATCTAGAGCTGTAGCTGAAGATAGATTGCCATTCCATCTGCCATTAAGGGCACTTGAGTCTATACCAACATAAGGCCTACAGCCATTCAAAAACCCACCTATGCTGGCCTTAAAACAACAGAAGAATCTATGGAAGTACACATCATCTCTATTGCACTGTACATCTATTTCTACTACACTTCCAGGGCTTCTAAGCTCTACCTCTGCCTTAAACCTATAAAGCATCTCAAAGCTATGCTCCCATGAACCAAAAATCAAATCAAGGGCTTTCTGCCTACCAAGCCAAACTGTACCATAGCCTAGGGTTACATTGTACTTGCTCTCTAGCTCAGATTCAGTCCAGAGGCTCCCATATTTGGATGTTCCTTCAAAATTGGGACTGCCTTCTCTACTATCCATTTATATGAAGCCATCCTAGTCTGCAATCTCCGAGTTGATGCACACAAGTGCTCAAATTTATTCACTGTGACCTACATGAACAAAACACATAGATGAGTAACATTGAACTGACAGTGTTTGATTCAAAGTAAAAAAAACACCCAAGACTAGAATTTATACCCTCACAGACTTTCCATCATGTACGCATCAACCTTGCTACAATAGCCCAGGGACAACCCTCTGCCTAACAGTAACCCCTAAACCTATCTGACTCGGCCTTCTCAGTTCTCACCACAATGTAGCCTCAAATGGTAGCCTATCTGATGGCAACCCCAAAGAAGCATCCATGGTAGCCTCAAATGGAGCAGATCTGTCCACATCAACTCAGATCCCTATCAACTCATAAATGTCATCTTCCCCAATCACTGCCAATGAAGAACCTAACTGATCTTCTGGAATATCAACTATGCAAAACCTAGCCCAATCAAATAGCAATGAAGAAAAAGCTTCTCCAGTAGGCACACTTCCTTGCTGGCTGCTTGAACCTCCTTGACCATTGGATCCTCATTCACCATTACCTTTCTCTACCCCAACGTTCGTAACTAACTCGCTCAACCTTGAGTTAGTACCACAAACACTAATCGCCGCACCGGGATCAATCCTTCCAACACACAAAACAGAAGCAAACAACAAAATATATATGTTAGGTTTCGGCCTAATAGAAAAGGGAAAATGGTTTGCATAATTCCATTCTTTTTTTCTTTAGACATATCTATCTAGAATCCCCAGTAACGAAACACCGACGTCAATTCGGCATTGAGCCAGCGCAACCAAGCAACCATAACAGCAACAAAGGGGAACATGAATCCTACAATACTCAGTACATAACCCTAGAATCGACGGGAGGCAAAGGACTAGGACCTTACCTAGGAGGAATGTCGTTGGGGATCATTGCACCGTCGTCGCCGTGGATGAACCCTAGCCCAGATCTCCCCGGTGAAGTCGTCGCTATGACATCCCAATAAAATTGTTCTGTCACCTTATTTAAAATTTGCTAATTATTAATTAAACCCCTTTTCCTATAATATTCTGTAGATTTGTTTATTAGGAGAACCCTCTAGAGGCTGGGATAAATTGTGAGATTAATCCTGGTGGGCCCCGAGACCCCCTAGAAGCTCTGTCCCATATCTTGGCCCAAACCGAGTCCAAAACACCGTCAGTTCATGTGACGGAAAGCCGTAATAAGAGTCCGGATCATATACAATCTTATCTAGTCCAAATCCCTATTGCCCAAGCTTATCCCTACATCCCTAGGACCCTATAAATACCCCTAAACCCCTCTGGTCGTGTGCACGTAGTCCAAGGCGCCGCCAGAAGCCCTAAACCCTAAGTATCTAAGAGAGCCGAGAGAGAATTCGAGGAGAAATCGAGATCGGGTGCATGGTTCAACAATCCGATCTAAGAACGTCCTAGAGGACTCGAAGACAAAGCTAAGGAGCCCAAGATCACGGGATTTGGTCGAGCAACGACGGAGAATTTCAACGCCGGAGGGATCGCCGGAGTTCTACCCTAAGCGCCGCCTTCTCTTTCGAGCTCACTGCCGCCATCTATGGTCGTCCTCAGCCCCGGCCATCCTTTCCCCGAGGTTCGCCACCCCCTTATCTCTTTCTCCTCTCAAGCTACCCCTCTTCCGTGCTCCGTAGCGCCGCCACGCCACCGTGTTCCACTTCGAGACACCGCCGTCGCCATGGGCGCCGCCACCACCCACCCGAGCCTCTCCGCCTGTTTGAGCCGCCCCAAAACCAATTGAGGGCACCACCGCCTCCCACTAGCCGCTAGAACCCCTCCACCGCATCCAATTTCCCCCGCCGTCGACCGGAGTGCAGTCACGGCCGTGCCCTAGAGCCGCCGTCGCCATAGCTCACCGAGCCACTGCCTCGGACTTCTTTGGCCCAATTAACCACCGTCTTCGAGCTCCCTGGGTCACCCTCATGCTCCCTGACCCATCCGCCGTCGCCGCCGACCACCGGAGAATCCACGCCGCCGCCTCCCGCCGCCGCCGTCACTATCGGGGAGGAAGAGGACCTCCCTGTCCCAAGAAAACCCGACCCGGACCACCCCGTCCCCTTCCTCTTTCTCTATCGAGCGGGCCCCACCGTCCCGGACGGATCCGGACCGAACGGGATCGTCCCGTCCTCTTTCCCTCTCCCTTCTCTCAATGACGAGTGGACCCGCAGGACCACTCTGTCCTAGGCTGGACCGAGCAGTTCCTCTCCTTCTTGGGCCGGCCCACCTTACCCCGCACCCGGACCGAGCCGCTCAGTAGCCCGAGCCAGCCTAGATTGAGCCCGAGCCTTTGAACAGTGCCGTTCCCATTTTCCAGTTTTTTTTTTCCATTTTAGCAAACTTCCAAGATTTCTCTAGAGAGAACCATAGATCCAATTTGGGTGATTCAAAAACCTAAATTCATCTAAAACCCGTAGGAATTTTACATATTTTTAGGAGGAGCCACTTTTATAGGATAATATATTAATCCTTGCCCTTGGCCCACAAACTAGTATTGACCTATTAATCCTAAACTTCCCCGAATTGTAGAAAATTCGTCCGAGCTCCAAATTAGATGATTCCAGAGCCTAAAAATCACAAATAATTCCAAGAATTTTATATATTTTTATCATACTATTTTATCTGTGTTTGTTATTTATTTATTTATATATTATTTTCTTTTCGCTTAGAATCGACGTGCACCAGCTGTCCGGGAGACGTTTCGGAGCCGTTCGAAGGAGGAGAACCCGAACCAAACTTCTTCGAAGGCAAGCTAGATTCATGTTGAATTCCTAGTTTGCTAAATTTTATTTATTTCATGTTTACTTAATTTGCATGCCTTAATTACCATCGTATGTGTCAGTTTGTTCCGATTTCATATTAGTACTCTACTGATATGACGTAGCCTTCCATTGTTAGCCTATTTTGGTACTGTTTTACTAGCCTATCCTTGTGTAGATGCTTAGCCTAGCTTCTGGGATTAGTAGTTGATAGGTTTCACATATTGTAAACTGGTACCCGTGGAGTCTTGGCTTCGTGGTGCTGTTTATGGTAAACCTAATCAACTAAAATCAACGTGGGGTGTGTTGATTAGAGGAGACCCAGAAGAGGCGGATTTTGGGATTGCGGTTGTGTTGTGCAGGTCTCCACTGTCATATAAGGACCGTATACTTGTGACTACCATACCGAATCTGAATCGTCTGACCACTTGTGCCTTCGCCCCGACCGATTATTTGTGTAAGCTTGTTTCATTGTATCAGTAGTGGACGGACGTGATTCGCGATCACCGGTTCCGAATGGCTTAAATGGGGGCTAACCTCATGCGGTGCGCTATTAGGTCCGGCTAAAGGAGTGCGCATGACTGTCGGCCTGGTTGAAGTGTACCGTATGGGGCGCGAAACCAAAAGAAAGGGATGTTGGGACGGTGAAAAACAGTAACGGTTTTGTACTGTTTCTCCCTTGAGATGAGACAGTGCTTGTGGGAAACGTGTACACACTCTGCAGAGTTAAAACTATCATGGTAGCCGTGCCCGCGGTTATGGACGGGGAAAGGAGTTTGACACAAGGTAGTCCAATATGTTTTAATTAATTAACTTGATGGTAGTGTAGGCAGGGATTGCCTCTCTTGAGCTTGTTAGCCAACCTTTGGCTACGCTCGTGTATTATCATGTGTTCAATGAATCAAGAACAAATAAACAAGTAGATAGGTGATATTTTAGCAAAATAACCATACCCATCCATTGACCTTGCATTCATTTATTAAGGACCGCTTGCTGAGTAGCCGTGTACTCATTATATGGACCACGGATCTTTGTTCAGGTCAAGAATTCAGCAACGGTGCCAGCTGTGACCAGGAGGGTCAAGGTGATTAGCCGCTGCTCGGGTCAACCTCGGGATATCATCGCCGGTCTTCATTTGTGTTTATTTATTGTGCTTGAATTAAGCCCTGTGCAAGACTATGTATTTGTCTATGTCAACTGGGATGATATTTATGCTATGTAAACCGTTAAATTCTAGTTAAATGCAATGCCTGCGATGATATTTCAAATGTCCTTGAGTGCAATACTAGCTATGGTCTTCTAGGACTAGTATTTGGTCACTCAAGCCGGTAGAAATACCGGGGTGCACGACAGTCGCGCTCTCGGGCGATGCCGTCGTGGCCGAAGTCTCGCACGATGCCTCTGCGGTCGAGTTCCCGCGCGAAGCCGTCGCCGTCGCGGCAGCAGGCGATGCCATCGCTCTCGCCGCCGTCAAACCCTAACGTGACCTGGGCTGGCCTCCGTGTGTTTGGTTGGGCCGGTCGTCCCGTGGGGGAAGATAAGGACTACGGGCTGTCTCTGCCAGACACAAGACACAGGGGCATTTTTGTCACGCCACACGCGAAATGGGCATGAAAATCAACAAAATATGGGAAAATGGCCAAAATGTCATGGGCTGATGAAATTCAAGTGCGCAGTGTTATTTCGTGAAATTAGGCCTAAATTAATGTCATTTTGGCTGAGACGTTCGAATTGAGTGTACTGGTCCAGTTTTCCCCATTGTATTGGGCTCTATGCATTGTAAGCTGCCAGACTCTATATCACAGCCAGTGTTCCCCTAGGCGGCGCCTAGGACCGCCTAGGCACCGCCTAGGCGCTCGGCGGCTGCATTCCGCCCCGCCTATGGTGTTAGTCGGCCTCTAGGCGACTAGGCGGTCCAAGGCAGTCCTAGGCGGGGTTAGGCGGTGACTTATTTCAAGGCGGGCTTAATTAGTTATTTAGTTGCTTAACTGTTATATCATATATGAAGTGTTTTATTTATCATGTGAATTATTGAATAGTGAATTGTGATGTTGCATTGGTGCCATTTGTACACTATCATATATATCATATATGAAGCATTTTATTTATCATGTGAATTACTGAATAAGTGAATTGTGATGGTGCCATTTGTACACTATCATATATATCATATATGATTTATCCTCTAAAATTTCATATCTTCCATACAAATATATTTATACACAATAAAATATCAACATATATCTTTAAATAGCCACACATCACAACTGAAACCCTAGGACACATGTAAAATGGTTTGGCCGCCTAGGCGGCGTCTAGGCGGCCTAGGCGCTAGGCGGCTGCTCTCCGCCCGCTTAGCGCCTAGCGCCTGGGGGAACCATGATCACAGCCTACGTGCCGTTATTTGTGTACTATATCGGGGTTCAGTTATGTAATAATTTATTTTCGCTGGTAATATATCACTTTGTTTTCAACTATGTGTACTAGCTGTGATCCTTGGGACTAGTACAGAATACACAAAGGGGTTTGGTCCATTCGGTCGGGTCTCGACAGAGATGGCAGCATGTGGGGAGATAAATCGATGGCGGAGGCAGCCTAGTAGGGGAGGCACATCGCCCGAGGAGGGAGATGGTGGCGTAGAGGCATATCGCTCGAGGAAGGGCTATGTGGAGGAAACATGTCGTGTCAGTGGCCGATGACGAGGTTGTGGCCAACAGGAGGCATGAGAAGATGTGGAGGGGGATGGGAGAAGCAGGGTAGCAAGGAAACCAAATACCCTCAACTTTTAATGCGTTGTCTAACCTTACCGATCTAGGCAAGCTAGGCACGCGAGGCATGGTAAGCTAGGTAAGAATACCAAACATGCCCTGACGTGTGGTTCTGTAGAGTATACTAGCCAAGGGGTCATTCTTTGCTATGAGAAAATTTAAATTTCATCATCAAGGCTATGGGCGAGTGGGTCATACGTCTTCGGTTTTATGATAGGCGATTGTTGTTGCACACTATGCAGTGTGACGCTTGGTGAGCAACGTACATGGGTTATACGTCTTTGGCTTTACCATGGGTGTTTAGTGCTACACATCGTGAGCAACCACACATGATCATATTTTCAGTTTTGTTGTGGGAGATTGGTGCTATGCACTACACACATGCGTGTCACAAGCGATTGCGCTGATGGCAATGAAGGTCAGTACGTGCTATACTCTGGTTGCATCCATTGTCAGAATTTCTTATGACGGGTAATTTTAGTGAAGTAGATAGATTTATTACGATGGATGACATGTTGTATAATTTAAGTAAAGCATGACACTACTTAGAGCATCTCTAGCAGCTTCTCTAAATTTGGATATCTATATCCCCTTCTCTAAACCACTATTTGATCCCTATATTTTCATTTTCTCTGACAAAGTCTCTATTCTCAAAAAGATATAGAGTTAGGAGAGAGAACATCTAAATACATAGACTCGGAGAGAGAATCTCTAAATTTAGGGACTAACATAAAGACTTTTCTAGAGTGATATAAAGACTTAGAGTCTCTAAATATAGATAAGATTCCTTTTTAAAGACACTGCTGGTCATGCTCTTACCATTACTTACCACTAGAGGTATTTTAATAGTAGAGATAGAAATATTTAGCTTATTTGGAATTAAGTTGTGACGATTCTATGCCACATGGGCCCAACAAACTATTAAAACTTAATTGAACAAGTCCTTGCTACGTCATTACCACGCTATGGTGGCACAACCACTTCAGAGTTTTATTTGCACGACGTTGTATATTTGGGGTACAATATCTGGTTTTTTTAGTTTAAAAGCATCCCCAACAGAACCCAAAAAGACCCCTGTATCCCTTCTCTAAACAACTATCCACCCTCTACATTTCTATCCCTCTAGTAGTATCTCTATCCCGAAAACAATATTGAGGGAGAAGAGAAAATCTCTAAATTTAGGGGTCGAGGAGAGAGAAACCATAAAATAGGGGGCATAATAAGGGCTATGCTGCTTGATGAGTAGGGATGGCAACAAAGCCATTCCCCTGGTAAGAGCATCCATAGCAGATACTCTATAATACTGTAATTTAGGATAGAATATCTGGTACAGAGAAAGAATCTTTTAGAGTGTAGCATAAAGTGTGAAGGAATTTTAGAGTATTGGATATATAGAGGGAGTAGTGAATAGTAATATAGAGTAGGAGGATAGAATAGTTGATGTGGATGGTCTAAGGAGTGCCACCTCGTCCTGATCACCACCAGACGATTTTCCACCGCTTGTCCCCGAACATGAACTTAGAGATGATTTTTCCCGTCCCCGTCCCTGCCCCCCCCGCTCGGATAAACGGGTAACCGACGGGAGGCACACCTGACTAGAGCATGAGAACACAATTTTGGAAACCAAGCATATAAAATGACCAAAGAGCAAGAATTCCCCTTGCTTATTGCTACTCCCAGCCAATAAGGACAACATTAACCATACAAAATAATCACGCATACGAGAAGCCTACTGCCGTGGTTGTGACATGAAGCATACAAGAGGTCAGAAGCAAGGACTTATCCAGGTGAATAACAGACGAGATGTGGACGACGAGTTGCAGCAGGGTGCTCCGGGCAGAACGACGAGCAGAAGCAAGGGGCCGTTGGGATCTAGGACACCTTGACTTCGGCTGGTAGTCAGGCGTCGCCAACAGCATGGCTCAGGTGTGACAGTGTAAGTGCGTCTGGGCGTCGGGCAAGTGACAAGTGTCTGAGGGCGTGTTTGGTTTATGATCGATGGGTGTCTTTGTTTGCCTTACCAATTATTGGTAGTATTGACTAAATTTGGCATGTGTTTGGATTGCTACCATTAATTTGGCAAAATTTCCTCCTCCATTGCCATGTTTGTCAAATCTAGTTCATTTCTTTACCAAAAGTTGGCCAACTCATTGGCTAAGAAATCCTTAACCTTTTAATGGTCATGCCAACTATTGTCAAGGTTCAACAAAGCAAAATTGGCTATGAACCAAACACACCCTGAGAGACTTCAGGGCGATAGGGCTGAAGCGAGCCCCAGAGAGAGGGAGATTTTCTTTTGTTAAAGGGGCATATATTATCATGGGGATAAAACTCTCAACATTTTATAAATAAGCCCCTGACCAAAAGCAAAATACATCACAACTGTACACGGAGGCCATGGCTGTAAATACACCTGCTCCACCCCTTGCGGCGCCTCCATGCGCCACCAGAGGACAAATTCGGCCAACACTACCACTAGAGACAACTCCAGTGCCATTGGGATTTGTATCCTTTGCCTTTTCCTCTCTCTGATGTGCCTTTGCCGTTTACCTCACAGATCATTGTAGCTATAGCGATCTACAGTATTTTGAACAGTAGAAATGATATTGTTTGAGGGTACTGTTTGCTACAGAATTGATGCTACAATGCTCTGCCGTTACACTCACATATCACCGATGCGCGTCCCTAGCATTGATCCTCTTAGGATTGTTTGTAGAAGACGCATCGCCGCAAAGGCCTACGCCCCAGCCATGCTGGAGTGGCTATCCCTGAACTATAGCATGGGAGCAACGCGTCAACTGCCAAGGAAGACGAGTTGCCACCGCCGTCGTCGTCATTACAATCCAAAGACGAAGATCTCAGTCGCCGCACCTCCCGGATAAAGACATTGGCGCAGCAAGAAGCGGCGGTAAGAATGGAGGTTTCAACCTCGGGCCCTGCAAAAGATCCTCCACCGGAGAACACTATCAAAGGACGAGAGCCGCCGTCGAAGCTTCTGGTGAGGAAATCCCATCTCCCACTGCATCAGTCAGAGATGACGACGTTGACCCCAAAAATACAATGGAGAACACAAATCGACGCCGGAACTGAAGGACACGGACAACGAACCCTAACCCTATCTACCCTACCTAGATCTAGGCTAAAGTAGTAGTAATAAACACTACCCTAGGGCCTTTGGTCGACCACCCAATGCCGCCGACGCCGTGGAGACGCCGGATACAGGGAGGCCACTACAACCGGCAGCAAACAAATCATCTTCCCTTTCGCTCTCTGCTCTCCACTGTAGAGAGATGGGGAAAGTAAAGCGGATGTGCTTAGTCCTAGGAATTGGGCTGGGCTTCAGTGGGCCAACACGAGCACGGCCCTATTTTAATGATCCAAAGTATGACCCGGCATGAAAAAAATAGTCCGGGCTGGCACGGCCCGAATGGCGTGCCGGGTTGGGCCTAAAAACCTAGCACGATAGGCTGCCCGGCACGGCCCGAATTGAAACCCAAACCTGTAATTTATATTTTTCGAGGTCTTCCTATGCTCATATTAATTTATATTCTAAATGAACGTTATAGAGAATTTAGATACACATCTTTTTCATGTAGACAACGTTTTCATTTGAGCAACTTATGAATTTATAAAAAAATATTTAGTGGGTTGTGTAGTTTCGGACCGACGCCACACCTCTCGGTAATCTGCATTTTTCGGAGTCTTCCTATGCTCATATGAATTTATATTCTACATGAAAGTTTTATATAATTTCAAATCACATCTTTTCAGGTAGACAACTTTTCCATTTGAGAGACTTACAAATTTATAAAAAAGTATTTAGTACGTTGTGTAGTTTCGGACCGACACACGTGTCTCAGTAATTGTCGGCGGTTAGGAGTACGGAGCCCCCAGGCGCCGAGCTTACGTGTTGAATGTGAGGATCAACCGACCTCTTTCCTGCGAGCTCCGGGGCTTTCGAGAAGGCGAAGCCGATCAGCGACCATCGGCTGACAAGCACACATGATTTAGGTGGTTCGCCCCTCAGTGGAGGTAACAACCCTCGCCCGATGGTGTCTATAGGAGATACGAGAGGGATTACAGGAGAGATGAACTTCCCACAGTGGGAAGGTGAGCTTTGGTCTCTGTGTTTTCTAGCAGCTAGCCCTTTCATGGGCGGTAGCACGATCTATTTATACATGGCTGTAGTCGGCGGTCTAGTTAAGGTGACGCCCTATTATCCAATGGTATGCAGAAGACGCCCTGTTGTCCGTCGGTCCAAAGCTCGTCTTCTTCTTGCGTCATTGCCATCGTTCGTCCTTACGGGAAAATGGCATGGGAATAGTGCGATAAGACGTGAGTTGGTGGCCGCAGTCTTCTGCGTTCGACGGGACGTGGCGGTCCTTGAAGATGTCAGAGCATTAAATGTCGCGGATGGGGAGGCTGCCCGAAGCGAGGAGGAGTAACCGGACCCTTGCGGGCAAGGTCTTTGACGCGTGCCGGGCGAGATCTTCCGCTGTCGGGAGGCGGTGGTGAGCACGGAGTGTTAATGCAAACGTTCCTCCCGATCCCTGTCACAAACGTTCCTCCCGGTCCCCGTCATCTAGCCCCCGAGCCTTGAGTGGGGATTCGCGGATCCTCCTCGAGATTCGAATCTGCGTCTTTGAAAACCCGGGGTCGGACGTTTGGACGGGACAGAGGCATTATCCGATCGGCCAAGCAGTGGCCGTTTGAACAGGGCTTTAGGTTGGCCTTAGCGTAAGGCCACCCGAGCAAGACTTTGGGTCGGTAAAACGAAGGCTATCCGAGCAAAACTTTGGGTTTGCCGAGCAAAAGCTATCCGAGCAAAACCCCGGGCTGGCCGAGCAAGGGCTACCCGGGCAAAACTCCAGGCTGGCCGAGCAAAGGCAACCCGGGCAAGACTTTGGGTCGGCCGAGCAAGGGCTACCCGGGCAAAACTCCAGGTTGGCCGAGCAAAGGCAACCCAGGCAAGACTTCGGTTTTGGCCGAGCAAGGGCTGTCTGAACATAAGCCCAAGCGTCGGTCTTCCAACGGTTACTTGTGAGTGGGTCGACGGTTTTAAGGTGACGTGACAGGCGTACGTGCGCCAGTTCCCGAGATTCCTGGGGCGGTTTCTTTAGTGGTGAATGGATAAAAACCGCTGCCCTCTCCCCACTCGGTACGCGACCTTCTCCTTTGTCTTCTTCCTCTGTTTTCTTCTTCCGCCGCCGTCTTCTTCCTTCTCCTCCGTCTGATGGCGAAGTTTGTTCCCTCGCGAATCGCTGCGCGCTGAAGAAGACCTCGTGGCGCAGGCCACCGACCCTGTCTCCCGCACGTCCTCGACGACGAGGTCCTCGGCCGCCGCAGAAGGTGAGTTCGTGAGTTGCGAACTCTACGCCATTAACGGGCCGTGCCGAGTCGAGTTCATGGGCGCGATCCCGCCCCATCGTGGCCTAGAAGTCATGAACCTCCACCCAAACTCTATTCTTATTCTGAACCTTTTCTCCCATCTTTGCGAGGGCTTCATTGGCGTACTGCCGATGGTAAGTCTGTTCCTCCACTTCTATATGCTCCATCGGACCGGGGTCGTCGGCGGTGGGGTGCACGATTACCGGTGCGGCTTCGCAGACCATACGCTGCATACCCGCATTCGCGTTGAAGGACTCCGTCTACCGGGCGGAACGATGGTTCTACGCGAAGAAGGGAGCGGATTGCGGACTCCATTTTGAAATGCGCCGCGGAGAAGAAGGACCTCCCGACCGCTGCGTGGGCGAGGAGGAGAAGATCCTCGATACCATCCAGTGTTGAGCGGCAATGATCCGACCGGCGAGCTATTGCCCGGGACTTCCTCAGGAACCGAGTTTCTCCCCTGCGACGCCGGGAGCACCCCTTCTTCGAGATCGCCGGCTGGAACGACATCACTCGCGAGGCGGATACCGGTAAGTTTTCTTCCTCGGATCGATGCCTTGTCGGGTTCTTTCCTGATTTTGTTTCCTTGAAGCTCCGGACGACCGATGGGTCGACGAGCGGGTCGCGGAGCTCTTCGCCTTGGGGAAGGAGGAGAATCCGGACCTGGGCCGGCGAGGACCGAAGAACGTCCTCAACCGTTCGGAGCAGGTACGTACTTCTCCGACCTTCGAGCTTGGGCGGGATGGCCCCCGGTTCTGATCGACCTCCGTCTCGCGGGACCGGCCGCCACGAGGCGTCTTGGCGCCGAGCCACGGTCGGCGGAAGGAAGCGGCCTCCCACGAAGAAGGTCGCCAAGAAGAAGAGGAGGGGCCTTGGCGTCGCCGATGATGACGGGAACCGCGGCGGGCGATCGCGTGAGGAGGCTCTTCGCGGCAGTTCGATGAGCGTCCGTGGCCCCGGGACCCGGATGCGCGCATCGCCGAGGCACAACCGTCCCGGCCTCACTGGAGTACGCACTGTGCACGGAGTTGTCCGCTGGTTTGCTCAAGATTTAGGGATTACCCGACCATCTTGCTTGGTTACCGCAGATCATGGCCGATCTTCGCCAACCGAAGCGGCGGGCTCGGCGGAGAGGACGCGGAGTAGGAGCAGGCGGATTCGGGATCGACGGGCGGCGTTGTCTTCGTGGCTCACGGGCCCGAAGGACGCTGCCCCTAGGGCGGTGCTTGAGGAAGAGCTTAGGGGCTTCCTTCGTTGGACGAAGGAGCATCATCCGGAGTGGCTCGAGGCGGCGAGCCTTGCCCGGACGGGGGCTGGACCGAGCAGAGCGAGGGAGGCTACCTCTCCACCGCCGGGGGGGACCGAGAGCCCTCTGGGGGCGTGCGAAGAACCCCGGATGGGGGATGCCGAAGGCGGGCAAGGTCTTCGGGATGACGAGGAAGAAGGTAAGTTTCTCTGATCCTGGCCTTTGTTCTTAATCGGCCGCGTGTTACCGCGGTCTTGATTTTTCCTCTTTCAAATAGTCAGGGGGCCCGTGGGGGGAAGATCCCCTGTTCCTTTGACGGAGGCAGGGGCCAGGGTCCTGATTACGGAAGCATTTCAAATCGCAGCATCCCAAATTATTGCAGAGTTGGCGGCAAGGATCGCAGCGGAGCCGGTCACGAGGGCGGACCTAGCCGAGCAGGGTGGCGGAGAGGAGTCCGAGCAGGATTCGGGGGACTCCGACCCGTTGGTGCCCAGGTGTCAAAGGGGGTTGGTGCCGGGCTACAGCGCCGCCGCCTCCTTGGGAGGCGAGGACAGCCCGGCGACCCTCTGTCCGTGCATGGCGCAGAGCGACGCTGTCCGGTCTCCGGGCTTGGAAGTGCCAGTGGAGCCGCGGGCTCATGCCAAAGTGACCTGTCTTTGGGGTTCTTTGTGGCGGTGGCGGAGTTCTCATCCCCGAGCTCGGGGGTTCTTGACGAGGGGCCGAGGCGGGAACGGCTTTGGTGGTTCGTGCCCCGAGCTCGAGGCGAGAGGAGACCGGGGAAGCTCAGCCCCCGGGTTTGGAAGATGTCTGGGCCAGTCCCGTGGAGGCAGGGACGGCTGGGGTGGCCCGGACTCCGAGCACGGAGGGCGCCGCTTCTTCGCGCTCGGGGAACATCCGCGTCGGCCCCCGGCCCAAGCTGAGAGTGCTGCTCGCTCGTCATCGTCGCGAGGTACTTTCCTGCTGCGAGTAACCTTTACTTGTAATTTTGCTGATGGCTTTTTTGCTTGTAGTTGTCTGCTGAGATGGATGGTGGGCATGAGCATAGAAGCTCGGTGCGAGCTAAGGTGATGGCGCGCGCTCGAGTTAGGGAAGCCCAAACGGAGCTCGCCTGGGTCCGGAACGAACGCGAGCATGCTTTGGAGTATGCTCGAGGTCTGGAGAGAAACTCTCGGTCACAGGAGGAGCTTGAGCAGGTCCGCAAAGAGCTCGAGGAGGAGCGGCAGTGTAGGCAAGCGGAGACCGAGAGGGTGGCGAAGCTCCATGAAGAGATCCGGCCGGGGCGTGAAGCCCAGATTGAAGTTCTCCAGCTTCGAAGTCGCTTTGAGGACGTGGAGGCAGAGCTTCAGGCCCTGAAGGGTAGACCTAGGGGGTAGTGTGCGTGGTGTTACATGTGTTTGTAACAGACACTTTATTACAAGATGTTTTTTGTCTCTCTCTTGCTTACATAGTTTTGAGGAAAAAAAATTTTATGCTACTACTTGCTGCCACATACCCACCCAGCCTCCTCGTGTGATCGAGCCTTTAGTCGTGACTTACGAACAAAAGACCGTGCACACGAAGCAACCGGGTAGGTAGGAGCACGTAAAAGAGGGGGGTCACGCGCAGTAAAGGCAATGTCCAGCCCCTTCGTGTGGCCGAGTCTTTGCCCCTAATGGCGAGCAAGAGACCGGGCACAGGAAGTAGCCGGGCAGCCGAGGACGCGCGAGAAAAGGCGATGTCCAGCCCCCTCGTGTGGCCGAGTCTTTGCCCCTGGTTGCGAGCAAGAGACCGGGCACACGAGGTAGCCGGCAAATGAGGACGCCGAAAAGGCGATGTCTAGCCCCTCGTGTGGCGAAGTCTTTGCCCCGGTTTGAAAGCAAAAGACCGGCACACGGCAGCCGGACAACCGAGTACGTGAAAAAAGGCGATGTCCAGCCCCTCGTGTGGCGAAGTCTTTGCCCCTAGTTATGAAAGCAAAAAGACGAGCACACGGCGCAGCCGGACAACCGAGGACGACGAAAAAAGCGATGTCCAGCCCCTCGTGTGGCGAATCTTTGCCCCGGTTGCGAAAGCAAAAAGACCGGCACACGGCGCAGCCGGACGGCCGAGGACGCGCGGAAAAAGCGATGTCCAGCCCCTCGTGTGGCCGAAGTCTTTGCCCACGGTTTGCGAGCAACAAGACCGGCACACGGCAAGCCGGACACCGAGGACGACGAAAAGAGGCGATGTTCGGCCCCTCGTGTGGCGAGTCTTTGCCCCAGTTGCGAAAGCAAGAGACCGGGCACACAATGAAGCCGGCGGCGAGGAGGCGCGAAAAAGCGATGTCGGCCCCTCGTGTGGCGAAGTCTTTGCCCACGGTTGCGAGCAAGAGACCGGCACACGGCGAAGTCTGCGAAGTTCGAGTTACTAACCCCGGATTTCAATTGGGTTTCGGGATCGAAGTCTGCGAGGCACCGCCGAGAACTTGCCGGGGCGATGTGCTATCGGCTTATCCGAGCAATGGAATTCAGGGGGCGCATTCTCATATCCGTCGGCCGCTTTAGAAATCGGTTTAGAAAACAAGAACTCGTGCCTGGGCAGGACAGGAAGAAAAGATCGAAAAACCTCGGATGGAAAAAACTTGGGTTACCATTCCTCTTTATTTAACAGGCTCGGGAATTTCGAGAAGAAGTCGTTCGAAGATCCGATAGTTAAATAAGGGGATGGGCGAAAGGAAGGGGAAGGTTAGGCGTGGAACTGCGTGGTCGGGCGATATTCCACGAAGTTCTTGAGAATTCGCCTGCCGGAAAGGCGAGGCGGACAGCCCCCGGGCGCAAAGACGAGACGACCGTGAAAGGACCCTTCCACCTTGGGGTTAGTTTGTTGGCGTGTGATAGGTCCTGGACGCGTCGCAGAACCAAGTTGCCGTTTTGTAGAGTCCTTGGTCGGATAGATCGGGCGGCGTGCCTGCGCAGAGCTTGCAGGTAAGCCACCGATCGAACGAGGGCTTGCTCGCGCTTTTCCTCGGATAGGTCGAGATCGAGCAACCTGCCCTGGTTATCGTCGGCCTCTTCCGTGAGGTCCACGCGAGGCGACCTTAGGGTTATCTCGGTCGGAAGCATGGCCTCGGTGCCGTATACGAGCCGGAAGGGCGTTTCGCCCGTGGCTCTGTTGGGGGTGGTGCGGACAGCCCACAAGACAGAAGGGAGCTCGTCGACCTAGCCCTGTCGCAGCTTAGAAAGCCGGTCGAAGACCCACTTCTTGATTCCTTGGAGGATCTGTTCGTTGGCTCGTTCGACAGCCCCGTTGCTCTGTGGATGAGCCACAGAGGCGAAGCAAATCCTAGTGCCAACGTCTTCGCAATATTCTTGGAACAGCTCACCGGTGAACTGAGTTCCGTTGTCCGTGATCAGTCTGCTGTGAACGCCGAACCGTGTGACCACGTTATTGCGGAAGAATTTTTTGGCGCTGGGCGTAATGCGAGACCGGTTCAGCCTCTATCCATTTGGTGAGCGTGTCAATGGCGGCGAAGAGGTATCGCGATCCCTTCGTCCCTCGAGAAACGGGCCTAGGATGTCGGCCCCGGTGAAAACGGCGGTGAGGGAATAGTTTGAAGGGCGTAGGCTGGTTGGTGCACCTGCCGGGCATGGAATTGGCATGCCCGGCAGGTGGTGACGATCTCCCAAGCGTCACCCAACGCCGTGAGCCAATAGTAGCCCATCCTGAAGGCCTTACCGATGAGCGTTCTGTAGGAGGAGTGGGCCCCACAGATACCCTCGTGTATGTCCTTCCTCGTGTATGTCCTTCAGCAGGAACTTCCCTTCTTCCTGGGAGACGCACCTAGAAAGAATTCCGAGTGCGCCTCTTCGGTACAGGGCACCCTCCACTAGCCTGTATAGTGGAGCTCTCCTGATAAGCCGGGATCTCTTGGCTTCATCCTCGGGCAATGTCCCGTTTGCCAAGAACTGGATGAATGGCGTCATCCAGGTGGCGTTTTGCTCGAGGAGGGAGACGTTGCCGTGCGTCTCGTCTGCCTCTTCTCCGGAAGGAATAGAGGGCTTTAGCAGGTGTTCTACGAGCATCCCTGTTGGGACGGGTTCTTGTGAGGTGCCTAACTTGGCAAGTTGGTCGGCCAGGGTATTTGCTCTCCTGGGCACGTAAAGGATTTCGAAGTTCCTGAAATTCCTTTCCAACCTCCTCACCTCGGCCAGGTAACTCGCCATTGAGTCATCGGAGCTCTGATACTCCTCGTTAACCTGGTTTACGACCAACAGTGAATCCCCTTTCACGGTTAGTCGTCGGACCCCTAGCGCGAGCATGCTCGGAGTCCGCCAAAGGCCTTCATACTCCATTGCGTTGTTGGTCGCAGCTGGCTAAATCAGATGACGATCGAGTTGCTCTCCTTGAGGAGAGATCAGCACAACCCCAGCCCCCGAGCGCTCAAAGGAGCACGAACCGTCGAAGAACATTGTCCAATGGGGTTCATCGGCACGCTCGGTTACTTGCTCGGTTGGGGGGGGATTCGTCCACTCCGCCACGAAGTCTGCCAGTATCTGAGACTTGATCGCCGTCCGGGTAACGAACTTGAGGTCAAATTCCCGAGTTCTATTGCCCATTTAGCGTCTTGGGAAGCGTCGGGATTCTGAGGACTTCCCTTAGTGGGAAACTGGTCGGGATCGTGATTGGGTGAGCCAGGAAGTAGTGGCGAAGCTTTTTATAAGCCATGAGGAGGGCGTATAGGAGCTTCGGACTTGGTGCGCTCCTTGGGTCCGTGGAAGCACCTCACTCACGTAGTAAATAGGCGTGACTTCCTCGCGCTCTGCACGAGCGCGGCACTTCTTTGCTTGGGAGAGGCCGCCAGTAGAGCGGCAGAGGCTCTGTTCCTCGGGGTGACCAGACAAGGCGGGCTCGGCAGTACCTCTTAAGTTCCTTGAAGGCGTTGTCGGCTTCCTCGGTCCGCATTTAAACCGTCGTGTTTGCGCTTAAGGCCTTGAAGAAAAGCGATCCGCGCCACCGAGCCGAAAGATGAAGCGGTGAGGGCGCCATCCCGCCGATGGCGATGGACTTCCTTTACATTCGAAGGACTGCATCCTCTCGGCGGCCGATTTTTCGGGTTTGCGCCAATGCCGGACGACCCAATGACATACCCGAGCACCATGCCCGTGCGCTGCGAAAACTCACTTCTTGGATTGACTTTATCCGATGTTTTCTTAAATTACAAAAGGTTTCCTCGAGGTCCGGATATGGGCCTCGGCTAGAACACTTTGACGACTATGTCGTCTACATAGACTTCTAGGTTCGCCCGATCCGGTCGGGAAGGTCTTCTGCATCAGCGTTGGAAAGTGGCCCTGCATTTTTCGGACCAAAGGACATCGTCGTATAGCGAAGGTGCGAAGGGGTGATGAAGGCGATCTTTTCTTCATCCTCCCGCGACAGCCGATCTGGTGGTACGAGTCTGGCGTCGTAAAGCTCATCAGTTGTGTTTCCGCCGTCGCGTCGACCAACTGGTCTATGCGGGAGAGAGGGAAGTTGTCTTTCGGACACGAGCTGTTGATGTTGGTGTGATCAACGCACATCCGCCACTTTCCGTTCTTCTTTTTAACTACGACCGGATTCGCTAACCAATCGGAGTGCTCAACTTCACGAATGAAGCCGGCCTTCAACAGCTTATCCAGCTGCTCCTTGATGACATCGGCCTTCCATTGCGGGAATCTCCTCAGCGTTTGGTGCACTAGTTTTTTACCAGGCTGAACCGCCAGCCTGTGCTCGATCACCTCCCTTAGGACCCCGGGCATATCGGACGGCTCCCATGCGAAGACGTCGGCGTTTGCCCAGAGGAAAGTGACGAGCTCGTTTTCCTATTTCGGATCCAAGGCGGTCCCGATGTAGACCACCTTGGACGGGTCCTCCTCCGAGACCGGGGTGTGTTTGGTCTACTCCTGGGGCTGGAGGACCACTTTGGGCCAAGCGGATTTGCGAGAATCTTGCTCGGGCCAGCGCTCAGAGCTGGCCGACCGGGGCAGCGCTATCTCGTCACACTCAAGGGCGGCCTTATGGTTGCCCTTGACGGTGATCACCCCTTTTGGCCCGGGAGCTTGAGGCGTTGGTGCGCATGATGCGTGACCGCCATGAACTTGGCGAGAGCCTTTCTGGCCGAGGATGGCGTTGTAGGCCGACTCAAAGTCGACTACCTCAAAGGTGACGGCTTCGATCCGAAGTTGCTCGGTGCCGAAGGTCACGGGTAGGACGATCGCCCGGTGGGGTCATGGGCGTGCCGAGATAATGCCATGAAAGGGCATAGCAATATCCTTGATCTTGGATCGAGATTTGCATCTCGCCCAAGACCCGGCAGATATCAAGTCCAGAGCGCTCCCTCCGTCGATAAGCACCCGCGCGACCCTCGTGTTACAGATGGTCGGGCAGAGCACGAGGGGGAGCTTCTGAGGCTTTGTCATTCCTGAGGGACAATCCTCTCGGGAGAAAGAGACGGTCGTTTCCGACCATCAGAGGTGTTCGGGGACCGAGCCACCTCGGTCTACGCAGCAAACCTCACGAGCCGCGGCCTTCAACTCCCGCCGGGAGGAGTAGGCCGCGGACCCCCCGAAGATCACCGCGATGTGGTGACTTGGCTCTTGGTATTCTTCGCTCTCCTGGCCGTGTGGGTCGGAGCGCGGCTCGGGTTTTCGGTCGGAGCCACCCTTCCCGGCATCCAGAAGGACGGGCATGGGCCCCCGGCCGTTGTAAAAATCCTCTAGCCGAGCAACCTGTGTGGCGATTCGGAGGTCGTGCCGTGCACTTGGTGCGGCGATGTAAACAGCCGCTTTCGAAGGTCCCCGAGGCCCACGCTCGTCGGGGTTGGTTGACCGCTGACCACCCACTTTGCCCGGGGAAGGGCGGGGCTTCTTTGGCCTTGGCGTCTGTGGCGGAGACGACTGCTCTGGGATGGTGGCCACCATTTTGGCGCGCTTTTCTTCTTCTTAGCCTTCTTGTCGGACTTCTTTTTGTCCGAAGATTCCATCTTTGGTCATGGAGGTGCTGGCCGACCCAAGGAGCCGCTTCGCTCCACGGCCTCCTCGGCATTGATGTAACGCTCTGCCGCTGAAAAGAGCTCACCGCCGAGGAGCCGAGTATATATCTCGAGATCCTAGGTGAAGCGGGCGTTTTAACGCCGGTGAAGGCTTCAACGACCGCCGTCCGGGATGCTCGGAATCGTGTTTCATGCGGATGAACCTCCGGACATAGTCCGGAGGTCTCGTCCTCCATCTGGACCACTCGTTTGAGGTCCTGCGGCCTCCCGGGGACAAAGACTCGAAATTCGCCGCGAGGCCTCGCCTGATTGTGCCCGGTGTGGATGGAGCCTTCCGTGGTTGAAGAGCCATGTCCGGCGCAGCCCCTCCAACACGGCGGGGAAATAGTTCACCATTACCCCTTCATCACCGCCCGTGGCCGTGACGGTGGTAGTATACACCGAGAGGAACTCATCCGGGTTTTGAGTCTCGTCGAATCGCTCGATGTGGCCTGGTTTGAACAGGCGGCCATCTGCGCCTTGGAGGGCGCGGAAAAGCGGGCACCCGTGGCTCGTCGTGTGTCGTGTCGCGGCGCCACGACCTCGTGCCCTCGGAGAGGGCCGAGGCGTGAGAAGACGTCGCCGCGCCGAGTGTCGGGGGTACCCGGTAGGGTTCCGCCCTGGTTGGTGTGAGGACGGCGCTCGCCGTGAGCGCCTCTTGCCCGGGACTCGGGGTGACCCCGTTCCCGGGCGGAGTCGTGAGTCGAGCCGCTGTCGTGGCGACACTCGCTCCGCCGACCATCGATCCAGGGACGATCACTATGTCGGCGGGATGTCCTATCATTCCTTCGCCGGTCAAGGTCCCGGCGAAGGTCGTGACGAGAGTAACTACCCTGGGGTTCGGCTTTCGGGAAGTACTCGAGTCGGCGGCGCGAGGAAGATCGCCGCCAATCGCTTCCTCGCTTTTCGCCCGGCGGCGCCTAGCTCGGCGGCTGGTCGGTCTGGCCGAGGTCACGTACCACGTGTGCCAAGGCCCGGAGGCGTGGCGGCTCTGCCGTCGGATGGAGGAAAGGGCGGAGGTGGCGACCAGTGTCGAGGGAGCGGAGCTGGCGGGCGCTTCGGCCGAGGTCATCGCGACGAGTTGCGAGTCTTGTCGTCGTAGCCGGCCGATCTGTCTGGCGCCCAGCGGCGGCGCGACTTCGTCCTCCCGAGCTGCGGGAAGCGAGGGCGTCGCCGGTGCCGCCATGTGGGTTTCAGCGGAACGCCGGGCATGAGGGTGTCATGACCGTATCCCCGCGGAGATAGTCTCGTGGTCGAGTCGACGGGTGTCGGGATATCGACCCTCTTACGACCCGACGCCAGACACGGCGGGTGTCTCTGTCCGTAACTCTCGAACCGAAGGGGCTCGAGGCGTACTCGAGCCCAGCTCACTGCCGGGCGGCGGACATCCATGGGGAGGAGACTCGCCATGGTGTGTCTCGCCGGATCGACGATCCGGGCGACCTCGGTATCGGACCAATACTCGTCCATGTCGTCGAGGTCGTCGAAGCGAATATCTTGGTTGTCCTGAGAGTTCGCCATTCTCAAGAACCTTTGCTTGCAGAAGTTAATCGACGGTCCCCACGGACGGCGCCAGCTGTCGGCGGTTGGGAGTACGGAGCCCCCAGGCGCCGAGCTTACTTGTTGAATGTGAGGATCAACCAACCTCTTTCTTGCAAGCTCTGGGGCTTTCGAGAAGGCGAGCTTCGATCAGGCAGCCATCAGCAGCAAGCACACATGATTTAGGCTGGTTCGGGCCCCTCGAGTGGAGGTAACAACCCTACGTCCAGTGGTGTCTATAGGAGATACGAGAGGGATTACAGGAGAGATGAACTTCCCACAGTGGGAAGGTGAGCTTTGGTCTCTGTGTTTTCTAGCAGCTAACCCTTTCATGGGCGGTAGCACGATCTATTTATACATGGCTGTAGTCGGCGGTCCAGTTAAGGTGACGCCCTATTATCCAATGGTATGTAGAAGACGCCCTGTTGTCCGTCAGTCCGAAGCTCGTCTTCGTCTTGCGTCATTGCCATTGTTCGTCCTTACGGGAAAACGGCATGGGAATAGTGCGATAAGACGTGAGTTGGTGGCCGCAGTATTCTGCGTTCGACGGGACGTGGCGGTCCTTGAAGATGTCAGAGCATTTAATGTCGCGGATGGGGAAGCCTGCTCCGAACGGTCGAGGAGGGAGTAACCCGGACCCTTGCCCGGGCAAGGTCTTAGCGTGCCCGGGCCCGGGCGAGATCTTCCGCGTGCCGGGGAGGCCGGCCGGTGAGCATGGAGTGTTAATGCAAACGTTCCTCCCGGCCCCTGTCACAAACGTTCCTCCCGGTCCCCGTTAGTAATATGCATTGTTCGGGGTCTTCTATGCTCATATGAATTTATATTCTACATGAAAGTTGTAGAGAATTACGAGACGCATTTTTGTCATGTAGACAACGTTTTCTTTTCATCAACATATGAATTTATAAAAAAATATTTAGTATGCTGTATTCTCTCCCACGCCGTGCTCGGGACAGCAGCCCAGTGTGCCTTTGGGCCATGCCGGGCCTTGTTTTTTGCCATCCGTGCTAGCCCAAATTTCAAAGACGAATAAATGACCCGCCGTGGTTGTTTGCTTCATGCAGCTCAAGCACGACGGGCTCGTCTTGCGTGCGTGCCACCGGCATGGCTTAAGTCCCACCTCTAGATGTGTTGGCGTACTGAGCTGAGAAAAGATAGATTTATTTGACTTATCTTATCTGCACTCCTTAAAGGGATTTCATATTTCGGGGAGATAGGGGATTTGGATGTTGTGCTCGACGGCTTGTGCAGTGGTGGGCTAGATAAGTAGGGGGAGGTATTTAGGTTTGGCCAAGAATAGATTCTAGGTCCCCTATCGGATCCCCGTGGAGGCAAATTTTTTCCATCCCTATCCCCACCATAACCGATAGGGAATATGTTTTGTTCTCTTTAGCTTATCTTCTTATCTTGTCTACTTATCTCCAAATCAAAAGGTCAAATGCTTTGACTTTTGTAATTTGTTTTTTCTATCTTGAAACCATACATTAGAGCTCTCAGAAACAAGTCAAACGAATCTCACAGGAATTTTCATGCTACTTCGGAAAGTTCTCGAAGGTATTCTTATAAGCAAATAAAAAATAAACAAATAAGATAAGTTAAAGAGAACAATCCTAAAATTCTCCATTTCCATCCCCGCGGGGAGGAATTCTCCTCAATTCCCATCTCTTAACGGGGGAATTCTCCTTCGAGAATGGAGAATAGGGCCTGTTGTCATCCCTAGTGATGAGAATCCCTAAATGTACAGAAGATGCTCTTTTATGGGCTTTGTTCGGGATGCCCTAAAGGGTAAGAATAGACAAAGCTCAATACTAGAGAGCACAAATTAGGTTTTTCTTATTAATAAGGCGTGATAGCATTCTCTAGGTGGTCCTCTAAAGCACTATTTATCGGAGATCTTAGAGGTCCAAATATTAGAGGAACTGATACATGAAGGAATTTTAAAGGTCTGAGAGAATCTTTTATAGATTGTTGTAATATAGAGGTTTGAATCCTAGAGGAGCTGGGGATGAACTAGGGATGCTAAGCGCAGAGTCGCACACATATAGACGCTCTATACTGCACGTGCTATTATTGTTCGACGGTCTCATTTTCATGGTTAGACCGGCCGACCACTTTGCCCTGCACCTGCTGAAAAGCACAGCTGAGCCGAGCGGCCATATCCGGCACTCAGATACACACGGAAAACCACCTTTGACGCGGACGAGGCTGACACAATCTTTACCTTGAGCATCCTATCTAGTGCGTGTTAAGTCGGACGCACTGCTTTCAACTTGCAGAGTCAATGAACAACCAGTGATTTCATTTCAAATATATATGAATATCTTGCAATAAACTACCAATAGTTTAGAGGATGTTCTATTCGGTTTATTTTATTTGTTTATAAGCTGAACTACAAGAATTTTCTAAGGTAGTTTGGAAATACAATGCGCTTTGTTTGTTTTTTTAAACCTTCGATACGTGATTTTAAGATAAAAAAGGGTTTTAAAAACCAAAATGTTTGGTTTTTCAATTTAGAGATAAGTAGATGGATCAACCAGATTGGTTACTTGACATATTCACCCTGTTCAAAGATGTTCCCCTCGGAAAGAAAAAAAAGAGATGTAATCAAACAAAAGCTTTGACAAGTACGGCACTGAAATTGCTCTTTCCAACTTGCAAGATCATACTTACATTGACTGATCCTGTGGAGTATTCTACTACTCCAGCTTACTATTCTATGTTTGCCTAACAATCTTGTCAACTTCCTGCATCCACATGATCCCTTCCTTACTCTTCCTGTTGCCAAGCCAAGTCATGGCCTCCAATCTCCATCCTTGTGCACTGAATCTCATAAATTTCCTTCAAGTTGGAGAAGATTTGAGCATCTCAATTCTCAAAGTTCTCCAATTGCACTGTACATTTGCAGCTACCAAGCAGCTGCAGCTTCAGACACAAGTAGCAGCCAAGTGCAACACGACTTTGACCTTGACCTCTGCTCAAGTGCTCATATAAACCAGGCTGTGAAGCTAGTCTGAACCCAAGGACCAGCAGTGGCAGCAGCAAGAACGGCGAGGGCGCCCGATCCGAAGCCGGCAATGGCTCCGTCGCATGGCGTGATTGCCCTGTTCGTCTTCGTTCTCCTCTCCGGCGCGCCGCGGCTAGCCCTGGCGCAGCAGCCCTACGGCTCGGAGATCGCCGACTGCCCCAACAAGCACAACGCCACGGGCCTCCTCGGCTACTTCTGCAGCGGCGGCGGCAGGGGCGCGGGGTCGTGCCAGTCGTACCTCACCTTCCACGTCCGCCCGCCCTACTCCGACCTGGCCTCCGTGGCGGCGCTCCTCGGCGCCGACGCCGCCGGCGTCGCTGAGGCCAACAAGGCGGCGTCCCCCGCCGCGGCGTTCGCGCCGGGCACCAAGGTGCTCGTCCCGGTGACCTGCTCCTGCACGGGGGGACGGTACTACCAGCGGAACGCGACGTACGTGGCGCGCGACGGCGACACGGTGCTCGTCATCGCGAACAACACGCTGCAGGGGCTCTCCACGTGCCAGGCGATTCAGGAGCAGGGGCTGGGCGGCGCGCCGCCGGAGAGCCTCCTCGCCGGGCAGAACGTCACCGTGCCGCTCCGGTGCGCGTGCCCGAGCGCCGCCCAGGCCGCGGCCGGCGTCAGGTTCCTGGTGAGCTACCTGGTGGACAAGTTCGACGAGGTGCGCGCCGTCGCCTCGAGGTTCGGCGTCGACACCGGGAGCATCATGGCGGCCAACGAGCTGACTAGTGACACTGACACCATATACCCTTTCACTACCCTGCTCATCCCCGTTATGTCCCGGCCCGACATATCGCAGCTCCGGTCTCCGCCGCCGCCACCTCCGCCGCCGCCGGTAATGCCTGCTCCGGCCAAGAAGAGCAGTAACCATACAGGAGTTTACATTGGGATTGGTGTGGGCGTGGCAGCTTTTGCTGTGATTGCCTCTGTTCTGGCTCTTCTTGCTCTGAAGGCGAGGAAGCGGCGTGCCGCCGCCGTTGACGCCTCCGGTGGCTTCGCCAAGAAGAATGTCAACGGCAACGGCAACGCATCCTCCAGGGTGACCGGCGGCGAGGTCTCGGTGTCGATCAGCGATGTTTTCTCAAACCTACCAGACATCAAGTCCTCCCTGAAGGTGTACACCTACGCGGAGCTGAAGGCGGCGACCGACGACTTTAGCCCGGACCGCCGCACCGGCGAATCGGTGTACCGCGCGGTCTTCAACGGCGACGCCGCCGCCGTCGAGGTCGTGGACCGGGACGTGTCGGCGGAGGTCGAGATCATGAGAAACATCAACCACTTCAACCTGGTCAGGCTAATCGGCCTCTGCCACCACCGCGGCCGGTGGTACCTCGTCTCCGAGTACGCCGAGCACGGCACGCTGCGTGACCGGCTCCTCGCCGGAGGCACCGGCACGACCACGCTGCTGAGCTGGGCCCAGCGGGTGCAGATCGCCCTCGACGTCGCCGAGGGGCTCAGGTACCTGCACGGGTACGCGCAGCCGCCGTATGTCCACATGGACGTGAGCAGCGACAACATCCTCCTGGCCGACGACGATTTTCGCGCCAAGATCCGGAATTTCGGTGGCGCGAGGGTGATCCGCGGCAGAGACGCCCAGGGCGGCGGCGAGCTGTTCACGATGACGAGCAGCATCGCCGGCACGCGCGGGTACATGGCGCCGGAGTACCTGGAGCACGGCGTGGTGTCGCCCAAGGCAGACGTGTACTCCCTCGGCGTCGTGCTCCTGGAACTCGTCACCGGAAAGGACGTCGAGGAGCTGGACGAAGACGGCGGGGGAGACCCACTCGCCGGCTTGAACGCGCTGATACCTGGAGCTCATGACGGCGAAGAAGACGATGACGCGGCGCTGAGGAGGCTGGAGGAGTTCGTGGACCCGGCGATGTCGCCGGGGAGCTGCCCCCGGGATGCCGTGGCCATGATGGTCAGGCTGATCGAGCGGTGCGTCCGGCGCGACCCGGCGGCGAGGCCGGACATGGGGGAGGTGGCGCAATACCTGCTGAAGCTGTCCGGCATCTCGGGGGACAGGTGACAGAGATCGTCGGAGCACCGCCGGAGCTCCGGCAGCGACACCAGCCAACAAAAAGAGTTGGCGCGGTGACAATCAATCAATCGGTCGGGAGAGCCCCATGTGAAAGCGACCAAACTGAATTAATTTGTTGTTTCTTGCATGGAAGCTGTAGCAAACGATTGCGACCTCGTCGACATTAGCTAGCTTGTATTCCGCGTTCATTCGCATTGACGATCTCGTCTCAGATTTGCTTCCTTTTTAAATAAAATTTAAGTATACTAGGATAAATATAGAGAATTGCTACGCTCAACGCACCTCTCCCTGTCCCTTTCTTATCCTTTCCCCTCTCTCTCCATTCTTTATCCATTCTTTAGTTTCTCTCTTTTTTTCTTTTGACAGAACCAAAGAAAGAGGGAGGAACAAGTAGACTGAGGCACTGAGCGGTGATGGGCTGGCAAGCCGGTGGGCGCCAGCGAACTGTGGGTGGCGGCTTTCGAGCGCGAAGCACCGGACCTCCTTCCTCCTGCAGTCCTGCACCCCCCTCCCTCTCCCCTTGCTCCACCTCTTGCTCTCCCCTCCTCTCAATCCTCCTGCGACGATGATGGATTGAGCTTGGCGGTCGGCGGGAAGTTTGGGTGATGCAACTCGTCGCCGGAGGCTAGGCAGCGCGAGGCGCCACAGCACGCTGGTGATGTAGTCAAGCTCGACGGACAGCAAGCGAGTTTGGTGAGCTTGTCTATCAAATCCGGCAAGCACGACCTGAGGCTTGCCGAATTTAGAGAAGATAGCTAAGCGAAGATGCATTCTTGTTTTTACTATGAAACATCATCTACATACATATGAAACTTCACCTACGTACATATGAAACATCACTGGCAAATATATG
The DNA here is from genome assembly GCA_036346145.1 of Olyra latifolia. Lineage (NCBI taxonomy): Eukaryota > Viridiplantae > Streptophyta > Magnoliopsida > Poales > Poaceae > Olyra > Olyra latifolia. The sequence continues at coordinate 19,790,852 of CM070533.1, forward strand.
GAACATTTAATTTACTGTTACTCAATATTAACATGTTTTTGTTTTTGTGAAACAGCTGGTTTTGCCTAGTGAAATATTGTTTTTGTACTTGTGAAACATGACGTTTACTCTCATAAAACATTTTGCTTGTACGGGGTGAAACATTTTTGAATAAGTGCGGAACATTTGCTTCGACGATGTTTAATCAATTCTTTTATCATATTTCATCAGTTTTTTACCATGTTTCATCAGTGTTTCACCTTTGTTCCATAATGTTTTGTCAATACTTTGACTATGTTTCATCATTGTTTCACATTTGTTCTATAATATTTCATCAGTGCTTTGACCATGTTTTATCAGTGTTTCACCTTTATTCTATAAAGTTTCGTGTTTCAACCATGTTTCAGTAGTATTTCGCCTATATTTTTTAAAAAGCTTGATTTTCTTTTCTAGAATCGGACGTCCGCTCTCTAGCATGAACCACGAATATACCACACTTATTGCACTCGTTCCAGCGGTTTAAATCGATTTTGATTTTTATATTATCCGGATAATTTTGTAATGGATGTTACGTTTTATGCGTTCATTCCCATTGACGTTTGCGTCTCAGATTTGTCTTTTAAGAGAAAGTTTAGGGTACGATGAATATAAATAGTCCATTGCTCTTATCTCGCTCTCAAGGCTGAAGTCTGGTTCTCTACGGTTTAACTATATATTTGCTTATCTTCGTTTTAAAAAGCAAACGCTTTGATATTTTAATCCATTCTTTTTTTGATCTCAAAGATGTGTTCCAATGCTTTAAAAAGCAAGTAAAAGAAAGTGTGTCGGACTCCCAAGTCCATTGGAAAAATTCTCAAAATTCAACTTATCAACAAATAAAATTAGAGAAAAGAATAACTTTTAAGATTGATTTCGATTGATTATACCACCAAGGTAGTTTTCATATTGGATGTGTAACAACCGTTAGGTCTAAAATATACTACTATCCTGTTACGTTGATGTAATTTATAGTTCGTTTAGAACTGTTCTAAGGACCGAAATTGCAGTGAATTCTTGTGCCTCGTAATGTTCAAGGGAGCAAGGTTCGCACCATAAACATCAATTCAATCCGAACTTAAGGGAGATGTTGACAAATATCGCCGCGTGTTATATGCAATCATTTGGTATGTAAATCAGTATGAACCAAACCTAGAACTATTCCATTGTCGTCTAGTCCGGTTAGGATACCTGGCTTTCACCCAGGCGACCCGGGTTCAAATCCCGGCAATGGAAATGGTTTTTTTTTCTTCGGTCAGGTTTCGTGCGAGGCTCCTTTCTCTGAAGACTGAACCGGAACAATTTTTTTCCTCCTCAATTATTTTATTTTTTGATCGATACGATGCTGTCAAGGAGACAAATCCCCCTTCTGGAGTTCTGGTTACTCTTTTGCTTGATGGTGAAAAATGAGCTTCCTTGCTTTTCATACCAACTCTTATAATAACTCCAACTGAACATCTTAGTTATTTTTTAAAAAAAATTGCAACATTTTTGAAAAAATATATATTTGCGACAAAAGCATAAAATTTGCAATTTACTGTCTAGTTTGAGCAATCAAGCTAACAGGTGATATGCCACTTCTGCAGCGAAATATGGTTTCAGTGTCTGAGTGGCAAAGTGTGCAAGCAAACTGTAAATACCGGTGACAAAATTGAATATCCTATTTTCCTTATTTTTTAAATAATAAAATTTCTATTGATCAAAAAATTATAATCATAGAAAAACTATTACAACGGACACCTACTAGAAACAGTATTAAACTAGATTTGCATTTCACCCGTTCGGATCTAGTATTCGTACCATGCCACAATGCTTATTCTGCAGCATTAATTTCTACCGTCCATCTCTGATCAGACGGTCATTCCGTACCGTCGCAGGGTTCAGCTGGCCCACCATGCCCGACTTCGCGAGCCACTCCTCGCTTCCACCGGCCGGCGGCCGCCGACCAAGCGCACCTCGGCAGCGGCGCCACCACCACCACCCACCCGCGGCAGCGGGGATGGCGGACGACGTCACCCCGCGCACCGCCTCCGCCTACCTCAACCCGTCCTACTGGTTAGCCGACCAGCCCTCCCCCTTCTCACAGAACAAGCGGAGAGCGGCGACCTTACACGGCAGCTCATGGCTTCGCACGCAGGGACGAGCGGTTCGGGAAGGAGGAGCACTACGAGTGGTTCAAGGACTTCTCCCACTTCCGCCACCTCATGGCCCCTCTCCTCTCCCCCTCCCTCTCGGTTCGTGCTCCTCCGCACCTCCTCTTCCCCTTCCCCCGATTCTTGAAATCGTTTTGGGGGGTTCTTGGACTTGAGCTGTGCTGCAATTTGTGAGGAGCTATGCTTCTTGCTGCGTGCTGTGCAGGTTCTTGAGGTCGGGTGCGGCAACTCGCGGCTCGGGGAAGAGCTCCTGAGGGAGGGCGTCGCCGGCGGCATCACCTGCGTCGACCTCTCGCCTGTCGCCGTCCAGCGGATGCGCGACCGCCTGGCGGAGCAGGGCACCAAGGGTAAGTTCACTGATTTGGTCGATATGTGGTTCATTATACCAATGCCTCAATGGCATCACCATTTGAGTGAGAGATATTGCCTTCTGTTTCTTGAAGGTGTGGATGTGGTGGTGGCCGACATGCTCGACCTACAGTTCGAGCGCGAGAGCTTTGATCTCGTGATTGAGAAAGGCACCATGGTATGTGTGCTGCTGAGCTCGATTGTTCTCTCTAGAATCTAGTTGAGATTGAGCATCGAGCAAGCATGAATGCTGATTCAAGAAATCTGAACGTTGAACTTGAGTATGAAGGAGTTGCAGGTTATTAGGCATCCAATATATGACCTAGTACGATCAAAATAAAATTACTCATAGATGTAGTATACAATCTAATTACTAATAAGTTGAAGTTATTCCCACTAGCCCAGCCATTCAAACTTTCCCCCCTACCATTTTCTTCTTCTAAACATTGTTATGCTTACTGCTATCTGCAATTCAAATGAGTAGCCAAATTAACCAACAAAATTTACTACATAATAACATAGGAACGTATATTGAAACACACATTTTCTGGTTACGCTGTTACAACTGCGATTTCACACACTGACACAGAATATTGCGCTGAACATGAGATGTGCATAGGTTATTTGGCCTTAGTGATAATGTACTCTCTAGCTTCACAATTCTAGGAACATGATTCTAGACAATCGAAATATGACCAAGATTCTCAAGATATCTATAATGAACAGTATGCTGTAGTATCACTAGAATTTTCAGTGGTATGCATAAACGTGCGTGCCTACTACTCTGTTCTGAAAGACAAACCATTGAGCTATTTATAGCACTGTGCTACTGACATCTGTTGACCATCAGTTATTCACACATAAGCAGGGTCAAGTGTGTGCAACGTCCAGTAAGTATCACCTTCTTACAAGTGTCTTACATCTATAAACTAAAGTTAACAAACTTATCTGCATCCGTGTGATTTTCAAATGAAATAATTCCTTTAAGAAGTTTTTCAACTGAACAAAAATGAAGAGTTGAAGACCCAGTTTTCATGTGGGGCTTTCATTATTCCTGATGCACCAACAAAAACTGAAGTGCATAGGTGCCATCGGCAACTTCCTAGGCCCAGAGATGAGCCTCATATCTTTTGTTACCTTCTGTTAGGATTATTTATTTATATTTATCTCTAGGATAGCTAAAGATTAGTTACTCTGTTAAGATTGGTTGCTCGTTAGCTGACTTTGTTAGGGCGATCACTATATAGAGAGACTAGGCTTGTGCTTTGAGAATTAATAACCCACAGTCCCACACTATCTTTCATGCTTGTTTTCCTTGCACTTGTGGCACTGCAGCAGCCACACCACAGCTTCCTGACCCTGTCGCAGTGGCCATAGGGGTCCAGACCTCCAAGACCTTGTCCAATTACTCCACAGCTATCTTCTTTGGTATAATCCCCAACAGACTTTCGAACCCATCACACCAGTGAAATGGTCCCATTTGAATGTTATCTGGAGAATGACCTAAAAAACTTGTTGCTAGAGTAGCTGCAGAAACAGGGAAAATGAGACAGTCCAATCATACTCATAAATTTGATCATCCTTAAAATTCAGTATGATACATCCTGTCCACTGGCTTCATTTTAACATACTATGCTGCCATGCCATCCAATGTTGTGTCTTGATGTTGCTATCACTTACTGCAGAAACATCCTTTTGACAGGATGTTTTGTTTGTGGACAGTGGTGATCCATGGAACCCCAAACCTACAACAGTGAATAATGTGATGAAAATGCTTGAAGGTATCCACAAGGTTTTGAAGCCAGACGGCATATTTGTATCAATTACCTTTGGACAGGTTAGGAAGATTCTGGCTGCCCCCTTTTCAAACTCCATATGTCAACTTTCTTGCATGCAGAATCTTTGTATTGTCCAAGGAAATTCCCTTTCTGAGTTTGTAAGTATAAAAAGGAAATTACTTGTTTGTTTAGAAATATCGTACCATGACTATGAATTTTATGTTGCTAAATAGTGTCTTCAGAGGATTAATTAAGTAATACGAGAGGGTGAGCCAGCCGAACTGGCCTTAAGTTATTACTCATTTGTTTTGTTAGTTTATCTTCACTTTCTAAAAGGTCTACTTTGTATTTGGCAGCCACACTTTCGTCGTCGATTTTTCGAAGCACCTGGGTTTACATGGTCTGTTGAATGGAGAACCTTTGGCGATGGCTTTCATTATTTCTTCTACATCCTTAAGAAGGTTTAATTGATAGCCATGCATTTGATTTCAACTGAGCTCATCTTCCTGGCTAAAAAATTTGCCTTGTGAACATTATGGTTGCATTAAGTTATCTTCATTGCCCAATTATTTGTCAAATCAATATAACCATTGCTTTCCTTATATAGGGCAAGAGATCATCAGAGTCCAATGGTCACCAAGATACATCACCTGCTGCTCCAAGCATTAATATGTACCATGAAGAGCTTGAGAACGAGGACTACATATTCCGCACAGACGTTGATGAATTATAAGCAGTAATTTAACAAGCGAGTGTGCCTCCTTGGGGGGTTGGGGTGTTGTTTCGGGGGGTTGTTTCATACTAACACATCAAGAAAATGAGCAATCAGTGTTCCAGTATATTGGTCATCCAGTCATCTTGCTGATAAGTGTGTAGTGTGTGTGGTTTAGGGCAGATGCATTTACAGGCATCACTGTACCATTAGAATTTACTGGAGCAGATATCTTTATCGTCCCCATTGTTAACCTTCCAGCTTATTCTTTTATGAAATTCATAATTTGGCATTTATTAAATAAAATGCTCAAGGTTTTAGACAATCTTATACATTACTACAGCTGTTAGAAAGGTACACGTATCAGGTTCACCATGAAAACTATGTAATACAAACTGTCTCCTTGCTGATATTGAGCTGATAGGTGGGCCAGTGGGTTGGCCTCTTGGACGTAAAGATGATCGAATTTTTTTATTTAATATTTCTTTTAAATCTTTTTTCAAAAATAGCGGTAGATATTGAGAAATCATAGAAATAGGAGCCCATCGCCCTAGGGATGAGCGATGGGCCCTCCTAGCCAATGGCGCTTAACGGCGATGCCACGGCGCTCTGGCCCCCTAGCCACCTATCGCCCCAATAAGGGACGATCGGTTACAATAAGCCACCTATCGCCTCAATTTCGGGTGATCAGTTACAATAAGCCACCTATCACCCTAGTTTTGGGCGATCAGTGGGGCCCACGCAACGGCTCTCTCCTCAACCATTACCCTCGCCCCTCCAAAAGGGCGACAGGCACCTATTTCTGCTATTTCATAATGCCTATGACTATTTCCAAAAAAAGATTTAAAAGAAATATTAAATAAAAAATTCGAACAAGATGGAAAAAGTTGGGTAGTGGATCGAAGAATTTTTTATTTTTTAATTTAATTTTAATCTAGAATAAAAATTAATATGCCGTTTGAAAAAATTAAATAACTAACCGTCCGCGGCCCAAGGGTCAGGCGGGAAATAAATCCCGCCCGTCTGTCGAGCAGTTTTTATATATCTTATCCATCCAACAGGCGGTTGCTCTGCTAGAGAGAATCTCGCCCATTGGTTGGCACTGCACCATATGGTGCCCAGGGTTAATGTATGATATGACTTTCTGCCGAACTATATGGTGCCCCTAGGGAACCAACCTTACGGCAGTGCCTTGTAGTATCCCGTAACATATGACATCAACGTACCACACCTGACAACAACCCACTAAGGACCTAAAACTTCTAACACCCCTAAAACTTTCTCAACTCAATGTGTATTCATGAAATAGCAAGTTCCAACAACTTCAAGAGCATCTCAGACCCCTCTAAAACACAAAACCAAAATAAAACGCTAATTCTAGATGAACTCATCTCGACTCCCGAGTTCATACGAAATTATCTTTAATCTTGAACATATTTGCCTAGTGTCTTCATCACCAAAGCAAAGATATCATCTTCACATACCGCCGAGGGGTTTTGAGGCACACATATACCTGTATCGGTTTTAAGTTGCGACCTATCGAATACAAACAGGTAATCTGGAAACGAGAATACCAATTGAAAATTTGGACACAAGTTTTATTTCGTGTTAAAAATCTATAATACTACGTATTTTTCTGTACGATATCAAAAATGGATTTTTTAAGTATTATAAGATGGTATCAACCACGTACCTCTAGCCACTAATTTTTACAGTAGCCTGAGGTTGGCGGATGGTGCGCCACAATATATGTTAGCCAACGTTTTGTTCATGGCACAAATTTGGCTTTCCATATTTTCTTAGTCAATTGGCCCCACACGTTATAAACTCAATTTTTTCTGCAGCCTAACCTTAGTCACACCTCAAAAGGTATGCCTTGTCACACTTAGCTAAGTTTAATTGCAATAAAATAAGAGTAAATTGCGCCCCAAGTCCTTAAAGTTAACTTGTGTTTTCACTTAAGACCGAATATCCCAAAATCGTGTATTTTTGTACATTAAATTGCATTACTATTTCAATTAAGTCCAAAGTGGCACTCCCAGTCATCATCACATGCGTCCCTCTTTCGTAAAGCCCCTCATATTCGTTTTTCTTCTCCCTACTGCCTCTCTCCTTGATAGCCCAAGCTCCGGCCCCAACTCCAACAGCCCTAGCTCTAGCCCCATGCCACCTCGACAATGGGCCCGTGACTAGCTACTTCGGCCCTGCCTCACCAATTGCCATGTTGTTCTCCACCCCTAGTCCTCAAGCCTTCCCCTCTTCTCTCGGCTTTGTCGGTGGGCACATAACGCAAGTTGCTCAAGGCCCAAGGGATGGCGTCGTCGGAGTCAAGGGGTAGAACAACAAAATGTCAAAGAGGCTAGGACAGAGGAGGGCGACAACTCGCTGGGAGAGAGAGAAAAGGTAGAAGGGAACAGGCCGACCGACGGTGGGCACAGACGCTAGTAGCACCTCACGTAGCCTTGCCAGCGCCACCGTTGGGCCTGTTCGTGACGGCGCCCTGATGCCACGTTGGTGCCTTACCACTGGTGGCCTGCGGCCTTGCTGATATGCCCCCGTTGAGCTTGTCCGCGACGGCGCCCTGCGGCCATGTTGACGCTGCCCTTGAGCTTGTGACTAGGGCTGTAGTTTGCCAGTGGTGGGACGCGCACAATGCCCATTGTCCTCATCCATGGCAAGCTATTGGGGACTAGCGGGGACAAAGGAGAAGGCTGCCGGTGGCGAGCTCGGGGACAACAGGAAGTTAGGAGGGAGAGAGGGGGGAAGCCATGAGGGGAGAGAGGCATTAGAGGAAGAAGAGAGGGAGAGAGAAGAGAGAGGAAGGGAGAGATGAAGAGGGATGCCATGTGGACAATATGACCACATGTAATGGTGACTAGGAGTGATACGTCATCAAATCGCTTTCTGCATACCACTCTGTATCTAATTAAAACAATAATGCAATTTCATGTATAAACATACATAATTTAGAGATATTTGGACCTAATTAAGCGGAAACACGAGACAACTTCATAAACGTAGAGTGTAATTCACTCTAAATTTAATCACCAATCAAGTATTTTGAAGTACCTTGTTGATAAATTTTCCTACTAGGACATATATGTTGAATTTTTTATTTAATATTTATTTTAAATCTTTTTTCAAAAATAATCATTGAAAAATTTAAATTACAAAAATAGACGGCCGTCGCCCCAATCTGGGGTGATCGCCCCATGTCCGGGCGATAGCCGGGTAAGGGCGTTAAGGAGGGTCACGGGAAAATCACGAGTGACCTATGCAACATAGGCTACCACCTATCTATAGGCGAGCATATTTATCTCCCCCCTCCATAATATCTGCCCCAACATCACATACTTCCGACACCGATAGAGTTAACAGGTATTACTGTACCAGCAACATCAGAGGCCAGCCCCGCTTTAAGGAAAATCCAACATAGCTCCTCCATGTTGATGTCGCATTTATAATCAACTCTCCATAAAAACAGTGTTGCACACGGCTTATTATTGCTCTAACCCGCAGCTAAAAAGTCTGGGCATCCAAATTGAACATCCGAAACATCTACTCTAACAAATCCTTGTATGTCTTATTGCTCGGTCTAGATATGCCCCATATGACTCTTGAAAATACTGACAAATTCACTTCATTCGCCCCCGTGCTATCTCCTTATCTCCATAAAATATTTGAAAATACAATTTCTCCGGCATGCTGCCTACAACGCCGGACTGAAAAATTCATTAGTTCTCCATCTAACCGCATCACGCATTACCATATAATTGTTATATTATCCTATGTCATAGATTCACTTCTCGTCATTTCTGCTATATATTTTTAAATCTTTTTCCCTCCTAGTACTTCATTAATTTCTATATCGCATTTGTACTCGACTTTTACTTGTCATAATACTACTTATTTCTAACGGCATCTGACATTTCTACCATGCTAACAACATACGATATGTGGCTATCCTACCATATTTTTTCAATATTACTCTAAAATACAATATATAAAACGTATGGCTATTCTACTGGAAATTACTCCTATAAATTATTAATTGAACCACTCATTTTTTTTCAACCCTAATAACTGCAAATCTACCTGATATATCATACTTCGTTTAATTTCTACATTGCATTTATCGAATATTTACCAGCACAGCATATGGCTACCCTACCATGTTTTAACATATAGCTATCTTACCATATTTCATAATAATATTTAAATTTCACTACTAAAAATTCCTACGACATTTCATTACTATGCATTATAAAATACATTATTTGCGGAAAAATTTCCGGACTTACCTCCGCAAAAATATCGGATCTATTTCCTTCTATTCTTCCCTTCCTCTCCTCTTTTCTCTCTCTTTTCCCTCTCCTCTTCTCTCTTTTCTTTTCTCTTCTCTTCTCTTCTTCTCCTCTCGGCTCCGGCTCTGCTCTCGGTCTCGCTCTCTCGGTGAAAATGAGGGCCGCCCGGTGGGATAGGGGAGGCCGACGCGCTTTTATGGCCACTTATCGCCCTTGCAACGGGTGATCGCCCCATATTGGGACGATAGGTGGGGCCCATATCCGCTAGTTGTAACGGCTACGTCCTTGGCCGTTAGGGGGCATAACGGTCATGTCTGCTATCGCCCAAACATGGGGGCGATCGCCCTAGATTGGGGTGACGGCCGTCTATTTTTGTAATTTTTATTTTTCTATGATTATTTTTTGAAACAAGATTAAAATAAATATTAAATAAAAAATTCCATGTATGTTAGCGGTGTAGTGGGACCAGGGGGAAGCCATGCGGCAGGAGCATGTTGACACCTGGGCCTGCCTGCTTGTTAATATTGCACTGACTGGGTCAGTGGGCCGGTTGCGCGACAAGTTGGGCCCACGCCCACGCTAAAAACCCAGTACGCCCGGCCCGGTGTTCGCCGCAAGGGCAAAGATTACCAAAACCCTAGCCATCGTGTTCGCCGCAAGGGCAAAGATTACCAAAACCCTAGCCATCGTGTTCGCTCCACGCAAGAAGACGAGCTAGCTAGATCCATCGATCCACATTCCACGACCACAATGTCGGGCTGGCGGTCGCTCCCCTTCGACCTCATCCGCGACGTCGGCGACCGCCTCCTCGCCACCGACGACCTCGACTACTTCATGAGCCTGCGCGCTGTCTGCCGCGCCTGGCGCTCCGCCACCGAGGACCCCAAAGCCGACATGACCGACCGCCGCTTCCAACTCCGGCGATGGGTCTTGCTTGACGAACGCGACGCCGGCTGCAGCGACGACTCGTGCTACCTCTTCCTCAACACCACCACCGGTCGCTTCGTCCGCAAAGCGCTCCCACGTCTGGGCGAATTCTGGTTCGTCACCAGCACCGGCGGCCTCCTCCTCCTGGCGGACCGGGACTCCCGGCAGGCTGTGCGCGTCGTCAACCCTTTCACGGCTTCCGCGCTTCGTTTCAAGGCTCGCTTCCCTACCACGTTCGGGAACTACATCGTCACCGGCTACCTCGAGCCTCACCCGCCGCCCACCCTCGTCGTGGCCAGCAAGGCTAATGGTAGGGAGTACTCGGCGAAGCTCAGCTCCAGGCGCTTCAGCGTGGTGCGGCACGACGTGCTGGAGAACGCGCGCAGCATGTGGGGCATCGCCGACGAGCAGATGCTCGCCCAGCTGGGTGGCATCGCCGCCTCCTGTCCAGACCTGGGCCCTTGCTTTTGCTGCTACTACTTCGTCGAATCTGCCGGGGAGATGCTGCTCGTCCGCCATCAGCACGAAAGCCGAGCCATGGACGTCTTCAAGGTGGACGCCGAGAGAGGGGTCGTCGAGCCGACCAGGTGCATCAGCAGCCGCGCTCTCTTCCTCGGCATAAGGTGCCTGTCCGTTCAAGTTGACAGGTTCCCTGGCATCGACGGCAACCGCATCTTCTACAGCTGCAAGCTCCGTGCCAGCGCTGCCGTGTGTGAGTATGACCTCGCAAGCGGGCAAGAGAAGAGCATCCTCCATGTCCATGATGAACGTCCCTTGAGCTTGACCCAGGAACTCGCGCGCTACTGCATAGACATCCCAATGTCGCAGCTAGCGCGTGCACAAGCTTGTGGGGGATATGGATTAATTCGCTTGATCTGTGGTAGTAAGTGATACTATGTGTTAATTAGATGATTGGAAATTGGCTTTCGGGAATTGGTTCAAAACATAAGCAAAATTAAAGTTTGGATAGACGCAAAAGCTTATGTTTCGGTCTATTTGGCTATATGATGATTGGAAACTGGTTTTCGGGAATTCGTTCAAAACATAAGCAAAGAATTTGGATAGGCACAAAAGCTTTGTTTTGGTTTATTTGGCTATGCCGTAACGATGACACTATTTTTGACAACAAAAAAAAAAACCTTTTAACCAGGTTATCTTCAGGGAAGTATGCCAATGGATACATCATTGGACATTCTTACAAAAGGAGCATGAAAAAGAGGTAATCATCCAGACGTGCGCCATGGAGTTCTCAATCACCTAGGCATGTCAATCATTCATTAGAGGTGGTCACAATGATATTCTTCTTTAAACATGGATGGTGTTTTAATAATAGGATTTATAGCTATTAATGTTTCCACGTATCTCTAAGTTTGTATTGCTTTGGTGATGCCAGTATCCATTGGGTTGTTTGAACTATGTACTTGGCCGTGTATCTCTGCCGATGTAGAAGCTGTTACCTCTATACATACTATAGCTGGATGAAATGCGGCCTTCACAGGCCTCCACGTCGCCCGTTCACGGGGCCGTCCAATTGTGCGTGCTGGGCTGATTCGGATGTCTAGGCCTCAGCCAGCGTGTTTGCAAAAAAGGAAAACTTTCGGCTTATTGGTTTTATATCCCCGTCCCAAAATCATTGGCACCGTTTGATCAACCGATCGACCGGCTCTCACTGCGTCCTGTTTTTGTGTTCGCACCCCCTGTATTTCTCTTTCCTCAACCTGCTGTCCTTTCACTGTCCGCAGGCTGTCGATCCGACCTAAACCCTAGCCCGTAGGCCGCAGGCCCCATTCCTCCCCTTCTTCTCTGGCCACATCGACGCCTCTTCTTCCTCTCGCCACTTGTCACCTAACCCAAACCCTAGTCTGCAGGCCACAGGCCGCAGGCCCGTTCCTCCCCTTCTTCTCCGGCCGCATCGCCGTCTCCCCTTCTTCTCACCACTCATTGCCTATGAACGTCCCCCGCGTCTACTACAAGGACACTGCATAGGTTCACTATCCTCGCCGGTTGCTACACTCCGCTTACCCATCTCTGCAGGCTCACCCGCGCGGGCTGCCGGGGCGACATTGATGCCGCCCTCATGCCACTCCTCCCTTTCCACCCTGTCGTCGTGCTCTCCACCCTCTTCTCGGTCGGCCTTCCTGATCGCGCCTTTGTGCCAGATGCCACCACCCCGTCGACCACAACCACGCACGGTACAGATTGTTATTTCATTTGCGCTTACCTGGAGATTGGTCATGGCTAGGAAGTTTCATGTCATTGGGTGTCAGATTGGCGCCATATGAATATATGATCACATTGTTTGGCGCATAATGTTGTACATTTTTATTTCTGTTAGGTTTGGAAGAAAATTGGGTTCTCTTACCAATGTATTATTTATCTCTTACCGATGTAGTATTTATATGGATGATCGGCGCTACATTGCAGGGAATATCATCCACAAGGTGCTTGCTTGCTGGAGATGATGCTGTGGTTCCCATTTCTTCTTATTTCACAAGCTCTTCCCCTAGCCATCATCTGTAGTGGATGCTTCAGGCCGTTACCACTTTACGGACTATCCACAAAGCATGGACGGCAGCATCAATGCAACATCAGAATATGATCAAATCTTTTTTTTTGTTTGAGATCTCTCACCAATCGGTCCTTATCCCTTGATTGTTTACAGGGTAGTTTCCTCTACAGATTATTGACTTTCTACTTCATTGGTTCTATTTTTTTGGCTTGCACATATAGGAAACCATCCATATTAGATTTCTTGCATCTCTATTTTCTTACTGCATCAATGGTAGTCCCTCTATTTTCTTACTACGTTATAGGAAGTAATATATATGCCCTGTTTTTGTAGTCTTTTGAGGTGTAGCCTTCCAGCAATTTCCCTAGCATACGTGATTGATGCCTATATGCCAAAGATTTCTCTAAGTCTATATTAATCGTCATTTCTGGAGGGTCTAACATAGCAGAAAGAAAAAGAAATAGGAAGTACTTGGTAACTGTCTGAATCCACTTTGGCTAAGAGATTTTATCTCTGTTTCTTAGTTGTGGCATTCACATAATGATGACACCTTTTCCTAATTGCAAGTGCCTCAAAATAGACGCTGAATTTGCTAGCAGATGGCCAGCATGAGGCTAGACTGAACAGTTTTGGAATGTCTTTTCAACTTGTTGTTTCGTTTTTCAGATAAAAAACTCTCGGTTCTAGCTTGAGGTTATATTGCTATTCCTTGCTATCGATGTATTCATTCTCCTTAATGGACCGGGCCTTGTCCTTTTTCGCTCAGGGCCTTTTTTTTTCTTGCTGCTTGGACGGTGTTTACGTGTCGCTGCTTGTTTTGTTTAGTGCTCATCTCTCAATTTCTCTGACTGGCCAAAATGTGCTCTTGGTTTCTCCGATTGTGAATCGAGTTCCCTGTAAGTTTTTTTTGGAGCTCCCATTTCTTCCTCTTTCCATGTATTTGTGCGTAGCTCAGTTTGGATCGCCCTACAACGAAGAATAGATGACGTCGCCTGCCTCTTCGTCTGTTAGCGCTCGGGCTACATGTGCTTATTGTAGTCACCTCTACACTACTAGAGAATAGGTCTTTAATACCGGCGCATCAGTCCTGGTTGAAAACGAACCGGTACTAATAAGTCCTTTAGCAGATGGGCACAAAACAGCTGGCATAGGTGCTTATCAGTCCCGGTTCGTAACACGAACCCGGACTGCTCCTCATCAGTCTGGGTTCGTGTTACAAACCGGGACTGATGCCTCATTTCAGGAAAGTTCAAAAAGAATGCATATCCTAGTTCAGAAGGATAAGTGGGTAGTTTTGAGGTCTTAGATTCGAGTCCCACTACACTCATATATTCGTGATTTATTTTTAAATATTTGTAGCACTATCAATCCCGGGTGGCATTAGTTCCGCATAGGCTGTCCTGGTTCCATTTTGTCTATTTTGTTGTTCGCTGGCGTCTTTGCTTGATTCAGCTATCTCAGGCTCTGGTTCTATACATTCACGTCCTTTTTCGTTGTTGGTTGGTGTCCTTGTTTGGTTGAAACATCCTGCACAAAACAATGTTCGATAACAAACTAGTAAACAGATCAAACTATTCCTCAAAAGAGCCTGATCGACCACGAAAACAGCCGGTGCAACATTCCCAGCGCGACGCGCCATGGGCGTGTCCACTATTCTAGTTTACTAGGATGGATGGCGTGCCCATGGCGCGCCCGTGTTGAGTAAGTCGGCTGCGTGCCATATATAACTGAACCTTATATCAACGTGTATGTTTATATATATAACACAAACTACAATGCATTGAATCTCCAGCTATAAGAATGACCAGGTAGAAATTATTTAAGGCATTTCAAATGTCAATTGCAGGGGAATGAGCATTTCCAAAGAAGGAAATCATTTTAAATTGTCAAATAAATCTTAAAATCTTGTAGATGACAGTTTGGAACCTGAAAAAAAAATGCTATGTCAGTGTTGCTCTATGACAACCTTAAAGAGGAAGATCTTTTTATCCAAGGCTATAATGGTGAAACAATTAAAAAAAATGGAAATCTAGCCTGTGGGGTGAAGGGCAACCTGAGGTTGAAGTTAGTTTTGGTGCGGTTGGAGTCTGTGGAGACGCAGAAGATTTAAACATAGGAAATTCTCGATTTGATACAAATGTTGAAGAACATAAGCCTGATCACTTACATGATTGTTTTGCTTGGTTGACAGAGAGGAGGGTGTAATAGCAAAAATCACATCATTGAAAGTTAAGTATCCCAAATAGAGAGAAAGCCGAATGGAGGTCAGCTGAAGAAAGCGAAAGACTATGCAAAAATAAGATATAATTGATATCTTGCATAGTTTTGAAGCTGAATATGATAAGGATTGCTCTTAGATTGTATTAACCGAGTTGCTCAAATAGCCATCCACGGCAGTAATAAAGCATGATCATGGATTATACTACGGCAAATTGAAAGAATAGACAAATGCTAAATAGACTATGTATATTCCAATCGAAATGAGCCATAATTGATAGATTATTGCTCTTCTAAAATTCTAGCAAGACAACATAGTAGGATGTGCTAAACAAAAGATATAAGTGATCGAAAGAAACTATAGTCCAATGGACAGCAAGTTTCAACACCTGATCATCATGTTCTGAAAGGAGATGAAACTGACAGCAGGAAAATATTAGCATCAAGTATAATGCATATACTGAATTAAATTGGATCTAATCAGCTATCAAACATGCACACATTGAATGAACTGCCATAGATAATCTCACAGTGACAATCATCCTTGAGCTGAAGAGCGATGCACCCACATATTTGTGCAAGGTCCCCATACAGTGGTAATCGTAATCCCTTTGTTCAATTAAAACATGCCAGACTAAAAAATGCATTTAGTTTTATCTAGTGAGACCACTAAAGATAATAACAAAAAAAATTGTAAAGTCTATGCATTGCATCGGGTATCCTTCGTAGATAGACATAAAATGTGAAATTTAGTAGCTGAACAATAGATTTCAATGTTTGTCTCTGAAAAATATTGTACAGTTGAACAATAGGTAATCAGCCTATGAGGGTGATGACATTGTACAGTTGCAGGGAGGAGAAAAAAAATAAAGGGACTGATTGTACTGTACGATATCAAATTTCCTTATGAATAATGAGCTGAGTAGACAGCAAGGAAGCAATTACATATATGTAAGATTTTCAAACCGGAAGACTGTCATTTACAAAGATGTGAGGTGTGCACCATTTCGTGGCATTAATCAGTATCTAAGTATAAGCAACCAAAAAGAGTGCTAATGCAATATTTTGCTGAAAATAATTATTCTAGATCAGTAATTATTCATTGTAGCTAAGTATTATATTTGTAGGAGATTAATCATGCCAAAGCTGGTGTAATATGGGCAGAGTTTGTAAGTAACACTGGTACTACTATTGCTGTAAGCTGTTATGAGACTTTCGACCGTACTTGCAAGGTATTTGAGACACATTATGCACAAAGAGGCAAGCTAGGAAGATTTATTTTAGCAAGAGGAAGATAATTTTTTTGTAAACATGAAAATAATTTTTGGATTGTAGTTTGTTGCTCTAGCTTCCACTGAATCAATTTGCCGCTGGCCGTATGAGATATCTTGCATGGTTTAACTATAACTAACGTACTCTCTATGAAGAGGAAAAAATGGCAATTCACAGTTAATAAGGAGTTTCAATCTACATGTGATGTATAGATGCCCAGTGGCTTAACCTAGCTTTTATCCATATAAGGCACCCATAGGAATCTCATTTTGTAATCAGCTTTGAGAAAATAGGTGGTAGCAATGGCACACATGTATATGAGCTCACAAATTCACTTAATGACATATTATCTTCACCCATTACTTGCAGCAGTTCATTGATGACTTGCAGTAGCACATAGTACGTAAAACAAATTAGTAGTAGAATTGTTTTACGTACTATGTGCTACTGCAAGTCATCAATGAACTGCAGGGAGTGATGAAGAGCTAGAGTGGCCTACTTATGCATGGTGATTGATACCGAGGTGCTGTAGCTGAGGACAAATCGAGCCGAAGGCGACTCAGGCCGGCTGTGGCTGCGCCTTCCCGTGCTCCCAACGGCAGCACTGTCTCTCTCCTAAACCCTAACTCGACTTATCCCCCTTATTCCCTCAACTGCAGAGGCAAAATCTGGTGGGCGCGCATTATTAACTATTGTACTCGGTTTTTTGTTTTATTTTTTGTGCTTGCTTTTGCACGTTTTGTTGGGATTTGCAAATAGAGGTAAATGCAAGAAAAACGGACAGACAACCACTACGAAATAAGAATAAATACAAATTCAATATTTTATAATTTTTAAAAAATATGAGAAATCAAAACTTTTCAGTGATCTCTTTGTGTAGCTATGGTCTAATTTTTGCAAGACTTTTTTTGAATTTTTAAATGTCATAGAAAAAAGAAAATAGAAAGAAAAATGTAGGCAATGGAGACAATTATTTTTTTTAATTATTAAAAAAATCAAACCTTTTATGGGTCTTTCTCATGTAGACATGGTTCCATGTTTCCATTCAAATATTTTTTTGGAATTTGGGAAAAAGAAAATAGATGAGAAAAAAGAGATCGAAAACGTTTTTTAAAATCTAAGGTTCTTCTAATTTCAAAAAAAATTTTAAAAAATGCAAGTTTTTTATGGATCTTCTTTGTGGAGACATGGTTCTTTTTTTTTTGAAACAGTCATTTCTATGGATTTTTTTAAAGGTCTACCAAAAAGGAAATAGAAGAAAAAATGAAAGAGTGAAAATATTTTCAAAAATGGAAAAGGTTTTTAATTTGGAAATTTTTTCAAGAAATTAAAGTTTTCTCGGACCTTCT
The DNA here is from genome assembly GCA_036346145.1 of Olyra latifolia. Taxonomy (NCBI): domain Eukaryota; kingdom Viridiplantae; phylum Streptophyta; class Magnoliopsida; order Poales; family Poaceae; genus Olyra; species Olyra latifolia. Next base: position 19,808,436 of record CM070533.1, read on the forward strand.
TCGTTTAAGTATGTCTCTATTTTTGGGAAAAAATTTTATTAAATTTTGAAACGGTCTAGAATTAAAAAATAGAAGAGAAAAAGTTTAAAATATTTTTTTCTCATTTTAAAAATTCAAAAAAGTGAAAACTTTTTACGGAATTTCTTCTTGGAACTATGGTTCTATTTTTAATTTTGTGAAACTCTTAAGCAGCGTGAAAAAAGAAAATAGAAGAGTAAAAAAGAAAGCGTAAGCATTTTTTAAAACTAAAAAACTTTCAAAAATTTTAGAAAAAGACTAAACTTTTTTTGAACCTTCTCTGTGTAGCCATGGTTCCATTTTTTTGGAAACTTTCTATTTTTTAGAATTTTTTCAGCATAGAAAAAATAAAATAGAAAAGGGAAAAAAGGTAAAGAAGCTAGGAAAGAAGACAGGGAGTTTTTACAATTTAAAAACTTTAGATAATTCTAAAAAAAGACCAAGCTTTTTATGGACCTTCTCTGTGCAACCATAGCTTATTTTTACAAACTTTCTATTTTTTGGATTTTTTACAGCACGAAAAACAAAATAGAAAAAGAAAAAAGGGAAGACATGGAGTTTTTAAAATTTAAAAACTTAAAAAATTTGAGAAAAAACCAAACTTTTTACGGACCTTCTTTATGAAGGCATTGTTCCATATTTGCAAATTTTCTTTTTTTTTACAGCATGGGAAAAACAAAATAGAAAAAAGGAAAAAGGGAAAGAAGGGAAGACATGGAGTTTTTAAAATTAAAAAAACTTTAGAAAATTCCGGAAAAAGACCAAACTTTTTTTTGACCTTCTTTATGCGGCAGTTTTCTATTTTTGCAAATTTTATATTTTTTTTAAAGCATGGGAAAAACAAAATAAAAAAATAAAAAAGGGAGAACGGAAGACATGGAGTTTTTAAAATTTAAAAACTTTAGAAAATTCCGGAAAAAGACCAAACTTTTTATGGACCATCTTTATGTAGGCATGGTTCTATTTTTGCAAAGTTTATATTTTTTTGGGTTTTTTACGGCATTGAAAAAACAAAATAGAAAAGGGGGGGGGGAAGGAAAAAAGCTGGGAAAGGAAGCGGTATTTAGGATACATGGGGAAACCAGGATTCGATCCGTGGTCTACGGAGTGAGTGCTAGCCCGCCTGGCCAACTGGCCATTCCGTCCACGTCGTTAGGAAAAAATAAAAAAAGCCTTTTATATATAATATGGGAACGGACGTGAGCACGAGACCGCGCGCGTTTGCTTGGTACGCAATTTAATCGGGCGGCTGCTGGGAATCGAACCCAGACCGGCGAGCCGAGAAGTTGCGCTGGTGACCAGCCGGTCATTCCGTCCGCCTCGTCGAAGTAAAAAAAGAAAGAAATGCTTTTATATATAATTTAAGAACGGACGGCCGGATCCCATTTCACCCGATGATCGGACGGCCGGCGTCGTCCGGCCGACGCGACAAGCCAGCCGTCAGAGGAGAAAGGCGGGCACGTGTAAAATGGAGACACGGGCACGTGGAAAATGGACACGCGGCACAACAACAGGCAGGCAGCGCGGCGGAACTGCCCTTTAGAATATAAGATAGATTCCATTATCTAACAATGGAAGACGCATGTACATAGGGTATTTGTACCCTCTCGCAGGAATGTTTTGGGCAAGGACATTTTTAACGTGCACCCGAACTTTTCCGTATAGTTCATCTAGTTTAATCTAATGGTTAAGATGACCTAGTAAAAATATCTACATCACCCTAACATCTCATCACAATCCAGTCATCCATAAGGGCATTCACAGTGTATCATTTTTACGAGTCATTTTTTAATATGCCATATTGTATAGAAACAACCATGGATACAAATATTTTAACACATTGTTTCTTGTAATTAATTTCCTTCATTTCATCTCTTTCTATATATTCTCCTGACAGAAACAACCTAATACTCCCATTAGGAGTTTTACTCGTTTCTTAGCCTTGTTTCAAGCTTAGAGATTGTTTCTTATATAAGAAACGATCGTGCTCTCTCTCCTAATTAACCACCCACCATCTCAAATCCATCGTACGTGGCAGTTTAAAAAATAGCTAACTACAGTGCATTGGGAGTGCACTAACAACACATGAAATTGTTCGGAGAGTGGAGGATCGGGTGCCGTCAAGATCTCTTGCACGTCCGTGCTGTGAGTCAATATCAAACCCACTATAAAATTGGAAAGCGATAAAAAGTAAGTAGACCTGACTCTTGAATCATGCCTCTATCCGCTATTTTGATATATAAATTTGGTATAGACAAAATTCGTTGTTTGTAAGCTTCCCCTCGTTGTAAATTTGTTACAGTCACTGTTTTTCTCCTCTACTAATTGAATGCACTGTCACTGCATTTTCGAAAAAAAAAAGATTTCAAAATTCTATTCTCGAGATTTTGCAAAGCGAAAGAAAATCTCGGTCAGAACAAAAGGAACTCCCAGATTAAATGTCTGCTGATGATACGTTTCAGTCTCTGATCAAGCAATCTCAAAATTACTGAGTGCATGCATTAACAGACAATACAATAGGTATTTTGGCTTTGCAAGCATGTAAAACATTAGGCAGCATTCACTATTTTATCTTCACCTAAGGTATAATACAAAAATAATACAACTTGCTAAATGATTCTTCACATTCATATATTTATTGTTCACGGTTTTAGTGTAACAGCAGCATATATCCCCATTAGTTGCTACGTGGTGTAGTACTTAATTTAGGTCTGCCTTACTGGTCAATCTTGCCCAAGTAAGAACCACAAACACATATGTTCTGTCGTACAACTTGTCAAATAGGCGAAAATAAGCAATCCTCCATGCCTTCTTGAACACTAAAGCACAAAACACCACCCAAAGACCAACCACAAATCCTATGCCAGCTCCAAGGTAAGAGAACATTGGCTCAGAATGATGCTCATATCTCTTCTGATCACCATCTTTTGATGTGTTATTGCTAGGGCAATTCCTTTGAAGAGGATGCCCACAGAGACCGGTGTTGCCGTTGTACATAGACGGGTTCTCCGCATACAGTGTGTCAAGTTGGCCTCCTGATGGTATTCTCCCAGTGAGATTATTGTAGGATAAGTCCAAGATACCTAGATATGTTAGCTCTGTTATGGTTGAAGGGATTTCACCTGAAAGCTTGTTGTTTGAGAGGTCGAGTGATTCCAATGATTTCATAGACCCAATTTTGTCGGGAACTTGTCCGTTCAATTGATTCCAAGATAAGTTCAAATTCACTATTGCATCAAGAGAGATTATTTCCTCTGAAATTTCACCAGTTAAGTAGTTCAATGATAAGTCGATGGTTGTCATCTCCAAAACCCGAATACCATCATAACTAAATTGTTGCCTCTTTGTGGCTATCGACAGTGAACCTATTATTGTTCGGAACCCGAAAGGAAGATTCACTGGACTCATTTTTGTCATAGATGTTAGGTTTGACAAGTGCCGAGGTATGACACCTGACATGCCATTGGCTGCAAGACTGAAATGATAAAGGTTCAAAAGATTTGTGATATTAGTCGGAATATGCCCATGAAACATGTTGTGGCCGAGCTCTAGAAACCATAGTTCATTCAAGTCTCCAATCCATACCGGCAGGCTTCCAGAGAACCTATTCCGTGCTAGATCTAAGAATCTTAGACTGGTGCAATTTTGCAGAAATTCTGGCAACTTGCCAGAGAAACTATTGTTGCTTAACAATAGAAAAGCCAAACCTGTAATCCCATGACACTGAGGAAATTCTCCTTCAAAAAAATTGTTAGCTAAATCCAATGCATACAAGCCATGCAGTTCACAGATAGAAGCTGGAATTTGCCCAGTGATGTAATTGGAAAATAGAATAAGCGAATCTAGCTTCTGATCACCAAAATTGGATGGAAGAGGTCCTGATAAGGAATTTCTTGAGATGTCTAAAACGGTGAGGTTTCTTGGCAGGTTAGGTATTTGACCAGTGAGCAGGTTTGAACTGGAATAGAGAGATTCTAATGACATGTTCTCCATATTCGCGGGCAATTCTCCACTGACCTGATTGTTGGAAATGTCTAGGTATATGACCTTTGAAAAGGCATCAGAGAACCAATCTGGAAGCTTGTCAATTATACTGGTGTTCGAGATATCAAGCCGAATAATATCGACCTGTGACTTAAGCCATGATGGAAACAAAGGACCCATTTGGCAAGAGGCAAAATATGCTTCCTCTAGTCTGAAGGGTGGTATCCATTCTGAGCCCACCACAACCTTCAGTTTATTCTTGGACAGGTGTATGTACTCCAAGCATTGTAAACCATCAAGGTGTTGTTCTGTCATCAGACCATCCAAATCATTTTCTCCTAGGTCCAAATTAGTCAAATTATGGAGCATACCAATTTCAGATGGCACATGTCCAGTCAGTCGATTGAAAGAGAGGTCAAGGGTCCTTAAACCAGTAAAAAGCCCTATGATTGCTGGAAGAGATCCAGTAATGTTGTTCCAGTAGAGCTCAAGAGTGACTAAACTGGTCAGATGCTCCATCCTATCTGGTAAAACCCCTGTCAATTGGTTCCGCTGCAGATGCAGCTCCTGCAATTCGTTTGACGGACAGTGCGGCAGCCGTTCAATTAACTCCGTAATGTTTGCATACGAGAAACACTTTGCGAGGTGTAGGATCCTCAAGTTGCAAAGGTTCTTCATGTCTGCCATCGAGTTCATGTTGTTATATGACAACGACAGGTATTGCAGGGACTCCATGCCTCCCAATGTATCAGGAAGCTGACCGTATAGACTGCTGTTGGAGACGCTGAGGAGCTTGAGGCTCGTTAGGTTCCAGAACCAACACAATGCAACTGGGTTGTAGAAGTTGTTGGAATCTAGAGTAAGCTTCTCAAGCTTTGTAAGGTGTATGTGTGAGAGCATTTGGTTGGCACTATTCAGCTTGCAATTAGAAAGATGAAGGAACCTCAGAGAAGGAATCTTGTTCACGACATGAGGCCAACGATCACCGACGGCGTCGAGATTTACACCCCCCATATTGAGGTATGTCAGAAACTGAAGTTTAATTAGCCACGAAAGATCGGAGCAGTACAACTGTGTTGGATAGTGCAGCTTTGAGAGGTCAAGATAGTGCAGCTTTGAGAGGTTGCCAAGCTGAGGAGGCACACTTCCGGAGAAGGGTATGCCGGAGAGGTTGAGATATCTCAGGTTCTTGAGAGAGCCCAAGAATTCCGGGACGAGGCCGGTAGGCCCCTGGAGGCCGTGCATGCTGACATCGAGGTATCGCAGATGCTGCAAGGAAAGCAGAGAAGGACTTATCTCGCCGGTCAGGCTTCTGTTATAGTTCCAGTGGCCGTATTTATCGTAGCTGATCCACCGATTCCGGAGTTGCAGCTTGAGGACATGGCCGGTGAGGTTGCTGCAGCGGACGCCTCTCCATCGGCAGCAGTTCTGCTCGTGGCCTCCTCCTCGCTGCCACGAGCCGAGGAGGTCCTCGGGGTCGCTGGTGACGGCTTGCTTGAACGCCAGTAGGGCGTCCCTCTCCTGCGGCAAGCAGGCGGCGGCGCCGGTGGCTTGGCCGGGGGACGCATGGACGGTGAAGGAAAAGGTGGCGGCTGCTGCTGCTCCGGCGAGGAGGAGCAAGAGCACGGCAGTGTGATGCATGGTGTTAATTTGTCTCTGCTGGCTAGTGTGTCTACTGCTCCAACAACTGTGGTGTTTGTATCCTTTAATAGAGTCGGTCAGTCAGCTCCACTGCTTGAAAAAGTGGTCTATTAACGTATTGCTTTTCAAGTAGTCTTCTAGAAATTATGACATGGACCCTGATCCGATGTTGACGGTCAGCACCATTACCGGTTTATGAATTGGCACAGAATAACAGGCACTAACGTGTCCAGTTATCTATGTCGGTTTATGGTTAGAACTATAACAAATATATTTTAAAATATTTTTTAATGTTAGCCTAGCTAGCACACCACTACTGCACTAGCTAGGCTAGCTACTAGCTACCCTATCTACATCTAGAGCTCATCGTCGTACTCTGTCTGATCCTCTTCACAGTGAGAGAAGTTGTCAGGATCAGAGGAGGTTGGATGAAATGCCCCCATCGTCGGACCCTCGCATATCCATGCACCCGTCTTTTTCGACGATGACCCCTCCACCTCTGACACAGTGGTGGGCTCCTCGTTGTTTTGGCTGTCGTCGTCGTCGTCCTCCTGCTCATTGGTGGCGGGCTCCTCGCCGAAGGCGGCAGGGTAGCTACATGCCGAAGCATCCGAGGACGGAGGTAGCGATGGGCCCTATGGCACCACCGCTTGGCTGCCAGCTCCTCCTTGCTGGCTCCACATTGGCCGACTCATCCTTGTCTAGCTCCTCCCCAGCCGACTCCTTGTCGATAGGCTCCTGATCACCGGTTAGCTTTGAAAATAGGGGCGGAGACGATGGTGGCAAGGCGGGTGGAGACTTCAAGGGCGTGGAAGGCAGTGGCCATGGCGACCATGCCGAGGCCGGTGGCGGCAAGGCATGTGGAGTCTACAGGATCATGGAAGACAGTGACCATAGAGATGATGCCAAGGCCGACGGTGGCGAGATGGGTGGAGAGGGCACTGGCACCAGAGACGGCGACCACGACAACTACAATGCGGGTGACTATACCATGGTACACCAGATCGATGGAGTTGGAAAATGCGATTGGAAAAGAAGTTGGAGAGATAGGGATCGATATGAGAAGCTGGATGTTTCACGCATGAGATCTAAGATCGATCGGACGAATAGATATAGATCGTGTACGGGGGAATTTTTTCTCGTGAAATTCCTCAAGAGATGAAACATTGTTTGTGTCAGCTCTAATTACCAAAAGATACATATGACTATGGAACGACACGATTCTTTAGTGGACACACGATCAGGAGCCCCGCAAGGAGGAGCTGACCGATGAGGTGGAGAAATCGGTGCCTAAGTGGGGGTGCCAGCGGGCCACATTTTCACCTCCATCCTCGGATGCTTCTGTGTGCAGCCTCACTGCCGATGAGCCAGACAAGTAGGAGGATGACAATGAGGAAAAGGAGGAGCCCGTCCCTGTGCCAGAGGTGGATGAGTCATTATCGGAGGACGCGGGTGTGTGGATGTGATGGTCCGATGAAGGGGACACCTCCTCTAACCCCCTCCTGGATAGACACGCTACCTCCTCCGATGGTGACGACAGTGGCAACTCCTCCAACCCTAAAACGGAGGTCAACAACAATGATGACGACGAGCTCTGGATGTAGATAGCATGGGTATTGTAGCTAGTAGCTAGTGCTAGGCTAGGCTAGCAAAGTAAAAAATATTTTAAAATATATCTATAACAGTTCAAGCCATAAATCGGCATAGAGAATGAGTCATTTGTGTCAATTATAAACCGACATAGATGACTGGACACATTAATGCTCTTATCCTATGCCGGTTGATAAACCAGCACTAATGATGTTAAACCGACTTGATGACGTGTTCTATAGTAGTGTAATGTCCTGGGTTACTCCTTGGGCACGGTTTTTAAGGACAAACACTATATTTGGATCTGCCCGTCGGGAATACCCCATCGTCGTTTAATTTTTCCAATCCGTGACAAAAAATGTTTTAATCATAAAAAAATTATCTTAAAAATATAAAAAAAAAATGTACATTCGATTTGCTACAAACTTAATACCTCGGTGTTTTTAAGGATTTTAAAATGTTTACATAGTTTAAATAAAAAAGATAAGTTTTGCAAATGACGCGTAGGACAATAATCGAGCAATTGCATTAGCATAAAAGAGATAAACTTCTGATTAGTGATGACATGTAGGTGGCTATGCAATGGCATATAAGGTATTTTTTTTTCTTTTTTTCATCATCGCCATCAAACCTGCCTCTAGACTGATGCAAACATACAAAATTCAAGCCCGATTTCATCTTCTAAAAATCTAATAATCGCATAAATCCCATCGCACTTTGGATGGATAGCACTAATACATGAACATCCATATACCCGTGCACTTGCCTTTCTTGTTAAAATTGAAACGATCCGACCGCCGTGCACTGGCAATTTCCTTTTTTTGACAGGAGGGAGTAGCATGCATAAATGTATCTAGAACTGTAGACGAATATAAAACCAGAAACACTACTACATCCAACCGTTAGAAAGCATCCATTATTACAACACCAAAAAGTTAATGAAGTACTTAATTTGTAGTTGTCTTTCTGACTAACCGTACCCAAGTAACAACTACAAACACATATATTTTGTCACAAACTTTGTCGAAGAGGCGGAAATAAGCAATTCTCCATGTTTTCTTAAATAGTAGAACACAGAACACCACACAGAGGCAAACCGCACACCCTAACCCAAGTCCAAAGTAAAAGAACGTTGGCCCGGATTCATGTCCATTTCTCTTCCAATCACCATGATTTGATACATCACTATCACTGCCTAGGCATTTCCATTGAAGAGGAGGGCCACAAAGACCACTGTTGCCATCGTACATCAACGGGTTCTCAGTGTAGATGGTGTCAAGCTGACGCCCTGACGGTATTCCTCCCGTAAGATTATTGTAGGACAAATCTAAAATGCTTAAAGACGTTAAAATTGATAGGCTTGATGGGATTTCTCCCAATAGTTTATTCTTTAAGATGTCAAGTGATTCCAATTGCTGCATGTCCCTAATTTTGTCAGGAACTTCTCCATTCAGCTGATTTCAAGATAAGTTCATATTTATCCACTAGTGCAGAATACGTCATCACTGGCGGTTCTGAACTCATATCACTGGCGGTTTTCGAACCGACAGTGATTATGTGACAGTGATAATCATGGATTTTCATTGGCGGGTGCGGAACCGCCAGTGATATGAATTATCACTAGCGGTTCGTAACAGAATCACCCGTGATATTAATAATTTCACCGGCGGTTGTTGTGAGAACCGCCGGTGATAACAGATTTTCACTGGCGGTTTAAATCAAAACCGCCGGTGATATGTAAACCTTCACTGGCTGTTTTCATCTGGAACCGCCAGTGACGGTGCATATCACTGGCGGTTTTGGTATGAACCGCCAGTAATATCTTTTCCAGGGTCAAAAAAAAAATAATTTCATCCATACACATCCAGAATTCATCCATATACATATACATATACATCAATAAACATCCAGATTTCATCTAGAATTTAGAATAAACATCCATATACATCTAGAATTCAGAATAAACACTCATATTCATCCATATACATATACATCCAAAAAATACATATACATCCAGAATTTCATCCATACACATCCAGAATTCATCCATACACATCTAGAATTCATCCATATACATATACATCCAAAAAATAATTTCATCCATAAACATCCATATTCATCCATATACATATACATCAATAAACATCCAGATTTCATCTATATACATCTAGATTTCATTTAAATAAGAACACCATCAAATTCAAAGGAACATATTATATATTAATATAACCAAGTTATTACAGGACATGCATACACTTCATACAATATGTCTGTTATAGTTAACTATAGGCGTCCACTGTTTACACGACCATTTGGGTCAATAACTTGGATATTAATAAACGTAGCCAAACTATCTCTAATGTCTGTAAGAGAATTAAAATCGATGTTTGTATTCCAATGTTCATTTGGTCGTAACCCTAGAATGATTTGCATATGTCGCGCAACGTAGAAGCCACAAGCATGGCCTCCGGGCTGCTGGTGGCACTACATAAGGAAGTATAAAGTTGACAAGGCACAATAATCAGTAGGGCAGGCACTAAAAAAATTTCTATTTTATTATGAGAAAAGGTGTGAATAGACACTTACTGAAAATTTCTCTATATGCCTAAGTTCCATGCCCATCGCATCATTGTGCCTACCCCCACCCTTGATATAACTCTTGAACACCGCATTGAGTAGGCCTTTTAAATCTTTCCACTCGTGTGTGGGGCTCATCCTCAACGAGTCGAGGTAGACAGCCTTGTTTTCGCTAGGTTCTATGAGCAGCAAGATCCAATGAAAATTTTTATTGAAGGGCAACAAGAAATATGCTTTGTCCTGTCCTTTAGTCAGGGCCGTCTTCAGGTATTGCCCGCTATTCTTTCTATCCGCCTTTATGTTGTCCTGGGTGACAATGCCAGGATCAAGAAAACCGGCCTGGACTTAACCTCGTTTGGCAACTAGGTACATTTGGCTGAAAAGTAAGATATATGTGATCAGTGTATAAGTGGATAAGAAATATACACTGACATTGCGCAAGACTTGTATACACTTACACTACAAAGCAGCAGATGAGAGAGGCGTCCAACTCCTACAATTGAAACATATACCATAGGTCCTCGAAGGTTATGGTAAGATAACTATCGTTATCGTCCAGGAAATACTTGCTCTTCACCTTACTCACGATATTGGATAATCGTTCCTTCACGGGAAGGCGTGAGTTCCTGAGGTAATAATCATGTAGGTTCTAGCAGGCCGTACCCATGTCTTTTAATGCGGCAAGGGTATGTAGTGGTTCTCCCATCTAAAATGTTTTCCCTTTCTGCGCCCAGTGAATCTTCCTCTTAGGCGCCGGAGATTGGCAGACGATTCGTTTCCCCTTCTCTGGGGAGCAATAGCACACTGGTGGTGAGGACGCAGCACGCTTATTGCTCTGTGAGCTTGTCTTCAAAGATTGAGGGGCCGCCGCAGACATGGCTTTCTTCGTTCACTCCTCTTCATCGTTACGGATCGGATTTATGGGTCCAACGCCGCCGGCCTCGATTTCTTCAAGATTTGGTAGAAGAGTAATATCCTTCTTGGGCCACTAGACAAAACTATGGACAGCATCCCCAACTGTTATGATTTCATCATTGGGGAGATTCACAAGTGGGATCTTCGCTGCGGTGTTGTCCATAACAGCGTCTACCTAGACCTTCACGTAGCCCGCCGCCAAGTCCGCACCATGAACCTTCATCCCCGAAATGCAGGGGTACACCACACCGCGGGCCACCTCGAGTGAAACACCGGCGCTATACGAAACTTGGAGTAAGCAATGGGTAATCTCCTTGATGTTGTCCACCGGGTATTTCGTTGGGCCAGCCTTATCGGGCGAAGGTGCGGAAGCGCAGCTGCTTTTAAATGGAGGGGTGCAACCGAGAGCTTGTGTATTAGGGTTGGCTTCGGGTCTGTTTCTTACGAGTTCCTCCAACTGTTGTACCCAAGGCTCCCATTCTGCTCGTATCTTCTCAGCTTCTGCGCGTACCCTATTTTGAATTTTATCCTCTAAGTTATGTACACATTTCTTTTTCTTGTAGTAGAGATAGTCATTGGGGAACCCCTCCTTCCAGGTAACGTAGACCCCGATGCCCCGCATACGGTCTGGGTGCTCCTTGTTTCCTAGGGCCTCAGTTAGGATGTCTCGCTTCCTGTTTTCGACAAAGGAGCCTTGCGATGCTTGCGTGTCATACTCAATGTGCAATACGTGGAGAAATTGTAATTGGGGTGTTACGAAAGTAAACATTGTAAGGGTCATTGTGCACTTACCAGCTTTTGAACCACCTCAGCAGTCTCGGGCGTGGAGAAAACTGGCCCCGTCGGTGTGACTTCGACCCTAGCCCTGATCCAGCGGTCAGCACGCGTTTTGGTGAGCCTTGTGGTGGCTTCAGATTGCTCACTGGCGCAGTCAGCCGGCTCCCACTCGCGTTCTTTTGCCACATATCCAGCGGTGCCGAGTCTGTGGGGGTGGTGTTTTTGGCCTGAATGGCCTTATGTTTGATGGAGGACTCTTTGAACTCCTTCGTTGTCTTCATCCTCTTGAACACCTCCCGCACCTCATTCGTGATGAAAGGGTACTTTTGAAACAGGGTCTTTTCCACATTGACGAAATCCTTGACAAGATCTACCTTCCCGCTCTTCCAGGCGATCCCCATGCGCTTCAGGGTGTTCTTCCGCACCTCAGGAAAAGAGTCTTCAGGGAATTGAAATGACCGTTTGAGCTCCTCCCATAGTTGGTCCCTTTCTTGAGCGGTGAGGTCCTTCCAAGTGTTGGTGTTGCATGGGACTCGTCCCTTAGCCACCACCCCGCACATTGTTCCATACGCTGATGCAGCTTTCGTGGGAAGGACCGGTATACCTCATGTCTGGACCTCTGTGATGGTATGAAAGACATCGGTCTTTAGCTTGCTTGGCCCTCTGCTAACCCTTCTCTTCACAGCTGGGGTGGCCTCGGGCGCGGTCCCCGCTTGAGGGGTGGCCTCGGGCGCTGCCCTTGCTTGAGGGGTGGCCTCAGGGTCCATTATACATACAAGAGAACACCAGGCAATTTAGTCTTCCAACATACAAGAGAATCAATTAACTTTCTATGAAAACATATCCCTTTGTGTTGTGCATACTACCAGAGAACATTTCACAGGATTATTCCCTTTCGTAACCATATTTGTGCCGGTTTTAGAACCGATACATCATAAGTGTATGGACATCTATGGACATCGTAAGTAGATATCCACCATTATCTAAACCAGCATTTTGCCATGACGTATGAAGGGCCAAAATTGAATTGAGACGAGTGGAGGACCAAAGTGGTCTTTTCTTTCTCTGCTCTCTTAATTTTCAATATATTCGATAGCATGTATAGTATCCTTATTTACTCATGTCTTGTTTTAGAATTGTTGTAAATAGTGCATAATGAGCAAAATGATAGTAGAAATAATTTCATATATAGTTAACAGCAATATAATGTCATGGAAATTAAATATAATCACAATTCCTATTAAAGACAGCATTAGGGCAACTAGAAAAGTGATTATCTAGCATGTAACCATGACAAAACAGCAGGTATAAAATCATTAACTAAACTCAGATTTTATTTGTAATTGATTGCTCTCAGATTGCTAGAAGGGTTGCTAAATGAATTAGCCGTCCAACTTCTAGATGGACTATATTTTCACAAGTTGTATAATCTGAAATTTTAGGATTACAATCCTAGAATTAGCATAATCCTAGAATTAGCACTGCTCTTGCATAGAAGATATAATCACAGCTCTATGTGTATGACTAAGCAATAGCACTATGAACCAATAATTAAAAGGTCAATGTATCAATTCAGCTCATATACAAACAGTCAATAAACTGAGATGAACAGCAACATGCTAACACACTGCATCAACTAGTATCAGGCCGAAGCAGTCATACTAGTTCTCCAAACTTGAACATAAGTAGTGCAGCAGTATATTGACCAAATAAATTAACTTCAAGTACTAAATTATACACATTAAGCCTCCAAATTATCTGCTAAGATCAGTACTTATCTAGGTCTAACAAAATCCTTTAATTAACAGATTAAATAAGCCTCAATCTCAAGCATCATCATCGAGCAGTAAATCAGAAGCCCATAGTCCGTACTGCTCCCCAAACCGAAGCCAAGATCAGCCCCTTGTACGAAGTACAAGGTCCCTAAATCCACTTCGGTTGGCACAACATGAAATCAAACAATAGAAGCCACAGAGAGTTCTTACAGTGCGTCGAACCGAGCCGGCAAGAGGAGACAAAGCACGAGGGCGTGGCGCCGGAGCCGGTGAGAAGGTCTGACCTTGAGGGCGGGGCGGTAGAGGGCGTGGCGCCGAAGCCGACGGACGCAGACGTCGAGGAAGCCATCCACTTCCCGTCGAGGGATCGGCGATGAGGGCAACTGCGACGAAGGCGGCGTCGAGGGCGGCGGCGACTAGGGCAGCGGCAACGAGGACGGCGTCGAGGGCTCAGCGACGGGGGCGGTGGCGACTAGGGCGGCGACGAGAGCCGGAGGACGCAAACGAGAGGGCGGCGGATAGGGCTCGGCAACGAGAGAGTGTGCGGGACTTGTGAAAATTTTGGGGTTTGGCGCTGTTGGGATATATATGTAAAGTGGTAGCTGTACTGGCGGTTCATACCATACCCGCCAGTGGTAGTGGACCATCATCGGCGGTTCACTAAATAATCGCGATGGTAGTGTGATCTCATCGGCGGTGATGTGATAACCGCCAGTGGTAGTAGACCATCACTCGAGGCTGATGTGATAACCGCCAATGTAGGATCATCACTGGCGGTTCACTAAATAACCGCCAGTGACAGTGATAGTATCACTAGCGGCCCACGAGATAACCGCTAGTGATAGCTATATTAGGGCTATATAATAGAACTATACAGAACTATATAGGATATAATAGGACTATATTAGGGCTATATAATAGGATTATAATAGTACTATATAATAGGATTATAATAGGGCTATATAATACAACTATATAGGACTATATAGGATTATAATAGGACTATATTAGGGCTATATACTAAGATTATAATAGGATTATATTGGATTACATTATACATTCTATAATAGGATTACATTACAAAATGGGATTACATAACTCAAATATAAGATACAAATAAAACAAGACATTCAGGTCCTCAATGATCAAGCACTTCTTGATGATCGCTATGCTTTATAGGTGGTTGCATTGGCCATTTCACTTGATTTTGGGTCGGTTTCATCATGTAATGGAAGTATTTCATCGAATTGGTTGTAATCCTCCTCGTCCACCACATTCTCGATTCCAACGATTTTTCTTTTCCCACTGAGAACAACATTTTTGTTCTTATCAGCAGGATCTATGACATAGAAGACCTGTAAAAATTGGGTTGCGAGGACAAAAGGGTCATCTCTATATCCCACTCGGGTGAGGTCAACGATAGTCAAACCAAACTCATCAGATTTGTTAACCCCTCCACTTTGGACCCATTTGCACCGAAAAAGGGTTATTTTGAAAATCACGTAGTCCAGTTCCCAGATCTCCTCAATGAAACCATAGAACGAGCCCTTGCGTTGTGTTACTAGGCCTTGGTTGTGCTCCTCCTCATATGCATCTATACGAACGCCGCTGTTTTGCACTGTGCTCTTCCTGTCTTGAGATGTCGTGTAGAATGTGTACCCATTTATGTCATATCCTTGCCACGTCACCACCGTGTATCTTGGTCCCTTTGCTAGCCATAAGAGTAGATCAGAACACTGTGTTCCGGTGAATCGTGCCTTGAACCATTCATTGAAACAACGATTATGCTCCTTTTTTATCCAAGCCTCCGTCTTGTTTGGGTACTGGCGGCGTATGAAATCCTTGTGCTCTTCTATGTAAGGGGCCACCTCCATCATGTGATTCAGAACAATGAAGTGCGCTTTACGGTACATGTCTCCGTTGGGTGTGATCTGTTTTCTGCCAAGTGTGCCCGTACCATGCAGCCTACCCTCATGATGGGATACGGGCACACCTATAGGGTCAACTTGCGACATGTAATCAATGCAAAATTCGATCACCTCCTCTGTTGCATACCCTTCGACAATGCTAGCCTCAGGACGATATCGGTTGCGTACGTATGACTTTAGAATCCCCATGTACCTCTCGAAAGGATACATGTAACGTAGAAACACCGGGCCACATAACTTAATTTCCCGAACAAGGTGAACCATGAGATGTACCATAATATCAAAGAAGGATGGGGGAAAATACATCTCGAGATCACATATAATTCTTACTGCTTCGTTGTGTAGCGAATCAAAAGTATCAGGATCGATGACTTTCTGATGGATTGCTTTGAAGAACAAGCTCAACCTTGTGATGGTTCGTCGGACGTCCAGAGGCAATATACTCCTTATTGCAACGGGAATCATCTGAGTCATTAGAACATGGCAGTCATGTGACTTCATTCCAGACAATTTCAAGCCACTCATGGACACTATCCTCTTCATGTTGGCAGCGTACCCGGATGGGTATTTTACACCATGCAAGCACTAACAAAATTCTTTTCGCTCGGCCTTGGATAGAGTAAAGCAAGCTGGAGGGAGTTCCGTCCTGTCCGTACTACTAATTATTGGTGCTAACTCGCTTCTTAAGTTCATATCGACTAAGTCGAGCCGTGCGTTTAGTCCATCCTTCGTTTTGTCCTTCATATGAAGCAATGAACCAACCAAACTATTGCAAAAGTTAACCTTCACGTGCATCACATCTAAGCAGTGTCGAACATATAGTTCCTCCCAGTAAGGTAGATCCCACAAAATTGACCTTTTCTTCCATATGCCGTTTTCACTGGTTTTTGTTTTCTTCCTCTTTCTCCCCATTTCACATTTTCTAAACTTAACATGCAGGCCTGTAAACATGTCCTGCACTTCTTTTCCACTAAGTATGCGTGGAGCCGATCCATTTTCCCTGGTTCCATCGAACTGCTTGGTCATCTTGCGATATGGATGATTCACACGCAGAAACCATCGATGGCGCATATACATAGTCTTCTGGCAATTCCTAAGCCACACACTTGCTGTATCATCTAAGCAGTGAGGACAAGCTTTACTTCCTTTTGTTTGCATGCCCGAAAGGTTTCCAAGTGCGAAAAAATCATTAATGGTACAAAACAACATTGCACGTAGCGTGAAGTTCTCTCGTCGGTACACATCTATATCATTGTCGGGCTGCTTTGGTCCTTGGATTAGTAGGCACATCATAATGTACTTCCTCTTCCTGCAGAGCCAAGAGGAAGATTATATATGCATAGGTTCACAGGCCATGTGCTATGCTTGCTGCTCCAATTTCCAAATGGATTCATGCTGTCTGTGCTCAATCCAAATCTTAAATTTCTAGGGTCTGCACCAAAATCCGGGAACTTGTAGTCAATGTTTCTCCACTGCAAAGCGTCTGCAGGGTGCCTAAGCTTTCCATCTTTCTTACGATGCTCTGAGTGCCACCTAAGAAGTCTAGACTCTTTCTCATTTCAATACCATCGTGTCAAACGAGGAGTGACTGGCAGATACCACAAAACATTTGCTAGGGTTCCTCGATTAAGGTCGGCATCTTGATCCTCGTCGTCGTTACGGCCTTTGATATTTCTCTTATAGCGGGATGCTTTATACTCTGGGCATGAGTGCAAGTTGCTATACTTGTGACGGTATAGGATGCAGTCATTGGGGCATGCGTGGATTTTTTGCACGTCCAATCCTAAGGGATAAATAACTTTTTTGGCACCATATGTTGTTTCTGGCATTTAATTTTCCTTGGGAAGAAGTTCCTTCAGTAGTCGTAAGAGCTCCGTGAAACTCTTATCAGACCAACGGTTCCTAACCTTCAATTGTAGGAGTTCAAGTACAGTCGCCAATAAAGTGTGTTTCACCTTGCAACCATGAAAGATTGGCCTCTCGAACTCCTCTGACCATTTCCTGAATTTAATGAACTCTTCCGTAGTGCCATAGTCTGTTTCGACGTCACGCATCATTCTATCGAACTCGTAAACTTCTTCATCTAATGTTTCACCGACATCAGCACACTCGACACCTGCATCATCACTATCCACTACTTCAAAGGCGTCATCTTCACCATCAGTTGTACTCTGTGTCTCACCGTGGCACGTTCAAAAGGAGTAACCTTTTTTGAAACCCCGCTTAATGAGATGAAACTCGATTTGAGATGAGTTTCTATACAATTTCAAGTTATCGCAATCAACATAAGGACAACATAACAAGTCAACCCCTCTCTCCTGCATATCCGCCAGCGCGGCTCTCATAAACCCTTGCACCCCATTCACGTACTCTTCCGTAGCGCGATTTTCTGTGTACATCCATGATCTGTCCATTATCTACAAAAATATATCCACGGTTTTCTTAGTTATTACATGGTTACACTTCTTTCGAAATAAAAGACTTTATGAATAAAAGTTTGCCTTAGGACGACAAAGCTAGTATGACAAATAGTTTGCTAAAATAATTAT
This sequence comes from Olyra latifolia, assembly GCA_036346145.1. Lineage (NCBI taxonomy): Eukaryota > Viridiplantae > Streptophyta > Magnoliopsida > Poales > Poaceae > Olyra > Olyra latifolia. The sequence continues at coordinate 19,826,190 of CM070533.1, forward strand.
TATAAATAATTACTAGCTAAAATAATTACTTTCTCCTATATATTAATATAAATCAATTGTAGCTTATCCCATTAATTGTGACTACAAACTCATGAACATATTAATATATTGTTGCTTCTCCCATTAATTACTTTTCTAGCATTCTACACATGCAAAACACATCACAAGCCAAATATATTAATTATCCTACTCTCCATGTACATCACAAACCTACAAATATAAATATATCTAGATCTCAAAGCACTTAATCTAAAGTAGGTTCTTTGATTTTTAAAAACAAGATGTACAAAGAAAAATAAAAAGCATCACTAACCTCTAGCACTTGGATCTTCAAAAACCACTTGGATCTTCAAAAAAACAGTTGGAATTAATTGAAACAACTCTAGCTACAGCTGCCGCCGCATCCGCCGCTAGAGTCGAACAGGAAGAAGACAGAGTGAGTAGAGCACCAATAATGCAGGTAGGGTCGGCAGTATGTAGTGAAAACAATCACTGGCGGTTAGGGGTGGAAACGAGCCGAGCTTGAGCGAGCCAGGCCTGGCTCGGCTCGGGCTCGTTTGGCCTCACGAGCCAGCTCGGCTCGGCTCGTAAAATCGTACGAGCTGGAAGCTCGGCTCGTGAAGGCTCGCGAGCTGGCTCGTGAGGCTCGTGAGCTCATGAGTACAGGTTCGGTCAGACCAGATCATTGCGTTGCGCCGCTATAAAAGGTTGTACACAAATAGCCAAAATCCTAATTTAATCATATACGGTCACAGATAAGAGAATGGACTTCCATAGTTCCATACAACCAATCAAATATACAATCAATCAATGAACTTTCATCACAACTTCACAATGCCATACAAATATACAATCAGTCAATGATATTTTGAAATAAATACTAGCATCAGTCCATGTTTTTCTCAATGTTTAAGTCTTAATTTAAAGACAATAGCAGCAACAACATATAAGTAGCGAGCCACGAGCGAGCTGGCCTCGGCTCGGCTCGTGCTCGCAAATGCTCACGAGCTACAAAGCAGGCTCGAGCTAGGAACCGAGCTAAAAACCGAGCGAGCTACGAGCGAGCCCCGAGCGAGCTACGAGCGAGCCCCGAGCCACGAGCTAAAGTTCCAGCCCTACTGGCGGTTCTAACACTAACCGTCTGTGATATGCTAACTATCCTTGGCGGTTCTCTTTATAACCGCCAGAGATATTTTCCTTTCACTGGCGGTTCTAACACTAACCGCTAGTGAAAGTTTCTGTTTCCCGCCAACTCCCGCCAGTTTGTCCTACACAACTATCTCTGGCGGTGTTAAATTGAACCGCCAGTGATATGTAACCTTCACTGGCGGTTTTAAAGTGAACCGCCAGTGATATGTATCTGTCACTGGCGGTTTGCGGTACAACCTCATCACTGGCGGTTGGTGTTTTGTCCCAAGCCGCGCGGGGGTCCTGTGACTCTCATCACTGTCGGTGACAAAAATAGCCGCCAGTGATGAGGGGTCGGGGATGAGCCATTCTGTAGTAGTGATCAGTCTCTCAAGAGCTGTTATTTCTTCTGGAATTTCACAGCTAAATAGTTGCATGACAGGTCAATGCCCGATATCATTAAATATTAATACCTTGGTAATTAAGTTCCCTCCTCTTGGCGACCACAGGCATATCACCGAGTATATTTTGGAACGAGGCAGGTATGGTGCCAGGTTGCTATATATACTGTTTTGTCATAGCTGTCAGATTTGGTAGATGAGGAGGTATGACACCAGATATCATATTGCCTGCAATATTCAAATGATAAAGTTTTGTGAGACTTGTGATATTCTTCGGAATATGCCCATAGAACATATTGTGGCTCAGCCGTAGAAACTTTAGTTTCACCAAGTTTCCAATCCACATTGGCAGTGTTCCGGAGAATCTGTTCTGTGCAAGATCTAAAAAAGATAGACTTATGCCTCTTTGTAGAATTGGTGGTTACTTGCCAGAGAAGCTATTGTTACTTAACAATAGATATGCCATGCTGTTTACCCTCAAACATTGTGGAAGTTCCCCTTCAAACAGATTGTTGGCCAACTCAAATCACAGGTGGAAACTGGAATTTTCCAAGTGAAGTAATTGGAAAACCGAATCAGCGTATGTAGCTTCAGGTCCTGAAAATTTGATGGAAGAGGTCCTGGTAAGGAATTTCTTGAGATGTCTAAAAAGGTGAGGTTTCTTGGCAGTTTAGGTATTTGAGCACTGAGTTGATTTGAACTTTGAACTGGAATAGAGATATTCTAATGACATATTCTCCATATTCGCGGGCAATTCTCCACTGACCTGATTGGTAGAAATGTGTAGGTATACGACCTTTGAAAGGGCATCAGAGAACCAATCTGAAAACCTGTCGATTATACCGGTCCGCGAGATATCAAGCTGGACAATATCCACTTACCATTTAAGCCATGCAGGAAATATAGGACCCAACTTGCAAAGCAAGAAATATGCTTCTTGTAGTCTGAAGGGTGGTATCCATTCTGAGCCCACCACAATCTTCAGTTTATTCCTGGACAAGTCTATGTACTCCAAGCTTTGTAAACCATCAAGATGTTTTTCTGTCATCAGAACATCCAAATCATTTTCTCCTAGGTCCAACTTAGTCAAATTATGGAGCATACCAATTTCAGATGGCACATGTCCAATCAGTCGATTGAGAGCGAGGTCAAGGGTCCTTAAACCAGTGAAATGCCCTATGATTACAGGGAGAGATCCAGTAATGTTGTTCCAATCAAGCTCAAGAATGACTAAACTGGTCTGATGTTCCATCCTATCTGGTAAAACCCCTGTCAGTTGGTATGTCAGAAACTGAAGTTTAATTAGCCACGAAAGATCGGAGCAGTACAACTGTGTTGGATAGTGCAGCTTTGAGAGATCAAGATAGTGCAGCTTTGAGAGGTTGCCAAGCTGAGGAGGCACACTTCCGGAGAAGGGTATGCCGGAGAGGTTGAGATATCTCAGGTTCTTGAGAGAGCCCAAGAATTCCGGGACGAGGCCGGTAGGCCCCTGGAGGCCGTTCATGCTGACATCGAGGTATCGCAGATGCTGCAAGGAAAGCAGAGAAGGACTTATCTCGCCTGTCAGGCTTCTGTTATAGCTCCAGCAACTGTGGTGTAAATTTGTCTCAGCCAGCTCCACTGCTGGAGAAATTGGTCCATTAACGTGTTGCTTTTCTAGTAGTCTTCTAGAAATTAAGACATGGACCCTGATCCGATGTTGACGGTCAGCTCCATTTCTGTTAACGTGTCTCTTTTGCAGTGGAAACTCCACGCTCTATGCAGATATGTATTTACCAAAAGTTTATGCTCCATGCCGATACGCGCGCCAATATGATTTAAATTATTTCTCGGTAACTCCAAATAATGAAAATTAAGTTGAATTGAAGTTTGGTAGATTCATTAATTGAACTAATTTCGTATTTTCTAAAATCAGTTTTTTGGACGCTCCACGACTAATTTAGAAGGCCGACTTTTAAAAATAAGAAAAAATAGTAAACAAATTCAAAAAAATACTAAACTTGGTCGGTAGCTACATTTCAATGAGATGAACAAGATCAACTGTTTGGATCAATCGTTCAAAATCTCGAATTTCATAAACCCGTCGAGAGTACGGAGGAATCCGTACTCTCGAGAGTACACTAGCCATCCTTTATATATATATATATATATATATATATATATATATATATATATATATATATATATATATATATATATATATGTATATATATATATATATATATATATATATATATATATATATATATATATATATATATATGTATATATATATATATATATATATATATATATATATATATATATATATATATATATATATATATATATATATATATATATATATATATATATATATATATATATATGTATGTATGTATGTATGATTATGCATATATGTATGCTTATTTTAAAATTGAGCACTAATATCACTAATAACTCAAAAACAATATCTAACTCCCATTAAACCATGAAATTACAACCATTAGGATTCAAATCTCTCCCTTTTTGGATCAAATTGGGTAATTGTCATCCAATTAAAAAAATCACACTTACCAAAACCTAAATTAGTATCTCAAAACCTTGATTCAATCCTCTAAACTAACAAATGGATTACTAAAATCCTCTATCCCTAAATCACCTATCTCATTTATAGACATAATGCAAAATTCAAATTCAACTTTGAAATGCCCAATTTCAAACCCAAAATTTGTAATTCTCTGCCAAAATAGGCTTGCCCTATTGGGCCCAACCCATTTTTGGGCACGGGCCACTCAGCTGGCCTAGCCAAGGCTCCCAATTCTCTGGCTTGCCTCCGCTCCACCCAAGTGAACGCCGCGCCTCCCTCCGCCGCGCTGTCGGGCACACCTGCACGCACGCCACCCATGGTGTGCTGCCCTACTGTCACCATCCTGTGCCCACCTGCCCTGCCGTGCTGTGCCGCCCGCGCCCACTCACTGGCCGCGCCACTGGTGTGTCTCCGCGTCACTGCGACGCCATCGCTGTCGCCGTGTGCCTCTGCTCTATCTCCTCACTACAATAATGATTGGGCGTTCCCCGCGTGCTCGCTACCTTGCGCCTGCACGCTGCCACCCTGCCTCCGTAGCAGTGCCGCCCAGTCGCTCTTGTCTCGACTCCCTTGGCCGCTCCCCCTCCTCGCTCTCACTCTCTGCTCTCTCCCTCGCTCCACCGAGTGGCCACTCTGCTATAAATAGTCATTGACCTCCCAATCTCCATTTTCTCCATTCGGTTTCACCTCCGCCGCAATACTCAAACACCCAAATTCGCTGTTGCCGGATTCCCTCACTCCTTGCGCCCATAGCCACACCTCACCCACCCTCCAATTTACAGCGTCCTTGCTGGAATCGACCCGAGAGCGCCTGTAGCTCTTGGAATTGTGAATCTCCTCCTCGCTGGAGTTCTGTTGCCCGAAACACCCCCTTCTCGATATCTCCCCCTTGGTGAGTAATTTTTCAATTGCTTGCAGCGAGAGCATCTATAGGACACCCCTCACGTTTCCGCCAACTCAATTTTGCAAGATCATCGTCGAGTTCCCCTGTGGCGATGACCGGATTCATCTGCCATCCACCCTTTCGCTGTCAACTCGCTCCAGTCCTTCCCTATTCAATCTCCTACTCGGGGAGTGCCCTCTAGTCCCCTGGTACTTATTCACGCCCTAGCTAGAACCGCGGCAGGCCAAATCGCCCTCGCTGGGTTTCTCCTAGTTTCCCACCGCCTTTGCTTGCGTCACCATGGCTTAGGTCCATCGCCGCTGAGACCTTCGGTGACACATCCTAGCTAGAACCACCATGGACCCTCTCTGAGCTTGAGCGTCGTTGCACAGACCCTGTAGTGCCGCCAAACCAGCACCAGAGCCCCCGTTAAAGCTCGGCCGGAGAACCGTGCAGGGCATAGTTCACATTTACTATGAACCATGCCACTGACCTGCGTGACCTGCATGTCAAGAGGGGTTATGGTCATCATTAGTGGAGGCGTACTCCTGGATTACGCTTTCTCTGTTGGGTCACGCATTCGCGCGACTGTGCCTACCGCACATGCCGTGGGCCATATGGGCCGCGTGCACGTGCCCCGCCGCTATTGGGTACTGGGCTCGGCCTAGTACTATTCCAAATGAGATTTCTAGCTTTTATGAATTTAAATAATCTAGAAAGTGTTTTAGATTTATTAAAAATAGTAAATAGCTAACATAAATTATGGGAAAATTCTAGAAAATACTACATTGTAAGCTGGATCTAATAAAATTATGATTAGGAACAGTAAACCAGTTAAACTTCCATTTTAATCCAGAAACTCCATTTAAACTAATTTATGAACATCTTTTAAATTTATTTAATTAATTATTATGTCCTTTAAAATCATGGTAAAATTCCAGTGAAACTTTAATATGGTTTAGAATTTAAATGAAATTACTGTATAATTTTAGCATCATTATAGCCCTCTGGATAAATTAAAACAAGAGTTTAAGCCTTTTCTTAAATAATATTAAGGCAGTAAGCAAATTTGATTTATTTAAAATATTAAATGGACTCAATTAATTTCCAGAATTTTACAGCAGATTACCAACAACCAAATAATTTATTAAAATATTGAAACTTGATTTATATGTTATTTGTGCATAAGATGCTTAGCAAGGTAATTAAAACTTTTTCTTAGGAATTATCGTTTGCTATTAAAATTAATTAAGTTAATTATAACACTGTGGTAGCAACTCACTAATAGCTTCTAGGAAATACTACAGACGAAGGTATTTTCAAATCTACTTATCACCTTGAGTATTATAATTAGGATAACTATTGCATCATCATCGTCGTCGTCGTCGTCATCATGACACATCATTTCTATCACCCTCGCTCGCACCTTCGATATCTATTCAAAGAATTATGAACATAATTAGATTCAAGGAACTTCCTTAATACATAGGAGTGTATCGATGCTAACATTCTATCACTAATCGCTAGACTTTGCGCGTTGTATCTTATGCATCATGCTTTCTCGTTGCACTCTGTTGTTGATTTTATTGTTCGCCGAATTCATTCCATTATTAGATGCTGAGGAGCACGAGGAACCTTTCGACGAGCAACAAGAAGACTCCCTCTACACACAGGATCAAGGCGAGTTAACATCCAATTAGATCATATTGATCCCCTATTTTTCTGAAATATTTCATTTAAAGTATCAAATTGCATGCTCTTTAAATTATGAATACTTACTTGTTAGTCAAAATATATCATGCCATGTCAATTACTTGTTATTGTTTCTACCATGAATTATCTTGCCTTGATGAGATCATTCTTCATTTGATTCTAAAGATGATTGCCTTAACGATCACCCTTGTTAGCCTGGTTAGGTTAAAATAAAAGGATTTAGACTCTTAAGTCTTGGTTAAAATTGCTTAGACATTGCATAGGTTTAATTAATAATTTTTAGACTTAGTTGCCTCGAAACGATGAACCGACATTCACCGCACATGATTACACACTAAAACTTGATCATTGGAACTTGGGTCAGGCATGCTAGTGTGGTTGTGGTTGTGGAATGCAGACGTGGTCCGGCACGTTGTTATGGTTGTTTGAAGTAGCTAAGGCTACATGGTGTTGGAAAGAGGGCTATCGGTTTACAGACGGTGTAGAGTGGAGAGCGGAGTAACACGCGCAGTTGCCAAGCGTTGCCACTTGCTTGTGGGAGGTGGTTCCGATACATCGTGTACGCAACACATGGAGGAATGATAGCAGAAGAAGGAAGTGGTTATGGTAAGTGTGGACTGGCCTGATCCGAGACTCTGAGAGTGGATCGAACGGGCGTACAGAGAGGCACATAGCGGGAAGTCGTTGACCTATTGCCTGCAGGAATTGGTTCCTAACACCACAACGCATTTCCATCGCATGGTAGTGCAGATGTGGGGCCTAGTGGTAGCGAGAGCGCACCATGGCAAACCCTAGTCCAAAAGGAAGACAGGATCATGTCGTCATCCATGGGTAATTTAGGTCATATGTCGCTAGGAGCCGTGACTCTAATGTAGGCTTGGCAAACCAACAAGGGAAGACCGGGCACTTCATAGGAGTATGACTCATGACGGGTGTGTCTTACCCGGAAGATGATGACGGGTCTAAGGTGGAAGCGTAATATGAGAATGAGAAGTAGATTGGAATTGGAAAATTAAATATTGATTCGTTTGATTAGTAGAACTTTGGATTAAAATTGCGGTCATATGTTTTGGTTTATAAAACTTATTTTTCATAAATAAACAAACCCCAACCTTCCCTTAAAATCTCTATCACTAAATGCATTAGGTTGGGCGTTAACTCGCCAGTGCGGTTTGATTGCGCACTGGCCTCGCATACACTCACTATTTTAGATGAAGGCATTGAGCAAGACCCTTACGCTTGTCATGAGGATGGAGAGCAAGGGCTCGCCGACGATCAAGACGAGGCTTAGTGCGTCGCTCCAGTCGCGTGCATAGGCATAGCCGACTCGCACTCTGATTTTGGACTTGTGTTCTTAAAACTATTTGGGCTAATATGCCAGGCTTGTAATACTTACTGGCCCTCAGGCTTAACACAGGTTCTTAATTTAATATTAAGTCTTTCGCTTGTAAGAAATGATCCGGCTATGTAAATGATGTGCACTAGCTCACTGATCTAGGGACTAGTGCAAATCATATGGTGAAAAAGGATGACCTCACACTCCGTCTTGTCCTGATCACAGTGAGAGAAGTCGTCGGGATCGAAGGAGGTCGGATGAGGTGTCCCCGTCGACGAACCCTTGCATATCCATACACCCGTCTGTTAGCAAGAGCGAAACCTAAGAAAGATGAGCGCCACTGTCGGCAACAAAGCACGAGAAGCAGAAGCACACCTCTGCAAGAGCGTGAAGAAGAGGCAACTGGCCCTGTGCCTGGACGCCCGCCTGCTTGCACGGAATCTTGCTGCTTCTGCATAATCTTGCTGCCTGCCTCCCGCTATGCACCCCGCCCTCTTCCATTGGATCCTATACTCTCAATTAAGCCTCGTATCCAAATCAAACCAGAAAGCAAGGAGGAGACATCGACGAGGTCGCCCTCGCCGTCCATGTGTAGACTAGCGGCGGCGTTGAAGGCTCTACGATGCCATTGCAGATAGTTCCCCACCATCGTGGTCGCTGGGTCGGAGGATCTTTCGCCGAAATTTCCACTAGAGAGATTAAAGCCACGGCCTCTCCTGGCACCGCTATGATCCTTGGCCTAGAGGCTGGTCAAGGAGGGATATCACGACCCTGCCACCATTGGAGAGCGCTAGGTGGAGCAGAGGTGACAGGGGAGTAGCGCAAACGGCGGATAAGACAAGGGGAATTTTTTTTATACTTAATAAAATTCAAAAATAAAAAATAATATATCGTTTATTAAAATTAAAAAACTAGACGGTCATCACTTTTTTATTAGGCGAAATCCTGCCCAACTAAAGAGGAGGTTTTCTTTAAACTGCCCAATGGTCGGGGCAGGTAGAGCATGGCAAGCGAGAGGTAAATCTCATCGGTTGGTTGGATGAGCTTGATATTCCGCCCGAGCGGACGGGTTTTCACATGTACACTCTACCGCTACTAGAAAAACGAGCATCACAAGCGGTACATCACAAGCGGTTAGATGCGCACCGCTTCTAATAGTTGCAGCACAAGCGGTTCAATAGCTCAAGCCAGGAAGCCCCCTCTAGAAGCGGTTCGTAATACGAACCCCTTCTAAAGCCCAAGCAACAGAAGGGGTTCGTGTCACGAACCCTTTCTAAAGCCCAGCACCTCTAGCAGCGGTTGGGGACATGAACCCCTTCTAAAGTCTAAGCAATGTAGGGGTTCAGATATTTAACCGCTTCTAGAGGGGGCTTTAGAAAGGGTTCGTATTACCAACCGCTGCTAGAGGTCTATTTTTCGAATTGTTAAAAGAAAAGCTTGCTTTATCTCATTAGAGAGCATGCGTGGGTGGGTTGGCTAGCTAGGTAAGGCGTGGGTCACGAGGAGGGGTGAGGTCCCGAGTTCAAATCCCACATACCCCAATATTCTTTACCATTTTAGACACCACTAGAAGCGGCTGGTAGAACCGCTTCTGATGCTCCCGCGAGCATTACAGAGCAATCGACGATGGACATGACAGGTCGTTTGCTTGCGTGCTACGACTAGCCAGCAGTAGAGCAGGACAACCCAGTGAAACAAGCTAGCTGGCTATGCGTATGCATGATGCGGTTATTGTGTTGTTCTTCGTTCAATCGAGTAGCCAGGATGGAGATGGAGATGGAGATGGAATGGTCGCTCCGTACTGCGCACAGTGTAGTTTGTGAAAACCCGTTTTTGGTTTGACGCGATTTCAATCTCATGTAACCAACGGTGTGATTCTTCTGGACCAGACATATGCTATTTGTCTGACAGTTGAGCGGATTATACAAAACCTGCTCTTTACTCGAGCGGGATTCCGGTCTTGCTCAACCAAAGGGTGACGTCCGTCTAGTTTTTTAATTTTAATAAATGGCCTATTATTTTTTTATTTTCAAATTTTATCAAGTATATAAAAAAATCGAGACGAGGCAACCTTACCGGGTGGATCGGCCCGTTACTGGTGTAAGTTTTTTTTTTACCGGCCCATCCAAGCATGTTCCCTGAGCCCAAGAGGAGTAAATTTTTGCACCTGTAATCTCCAAAACAAGCCATCCAAACAGACCTAAGGGTTATTTCTTGTATCGTAGCCATCAAATGTGTATCGAGATTGATGCAAACATTCAAAATTCAAACCACATTCCATATTCTAATAAGTTAGTGTCTTAGCATGAATCTCAGAGCACTTTGGATAAATATGATAGTACATCCATATACTCGTGCACTTGCATTTCTCGTTAAAATTGAAACGATCTGACCACATGTATTCTAGGGCGACTTCTTCTTCTTTTTATAACAGGAGAGAGTACCATATATGAATGGAACTAGAACGGGAACAATATCGCTTAGTTCATGTTAACTGATGAACATAAAACTAGAAACACTACTACATACAACCGACAATTTCAGGAAAAAATCAGTCCGTTGATTGAGTACTTAATTGATAGCTTTCTCTGGCTAATCGACCCCAAGTAACAGCCACAAACACATGTACTTTGTCACAGACTTTGTCGAAGAGGCGGAAATAAGCAATTCTCCATGCTTTCTTGAACAGCAGAACACAAAACACCATCCAGAGGCCAACCACTAAACCTAAACCAAGTCCATAGTAAAAGAACAATGACTCGAAATCATGTCCATTACTCTCCTGATCACCATAGTTTGATACATCACTGCCAGGGCATTTGCTTAGAAGAGGAGGGCCACAAAGACCACTGTTGCCATCATATATCAACTGGTTCTGGGTGTAGATGGTGTCGAGCTGTCTCCCTGATGGTATTCTTCCTGTGAGATTATTGTAGGACAAGTCTAAAATGCTTAAAGACGATAGCTTTGATAGGCTCAATGGGATTTCTCCTGACAGATTGTTCTTTGAGAGGTCAAGTGATTCTAATTGCTGCATATCCCCGATGTTGAAAGGAACTTCTCCATTTAGTTGATTTGAAGATAAGTTAAGATTTACCAATCCCTTGAGAGCAGTTATTTCCTCTGGAATTTCACCAGCTAAATAGTTGGATGAGAGGTCAATGCTTATTATCTGAAAAATGCCATTACCTTGGTACATAAGTTCTCTCCTTTTGGTGACCATGGCCACTGCACCGCCCACATCTCGGTACCACGCAGGTGCGGTGCTGGGTGCTGTATACTTTTTTGTCATAGCTGTTAGACTTGATAAATGAGGGATGGCACCAAACAACCTATTGTTTGAAAGATTCAAATGATAAAGTTTGTGAGACTTGTGATGTTATTCGAAATATGCCCATTGAACATGTTGTAGCTCAGCCGTAGAAATAGTAGTTCCCCCAGGTTTCCAATCCACATTGGCAATGTTCCGGAGAATCTATTCCGTGCAATATCTAAAAAAGCTAGACTTGTGGCTCTTTGTAGACATGGTGGGAACTCTCCATGGAAGCTGTTGTTACATATTATCAGAAACACCATGTCTGTCATCCTCAAGCACCGAGGAAGTTCCCCTTCAAAAAGATTGTGGGTCAAATCCAAGGCATACAGACTCAATTCACACATTGAAACTGGAACTTGTCCACTGATGCCATTGTTAGATAGAATCAGCTTTCTGAGATTTGGAGGTCCAAAATTTGATGGCAGAGGTCCTGATAGCAAGTTATTTGAGATGTCCAATGAGGTGAGGTTTCTTGGCAGTGGAGGTATTTGACCAGATAGCAGGTTAGATTTGGCATAGAGATATTCTAATGACATGGTCTTCATATTTGCTGGCAATTCTCCACTGATCTGATTATTGGAGATGTCCAATCTTGTGACCTTCGAAAATGCATCAGAGAACCAATCCGGAAGCCTGTCTATTATTCCTGTGCTTGCGATATTGATATTAAGCATATCCACCTGCGATTTAAGCCATGCAGGAAACAGAGGACCCATTTGACAAGATGCAAAATGTGCTTCCTGTAGTCTGAATGGAGGTGTCCACTCTGAACCCACCGCAATCTTCAATAAATTGCGAGACAAGTCTACATACTCTAAGCTCTTTAGACCATCAAAGTGTTCTTCTGTGATCAAACCATCCAAGTCGTTGTAACTTAGATCCAAATAATTCAGATTAGTGAGCATGCTGATTTCTGATGGCACATGTCCAGTAAGGTGGTTGTGAGAGAGGTCAAGATTGTGCAGCTTGAAAAGGTTACCAAGCTGAGGAGGCACTGTGCCAGAAAATGGTATGCGGGAGAGATTAAGGTACCTCAGGTTCTTCAGAGCGCCCAAGAACTCTGGGATTCGACCGGATGGCCCGACGAGCTTGTTCATGCTGAGATCAAGGCGCTCCAGATGCTCCAAAGAGAGCAGAGAGGGGCCTATCTCGCCGGCCAAAGCCGTCGCGTCGAACTCGTCGCCGGAGCTGTACCCTGTGTAGATGTTCCGAAGGTCTAGCTCGACGACATGGGCGGTGAGGTTGCTGCACCTGACGCCTCTCCACCGGCAGCAGTCTTCGTGCTGGCCTCTTCGCTGCCACGAGGCGAGGACGCCTTTCGGGTCTCCGGTGATGCCGTGCTTGAACTCCAGCAGGGCGTCCCTCTCCTGCAGTGCGCCGCCCGGTTGGAGCGGCGCCGCCGCCTGTTCATCGGCGGCAGTGGCAGCGGCGGCGGCGACGAGGATGAGAAGCTGTAGGAAGCAGGATGCATGATGCATAGTGTGGCGGTCGATCCGGTGGAAAGCCAATGGCTCCGTTTTTTTGGGCGTTGCGTTGCGGTCCGGACGGACTAGTGGCAGCTTCGCGCCATTTACTCGTCGGCTTGCCCGCAGTGAGCAGCAGCTTGCGTGAAAAGCGGCGGGGGTGACCGAGCTGGTCAGCACGAGAAGGATCACGCAGACCGAGTCAACTTCCCGCGGTCAGCACGGTGGCGATCACGGGCGGCAGTACGAAGAGCTGCCGGTCGGTGGTTGGTCCTGAAGCAACATCACATGCTGCCCCATGAAAGAAAAACTCATCGGAAAGCTACTGTTTGATTGGCTTCTCTGGGGCATGTTTAGCATTATAGCATAGTTCTTTACACGTATATTAAACGCAAACAAAAACGCTCAAAAATTACACTCTTAACAGATCCGTAACCAACTGCCTAATACAGCACAGTTTTTAAGATCATATTAACAAAAAACCTGTACCAACTTTTTAATACCACAGTTTTGTGACAACACTTTACATTAATTCGCCCTTCGATACATGCGTACATAACTGCCTTGGAGCCTAATACAACACTTCAAATGCACACTCAAAAATGCTCAGACACCATTCCATAAGCTATCATATCTCGCACCGACGCCATGTATGCCGAGTCCGCACCAGAAGAGGCTTGCTGATGTAAGTCTGGCAGGTCAGGTTCTAGCTCAGCATCGTTATTAGAAGCATTTATTGAACATGCAGTCCAATCACCTCCCTGGTCTCCTCCGGTGTCCTTAATAAAATTGTGCAAGGCAATGCAGGCGACGACTATTCTATTTGACATTTTCAACCCATAGTTTGGAATGCTCTTCAGGATTCTAAACTTATTTTTCAGCTGCCCAAAAGCCCGCTCGACCGTGACACGAACCTGTGCGTGTCTCCAATTGAAAAGTTCCTTCTCATTTGTGGGGCCATGTCCTTGCCTAAAGTGTTGCAGGTGGTACCGGTTACTTCTATATAGGCCCAAAAAATCTGGCGAATTGCTATATGCGGCGTGCACTAGGTAGAATTTATCTGCAAGGAAAAATCACTTCTGTCATCAAGCATTAAGGGTGAACAACATTAAATGGACGTAGTTTTCTCCTTTTCTTACCACCAGGTGGACGTGGGAAATAAGACTCATAGATCACTAGTGTTTGTCCCAACACTTTGCCGTCGTGACGAGAGCTAGGTCTTCCGGAACAAACAAAAATGAACCTGCAATCCAAGTCCACAACTCCCAATACATTGAAAGTGGACACCTCATGCCTTCCTATAAATGTGTGGTTTCTTTCTGTACTAATTTGCAGTCTAATGTGGGTTCCATCTACCGCTCCGATGCAGTTACTAAACCATGGGTAAAATGGGCTTTGGCTAACCTTGGGATGAATATGAGAGAACGCAGGATCTACAGGCTTTATTATGTCAACTCCAAGGTTATAAACACGTCTCAAGTAATGCCTGAATTTCTGGCTTATTGTGGACTTGCAGTGGCCAAAACGTATAACAGTGCTACGATTGCTATGCAGCCTAGCAACAATGTACAAAAAAAAGGCAAGGCATTCCTCTGAGCTTACATGGTTGGTCGCACGAAGTCCATGACATGACACTAGAGTCTGGTGTAGAACTAGAAACTGTTGCGGTGTTATCCTAAAGGTGTCATAGCATTGCTCTTCATCTTGCAGAAGGTTATGCACCCATGCACTATCCGCATAATGGATTATACGGGGTGGCCTTCAGGCAGTGCGGTGCATTTCTTGAAATTCTTGGAAAGAGCAGAAAAGTTCGAATAGCCCCTCCAGCGCTTCTTGAAAGGATCAATATGTCGCCTAGAGGGGGGTGAATAGGCAGTAAGAATTAAAACAGAGTTTAATTTGTGGAAGCAATACCGGATTATCCGGTGTCTTATACCGGATAGTTCGGTTTGTACCGGACAGTCCTGTGTTCTGTACGGGATAGTCCGGTGCCTGCTGAAAAACCTAAAGTGGTAGCACAGATAACTTCTACACAAACTAAGATAGCAACCCACGAAGTAAATTAACTGGTACAATAAGCTTAGAGGCAGCTATCAAAGTCTCAAGACAAACACTTTATAAAGTTATCTTAAGATTTAAGAGTTTAGGGTTGGAGAGATCAAACCGAAGACGAGAAGAAATTTATCCTGAAGTTCAGATCCTTGAGGGGATCCTACGTCTCCGTTGAGACAACTTAGGGGGTGTTCTTTTGGGCTTATGAGCTCTGACTTATCTGTCTTATCTCCAACTTTGAGAATTTTCCGAGGTGGTCTCGAGAGTCGGATGGCCATGAAATTTAGGATTTAGGGAGCTTTTAGACTCGCCTACGAGATATTCGTGACTTATCTGACTAATATTGACTCATCTGACTTTTTTTATTACTTTTTGAATCCGTTTTATTTTTATCTCGTAGGCGAGTCTAAAAGCTCTTTAAATCCTAAATTTCAAGGCCATCCGACTCTCGAGGCCACCTCAGGAAATTCTCGAAGTTAGAGATAAGACAGATAAGTCAGATTAGATAAGCCCAAAAGAACAGGGCCTTAGTCACACTCAAGCCGAGGTCTTTTTCAACCCTTTTCTCACCAGCGTTGCACAAAACACTCACCGGGTTTACTCCTTGATTCCTTTCCGTGAGGAGGTGGAATCTAACCTTCACAAACTCCGGGGGCTCACCACACGAAGATTTAGAAGCTCCCCGATGACTCCTAGCCGTCTAGGAGTCCTCAATCTCCAAGAGTAACAAATTCGGCGAGAGATTGAACTTGAAGGTGGCCCTAGTGCTCACAAGATGAGACCAAATCAGATCTAGCACTAGATCCTAGCTCCTCAACCCTCTAAGCTCAAGAATCACTCAGATCTAGAGAGAAGAGGTGCTTGGAGGCAAGAACAAGTGTGTGAGAAAGAGAGTATGCAAGTGTTCCAACGGGCAAGACTGGCTAGGGAGGTAGTGAATGGGTATTTATAGGTCCTCACAACCCTAACTTTAGTTTTAAAACAAAGGTACCGGATAGTCCGGTAGGAAAGGCCGGACAGTCCAGATAACTTAGAATCTGAGGTCCACTGTCTGAGTAAGTCCGGACAATCCTATGTGGAACACCGGATAGTCCGATTAATTATTTTTCATACAGGAAGCTTGAGTGGCCAAGAAGGTCGGACATTCCGTTTTGGACCGGATAGTCCGGACTAAGCGATTGGATAATCTGGTTAATTCATTTTGAAGCAGAAACCTCGAGTGGCCAAGAGAATCGGACATTCCGATGAGGACCGGATAGTCCGGACTAAACTATCGGATAGTTCGGTTAAATAATTTTCGAGCAGAAACCTCGAGTGGCCAAGAGGATCGGACATTCCGATGAGGATCGGACAATCTGGACTAAACTACCGGATAGTCCGGTTAAATCGAATTTCATTCTAGGAAACAAGGGTGGCGAAATGGAGCGGACAGTCTGGAATACACCGGATAGTCCGGATAGATACACCGGATAGTCCGGTGTGCATAATCAGATAACCACCTGGAAATTTTGTGGGAAGGACCTGGTGTCTGCGGATTTGTGTGAGACTTATCTAGTGAGCACTTTAGACACCTAGAGTCAATTTCTCGTCGAATCCCTCTTAATAGTACGGCAAAAAGACCTTACGACTCAAAATTAAATTACATAGTGTATTATCAACCTTGGATCGTAGAGGCAAGTTAAGAACTCTCAAATGATCGAGGTATCCTGTAATCTACAATTTTCTCTCAGATACACATTAGATCTTTAATTGATCGTCATAAATCACCAAAATAATCTTAATGGCCTAGATACACTTTCAATCTCCCCCTTTTTTGTTATTGATGACAATACAATTAAAGCTTCAACGAAAAATTAACAGTATGCATAAAAGGATCTCCCCCTAAATCCTTGCATACCATAAATACAATGAGAAGCAACATGGCATTCAAATAAGCATAATCCATCTAGAAATAGGCATAAGAAACACATGAACAACCATAGGCAAGTAGTTTCACACAAGAACAGTAGTTTCAACCAAGAACTGATTATCCAACTACAGTTCCACACACATAGATAATAACAGAGAATAACTAGAAGCTTTTTTACTCTTCTCTCCCTTTGGCATCAAACACCAAAAGGGAGAAGCACAGCTGAGGTCTACTCATCATAGTCGTCATCGCCTTCATCGCTGGACCCCGATCCTACATAGTCTTCAGAAGAATCCTTCTCCTGAGCAGCTGGAGGAGCGAAGAGTGCGTCTTCTACGGCGTAGTCACTGTCCTCCACCTCAGAGCCGTCGGGAGAGCAAGGAAGGTGAAGTTGGCGCTGAATCATCTTCAGGTGCCGAGTGTTCTTCTTGATACGCTGGGCTTGTTTCTTCCCTATGCAAAAGAGAGCGCGAAGCATGTCGCCCAATGAGGAAGAACAAGAAGCTGAAGCAGTTGAAGTAGAAGGAGCTGACTCTACTGCTGGTTTAGCTGGGGCTCTTCTAGACTTAGTGGTGATCATCCTGATTTTTAAACTCTGGTGCTTCACCTCCTTGTGAAAAGTTAGTCCGGAGACAGTTTCAATCATCTTTATGATATAGGGGGCATAGGCACAGCCCCTCAACGGAGTGATAGCAACCAAGCGTATCTCCTGCCAGATAAAATCAAATATATCAAAAGGTCTTGTATTCTCCCTCATTCTATGCAGCACATTCCTTGTCAGAGAGAGAACACTGCTGGCATCGCCCATCTTAGGGGTCAGGGTCTTCCTGAACAGGCGACACAAATAATTGTAGAATGGAAGCATTCCCTCAGTTGACCCCAGCTTGAACTTTGACTACTCATCATATAGGAATAGCAGGGCCTCTGTTCATTGTGGATCTTCTGAGTCTTCTGCCTGTCAGCTGGAGTGAAACTTAAGATCTCAGTAAATCTGGCTTTCTTCACTGAGTAGGTCTACCCATTTGTCATCCAGATCATAGTTTGAGCCACATCATTGTCTACATACAAGGTGGCATAGAACTGGGCGATCACCTCCTCACACCAGCCATATTGGAGCCCCATGATGTCCTTGACCTTTGTTCATTCACAGGCAGCTATGACCTCATAAAAAATGCTATCCTTTGCATCCTCCATATATGTCCAATCTACCCACTGCATTGGTAGAATGGGATGCTTCCTATCAAAGATGACAATAGCATAGAAGTCCTCCTGGACCGTACTGCCGTCCTACAAAATCTGCGCAAGGACGACGACCAGCGTCGCCGACGTGCGCGCATTCATTCCCCCTATCCTCCCCGCACCTCCCCACGCCTATAAAACCCGACCGAACCCCCCCTTCTTCCTCCTCACTTCACCGCTCCGCCCACTCAAACACTGCACCGTCGCAAGCCCAATCTGGTAAGCCCCGACCCCGGGCAACCCACTCTACCTCTTCCTCTCATTCCCCAGTAGCCCCCCTCCGTCTTAATTTCATTTTCATTGCTTGTAGCTGGCGGGCGAGCTCTGTCGCCGCTGCCGGCCACCGCTGCCCCTTCTTGATTGCTCATCGACGACAGCGTCCCCGGATCCCCCCTTAGGCCTACGGCGTCCTTGCACCATCCCCTACCTCTCCCGGGACGGAATCGGCGTGAAGCCCCCTGAAGCGCTCCCGCGCCATTCCCCGGTTTTCGGCTCCGCCCGGCTCCACGTCGCCGGCCTCCTCCGGTCCTCCCCGACCTCCTCTAACCCCTCGGTAATGCTCTAAATAGCCCCTAGATGCTCTAGGATAGCTTGTTCATGCATCTAACCCTTTGCCTCGCCATCGCCATTGCTTGCCGAAGCTCCTGCCGCCCTAGCTCATGGCGCCGCCGCCTCGGTTTGCCGCCGGTGAAACCCTTGAGGGACGTCCTAGAGATAGGCTCCACGAAACGATAGGAACCAACGTCGTGCACTTTCGTGTCCCATAGAACCGCCGAGACGATGCCGAAGCCTCGTCGGAGCACTGGCCGGAAGAACGTTGAGCGCGCGCATCCTCCCTTTCTCACGCCTAACATCTGGGACCCGCACGTAGGGTTTTATTTTAAAAACCCTGCAGGAGAGCCTTCGCTGCGGCTGACCGGGGGCCCTTTGGCCCTACCTGTCATATTAAGTGAAGGCGCCCTTTTGGAGTGCGCCTTCCCCCTGTGCTGCGCGCTGGCCGCTTCACGCTCAGGCCGCTCCACTCGCAGGCCGAACCCCAATTTGGGCTGCCCCGTAGCTGGCCTGCTACTGTTCATAATATTTTCCTAAGCGTTTTCCATTTGATTTAATGCTAGAAAATGTGTTTGATTTATTAAAAATAGATGGTGACTTTGTAAAATTGTGGAAAAATTAGGGTAAATACTTTATAGCATGCTAGATCTAATAAAATTATAATATTTCATATTTGTGTATTATTTAACTCTATTGAATATTTGAAGCTCTGTTTAGCCCATTTTTGTAAATACAGAAAATCTAGTAAAGGTTTTTCCTTTATTAAAAATACTAGATGACCTCTAATAATTATGAAAATTCTTCTGAAAACACTCTAAAGTGTCTGTATCTTAGGAAAATTAATATTTTCTCATATGCCCATATAATATTCCTCAAAAATATTTGAGTAGGCTATTTTAGCTTATAAGTGATTATAGGATTTTTTGTATTAAACATTTTCCCTCTAAGATATATTTATACCTCTGTCATGCTTAGTTGCTTGTACTATATTTGTGAATGTTATTTTCCCATTTATTAGAGATATTATGGGTAGATTTCATATACACATCATGCATACACATACTAGCATTCACACAATAGCATTATCTTTTCATGTGAATAGAATAAGTGTATGTCGGTATCACTTGGAGAACCATGAGATTTGTAGGTCATTGCACATCATGCATCATGCTCTAGCACCTTTCTAAATGCTTTTATGCTATTTGATTTGTTCACGATAGATCCGGAAGGCCCAGAAGGACAGTTCGAAGATTAGGACCCCCAACACACAGAGTCCAGGGGAGCCAATATCTCTAGAACATGCTTCTAACCCAGTTTTTACTTAAATCTATGTTGATTTAAATTATGAAATGCATGCTTTATATTATGTTGTTATATTATGTTGAACTCAATGTTGATAATTATACCCTGTTCATTTAATCATGTTGTATACATGCCTCATTCCTTCATTATTGTTACTACCACACCTTGATTTCCTTGAATATCAAGTCCATGGTATCACCCTAGAATACTTCATAAACATTTTTGGACTCTTTAAAGTCTTGGGTAAAATGTTTAGATATGCTTAAGTCTAATCAAATTTTGCCCGGGACTCGAATGTCCTAGAACAGTGGACGAATAATCCGCCAAACTTTGTATTCATCCCCTTGATATAAAGCTTTGTGGTATCAGAATCTTGTTGAATTGGTCTAAGTGACTGTGGATGGTATCTTCGTGATAGGCTATGTGCTTCTATGTGTCTCCCAGTGGGAGGATCCGTAAAACTCACTGAAATCTGTGTGATTGGTGGTGTACTTTTTATCACCAGACTGTATGAATGGTGGCAATAATCTCTGATCGTTGGGCTCTGTGTGAGCAGTGGTTACTCTTCTCTAGCACTGGACTCTGTGTGAGCAGTGAATTGCCAATAGATTTTGGTCTACGTGACGGGGGTAGATTGATCCGTAAAACCCACTGAAATCTGTGTGATTGGTGGTGTACTTTTTATCACCGGATTGTGTGAATGGTGGCAATAATCTCTGATCGCTGGGTTCTATGTGAGCAGCGGTTACTATTCTCTAGCACTGGACTCTGTGTGAGCAGTGAATTGCTAAAAAGGATTTTGGTCTACGTGATAGGGTAGATTTGTCTAGGCTATGTGATGATTGGTTTGGTCTTGGTGACATGGAAAGAGTTAAACACCCCCAGTATTGATCACTTTTGGCATATATAGCCCAGTATGTCTTTTATTTCGTAAATGGCTAAGTTATAGGTTTTTACTATGAATTATTGCAACTTTGGCATTTAAGCAAATAAAATCAACCTAGCCTCCACCAAACAGCCTATATCATTATATTACATTAGGTTGGATGTTGGTTCGCGAGTGCGGTTTGATTATGTGCTCACCCTCGCACCCACTCACTCTTTTAGGTCAAGATGGAGAAGAAGAGGATACCTATGACTGCTATGATGACGAGGAGGCTCTTGGAGCTGATGCGCAAGACGGGTGTTAGGCGAGACTCCAGTCGCTTGCCTGTCGGGTGGATGGTATAGCCCTTGGAATCCAAATTTAACTTCGTTTCCGCATTTGTAAACTTTGATTAAAGAGCTCAATTTTAATATTGTAATATATTTGGCCAGTCCGGCCCTACAAACTTGAGCCACTATGAATTTGAACCTTTATGAATGTATAATTAAACATGCTTGTATGAGATGATTCCAGTATTTTGTAACTCATACAGCGCTAGCAAGACAGATCCTGAGCTAGCGCAGACGTACAGATATCCCTGGAAAAAGGGGTCTCACACTCTGTCCCATGCCGCTTCAACCCTATGCTGCCCATGCTACCGTGGATCTCGTCCGCGCACCAACCACCACCGATTTGCGCACGGGCTACCGTGCTTGAAGCCGGTCACCGCCGCCTAACTCAGCATCCGACATGAAGCCACCGTCGAGTGCCATCGGCTCTCCAGAGCCTCATAGTGTCGCCCCACCGATCCGTCTTCCTGCGGCACGTAGCCACAACCATGGCCCGGCCTCCCAGCCAAGAGGCCCGTGCTGCCACCAGCGGTTAGGGGATACCCTAGCTACGGTGAGTGCGCCGGCGAGGAGGCCCCAGATCACGTCCTGTTCGGTGAGTCCCGCCGCCGTTGCGACCAGACGCAGGCAGCAGCGGCGAGGAGCAGGGGTTTAAATTTTGGTGAAATTTCAGCAAAATTTCGTGAATTTCATTAATTTCGCTGGTGAACGAAATTTTTTGGGCACCCGAAATGTGAATCTACTTATAGTTTTTGGACGTCTTGAGAATGTTGTTAGAGTGGTGCGGCGATGAGACGACCATGTCTTTGCTAGAGCAGTTCAAGAAATGGCAAAACATTGTAAAAGGATTTAAATTCCAACCAAATTTCGGCGAAATTTCATGAATTACGTTGATTTCGCTAACGAACAAAATTTTTGCCTGGCCGAAATTTGAATCCCTGGCGAGGAGTGACAGGGACGGGGAGGCAAGATCCAATTGCCTGATATATGTCACTCTACTATCCATCAGATACAAGTATGGAACCGGCTCTATATCCGGCCGGAAAGGAGTCCGGATATCCAAATAATAGATTATTCTTGGACCCACCAAGCAAGAACTGGAATGCATGCTTGGTGGCTGGATAGGCAGTGTCACTGTCTAGCCTATGCATTCTTTTCGTGGCGTAGGCGTGGTTTCTTAGGGGTGTTCTCTTTGAGAACATATGAACATGACTTATCTGTCTTATTTTGAAACGAGAATTTACCGAGGTGGCGCCGAAGTCGGATGGCTTGAAATTTAGGATTTAGGGAGCTTTTAGACTAGCCTACGAGATAAAAATAAGCAGTTCAAAATAATAAAAAAGTCAGATGAGTCAATATTAGTCGATAAGAGAAATTTTCGCTACTTATCCGACTAATATTGACTCATCTGACTTTTTTATTACTTTTGAACTGCTTTTATTTTTATTTCAGAAGTCTAAAAGCTCCCTAAATCCTAAATTTCAAGGCCATCCGACTCGAGGCCACCTCGTAAAATTCTCGAAGTTAGAGATAAGACAAATAAGTCATAAACATGGTTTCAATAACACCCCTTATCTGCGAGCTATCGCTTTTGACAAAACCTGGACCAAGATTGCTTTTGACAAAACCTGGACCAAGTAAGATTGCTTTTGACAAAACCTGGACTAAGTAGGAATGCTTTCTCAATGCGAGATTCAGGTGATACTCGTACGTATAATAGATTGAAGTTGGAGTTTTAACGGGAAAGTAATTAGCAGAGGGTCCGCACGACGGTGAACAGACCAGCAGCATGTGGCAACCTGCCTGACCATTGATCGGTCATACCGTCGGCGGGACAGATCGTCTGGGCAGTGATCACCCTGCCCCTACCGTCCTACTAGGAATTTTATGGATGTTCTAAAAGGTATGATTTTTTTTTTTTGCCAAAGATGATACACGAACATCCTAATCCAGCTTCTCTATCGTACTTCTCTGATTTGCCTTCGTCGACCGTATCCGAAGATCGACAAAAGTATCTGACGTTGTTGTGCAAAGGAACTCGACACAGTAACCTAGCACAAAACTCTCACTATAGGGAGAGACAAATCTCAATAGCCCACAAACAGACGAGGGACCATGGGTACCAACTCTACTAAAGAACCGTCGAGAAGGCTGTTGAAGACAAACAACATATTGAGGAGCCTCATAAGGAGCTTATTGCTATACCAAACTACTCTCCTATCGACGCTACCATGGAGGACGAGACAGACAACAAACCCTAACCCCAGAAAAGTAGATCTAACTAAAAACCCAAAGCTTCAAGATGAGGAGAGGGTCTATGGAGGCCCTGCTCGGGGTCCACCTAAATGATTTCTACACTAGTCCTGCATCCGTGCACTAGTGCCACCATTGCCTAGCCGGATTTGGATAAAAAAACATAAACGATAAAGTAACTAATATTACAGAAGGTACCATCTTATAGCGAACAGTTACAGTACAATCGTGCAAGACCAAAAGTTACAATCCAACAAAAAAATGTTCAGAGTCATATGGAAGTTTTCAACAAAAGTAAGATCCAGCGGCTATGCATCTCTGCAAGAGGCTGGAAGGAATGCCCTAAGCTTCTTCGCCTTCAAATCCTTACTCTTCATATTCAAAGTAAGCATATGGGTCTTCAGGCAATCTCCATCTAAAGAGTGAGTGAGTACGAGGATAAGTGCGCAATTAAACCGCACTTGCGAGCTAACAACTTCCTAATGCAATTAATGATACAGGCTGCAAGGAAAGGCTAAGAGTTTGTTTATTTGCGAAGTTGCCATTTTAAAGTAATATTAATAAGATTTCTATGACTTAGAAATTTTTCAACAGGAAAGTGAGTGTTATAAGACAGAGATGATCTCCAAGCTATTAGATTAACCTTGTACCATCCCATGGTACAACTAGCCCAATCCTACTGGAACAACCGTTCCTAGTCTTCCTCCGAACACCCGCTATCTTATTCTGGAATTTGAGAATCCTGTTGTGGATCATCGTCCCTGGATTGCTCGTCCAGCGAACGCATGACCTAGACCCACCCTCGGGTGGTGGCGCCCTGCCGCGCTTACCTCAGATTGAAGCTCTAGTAAGAGCCTCCGCAGAACGCTCTCCTGGGCCTTCAACCCGCACTACCGCGTGATGGCCACGCGTTATGTTGAACGCATCCAACACTAGCTCAACAAGTGACCTTTTCGAATCCCGCTTCACAGTTTGCCCTTCACACACCCGCCATCTTCTTCTAGGATGTGGCAATCCTGTTGTGAATCATACCTCCTATGGTTTCGACCCAGCGAGCGTATGAGACCTAGACCACCCTCGGTGGTAGCGCTCAGCCATGCTTATCGGCTTACCTCAGATTGAAGATCCTATCAAGGCCTCCGCAGAGCGCTCTCTTGGGCCTCCACACCTACACTACCGCGTGATGGCCACACGTTGTATCGGATACATCCAACACTTGAATCATAATCAAATGATCCTTTCGATCCTGCTGCAGATGGCACGAGAGCCGAAGGTTCAACCTTCCCTCACTACCCCACTCAATAGGTGCACGACCTTCCCGTCTAGATCCACTCTATACCACAAACCAACCTTGTGTCTCAACCCAACTTAGACATAGGCACACATCTCGAGACCGATTGCATAGCCTACCAAACCACACTATATCCAGTTCTTAGTATAAGTATAATATTTTAGTGGTGAGCTAGTGTTCACTACTATGGGGTATTGTGTCCTGAAAACAAGTATTTATATCTAAGCATGTGTAAGCAAGTTTAACCTACGGACTGAAAGTCCAAATGTTTACTTGTTTTAGTGGTTTACAAAGATAAGACTATCAAGACAGTCTTGACATGATATTCTAGGCAATCATGACATGGTAATTAAAAGTGTCAAGGGTCATGGTATGTGTATAATATGATTAACAAGGTAGGTAAGAAATTTATATTGCATACAATTATCATAACTGGTTCAACATAAGTTTTAATAAAACTGGGTAAGATATGAACTAAAGATATTAATTCACCATGTCCTGAGGCTTGGGGTCTTCTTCAATGTCCTGGAACCTTCCTTTAGGGTTCTCGATATCTAATCGAATGTAAAAGCCAATATAAATATACAATTCAAAAATGATGCATGAATGCACGGGAAGAATTCTATAATAAACTAGGGTTTACCGGTCGTCAACTAAATATGAATGAGTATGCTCTAGTTTCCCAATCTACTATTTCCCTTACTGGAAAACAAATTTTGGAATTAATTATAAAATTTAAAATATAAACAAAAGCATTTAGGGTTCTTAATTCATAGTGCAAACTTTATTAAGGGTTAACATGAGTTTGATATTTTTAATAAATTGTTCTTAAGCTAAAAACGTTTTTTAAAATTTTTGGAAAATTTTATTGTCCAAAAGATATTTTAAATAAATCAATTTAATTAACTACCATTTATTTCAATAGGGAAATTGTTTTAAAATACTCTAATAAATGAACAGTTAATATGGGTGTTGTTATTTATGTTCAAATAATTTTATTAAATCCTAATTTGCATCTACAGTGTTCTGAAATTTTACCATGATTTATGGACATCATTTAATAATTTATAAAATTAGATAGATTATTTTTAAATAGAAAAATAAGGTTTCTGGATTAATTCAGAAGGCAAAATAATTTACTATTCAAAGTTATAATTTTATTAGATCTAGCCTATTCTCAAGTATTTTTCATAAATTGTTCAATATTTTAGGAGTTGAAATCATATTTTTAGAAAATCATAAACACTTACTGGATTATTTAAAATAGAAAATGTTTGAAAATCATAACCCATGATGGCCCGCTAAGCCTCGCGTTCGAGGCGCATTCTAGAAGGCGCAAACCCTTGGGGAAAACGTATTCTATTGATTATGCATGGACTAATACTGACCAGTAGGGTCACGGCCCCACCTGTCGGTGGCTATTAGCAATAAAACACGTGAGATTTAAACTTAATCTACAGATAGCGCGGCCCCACCTGTCAGCTAGAGACAGACGGCGAGACAGGCACTGGCACGCGAGGCTCTCTGGCCGATCTCCGGCAAGACCTTGGCGATCTATCAGTGGCGCTACGGTGCTCTAACCTAATGGTTCATTGCCGAAATGGGTTCAGCTAGGGAAGACCTAGGATGTCTTGGCTAGACTTCACCGGCGACGAGCTAGGATGCTGGCGCCATGGGCGCGCGAGAATAGAAGCTTCAGGATCATGCTTCTCCGGCGAGGGAGGAGGTCGACGGCCAGTTCGCTGGCACGGGAAGCATCTAGGGGCTACCAGAGAGCTACCTAAGGTGGTGGCGAGCTTAGGGAAGGACTGGATCGAGCTATACCGAGGGGGTGGCAGCGGCCGGGGCAGGGGCATATTCGCATGGGGAGCTTCAGGGTTCCCTGCTCAAAATTGAGTGAGGGGAAGTGAGGAGTGGCATCTAGAGATGTTAGGGGGCGTGAGGAATCGGTCGGCGGCTTATCGAGTCACCGATGAGGCAGAAAGGGGGCGATTCGGGGAGTGGCAGCAGAAATGGAGAAGGGGGAGGAGAGGGGCTAATCACCGGCTTAAATAGGCAATGGAGAAGCTTGCGGGGAGGAGAGGATCACTCCTGCTGGGGAGGGGCTTGAGGACGAGCTGCGGTGGAGCGGCGTGGCGCAGGGTGCACATGACAATGATCTTGGGCGTGGAGCTGCTGGCAGAAGGAGGCTGAAGCTGCACGGCGCACAGAGAGAACTAGAGGGAGGAGAGAGGCTCAGCGCGGCCTTGGGCAGCTGCGGCAACAGCGGCGCATGGGGCGCGAGGTGGAAATAGAGAAGCAGCGACGCTGGCGATGGGACAATCGGTCACTGCGGCGAGCGGCGCTGCAGGACACGCTGCGTGTGGATGGGACAAGCAGGACACGCGCGGCATGTCGACCACGACAGAGAGGGAGGAGAGAGGGAAGGGAGAGAGATAGAGCTTAGATAGGGCTGAGCCTAGGCCCAATTGGGTTGGGCCAGCCTTGGGAAGCTCAGGAAAACTTTAGGAATAGATTTTAAAATTTTCAAAATGAAAATTTAAATTTTTGGGTAATTAAGGATTGAATGGGGAATTATGGACAATTAAACTTGATTTAATTGTATTTTGGAAAGATTAAATTGAAAGTATATATTTCCAAAGTTCATTAAGTTAAAGTTGTGTTTGGAATTTTAAAATAATTTACAATATGAATTTGCAATTCCCACAAAGTTCTCAATTTAGTATTTGTTTGGAATTAAGGCTATTTAGAAAGTTTCTAAATTAATTTAACAAGATCTTGATTAAGAAAATCAATTTAGTATAATTTACAATATGATTTATCAATAACCTTTGATTTTGATAAATTTTAATTTGAATATTTGGAAAATTTTAAGTTGAAAAAAGCAATTATAAGAAATGCAGTCAAGATTTTGAATTTATGCAAAAATTTTAAAAAGGCTAAAAAATGGGCTATTACAAGGTCCCATCACCTCTCAACTCCGATGAGATCGCTAGACTTAGGGGTGAGAGGGCTTGGTCGACGCGCCCGAGTTGCCATCCTCCAAAGTCGCTGCTTGAACCACCTCTAGGATTTTCTTCTTTTTTGCCATGTCGGTGTTCTAAATTTTGGCATCTCGTGAATTTAATTGTGGTACGATGCTAGTGAGCATATAGTACTGTTGCGAAATCCTCTTCATGAGAGGCAAAAGAGGAGAGAAATGGCTGCCTCACATGTAAAAAATGTATCTTACGGTACGGGCCTTGTCTTGGGGCATTTTAGACACTTCACGTCAAGGTTTTGGGTGGGGGGAGAGAAAAAGTCTCCACTCTACTGCTCCAAAGGGAGACACAAAAATTACAGAACCAACCTCTTCAAAGAAAAGAAGAGAAGGGAAAAGGGGGAAGAGATTGAAGAATAGGGGATGGAAATGGGTACAGGTTTGGGTAAATACCCGTGAATAAATACCCATCAACGACGGATATAGTGAGATTTGCTACTGGCGCGTATATTTTTCACGGGCATGGTTCTACGGTAACCATATCTAAAACTCAAAATCTGACAAATGGGCCCAAAACACTCCATTGTCCCCTACTCCAAAGATCTATATCTTTTGTGGGTATGGGTCTAGGGTAACCATACCCAATACCCGAAACCTGGCAAGTGAGCCTAAAACAATATACTCTTTCTGTCTATCACTCATACACGTCCACCACTTGGTCTACTCCACTGGCTTCCACTCCCAAGATCCCGTCCACCATTACACTCCCAATCTCCCTCTCCGTCCAATCCCTGACAACTCTGTCCCTCCAACAAACACCAGCCACCGCCCCCTCCTTCGCTGCCAACGCCCTTTACGATGGTGGCAGCTGCACGAGCGGGTCTCTAACAACAGCTGCACATATGTGAGATTGTACATTGATCAAGACACGGCTGTAGAGGCGTTGTATGCAACTGTGGTTTGGGTACCCGTTGGGTCTTGGGTACCAGACGGATACAGTTTTGTATCTATAGGCGGGTATGTGTATGGACTGGATTTTTCAACTTAGTTATTGGTCCACGGCCACACTACCTGTGCTGGATTTCATCCCTATTGGAGATGAGATCTTGCAAGAGAGAAAAGAAGCATCTTCCTCAAGGTTGCGGAGGTGCGAATCCACTTCCTTGCCATCTCCAAGTTTTTGTTGCACAATCCTTGGGCAGCAGAACCATGTTATAAACAACAAGCTAATTACTTGCAAGCATTTTATCAAACATCTTGTGTGCATAATAAAAGAGCAACCTTTGTTTCAAGTTTACACAAATTGTCCCAAGTTTTCGTAAAAACAATACTTACAAAAATTAACTCACTAGATAATCAACACCACAACATCAACATCCATATAAAAAAGAACCTTTATATGTCTTTGTTGGGGAAAGTATGTGGCTCATGGAGTTTCAGCCCACTTACTTACCCGCGGCCCCACAGGAGGCAAGCTCGGGACCAAGAAGCTCAAGGCCAACTCAGTAAGCTCGAGCCCGAGCTTCCCCGCCTCGGAAGCTCGGGCCTCTTGCTTCCTCCGAGCTTCTGAGGTACGAAGGGACAGGACCTAAGGCAAATCATCATGTGCCGCGGACAGGATACGCTTCGGGTCCCCAGAGTCATCAAGAATTAAATCTGCCGCCTGCATCGAGGAGCGCGCCGCAGCTTCGACGGGTAGGCGGCGATCCGTCACAACCGCCGCACGGGCAGGACATGTCTTGACCGCTAGCGGTCGGCAAGGATCGGAGGATTGCACTCGATTACCCGGTGGATTTGGTACGCCACCGGTGTGGCGAAAAGACAACGACTAATTCAACGGACCAGCGCAAGCTACAGTGGCCAAAGGGCGCCTATAAAAGGGGTGCACAGGCCACAACAACGAGGGACGGCTTCATCTCGGCGTACACACAACTCACTTGGAGAATAGCTATTGTAGAATAGGAGCACTTGCACTCTCGTAGGAGCTTAGTTCCCGGCGGTAGTTCTCCGCATCTAGGTAACAGTAGGAGCACACACGCAGTGCCTTGAGCACTTACTGTACTCGAAGCCCGGGCTTCCCAAGGCCCGGACTTCACCCACTTGTACTTGTTTAAACTCGCCATTAAACGAAGACTGGACGTAGGGCTGTTATCCCGCAGTGGAGGCCTGAACCAGGATAAAACACTCGTGTCATTGTCCCCAGCGATCCGGTCTCGACGCGTCCGACCGCGTCGGGACTAAGCTCTTTTCCTTCGGCAGCGTCCGGGGGACAGGGCCGCCTTCGGGCCTCGCACCCCCTTTTCCTTGCTTATTGGCGCTGCGGAGGCCCGCCTCCCAGTCGCCGACAGCTGGCGCCCACCGTAGGGCCCGATTGCGGTCTTATCCCCTCGATTGAGTCGAGGATGGCCTTGTTGTCTTACGATGACATTGATACCGTGGACCTCAACTACGACGATTGCGACGATCTCGACGACGTCGACGAGTCGTATGAGGAGTGGCAGGCTGGTATTCTCGCCGGAGCTCAGTCCGACGAGATGGAGGTGGAGGCAACGCCCGCCTCAGGAGTAGCTGTTCGCTCCCGGCTTTTCAAGACTTCGCCGACCACGTCAGCGAAACCCTCATGGAGGGGTTGGAGGCACCGCCACCAGTGCCATATCCGGGCGGACCGCGCGCATTCGCGGCCACGTCTGAAGAGGAGGACCAGTCCTGCGCACGCAACTGGCGAGCCGGCCCGTCGAGGCCGGCAGCAGACCAGCGCGAGCCCATGGCGGTTGAGGGTGCCGAGGGCACCGCCTCCGTGGGTGACACCGACATGTCCCCTTCACGGGAGCCTGCCTCACGTCATGTCTTTTGGCAGTCGGCGAAGCGACCCGCACAGCCGTCTTGACCAAGCGAAGAGCACCAGCGGCGTGAGGCCGCTCGAAGCCTCTTTGCTGGGTCGGTTGGGCGAACCCTGGCGGATATCCGTCGCAGGCCTGCTGGCCCGACGCCCGCCGCGCGCGCTACACGTGCGCATTCGCCCACCACTACCGTCACCAACCCAGTGCTGCGCAGTCAGCAGAGGGTTAAGGCGATTGCCCAGGTCATGCGTGACCTGGAGAAGGACCCGCGAGGGTTCACTATGGCCGATCTAGGCGCCGCAGTCGCTGACGGCCTAGAGGAGCTCGCTGGGGATCTCAGCGAGCACCTCCAGGCCCAGTCACACACCAGTGGCTCTTCAAGGTGACGCGGCCACAACATTCGGTCGCGCCGGCAGGCGTCCACGTCCACAGCGGACGGCGCTCCTCAGGGCACCTCGGGCGGAGTTTTTTCCCGCCTCGGGCCGCTTCCAGGCGGAAGATCTCCCGCTGGGAACAGCGGGGCCGCCCCTAGATGCCTGGCTTTCTCCCGAACTTTGCGCGAGGCCCCCTGGCCCTGCAAGTTTAAGCCCGGGAGTATTGAGAAGTTCGATGGGAGCAAGAATCCCGACGAATATCTCGCCGTTTATACTACCGCCATCCTGGCCGTAGGCGGTAATGAGGCCGTAATGGTCAACTACTTCCCTATCGTCCTGGAGGGAATGGCCCGAATCTGGCTGTTCAACCAGCGCCGAGGTTCGACACGTAGCCGGGAACATTGCAGAGGCGCCGGACAAACTTCGTGGCTCTGGCACGCTCGAAAGCCCCAGACCTCAAGCTTGTGGTCCAAAGGGCGGAGAGGGCCCGCAGACTACGCCCGCAGTTCATCCAGTGCGTAACACCATTCCGCCGATCTCGACGAGGCCATCATTGAGGCCTTCAAGGAGGAGTCGCGAACACCCGTTCACCGAGGACCTTGAGCTCCATCCGGTCCACACCGCACCGATTTATTTTCGTCTTTGCGGAAGGATACATCAACGCCTCCGAGACGGTGGAGCGCAAGAGAGGAAGGACGGAGGAGAAAGCGGCCGGACTCGCACCGATGCCAAGAAGGGTGACGCCGAGAAGAAGAAGAAGAAGAAGAAGAAGAAGAAGAAGGAGCCCGCCGCCCCGCCACGCCGCGCGGTAGAGCCGAGAGACGCTCCTCGAAGCGGCCGCCTCGCTGCCGGCCCGACCGGCGGGTGGCGGAACGGCGGCGGGCGCGGCCAGGCGGGCGAAGGCCTCACCGACCTCGACCGCCCAAGGGCTAACCCTCCGAACAACCGCCATCGCCTCCTCCATCGGCGAAGACGCCATGAATTGCGAATCGCAGGACGTGGGCCGCGCGGTTGGAGGACTTCTACGCCGGGCGCGGGCCCATGCCCGAGCTCCCCGATCATGGGTTGCCGGACGACCGGGCGCCTCAAGGCGCCCATGGCGACGCCTTCCAGGAGGCTCGAGCACACGTCGCCATGATCTTCGGCGGCGCTTCTGCCTATAGCTCGCGACGCGAGCTTAAGGCCGCTGCCCGGGAGGTTTACCACCTCGAGAAGGGTAAGCCCGGGGACGCACCCTTGTGGTGGTCCCACCAGTTGATCACTTTCTCCGGGGACAATTCTCCCCTCGGAATGACCAAGCCTCAGCGTCTGCCGCTGGTGCTCCGTCCTACCATCAGCAACACGCGAGTCGATCGCGTGTTGGTGGATGGCGGAGCTCGACATCGCCATCGCCAAGTTCTTGGCGCGATGCAGTCCCGCGGTCCAAGATCAAGGACATAGCCATCCCCTTCCACGGCATTGTCCCTGGGTCGTCCCTATAGCCGATCGGGCAAATCGTGCTGCCTGTGACGTTTGGGACCCCCCAGAATTTCCGGACGGAGTACGTTACCTTCGAGGTAGTGGACTCCGAGCTCCCATACAACGCCATCCTTGGACGCCCCGCGCTGTCCAAATTCATGGCGGCTACCCACCACGGCTACCACTGCCTGAAGATGCCGGCCCCTCACGGGGTCATCACGATCAAGGGCAATCACAAGGCCGCAATGGCCTGCGACGAGAGCGCCTTGGCCATGGTCGGACAGCTTCCCGAGCATGGCCCGGCCAAGGCCGAGCGGCCGCCCGTCCGCCCCAAGGTGGCCCTGCAGCCGCAGGAGCCCACCAAGGTAGTCCCCCTCTCCGAGGACGACCCAGCCAAGGTCGTCCACGTAGGGGTCAACCTCAAGTCCAAATAGGAACTCGAGCTCGTCACCTTCCTCCGGGCTAACGCAGACGTGTTCGCGTGGGAACCGTCCGATATGCCCGGGGTCCCAAGGGAGGTCATCGAGCATAGGCTAGCTGTTCAGCCTGACAAAAAGCCTGTCAGACAGGCCCTACGGCGCTTCCCAAAATGGAAGGCCGACATTATCCAGGAGCAACTTGGCAAGCTCCTCCAAGCCGGCTTCATCCGAGAAGTCGAGCACTCCGACTGGCTAGCTAATCCGGTGGTCGTCAAGAAGAAGGACGGGAAATGGCGAATGTGCGTCGACCATCGCGACCTCAACGCCGCCTGCCCCAAGGACAATTTCCCCTGCCGCGCATAGACCAACTGGTTGACGCAACGGCAGACTCGGCGCTCATGAGCTTCCTGGATGCCTACTCCGGCTATCACCAGATCGCGCTGGCGAGGGAGGACGAAGAGAAGGCTGCCTTCGTAACACCTTTTGGTACCTTCTGCTACACGACCATGTCCTTCGGTCTGAAGAACGCGGGAGCCACGTTCCAGCGACTAATGCAGAAGACGGTCCCTGATCGATAGGGCGCAACGAGAGGTCTACGAGACGATGTTGTTGTAAAAGCAAAGTCCCGGGACCATGTGACCGACCTTCAGAAACTTTTGCCGATCTTAGAAAGCATCGAGTTGTCAACTCAAAAATGTGTCTTTGGTGTCCGATCCGGGATGTTGCTTGGCTATGTGATAGGAAAGGCAAATATCGGGCAAACCCCGAGAAAATCGAGGCCATCGAGAGTATGAGGTCGCCAACCGCACTAAGGAGGTGCAAGCCCTCACCGGCGAATGGCGGCTCTCAGCAGATTCATATCTCCTCTCGAGCGCAAAGGCACCTTTTTGTAAGATCTGCGAAGCACGATGGTTTCGAATGGACGGAAGAGGCCGAGGCCGCTTTCAGCGAGCTAAAGCGCTACCTGTCCACGTCTCCCGTCCTAGCCACGCCAAAGCTTGGGGAAGCTCTACTCCTCTATTTGGCGGTTGCCCCGCAGGCTGTGTGTGCTGTACTAGTAGTCGAACGCGAGGGCAAGCAACAACCCGTCTACTACGTAACCGAGTTACTTCACGGACCTAAGGAGCGATACCCTGAGGTTCAGAAGCTCTTGTACGCCTTGCTTATGGCCTCACGAAAGTTGCGTCACTATTTCCAAGCCCATCCAATTACTGTCCCGACAAGTTTCCCGTTAAAGGACATCATTCGGAACCCAGACGCGAACGGGAGGGTCGCAAAGTGGGCAGTCAAGCTTGGTGAATTTGATATCAAGTTCGTACCCCGAACAGCGATCAAATCCCAAGTCGTGGCTGACTTCTTGGCTGAGTGGACCGCCCGCCAACCTCGAGGCTCGCCTAAGCTCGCTAGCCAAGAAGCGACTTTGGACCATGTTCTTCGATGGGTCGCGCCAATTTGAGCGATCAGGCTATGGGTTTGTTCTCGTTTCCCCCCAAGGAGAACAAATTCAGCATATAGTACAGCTCCATTTCCGCGAACGAACAATGTTTGGAGTCTGAAGGCCTCCTAGCCGCCTACGAGCATGCATTGCGGCCGCATTAGCGACTAACGGCGAAAGGGGATTGAAGTTGGTCGTCGCCAAGTAAACAAGGAGTATCAGTGTTGCGACGACTCAATGGCGCGATACTTGGTAGAGGTGAGAAAGCTAGAGAAGCACTTCACGAACTTTAAAGTATGCTACGTCCCCAGATCAAGCTAATAGCTTTGGCCGTAAGCTCATGCTTGGCTCTCACAAGAAACCATACTCAAGGGTGCTCAAGAAGACCTACTAAATCTCTATTCCTCCGGAGAAGAGGCCCCGAGAAGACGGTTGCCTCGACCAAACGACCGGTACCGTTTGTTCCTAAGCAACATGACACTGGATGACGCCATTCGCCCAGTTCTTGACGATGGGACACTGCCACAGGATACAGCTGAGAAATCCCGGCTCCAAAGACAAGCCCGGCCTTACCAATTACTCGGGGGCTTGTTGTACCGAAGGGGTTCTAACGGCGTACTTTGCAAGTGCATGACCCAGGAGGAAGGCAAGTTTCTCCTCCAAGACATCCATGACGGGATCTGCGGGGCCCATGCCTCTTTCAGAACCCTAGTAGGAAAAGCCTTTCGCATGGGGTATTACTGGCCAACTGCGTTAACCGACGCAAGAGAGCTCGTCAAGCGCTGCCTAGCCTGCCAATATCATGCCTGGGTATCCCACCAGCCCGCACATGAGCTGCAGACTATCCCGCTAACCTGGCCATTCTCAACATGGGGGATGGACATACTTGGTCCATTTCCCAAAGGCCTAAAGGGCTGCACACACCTGTTCGTTGCCATCGACACTTTCACTAAATGGATCGAGGCCGAACCAGTGTCGAGCATATCCGCCCAGACGGCCAAGAGGTTCCTTAGGAACAATATCGTGACTAGGTTCGGCGTCCCAAGTAAGCTGATCGCTGACAATGGGACACAGTTCACAAGCGAGCTATTCCAGAACTACTGCGAAGAGCTCGGCATGAAGGTCTCCCTAACTTCGGTAGCTCACCCACAAAGTAATGGTGCAGCCGAACGCGCGAACGGGCAGATCATGCAGGGCATTAAGCCCCGAGTGTACGACGCTCTTGCCGAACAAAGACACAACTGGGTAGAGGAACTACCCTCCGTGCTTTGGGCAGCCCGAACAACCTCTAATCGGGCTACTGGCGAAACCCCGTTTAGCCTTGTATACGGCTCGGAGGCGGTCCTACCCGCCGAGCTAAGACTTGGATCAGCTCGTGTTGATTTTGCAGGGCAGATCGACAACGACGAGGAGCGGTTGCTGGACCTCGACCTATCTGAGTCCTGCCGCGAGCAAGCACTACTGTGAGTGGCAGCATACCAGCAATCCCTGTGGCGGCACGCAGCCAAAAAGGTACAGACCCGGACCCTGCAGGTGGGTGACCTGGTTCTAAGACGAGTTCAGAGCCTGGCTCACGCCAACAAGCTCACCCCAAGATGGGAAGGTCCGTACACGGTCGTATCAGTCGCACGCCCGGGAGCTGTAAGATTGGCTATGCCAGACGGGAGAGTCCTCAACAGCTCCTAGAACATCGCTCAACTTCGGAGGTTTTACGTCTGAGAAAAGGTCGTAAATCTCCATTCCAACCCCATATCTTTGTTTCCTTTTGTTCATCCCACTATTTCCTAGAGAGCCCCCAAACTAACCCCAGTGACCCAAACTTATGATCGGGCTTGGGAGAAAACCCGGGCCGTTCCAGTAAACATCGGCAGGATGGCGGCTACGCAGAAGCCAACCCCCGGGATTCCCTTGCACACGGGTAAGCCGATATCCATCGCACCTCGCAAAATCCCGCGCGGGCACACGCTTTCCGGCCCTATACCATAAGCCCGCATAAAACTTGCCACAGGCCCGGGATACCTCTAGAGTCCAACACCCTGTCTCTTGCAAAGGGACAGAGCTAGGGCCACAAGCTTCGTTCAAGAAGTGTGCGGTCTCTAAACCACGTCCGGGCTTCTCCTTAGAAGCTCGGACATGGCTTGGGTACTAGGGTCGATTTTTCAAAAATTGATCTTCTCTAAGCCACGCCCGAGCTTCTCCTCAGAAGTTCAGACATGGCTCGGGGACTAGGGTCGATTTTTCAAAAATTGATCTTCTCTAAGCCACGCCCGGGCTTCTCCTCAGAAGCTCGGACATGGATCGGGGACTAGGGTCGATTTTTCAAAAATTGATCTTCTCTAAGCCACGCCCGGGCTTCTCCTCAGAAGCTCGGACATGGCTCGGGGGCTAGGGTCTATTTTTTAAGGGTCGATTTCTTAAAAAGTTAATTTTCCAAAATCAGATTCCCAATCAAAAGACTTCCGATCTTCTCTAAGCCACGCCCGGGCTTCTCCTCAGAAGCTCGGACATGGCTCGGGGGCTAGGATCGGTAGGACCATATTACGTTTTCATCCTTTCTTGCCTATACAACTACTAGCGTTTGTTTGCATGCAGGAAAAACAACAGAAAACAAAAGAGAAGGCGGACTGAAGAAGTGACGAAGGAAAGAAGTCAAAACAAGTCAACTATATTAATCAAAGGTATTGACGAAGGCAGGCCGGATTATCGCCCAACAAAAAGAAAAAAAAGGGGGCCTACGGCTTAGGCTGGCACCGGAGCTTCCGAAGCTCGGCCAGCAACTCCTCGTTTTGGTCCTGAAGGTCGAGGAGCTCCTTCTCTTTCGCCCGGGAGGTCTGCATTTTGACCCGTAAGGCTTCATTGGCAGCCTCCAGCTCCCCGAGATGGTATCTGGTGGTGGGTTGATGAGACCCTCCGTCATGATTCTGCAGACCTTCGTGCAGGAAAGCTCTGCGGCAAGGAGGTCGCGCTCCTCCACCGCACGAGCAACCTCAGCAATACGGCACGCCTCCACCGACCGGAGACGCTCCTCAAACACAAGGGTGCGGTCGCGTTCGGCCTTAAGGGCCTCCAGCAACCGGCGAGAAACCTCCTTGGCGTCCTCCTGCGCCACAGCTAAGGCCGCCTCAGCCGCTGCAGCCCGAGCCTCCAGAGCTATCGCCTGAACTGAGCTTGAGCGAGCTTCCTCAAGCTCGGCGCGTGCGGCATTGGCTTCCTGTCGCCACCGCGTGCTTTCCGACCGCAGGGCCTCCCGTTCGGCATCGTGCTCAGCCTCAAACGAGCAAGCCATGCCGACAAGCTCGCGGTAGATCTGCACCCAGAGGATAAACTAAGGAAAGGAAGGACCGAAGCAGGAAAAACACAAGACAACAAAAACCAAGCTCGGAGACACTTACCGCCAGCGACCGCCACGGCGCGACATCATACCGAAGTCTGAAACACCCCTGGCGAGGCGAGCGCATGACTGGCGGCCCGAGCTGCTTGGCCCCTCGGCCACCTCTCCCGCAGGCTCGGCCGCCTCCCCAGCAAGCTCGGCCAAGCCTCCCGCAGGCTCGGCCAACTCCCCAGCAAGCTTGGCCAAGCCTCCCGCAGGCTCGGCCACCTCTCCCCTGGGTTCGGCCAAGTCTTCCGCAGGCTCTACCGCCCCTCCTGCAGGTTCGGCCGAGTCCACAGGGACGGCCGCTCCTCCCACTAGCACAACCAAGCCTCCAGACGACTCGGCAGTCTCCCCCACAAGCTCGGCAGCATCAACAGCTTGGAGACACGGCTTGGGAGGGAAGTCAGTCTGCGTCCAGGCATCCACCGGAGGTCCTCTCCCCAGACGATTCGCCAGCCATTCCTCGAGCGTTTGGCCGGGGACTGGCCGGAACCGGATGGCCTCTTGGTGACTCCATGTGACAATCCCAAGGTGGTGCTTGACCCACGATGGCGTCGCCGAGATCCACCCCGAGACGGTCAACGGAGCCATGCTCTATAACCGCACTGGGACGATGCTCGCAGCTGTGATGACCCGGACGGGCCAGTCCCAGCCAAGAAGAAGAGTGTCGCTCACGTCCAGCGGGGGAACGGGTATGTTGCTCCTAGCAAAAAGCTCCCGAATGCCGCGGATGTCGATCGGGCGCCACCCGGTCGAGGTTCGCCCCTCGACGCGGATTGGGGCCAGGCGCTCGGGGCCGAGATCGGTTTCCACCTTCACAAGCGCGGCCTGAGGGCGCACGTCCTTGTGCGCTACCAGCGGGAAGACGAAGGGCCTCAAACCCCGGAGCCCGGGTTTGCCCTTGACAGGCTCATTCTCCCTGCCATCGCTCTCGTCGCGCGGGATAGGCTCCCCACTTGGGGGACAAAGACGATCAAGAAACAAGGCAAAATTAGAACACGATCGGCCCGAGGGCCATAATCAACAGAAGAAAAGGACGGAGGATGCCGGCATGCACGAGCGACTTACGTGCAGCTGCGACGGCCGCCTCGCTCATCTCGTCATCCGAGTCATCGTCGTCCAGCACCAACCGACGCCTCTTGAGCACCATTGGGTGTCAGCGCAAGACCGATCAATCCCGAGCTCA
Source organism: Olyra latifolia (assembly GCA_036346145.1). Classification (NCBI taxonomy): domain Eukaryota; kingdom Viridiplantae; phylum Streptophyta; class Magnoliopsida; order Poales; family Poaceae; genus Olyra; species Olyra latifolia. Next base: position 19,864,877 of record CM070533.1, read on the forward strand.
GGAACCTCGGCCAAACCGGGGTCGGAGACGGACTTGCTGGCGCGGGGCGCTTGCCGCCATACGCGGGTGGCCTTAACCGGGAAGCGACCGGCCGGTTTCTTCCCAGGCTGTTGATGGGGAGTGGCCTGTCCCTTCCGCGCCGGGGCAAAGCTCGCGTCGCCACTAGCCGACGGACCGGCGGTCCCCGAAACGGCCGCCGACGCGGATACGGCGGGCCCGATTCCTGCTCTCGCTTCCCCCTACGAAAAATAGGCCGCGGGGCGTCATCTCACGAGAAAAACCGCCCCAGTGGTGCCTAAGCCCATAAAAGCACGTACCTTGTCCAGGATGTTGCCAACGCCCGAGCCTGAAGGCTCGTTGTGGCTCGCGGGCAAGAGGAGCCCCGCGACTCGAACTACATCGTCTTGAGGCAAGGCTGCGGAGAAGAAAGAATGAAGAACATCACAAACACGACTTGGGAAGAAGCTCGGACAAAACGGCTGCAAGAGCAAGAACAAATACTTACGAGAGGTGCCTTCGCGGGAGAGGTCATCCCATCCGCGGATCTCGAAGAAAGGGCAAACCCGCTTCCTCAGCGGGCTCACCCGGTGCCTGGTGAAGTCGGCCACAATGTCGAAGCCGTTGAGCCTCCGGCCGGCCAAGTCTCGAATCCTGGCCGCCAGGGCTACCTCCGCCGGCTCTAGCGTAGGCCGGGGCATCGGCACCTTCCCGGGGTTCACGTTGGCAAACCAGAATCGGCAGTTGTCGGGCTTCTCAGCGTAATATCACCGCGACGCCCACCCCCCGACGTTCTCCTTGGCCTTAAACACCGGGTACGAGGACTTCATATCGCGGCGGAGCTTGAAATAGGCACACCCCGCCGCATTGTATCCGCTGGTCGTGGTCAGCTCGTAGAAGTGGAGGAAGAGGCTGACCGTCGGCTCCACCCCGACGAATGCTTCGCAGAGGTACGCGAAGATCGTCAAGAACAGGATCGAGTTGGGATTGAGGTTCACCAGCTCGATCCCCCAAGACCGGGCCGTAACGGATTCAACGAATCGGACTCGACCCGAGCCCATGAATCGCAAAAAGCTCAAAGCAAACGAACTCCTTGCTCTTGGGCGCAGAAACCGCCTCTCTGCCGGCCGCCCTCCACCCGCCGACCTCGACGAAGCCGGTGGCTTCCAGTCCCTTCAGATCATCCTTAGTGAGGAGGCTCCGCGTGAAAGGCGCCATCGGGAGGAGAAGGATCGAAAGGGAAGATGGCGGAGAGGCAGATAAAGGAAGAAGACGGAGGAACGCAGTAGCACAAGCAACACGAATAGCACAAGAAGGCGTGAGAAGAAATGGCGAAAAGGGAAACCACCTGATATATACCGGCGAGGGGAGGCGAACCATCACCTGTCCGCCGGAAGACGTGGAACTTGAGGAGAAGGAAGCGGCGTGCGCAAACCGCGCCGATTTGGGATTCCCGCTGAGGCTGTGGAGGCCCCACGCGCACGAAAAACCAAGCTTTTCGCCCAAGAGCAGTTACTAGCTAAACCTCTGAGCGGCACGTCACCGTCCCGCTCGAGGCTCGGGGACTAGCTGTTGGGGAAAGTATGTGGCTCATGGAGTTTCGGCCCACTTACTTACGCGCGGCCCCATAGGAGGCAAGCTCGGGACCAGCAAGCTCGCGCCCGAGCTTGGTAAGCTCGAGCCCGAGCTTCCCCGCCTCGGAAGCTCAGGCCTCTTGCTTCCTCCGAGCTTCTGAGGTACGAAGGGACAAGACCCAAGGCAAATCATCACGCGCTGCGGACAGGATACGCTTCGGGTCCCTAGAGTCATCAAGAATTAAATGCGCGCACTGTACCGAGGAGCGCCTGGCCGCAGCTTCTGACGGGTAGGCGGCCAGTCCCGTCAACCGCCCGCATGGGCAAGGACACGTGCTGACCGCTAGCGGTCCGGCGCGGGGATCGGAGGATTGCACTCGATTACCCGGTGGATTCGGTACGCCACCGGTGTGGCGAAAAGGCAACGACTAATTCAACGGACCAGCGCAAGCTACAGTGGCCAAAGGGCGCCTATAAAAGGGGCGCATAGGCCACAACAACGAGGGATGGCTTCACCTCGGCGTACACACAACTCACTTGGAGAATAGCTACTATAGAATAGGAGCACTTGCACTCTCGTAGGAGCTCTAGTTCCCGGCGGTAGTTCTCCGCATTCAGGTAACAGTAGGAGCACACACACACAGTGCCTTGAGCACTTACTGTACTCGAAGCCCGAGCTTCCCAAGGCCCGGACTTCACCCCCTTGTACTCGTTTAAGCTCGCCATTAAACGAAGACTGGACGTAGGGCTGTTATCCCGCAGTGGAGGCCTGAACCAGATAAACGCCGGTCATCGTCCCCGCCGATCCGGTCTCGACGCGTCCGGAGCGTCGGGACTAAGCTCTTTTCTTCGGCGTCGCCGCGGCGGCTGGCCTCGGTCCGGGATAGGGCCGCCGGACCTCGCACCCCTTTTCTTGCTTATTGGCGCCAAGGAGGCCCGCCTCCCGATCGTAAACGCCTTGTATGCCAACTTAATCATATAACATGAACTTGATCTATGAACCAATAGCAATCAAGATAATAACCAAATCAATACAAATGACAAAGAAAACACCAAATCAAGAGGAGACACCAAGATTTACGTAGAAACCCTTGCCAAAAAAAAAACCATAGGCAGCAACGAAACAAACAATTCCATATGAAGATGAAGCCAATATAAAAGGTGAGAGCCAACAAGAGAGTATAGGATCCAAACCTCCCACAAATCTCACTTGGTAATAGTTGGATTGGGTGGAATCAACCTCTCGTCTAACCTTGACTCTTTAAAAAAACGAACATAGCCAACTGGCTAATCTCGGGTTAAGGAAAGCCTAAAAATGATCTATTTGCATAAAAGCCCCTACGATCTAGAATGTTGTAAATAGCTCTAATTTCAGCCCGCTGTATATATGAACAATGTTTTACATGATGCATTAGCTAAAATAGAGCCCAAAAGGTAGAAATAGGAAAGCTGCATACAGGGATAAAAATTTCAGTGAAATTTCGTGGATTCGCATGTTTCCAGCCCAAAGCAAAATGGCGAAATTGATGAAAAAACGAAAAAGGAAAATTTTCATGAAATTTTTGCTAATTTCGTTGTTTTCACCTGACAACGGAATTTTTGACAAACCGAAATATGGGACTGCATATATATTACCACTTATGAAGCGGCTTCGCATTTTTTAGTATCATGCTCGTTTGCTAAGCTTTGGTGGAGCGAGACGCCCTATTGGAAGGGGATCATGCCCCCCTTCACAGCCACACCCCAATCTGATGACTTGATTTATGTGTGATGGCAGCATTTTCGTGAAAGTTCAGGCCGGAAAACAGAAAAGAAGCTGATGGTCTTTTCATTCATACTTGCTGAAATTTGTGGAAAGAGAGAAACAAAAGTCCTCTTGTTTAATATTTCTGCCGCAATCTAGCTACGCCGTGCAGTGCCTCTTGTTTCTTTCTCTTCTGTTTCAGGTTACAAACTTCGTTGTTTGTGAATACCACTGTCACTATTTTTCTCCTCTACTAATTGAATAGCACTGTCACTGCATTTTCCAAAATAAAAAAGATTTGAAAATTCTGTTCTCGAGATTTTGTAAAGCGAAGGAAAATCTCGGTTAGAACAAAAGGAACTCCCAGATTAAATGTCTCCTGATGCTACGTTTCAGTCTCTGATCAAGCAATCTCAAAATTACTGAGTGCATTAACAGAAATAATACAAAAGGTACTTTGCCTTTGCAAGCATATAAAACATTAGGCAACATTCACTATTTCATCTTCACCTAAGGTGTAATAAAAAATAATAATACAACTTGATAAATGATTCTTCACATTCATATATTTATGGTTCTCTGTTTTAGTGTGCCAGCAGCATATATCCCCGTTAGTTGCTACGTGGTGTAGTGCTTAATTTAGGCCTGCCTTACTGGTCAATCTTGCCCAAGTAAGAACCATAAACACATGTTTTGTCGTGCAGCTTGTCAAATAGGAGAAAATAAACAACCCTCCATGCCTTCTTGAACAATAAGGCACAAAACACCACCCAAAGGCCAACCACAAATCCTATGCCAGGTCCAAGGTAAGAGAACATTGGCTTAGAATGATGCTCATATATCTTCTGATCACCATCTTTTGATGTATTATTGCCAATGCAATTTCTTTGAAGAGCACGCCCACAGAGAGACTGGTGTTGCCATTGTACATAAACGGGTTCTCCACATACAGTGTCAAGTTGGCCTCCCGATGGCATTCTCAAAGTGAGATTATTGTAGGATAAGTCCAAGATTCAAGTCCCCATTCCATACCGGCAGGCTTCCAGAGAACCTATTCCTTGCTAGATCTAAGAACCTTAGACTGGTGCAGTTTTGCAGAAATTCTGGCAACTTGCCAGAGAGTATTGTTACTTAACAATAGAAACGCAAAACCTGTAATCCCATGACACTGAGGAAATTCTCCTTCAAAAAAATTGTTAGCTAAGTCCAATGCATATAAGCCAGGCAATTCACAGATAGAAGCTGGATTTGCCCAGTGATGTAATAGGAAAATTGAATCAGCGAATCTAGCTTCAGATCCCCAAAATTGGATGGAAGAGGTCCTGATAAGGAATTTCTTGAGATGTCTAAAAAGGTGAGGTTTCTTGGCAGTTTAGGTATTTGAGCACTGAGTTGGTTTGAACTGGAATAGAGATATTCTAATGACATGTTCTCCATATTCGCGGGCAATTCTTGACTGACCTGATTGTTGGAAATGTCCAGGTATACGACCTTTGAAAGGGCATCAGAAAGCCAATCTGGAAGCCTGTCGATTATACCGGTGCTAGAGATATCAATCCAAATAATATCCACCTGCGATTTAAGCCATGATGGAAACAGAGGACCCATTTGGCAAGATGCAAAATGTGCTTCCTCTAGTCTGAAGGGTGGTATCCATTCCGAGCCCACCACAATCTTCAGCTTTTTTTTTGAGAGGACAATCTTCAGTTTATTCTGGACAAGTGTATGTACTCCAAGCTTTATAAACCATCAAGGTGTTCTTCTGTCATCAGACCATCCAAATCATTTTCTCTTAGGTCCAAATTAGTCAAATTATGGAGCATACCAATTTCAGATGGCACATGTCCAGTCAGTGACTGATTAAGAGCGAGGTCAAGGGTCCTTATACCAGTAAAATGCCCTATGATTGCTGGGAGAGGTCTAGTAATGTTGTTCCCCATGAGGTTAAGAGCGACTAAACTAGTCAGGTGCTCCATCCAGCTTGGTAGAACCCCTGTCAATCGGTTTCCCTGCAGATGCATCTCCTGCAATTTGTTCCATGAACATTGCGGCAGCCACTCAACAAAGTCCATGATGTTTCGACGTAAGAAGCACTGGTGGTACAGTGCTTCAGCGGCTAAGTTTGAGTTTGGTCTAGTCGTATCATGGTTGGTACCGGAATTAGACAGAATTAGTTAATCTGAGAAATCACAACACTTCTTTAACACTTTCTTTTCTCGACGAAATTGGCCAGGTCATAGGTTTATACTATAATTATTTTTGGCAAATAAACAAACCTTATTCTTTTCTTGAAGCCTTTATTATTAATGTATTAGGAGGGTGTTAACTCGCAAGTACGATTTGATTGTGTACTTACCCTCACACTCGCTCACTATTTAGATGGAGAACAACTGAAAGACCCCTATGCCTGCTACAAGGATGAGGAGCCAAGACGATGCTTAGTGCGTTCCCTGCATCCACTTGCATGGATGCATAGCCGTTGGATACTCCTTTTGTTCATCGAAGACTTCCGCTTTTATACTCTGATCTCCCATGTGAACTGTACTGCTATTTGTCTTGGACGGCCCAGTTGTAAACTATCCACCGAAAGGCGTTAATTTCGTAATTTATCTATTTAACTCTGATCGTTATATGCTTGTTTGATCCGGTTTTGTAATGGTGTGTATTAGCCTATCGATGCAGGGACTAGTGCAGTAATCCTTCAGCGGACCTCCGAACGAGGCTCCACACTAAAAATATTTTAAAATATATTTATGCCAGTTCTAAATATAAACCGGTATGGAGAATGTGTTGATCTAAGGGTGGGTTCTTTTGAGCTTATCTTATCTACTTATTTACTGTAACTCGTCACTTCGAGAATTTTTTGAGGTAGTCTCGAGAGCCGGTTGGCCTTCAATTTTGGGATTTAGAGAGCTTATAGACACGCCTACTTAATAAAAAAAACCGACTCAAAAAGTAATAAAAAAAGTGAGATAAGTCAAATAAGACACGAGATAAGACTTATTTGACTTATCTCGTGTCTTATTTGACTTATCTCACTTTTTTTATTACTTTTTGAGTCGGTTTTTTTTTATCTCGTAGGCGTGTCTATAAGCTCTCTAAATCCCAAAATTAAAGGTCAACCGGCTCTTAAGGCTACCTCAAAAAATTCTCGAAGTGACGAGCTACAGTAAATAAGTAGATAAGATAACCTCAAAAGAACCCACCCTAAGTCTATTGTAAATTGACATAGATGACTGGACACATTAGTGGTGTTCTCCTGTGCCAGTTCATAAACCGGCACTAATGACGTCGAACCGGCACTAAAAACATGTTATGTAGTAGTGTAACTTTATGGGCTACTCCTCTAGCACGGTTTCCAAGGACACACGTCATATTTGGACCTGGCTGTCAGGAATACTCCACCGTCCTGTAATTTGTCCAATCCCTGACAAAAACGTTTTAATCATAAAAGAATTATCTTAAAAATATAAAAAATATACATTCATTTTTTTCAACAACGCCATCAAACCTGCCTCTAGACTGCTGCAAACATTCAAAATTCAAGCCCGATTTCATCTTCTAATAATCTAGTAATCACGTAAATCCCATTGCACTTTGGTGCATGAATATCCATATACACGTGCACTTGCATTTCTTGTTAAAGTTGAAATGATCTGACCGCGGTGCATGTATTCTAGGGCAATTTCCTTTTTTTGACAGGAAGAAGTAGCATACATAAATGTAACTAGAACCGTAGACAAATACAAAACCAGAAACACTATTGCATCCAACCGTTGGAAAACATCCATTATTACAACACCAAAAAGTTAATTAAGTACTTAATTTGTAGTTGTCTTTCTGGCTAACCGTACCCAAGTAACAACCACAAACACATATACTTTGTCACAGACTTTGTCGAAGAGGCAGAAATAAGCAATTCTCCATGCTTTGTTGAACAGTAGAACACAAAACACCACACAGAGCCAGACCGCACACCCTAACCCAAGTCCAAAGTAAAAGAACGTTGGCCCAGATTCATGTCCATTTCTCTTCCGATCACCACGATTTGATACATCATTGTCACTGCCTGGGCATTTCCTTTGAAGAGGAGGGCCACAAAGACCACTGTTGCCATTGTACATCACCGGGTACTCAGCGTAGATGGTGTCAAGTTGACGCCCTGGCGGTATTCTTCCTGTAAGATTATTGTAGGACAAATCTAAAATGCTTAAAGACGTTAAATTTGATAGGCATGATGGGATTTCTCCCGATAGTTTATTCTTCGAGAGGTCAAGTGATTCCAATTGCTGCATGTCCCCAATTTTGTTAGGAACTTCTCCATTCAGCTGATTCCAAGATAAGTTCAGATTTATCAATCCCTCGAGAGCTGTTATTTCTTCTGGAATTTCACCAGCTAAATAATTGCATGACAGGTCAATGCTTGATATCATCAAAATATTAATACCTTGGTAATTAAGTTCTCTCCTCTTGGCGACCACAGGCATATCACCGAGCATATATTGGAACATGGTAGGTACAGTGCCAGGTTGCAATATATACTGTTTTGTCATAGCTGTCAGATTTGGTAGATGAGGAGGTATGACACCAGATATCATATTGCCTGCAATATTCAAATGATAAAGTTTTGTGAGACTTGTGATATTCATCGGAATATGCCCATAGAACATATTGTGGCTCAGCCGTAGAAACTTTAGTTCTACCAAGTTTCCAATCCACATTGGCAGTGTTCCGGAGAATCTGTTCTGTCCAAGATCTAAAAAAGATAGACTTATGCCGCTTTGTAGAATTGGTGGGAACTTGCCAGAGAAGCTATTGTTACTTAACAATAGATATGCCATGCTGTTTACCCTCAAACATTGTGGAAGTTCCCCTTCAAACAGATTGTTGGCCAAATTCAATACATCCAAACTCAAATCACAGATGGAAACTGGAATTTTCCTAGTGAAGTAATTGGAATACAGAATCAGAATATGTAGCTTCAGGTCCCAAAAATTTGATGGAAGAGGTCCTGATAAGGAGTTTCTTGAGATGTCTAAAAAGTCGAGGTTTTTTGGCAGTTGTGGTATTTGACCAGTGAGCTGGTTTGAGCTGGAAAGTAATGTCTGCAATGACATGTTCGCCATATTTGTTGGCAATTCTCCACTGACCTGATTGTTGGAAATGTCCAGGTGCATGACCTTTGAAAGGGCATCAGAGAACCAATCTGGAAGCCTGTCGATTATACCAGTGCTCGAGATATCAAGATGGAAAATATCCACTTGCCATTTAAGCCATGCAGGAAACATAGGACCCAACTGGCAAGACCCGAAAGATGCTTCTTGTAGTCTAAAGGGTGGTATCCATTCTGAGCCCACCACAATCTTCAGTTTATTCTTGGACAAGTCTATGTACTCCAAGCTTTGTAAACCATCAAGGTGTTCTTCTGTCATCAGACCATTCAAATCATTTTCTCCTAGGTTCAAATTAGTCAAATTATGGAGCATACCAATTTCAGATGGCACATGTCCAGTCAGTCGATTGAGAGCGAGGTCAAGGGTCCTTAAACCAGTAAAATGCCCTATGATTGCTGGGAGAGATCCAGTAATGTTGTTCCAATTGAGGTCAAGAATGACTAAACTTGTCAGATGCTCCATCCCTGTCAGTTGGTTCCCGTGCAGATGCAGCTCCTGCAATTTGTTTGACGGACAGTGCGGCAGCCGCTCAATTAAATCCGTAATGTTTGCATACGACAAACACTGTCCGAGGTCTAGGATCCTCAAGTTGCATAGGTTCTTCATGTCTGTCGTCGAGTTCATGCTGTTATATGACAACGACAGGTATTGCAGGGACTCCATGCCTCCCAATGCATCAGGAAGTTGACCGTACAGATTGCTGCTGGAGACGCTGAGGAGCTTGAGGCTCGTTAGGTTCCAGAACCAACAGAACGCAATTGGGTTGTAGAAGTTGTTCCAATCTAGGGTAAGCTCCTCAAGCTTTGTAAGGTTTATGTGTGAAAGCATTTGGTTGGCACTATTCAGCTTGCAATTAGTAAGATCAGGGAACCTCAGAGAAGGAATCTTGTTCAGGACATGAGGCCAGTGATCACCGACGGCCTCAAGATTTACATTCAACATGTTGAGGTATGTCAGAAACTGAAGTTTAATTAGCCACGAGAGATCGGAGCAGTACAACTGTGGTGGATAGCTTGAGAGGTCAAGATAGTGCAGCTTTGAGAGGTTGCCAAGCTGAGGAGGCACACTTCCGGAGAAGGGTATGCCGGAGAGGTTGAGATATCTCAGGTTCTTGAGAGAGCCCAAGAATTCCGGGACAAGGCCGGTAGCCCCCTGGAGGCCGTTCATGCTGACATCGAGGTATCGCAGATGCTGCAAGGAAAGCAGAGAAGGACTTATCTCGCCGGTCAGGCTTCTGTTATAGTTCCAGTGGCCGTATTTTTCGTAGCTGATCCACCGATTCCGGAGTTGCAGCTTGAGGACATGGCCGGTGAGGTTGCTGCAGCGGACGCCTCTCCATCGGCAGCAGTTCTGCTCGTGGCCTCCTCCTCGCTGCCACGAGCCGAGGAGGTCCTCGGGGTCGCTGGTGACGGCTTGCTTGAACGCCAGTAGGGCGTCCCTCTCCTGCGGCAAGCAGGCGGCGGCGCCGGTGGCTTGGCCGGGGGACGCATGGACGGTGAAGGAAAAGGTGGCGGCTGCTGCTCCTCCGACGAGGAGGAGCAAAAGCATGGCAGTGTGATGCCTGGTGTTAATTTGTCTCTGCTGGCTAGTGTGGCTACTGCTCCAGCAACTGTGGTGTTTGTATCCTTTTAATAGAGTCGGTCAGTCACCTCCACTGCTGGAAAAAGTGGTCCATTAACGTATTGCTTTTCAAGTAGTCTTCTAGAAATTATGACATGGACCCTCATCCGATGTTGACGGTCAGCGTCATTACCGGTTTATGAATTGGCACAGAATAACAGGCACTAACGTGTCTAGTTATCTATGTCGGTTTATGGTTAGAACTAGAACAAATATATTTTAAAATATTTTTTAATGTTAGCCTAGCTAGCACACCACTACTGCACTAGCTAGGCTAGTTACTAGCTACCCTATCTACATCTAGAGCTCATCGTCGTACTCTGTCTGATCCTCTTCACAGTGAGAGAAGTTGTCAGGATCAGAGGAGGTTGGATGAAATGCCCCCATCGTCGGACCCTCGCATATCCATGCACCCGTCTTTTTCGACGATGACCCCTCCACCTCTGACACAGTGGTGGGCTCCTCGTTGTTTTGGCTGTCGTCGTCGTCGTCCTCCTGCTCATTGGTGGCGGGCTCCTCGCCGAAGGCAGCAGGGTAGCTACATGCCGAAGCATCCGAGGACGGAGGTAGCGATGGGCCCTATGGCACCACCGCTTGGCTGCCAGCTCCTCCTTGCTGACTCCACATTGGCCGACTCATCCTTGTCTAGCTCCTCCCCAGCCGACTCCTTGTCGATAGGCTCCTGATCATCGGTTAGCTTTGAAAATAGGGGCGGAGACGATGGTGGCAAGGCGGGTGGAGACTTCAAGGGCGTGGAAGGCAGTGGCCATGGTGACCATGCCGAGGCCGGCGGAGGCAAGGCATGTGGATTCTACAGGATCATGGGAGACAGTGACCATAGCGATGATGCCAAGGCCGACGGTGGCAAGATGGGTGGAGAGGGCACTGGCACCAGAGACGGCGACCACGACAACTACAATGTGGGTGACTATACCATGGTACACCAGATCGATGGAGTTGGAAAATGGGATTGGAAAAGTTGGAGAGACAGGGATCGATATGAGAAGCTGGATGTTTCACGCATGAGATCTAAGATCGATCGGACAAATAGATATAGATCGTGTACGGGGGAATTTTTTCTTGTGAAATTCCTCAAGAGATGAAACATTGTTTGTGTCTGCTCTAATTACCAAAAGATACATATGACTATGGAACGACACGATTCTTTAGTGGACACACGATCAGGAGCCCCGCAAGGAGGAGCTGACCGATGAGGTGGAGAAATCGGTGCCTAAGTGGCGGTGCCAGCGGGCCACATTTTCACCTCCATCCTCGGATGCTTCTGTGTGCAGCCTCACTGCCGATGAGCCAGACGAGCAGGAGGATGACAATGAGGAAAAGGAGGAGCCCGTCCCCGTGTCAGAGGTGGATGAGTCATTATCGGAGGACGCGGGTGTGTGGATGTGATGGTCCGATGAAGGGGACACCTCCTCTAACCCCCTCTTGGATAGACACGCTACCTCCTTCGATGGTGACGACAGTGGCAACTCCTCCAACCCTGAGACGGAGGTCAACAACAATGATGATGACGAGCTCAGGATGTAGATAGCATGGGTATTGTAGCTAGTAGCTAGTGCTAGGCTAGGCTAGCAAAGTAAAAAATATTTTAAAATATATCTATAACAGTTCAAGCCATAAATCCGCATAGAGAATGAGTCATCTGTGTCAATTCTAAACCGACATAGACTATCCTATGCCGGTTGATAAACCAGCACTAATGATGTTAAACCGACTTGATGACGTGTTCTATAGTAGTGTAATGTCCTGGGCTACTCCTTGGGCACGGTTTCTAAGGACAAACATTATATTTGGATCTGCCCGTCGGGAATACCCCCATCGTCGTGTAATTTGTCCAATCCATGACAAAAAACGTTTTAATCATAAAAAAATATCTTAAAAATATAAAAAAATGTACATTCGATTTGCTACAAACTTAATACCTCGGTGTTTTTTAAGGATTTTAAAATGTTTACATAGTTTAAATAAAAAAGATAAGTTTTGCAAATGACGCGTAGGACAATAATCGAGCAATTGCAATAGCATAAAAGAGATAACCTTCTGATTAGTGATGACATGTAGGTGGCTATGCAATGGCATATAAGGTATTTTTTTCTTTTTTTCATCATCGCCATCAAACCTGCCTCTAGACTGATGCAAACATACAAAATTCAAGCCCGATTTCATCTTCTAAAAATCTAATAATCGCATAAATCCCATCGCACTTTGGATGGATAGCACTAATACATGAACATCCATATACCCGTGCACTTGCCTTTCTTGTTAAAATTGAAACGATCCGACCGCGGTGCATGTATTCTAGGGCAATTTCCTTTTTTTGACAGGAGGGAGTAGCATGCATAAATGTATCTAGAACTGTAGACGAATATAAAACCAGAAACACTACTACATCCAACCGTTAGAAAGCATCCATTATTACAACACCAAAAAGTTAATGAAGTACTTAATTTGTAGTTGTCTTTCTGACTAACCGTACCCAAGTATCAACTACAAACACATATACTTTGTCACAAACTTTGTCGAAGAGGTGGAAATAAGCAATTCTCCATGCTTTCTTAAACAGTAGAACACAGAACACCACACAGAGGCAAACCGCACACCCTAACCCAAGTCCAAAGTAAAAGAACGTTGGCCCGGATTCATGTCCATTTCTCTTCCAATCACCATGATTTGATACATCACTATCACTGCCTAGGCATTTCCATTGAAGAGGAGGGCCACAAAGACCACTGTTGCCATCATACATCAACGGGTTCTCAGTGTAGATGGTGTCAAGCTGACGCCCTGACGGTATTCTTCCCGTAAGATTATTGTAGGACAAATCTAAAATGCTTAAAGACGTTAAAATTGACAGGCTTGATGGGATTTCTCCCAATAGTTTATTCTTTGAGATGTCAAGTGATTCCAATTGCTGCATGTCCCTAATTTTGTCAGGAACTTCTCCATTCAGCTGATTTCAAGATAAGTTCAGATTTATCCACTAGTGCAGAATACGTCATCACTGGCGGTTCTGAACTCACATCACTGGCGGTTTTCGAACCGACAGTGATTATGTGACAGTGATAATCAAGGATTTTCATTGGCGGGTGCGGAACCGCCAGTGATGTGATATGAATTATCACTAGCGGTTCGTAACAGAACCGCCCGTGATATTAATAATTTCACCGGCGGTTGTTGTGAGAACCGCTGGTGATAACAGATTTTCACTGGCGGTTTAAATCAAAACCGCCGGTGATATGTAAACCTTCACTGGCGGTTTTCATCTGGAACCTCCAGTGACGGTGCATATCACTGGCGGTTTTGGTATGAACCGCCAGTGATATCTTTTCCAGGGTCAAAAAAAATTAGTTTATCCATACACATCCAGAATTCATCCATATACATATACATCAATAAACATCCAGATTTCATCCAGAATTTAGAATAAACATCCATATTCATCCATATACATCTAGAATTCAGAATAAACACCCATATTCATCCATATACATATACATCTACATCCAAAAAATACATATACATCCAGAATTTCATCCATACACATCCAGAATTCATCCATACACATCTAGAATTCATCCATATACATATACATCCATATACATCCAAAAAATAATTTCATCCATAAACATCCATATTCATCCATATACATATACATCAATAAACATCCAGATTTCATCCATATACATCTAGATTTCATTTAAATAAGAAAAACATCAAATTCAAAGGAACATATCATATATTAATATAACCAAGTTATTACAGGACATGCATACACTTCATACAATATGTCTGTTATAGTTAACTATAGGCGTCCACTGTTTACACAACCATTTGGGTCAATAACTTGGGTATTAATAAACGTAGCCAAACTATCTCTAATATCTGCAAGAGAATTAAAATCGATGTTTGTATCTCTAATGTTCAGATATTCATTTGGTCGTAACCCTAGAATGATTTGCATATGTTGCGCAACATAGAAGCCGCAAGCATGGCCTCCGGGCTGCTAGTGGCACTACATAAGGAAGTATAAAGATGATAAGGCACAATAATCAGTAGGGCAGGCACTAAAAAAATTTCCATTTTATTATGAGGAAAAGTGTGAATAGACACTTACTGAAAATTTCTCTATATGCCTAAGTTCCATGCCCATCGTATCATTGTGCCTGCCCCCACCCTTGACATAACTCTTGAACACCGCATTGAGTAGGCCTTTTAAATCTTTCCACTCGTGTGTGGGGCTCATCCTCAACGAGTCGAGGTAGACAACCTTGTTTTCGCTAGGTTCTATGAGCAGCAAGATCCAATGAAAATTTTTATTGAAGGGCAACAAGAAATATTCTTTGTCCTGTCCTTTAGTCAGGGCCCTCTTCAGGTATTGCCCGGTATTCTTTCTATCCGCCTTTATGTTGTCCTCGGTGACAATGCCAGGATCAAGAAAACCGGCCTCGACTTGACCTCGTTTGGCAACTAGGTACATTTGGCTGAAAAGTAAGATATATGTGATCAGTGTATAGGTGGATAAGAAATATACACTGACATTGCGCAAGACTTCTATACACTTACACTGCAAAGCAGCGGATGAGAAAGGCGTCCAACTCCTGCAATTGAAACATATACCACAGGTCCTCGAAGGTTATGGTAAGATAACTATCGTTATCGTCCAGGAAATACTTGCCCTTCACCTTACCCACGATACTGGATAATCGTTCCTTCACGGGAAGGCGTGAGTTCCTGAGGTAATAATCATGTAGGTTCTAGCAGGCCGTACCCATGTCTTTTAATGCGGCAAGGGTATGCAGTGGTTCTCCCATCTAAAATGTTTTCCCTTTCTGCGCCCAGTGAATCTTCCTCTTAGGCGCCAGAGATTGGCGGACGATTCGTTTCCCCTTCTCTGGGGAGCAATAGCGCACTGGTGGTGAGGACGCACCACGCTTATTGCTCTGTGAGCTTGTCTTTAAAGATTGAGGGGCCGCCGCAGACATGGCTTTCTTCGTTCGCTCCTCTTCATCGTTACGGATCGGATTTATGGGTCCAACGCCGCCGGCCTCGATTTCTTCAAGATTTGATAGAAGAGTAATATCCTTCTTGGGCCACTGGACAAAACTATGGACAACAAGCCCAACTGTTATGATTTCATCATTGGGAAGATTCACAAGTGGGATCTTCGCTGCGGTGTTGTCCATAACAGCGTCTACCTAGACCTTCGCGTAGCCCGCCGCCAAGTCCGCACCATGAACCTTCATCCCCGAAATGCAGGGGTACACCACACCGCGGGCCACCTCGAGTGAAACACCGACGCTATACGAAACTTGGAGCAAGCAATGGGTAATCTCCTTGATGTTGTCCACCGGGTATTTCGTTGGGCCAGCCTTATCGGGCGAAGGTGCGGAAGCGCAGCTACTTTTAAATGGAGGGGTGCAACCGAGAGCTTGTGTATTAGGGTTGGCTTTGGGTCTGTTCCTTACGAGTTCCTCCAACTGTTGTACCCAAGGTTCCCATTTTGCTCGTATCTTCTCAGCTTCAACGCGTACCCTATTTTGAATTTCATCCTCTAAGTTATGTACACATTTCTTTTTTTTGTAGTAGAGATAGACATTGGGGAACCCCTCCTTCCAGGTAACGTAGACCCCGATGCCCCGCATACGGCCTGGGTGCTCCTTGTTTCCTAGGGCCTTAGTTAGGATGTCTCGCTCCCTGTTTTCGACAAAGGAGCCTTGCGATGCTTGCGTGTCATACTCAATCTGCAATCCGTGGAGAAATTGTAATTGAGGTGTTACGAAAGTAAACATTGTAAGGGTCATTGTTCACTTAACAGCTTTTGAACCACCTTAGTAGTCTCGGGCGTGGAGAAAACTGGCCTCGTCGGTGTGACTTTGACCCTAGCCCTGCTCCAGCGGTCAGCACGCGTGTTGGTGAGCCTTGTGGTGGCTTCAGATTGCTCACTGGCGCAGTCAGCCAGCTCCCACTGGTGTTCTTTTGTCGCATATCCAACGGTGCCGAGTCTGTGGGGTGGTGTTCTTGGCCTGAATGGCCTTGTGTTTGATGGAGGACTCTTTGAACTCCTTCGTTGTCTTCATCCTCTTGAACACCTCCCACACCTCATTCGTGATAAAAGGGTACTTTTGAAACCTTTTCCTCATTGACGAAATCCTTGACAAGATCCACCTACCAGTTCTTCCAGGCGATCCCCATGCGCTTCAGGATGTTCTTCCGCACCTCAAGAAAAGAGTCTTTAGGGAATTGAAATGACCGTTTGAGCTCCTCCCATAATTGGTCCCTTTCTTGAGCGGTGATGTCCTTCCAGGTGTTGGTGGTGCATGGGACTCGTCCCCTAGCCACCACCCCGCATATTGTTCGATACGCTGATGCAGCTTTCGTGGGAAGGACCGGTATACCTCATGTCTGGACCTCTGTGATGGTATGAATGACATCGGTCTTTAGCTTGCTTGGTCCTCTGCTAACCCTTCTCTTCACAGCTGGGGTGGCCTCGGGCACAGTCCCTGCTTGAGGGGTGGCCTCGGGCATTGCCCCTGCTTGAGAGGTGGCCTCAGGGTCCATTCTACATACAAGAGAACACCAGACAATTTAGTCTTCCAACATACAACAGAAGCAATTAACTTTCTATGAAAACATATCCCTTTGTGTTGTGCATACTACCAGAGAACATTTCACAGGATTATTCCCTTTCGTAACCATATTTGTGCCGGTTTTAGAACCGATACATCATAAGTGTATGGACATCTATGGACATCGTAAGTAGATATCCACCATTATCTAAACCAGCACTTTGCCACGACCTATGAAGGGTCAAAATTGAATTGAGACGAGTGGAGGACCAAAGTGGTCTTTTCTTTCTCTGCTCTCTTAATTTTCAATATATTCGATAACATGTATAGTATCCTTATTTACTCATGTCTTGTTTTAGAATTGTTGTAAATAGTGCATAATGAGCAAAATGATAGCAGAAATAATTCCATATATAGTTAACAGCAATATAATGTCATGCAAATTAAATATAATCACAATTCCTATTAAATACATCATTAGGGCAACTAGAAAAGTGATTATCCAGCATGTAACCATGACAAAACAGCAGGTATAACAGGTATAAAATCATTAACTAAACTCAAATTTTATTTGTAATTGATTGCTCTCAGATTGCTAGAAGGGTTGCTAAATGAATTAGCCGTCCAACTTCTAGATGGACTATATTTTCACAAGTTGTATAATCTGAAATTTTAGGATTACAATCCTAAAATTAGCATAATCCTAGAATTAGCACTGCTCTTGCACAGAAGATATAATCACAGCTCTATGTGTATGACTAAGCAATAGCACTATGAACCAGTAATTAAAAGGTCAATGTATCAATTCAGCTCATATACAAACAGTCAATAAACTGAGATGAACAACAACATGCTAACACACTGCATCAACTAGTATCAGGCTGAAGCAGTCATACTAGTTCTCCAAACTTGAACATAAGTAGTGCAGCAGTATATTGACCAAATAAATTAACTTCAAGTACTAAATTATACACATTAAGCCTCCAAATTATCAGCTAAGAGCAGTACTTACCTAGGTCTAACAAAGTCCTTTAATTAACAGATTAAACAAGCCTCAATCTCAAGCATCATCATCGAGCAGTAAATCCGAAGCCCACAGTCCGTACTGCTCCCCAAATCGAAGCCAAGATCAGCCCCTTGTACGAAGTGCAAGGTCCCCAAATCCACTTCGGTTGGCACAACATGAGATCAAACAACAGAAGCCACAGAGAGTTCTTACAGTGCGTCGAACCGAGCCGGCAAGAGGAGACAAAGCGCGAGGGCGTGGCGCCGGAGCCGGTGAGAAGGTCTGACCTTGAGGGTGGGGCGGTAGAGGACATGGCGCCGAAGCCGGCGGACGCAGACGTCGAGGAAGCCATCCACTTCCTGTCGAGGGATCGGCGACGAGGGCAGCTGCGATGAAGGCGGCGTCGAGGGCGGAGGCGACTAGGGCAGCGGCAACGAGGACGACGTCGAGGGCTCAGCGACGGGGGCGGTGGCGACTAGGGCGGCGACGAGGGCTCGGCGACGAGAGAGTGCGCGGGACTTGTGAAAATTTTGGGGTTTGGCGCTGTTGGGATATATATGTAAAGTGGTAGCTGTACTGGCGGTTCATACCATACCCGCCAGTGGTAGTGGACCATCACCGGCGGTTCACTAAATAACCGCCAGTGGTAGTGACAGTCTCACTGGCGGCTGATGTGATAACCGCCAGTGGTAGTAGACCATCACTGGCGGCTGATGTGATAACCGCCAGCGGTAGTGGACCATCACTGGCGGTTCACTAAATAACCGCCAGTGACAGTGATAGTATCACTGGCGGCCCACGAGATAACCGCTAGTGATAGCTATATTAGTGCTATATAATAGAACTATATAGGATATAATAGGACTATATTAGGGCTATATAATAGGATTATAATAGTACTATATAATAGGATTATAATAGGGCTATATAATACAACTATACAGGACTATATAGGATTATAATAGGACTATATTAGGGCTATATACTAAGATTATAATAGGATTATATTGGATTACATTATACATTCTATAATAGGATTACATTACAAAATGGGATTACATAACTCAAATATAAGATACAAATAAAACAGTACATTCAGTCCTCAACGATCAGCCCTTCTTGATGATCGTTGCGCACATAGGTGGTTGCATTAGCCATTTCACTTGATTTTGGGTCGGTTTCATCATGTAATGGAAGTATTTCATCGAATTGGTTATAATCCTCCTCGTCCACCACATTCTCGATTTCAACGATTCTTCTTTTCCCACTAAGAACAATATTTTTGTTCTTATCAGCAGGATCTATGACATAGAAGACCTGTAAAAATTGGGTTGCGAGGACAAAAGGGTCATCTATATATCCCACTCGGGCAAGGTCAACGATAGTCAAACCAAACTCATTAGATTTGTTAACCCCTCCACTTTGGACCCATTTGCACCGAAAAAGGGTTATTTTGAAAATCACGTAGTCCAGTTCCCAGATCTCCTCAATGAAACCATAGAACGAGCCCTTGCGTTGTGTTACTAGGCCTTGGTTGTGCTCCTCCTCATATGCATCTATACGAACGCCGCTGTTCTGCACTGTGCTCTTCCTGTCTTAAGATATCGTGTAGAATGTGTACCCATTTATGTCATATCCTTGTCACGTCACCATCGTGTATCTTGGTCCCTTTGCTAGTCATAAGAGTAGATCAGAACACTGTGTTCCGGTGAATCGTGCTTTGAACCATTCATTGAAACAACGGTTATGCTCCTTTTTTATCCAAGCCTCCGTCTTGTTTGGGTACTGGCGGCGTATGAAATCCTTGTGCTCTTCTATGTAAGGAGCCACCTCCGTCATGTGATTCAGAACAATGAAGTGCGCTTTACGGTACATGTCTCTGTTGGGTGTGATCTGTTTTCTGCCAAGTGTGCCCGTACCATGTAGCCTACCCTCATGATGGGATACGGGCACACCTATAGGGTCAACTTGCGACATGTAATCAATGCAAAATTCGATCACCTCCTCTGTTGCATACCCTTCGACAATGCTAGCCTCAGGACGATATCGGTTGCGTACGTATGACTTTAGAATCCCCATGTACCTCTCGAAAGGATACATGTAACGTAGAAACACCGGGCCACATAACTTAATTTCCCGAACAAGGTGAACCATGAGATGTACCATAATATCAAAGAAGGATGGGGGAAAATACATCTCGAGATCACATATAATTCTTACTGCTTCGTTGTGTAGCGAATCAAGAGTATCAGGATCGATGACTTTCTAATGAATTGCATTGAAGAACAAGCTCAACCTTGTGATGGTTCGTCGGACATCCAGAGGCAATATATTCCTTATTGCAATGGGAATCATCTGAGTCATTAGAACATGGCAGTCATGTGACTTCATTCCAGACAATTTCAAGTCACTCATGGACACTATCCTCTTCATGTTGGCAGCGTACCCGGATGGGTATTTTACACCATACAAGCACTAACAAAATTCTTTTCGCTAGGCCTTGGATAGAGTAAAGCAAGCTGGAGGGAGTTCCGTCCTGCCCGTACTACTAATTATTAGTGCTAACTCGCTTCTTAAGTTCATATCGACTAAGTCGAGCCGTGCGTTTAGTCCATCCTTCGTTTTGTCCTTCATATGAAGCAATGAACCAACCAAACTATTGCAAAAGTTAACCTCTACGTGTATCACATCCAAGCAGTGTCGAACATATAGTTCCTCCCAGTAAGGTAGATCCCACAAAATTGACCTTTTCTTCCATATGCCGTTTTCACTGGTTTTTGTTTTCTTCCTCTTTCTCCCTATTTCACATTTTTCAAACTTAACATGTAGGCCTGTAAACATGTCCTGCACTTCTTTTCCACTAAGTATGCGTGGAGCCGATCCATTTTTCTTGGTTCCATCGAACTGCTTGGTCATCTTACCATATGGATGATTCACACGTAGAAACCGTCGATGGCGCATATACACAGTCTTCTGGCAATTCCTAAGCCACACACTTGCTGTATCATCTAAGCAGTGAGGACAAACTTTACTTCCTTTTGTTTTTATGCCCGAAAGGTTTCCAAGTGCGGGAAAATCGTTGATGGTACAAAACAACATTGCACGTAGCTTGAAGTTCTCTCATCGATCCGCATCCCATACCCTGACCCCTTCGTTCCACAACATCTGTAGTTCCTCTACCATTGGTGCAAGGTACACATCTATATCATTGCCGGGTTGCTTTGGTCCTTGGATTAGTAGGCACATCATAATGTACTTCTTCTTCCTGCAGAGCCAAGGAGGAAGATTATATATGCATAGGTTCACAGGCCATGTGCTATGCTTGCTGCTCCAATTTCCAAATGGATTCATGCCGTCTGTGCTCCATCCAAATCTTAAATTTCTAGGGTCTGCACCAAAATCCGGGAACTTGTAGTCAATGTTTCTCCACTGTGGAGCGTCTGCAGGGTGCCTAAGCTTTCCATCTTTCTTACGATGCTCTGAGTGCCACCTAAGAAGTCTAGACTCTTTCTCATTTCCAAACCATCGTGTCAAACGAGGAGTGACTGGCAGATACCATAAAACCTTTGCTGGGGTTCCTCGATTAAGGTCGGCATCTTGATCCTCGTCGTCGTTACGGCCTTTGATATTTCTCTTATAGCGGGATGCTTTACACTCTGGGCATGAGTGCAAGTTGCTATACTTGTGACGGTATAGGATGCAGTCATTGGGGCATGCGTGGATTTTTTTGCACGTCCAATCCTAAGGGATAAATAACTTTTTTGGCACCATATGTTGTTTCTGGCATCAAATTTTCCTGTGGAAGAAGTTCCTTCAGTAGTCGTAAGAGCTCCGTGAAACTCTTATCAGACCAATAGTTCCTAGCCTTCAATTGTGACTACAAACTCATGAACATATTAAATAAAAGACTTTATGAATAAAAGTTTGCCTTAGGACGACAAAGCTAATATGACAAATAGTTTGCTAAAATAATTATTATAAATAATTACTAGCTAAAATAATTACTTCCTCCTATATATTAATATAAATCAATTGTAACTTATCCCATTAATTGTGACTACAAACTCATGAACATATTAATATATTGTTGCTTCTCCCATTAATTACTTTTCTCGTATTCTACATATGCAAAACACATCACAAGCCAAATATATTAATTATCCTACTCTCCATGTACATCACAAACCTACAAATATAAATATATCTAGATCTCAAAGCACTTAATCTAGAGTAGGTTCTTTGATATTTAAAAACAAGATGTACAAAGAAAAATAAAAAGCATCACTAACCTCTAGCACTTGGATCTTCAAAAAACCACTTGGATCTTCAAAAACCACTTGGATCTTCAAAAAAACAGTTGGAATTAATTGAATCAACTCTAGCTACGGCTGCCGCCGCATCCGCCGCTAGAGTCAAACAGGAAGAAGACAGAGTGAGTAGAGCACCAATAATGCAGGTAGGGTCGGCAGTATGTAGTGGAAACAATCACCGGCGGTTCTAACACTAACCGCCTGTGATATGCTAACTATCCTTGGCGGTTCTCTTTATAACCGCCAGAGATATTTTCCTTTCACTGACGGTTCTAACACTAACCGCCAGTGAAAGTTTCCGTTTCCCGCCAACTCCCGTCAGTTTGTCCTACACAACTATCTCTGGCGGTGTTAAATTGAACCACCAGTGATATGTAACCTTCACTTGCGGTTTTAAAGTGAACCGCCAGTGATATGTATCTGTCACTGGCGGTTTGCGGTACAACCTCATCACTGGCGGTGGGTGTTTTGTCCCAAGCCGCGTGGGGGTCCTGTGACTCTCATCATTGTCGGTGACAAAAATAGCCGCCAGTGATGAGGGGTCGGGGATGAGCCATTCTGTAGTAGTGATCAGTCTCTCAAGAGCTGCTATTTCTTCTGGAATTTCATAGCTAAATAGTTGCATGACAGGTCAATGCCCGATATCATTAAATATTAATACCTTGGTAATTAAGTTCCCTCCTCTTGGCGACGACAGGCATATCACCGAGTATATTTTGGAACGAGGCAGGTATGGTGCCAGGTTGCTATATATACTGTTTTGTCATAGCTGTCAGATTTGGTAGATGAGGAGGTATGACACCAGATATCATATTGCCTGCAATATTCAAATGATAAAGTTTTGTGAGACTTGTGATATTCTTCGGAATATGCCCATAGAACATATTGTGGTTTCACCAAGTTTCCAATCCACATTGGCAGTGTTCCGGAGAATTTGTTCTGTGCAAGATCTAAAAAAGATAGACTTATGCCTCTTTGTAGAATTGGTGGTTACTTGCCAGAGAAGCTATTGTTACTTAACAATAGATATGCCATGCTGTTTACCCTCAAACATTGTGGAAGTTCCCCTTCAAACAGATTGTTGGCCAACTCAAATCACAGATGGAAACTGGAATTTTCCAAGTGAAGTAATTGGAAAACCGAATCAGCGTATGTAGCTTCAGGTCCTGAAAATTTGATGGAAGAGGTCCTGGTAAGGAATTTCTTGAGATGTCTAAAAAGGTGAGGTTTCTTGGCAGTTTAGGTATTTGAGCACTGAGTTGATTTGAACTTTGAACTGGAATAGAGATATTCTAATGACATATTCTCCATATTCGCAGGCAATTCTCCACTGACCTGATTGGTAGAAATGTGTAGGTATACGACCTTTGAAAGGGCATCAGAGAACCAATCTGGAAACCTGTCGATTATACCGGTCCTCGAGATATCAAGCTGGACAATATCCACTTGCCATTTAAACCATGCAGGAAATATAGGACCCAACTTGCAAAGCAAGAAATATGCTTCTTGTAGTCTGAAGGGTGGTATCCATTCTGAGCCCACCACAATCTTCAGTTTATTCCTGGACAAGTCTATGTACTCCAAGCTTTGTAAACCATCAAGGTGTTTTTCTGTCATCAGAACATCCAAATCGTTTCTTCTAGGTCCAAATTAGTCAAATTATGGAGCATACCAATTTCAGATGGCACATGTCCAGTCAGTCGATTGAGAGAGAGGGTCCTTAAACCAGTAAAATGCCCTATGATTGCTGGGAGAGATCCAGTACTGTTGTTCCAATAGAGCTCAAGAAGGACTAAACTGGTCAGATGTTCCATCCTATCTGGTAAAACCCCTGTCAGTTGGTTCCGCTGCAAATGCAGCTCCTGCAATTTGTTTGACGGACAGTGCGGCAGCCGCTCAATTAACTTCGTAATGTTTGCATACGAGAAACACTTTTCGAGGTGTAGGATCGTCAAGTTGCATAGGTTCTTCATGTCTGCCATCGAGTTCATGCTGTTAAATGACAACGACAAGTATTGCAGGGACTCCATGCCTCCCAATGTGTCAGGAAGCCGACCATATAAACTGCTGTTGGAGACTCTGAGGAGCTTGAGGCTCGTTAGGTTCCAGAACCAACAGAACGCAATTGGGTTGTAGTAGTTGTTGAAATCTAGAGTAAGCTCCTCAAGCTTTGTAAGGTTTATCTGTGAGAGCATTTGGTTGGCACTATTCAGCATGCAATTAGAAAGATGAAGGAACCTCAGAGAAGGAATCTTGTTCACAACATGAGGCCAACGATCACCGATGGCGTCGAGATAGTGCAGCTTTGAGAATTTGCCAGAAACTGAAGTTTAATTAGCCACGAAAGATCGGAGCAGTACAACTGTGTTGGATAGTGCAGCTTTGAGAGGTCAAGATAGTGCAGCTTTGAGAGGTTGCCAAGCTGAGGAGGCACACTTCCGGAGAAGAGTATGCCGGAGAGGTTGAGATATCTCAGGTTCTTGAGAAAGCCCAAGAATTCCGGAACAAGGCCGGTAGGCCCCTGGAGGCCGTTCATGCTGACGTCGAGGTATCGCAGATGCTGCAAGGAAAGCAGAGAAGGACTTATCTCGCCTGTCAGGCTTCTGTTATAGGTCCAGCAACTGTGGAGTAAATTTGTCTCAGTCAGCTCCACTGCTGGAGAAATTGGTCCATTAACGTGTTGCTTTTCTAGTAGTCTTCTAGAAATTAAGACAAGGACCCTGATCCGATGTTGACGGTTCTGTTAACGTGTCTCTTTTGCAGTGGAAACTCCACGCTCTATGCAGATACGTATTTACCAAAAGTTTATTGCTCCATGCCGATACGCGCGCCAATATGATTTAGTAAATTATTTCTCGGTAACTCCAAATAATTAAAATTAAGTTGAACTGAAGTTTGGTAGATTCATTAATTGAACTAATTTCTTTGTTTGTAATTATTGGGGACCGGCTAAGGTCCGATAATCGGACTTTGGTCCAGGCGGCGGGATGGTTTCTCCTTGACAGCTGGGGGTAGAGGGCAGGGTGCACCGTATTTCGTACGCATGCTAGCTTAGCTAAAATTGCATCCAACGCACCGGCACCGCTAGCTTAGCTAAAATTGCATCCAACACACCGTGGTGCTTGAACTTGGAGGGGCAATCATCCAGTAGGCATCAATACTACATAAAAGTTAATTTGTGCTAGTTACAAACCGTCATTAGTACCGGTTTATAAATTGACACAGAATAACAGGCACTGACATGTTCAGTTATCTATGCCGGTTTATGACTAGAACCGGAACAAATATATTTTTAAATTTTTTTAGTGTTAACCTAGCTAGCACACCACTACTGCACTAGCTAGAGCTACTACCTACCTACACTCTACATCTAGAGCTCATCGTCGTACTCCGTGTAATAGCCATAATTTAGCCATTAGAACCTAAGCATGCAATAGTTATCAATACATTCTCAAATCCTTTTTTTGTATAAATTATCTTTTTGGAAGACACTAATATATATATATATATATATATATATATATATATATATATATATATATAGAGTTATATATATATATATAAGTACTATACTATTCCTAGGCATAGCATAGCTTACGCTACGCCTCGGTCGATCGGCTCCACCGCGTGCACCGATCATCAGGCCTGGTTAAACTGGATCAAAACTTTCGTAATAACTGTTCCGCAATTAGTGGCCCCATAATCACGTCCGAATATATATCTTCCCCCGCATTCTCTCTCTCTTGCCAGATCCAGATCCAGCTCCGAACGGGAAGGCGCCGAAGCCGGAGAAGCGGGTCACTAGGGCGACGACTCCGACGAGGAAGACGACGGGTCTAGGAGCACGCCGATGGACTACACGCGCTTCTTACGGGACGACCTGCCACCCTCTTGACTTGTGGATGCACTAGTTTTGCTTCTTTTGTGATTGTGGATGCATACATGTGTTGGATGGACATGGTATTTTGTGTTATATATTTTTTTCTTGAAAATGTGATTACGGATGAATATGTGTGCAATGTGGTTGAAATTATGAAATGCTCGGGCTGTTTTGGGTTTGCAGGTGTAGCTGCTGCTGCCCCAGCAGTAGCAGCTGCCAAATTCTGATTTTGTTTAGCCATTTCAGCAGTTTTTTTTGTTAGAATTCAACTATTCTTGACGGCCAGGCCTAGGCCGTCGAGAAAAAGGGGATCTAGGAAACCCTACTGGACCCAAACTCTCTCGACGGCCACGACGGCCGTAGGCCAGCCGTCGAGAGAGGTCAGCCCAGCGATATCGTTCAGTCCCCTCTCTCGATCGCCACTAGAACATGTGGCTGTCAAGAGAGCTAGCCCTAGTTCCCGTGGGAGTTGCCTCTCTTGACTGCCTCTAGACCATCGAAAGAGAGAGAGAGACGAAGCTTTTTGATGGCCAAACCGCCGTCTCTCGACCTCGCTCGACGGCCGCATGGTTAGCCATCGAGAAAGTCTCTATCGACGGCTATACCGTCGATACGGAGGATCTCTCTCGACTACTCTTTGTCGAAGGCCATTTCTCGACGGCCGGCCGTCGAGAATAAGCTATCTCGACGGTTTCTTGACCTGTCTCAACGGTTTTGGCCGTCGAGAAATACTGCGATTCCTATAGTGAACGTTTTAATCATAAAAGAATTATCTTAAAATATAAAAATATACATTCATTTTTTTCATCATTGCCATCAAACTTGCCTCTAGACTGATGCAAACATTCAAAATTCAAGCCCGATTTCATCTTGTAATAATCTAGTAATCGCATAAATCCCATCACACTTTGGATGGATAGCACTAATACATGAATATCCATATGCACGTGCACTTGCATTTCTGGTTAAAATTGAAACGATCCGACCGCGGTGCATGCATTCTAGGGCAATTTCCTTTATTTGACAGGAGGGAGTAACATACATAAATGTAACTAGAACCGTAGACGAATATAAAACCAGAAACACTGCTGCATCCAACCGTTGGAAAACATCCATTATTACAACACCAAAAAGTTAATTAAGTACTTAATTTATAGTTGTCTTTTTGGCTAACCGTACCCAAATAACAACCACAACACACATATACTTTGTTACAAACTCTGTCGAAGAGGCGGAAATAAGCAATTCTCCATGCTTTCTTGAACAGTAGAACACAGAACACCATACAGACCCAGACCGTACACCCTAACCCAAGTCCAAAGTAAAAGAACGTTGGCCCGGATTCATGTCCATTTCTCTTCTGATCACCATGTTTTGGTTCATCACTGTCACTGCCTGGGCATTTCCTTTGAAGAGGAGGGCCACAAATACCACTGTTGCCATTGTACATCAATGGGTTCTCAGTGTAGATGGTGTCAAGGTGACGCCCTGACGGTATTCTTCATGTGAAATTATTGTAGGACAAATCTAAAATGCTTAAAGATGTTAAATTTGATACGTTTAATGGGATTTCTTCCGATAGTTTATTCTTTGAGAGGTCTAGTGATTCCAATTGCTGCATGTCCTCAATTTTGTCAGGAACTTCTCCATTCAACTGATTCCAAGATAAGTTCAGATTTATCAATCTCTCAAGAGCTATTATTTCTTCTGAAATTTCACCAGCTAAATAATTGCAAGACAGATCAATGCTTGATATCATTAAAATATTAATACCTTGGTAATTAAGTTCTCTCCTCTTGGCGACCACAGGCATATCACCGAGTATATTTGTGAACCCAGCAGGCACGGTGCCAGGTTGCAATATATACTGTTTTGTCATAGCTGTCAGATTTGGTAGATGAGAAGGTATGACACCAGATATCATATTGCCTGCAATATTCAAATGATAAAGTTTTGTGAGACTTGTGATATTCTTCGGAATATGCCCATAGAGCATATTGTGGCTCAGCCGTAGAAACTTTAGTTCCACCAAGTTTCCAATTCATATTGGCAGTGTTCCGGAGAATCTGTTCCGTGCAAGATCTAAAAAAGATAGACTTATGCCTCTTTGTAGAATTGGTGGGAACTTGCCAGAGAACCTATTGTTACTTAACAATAGATATGCCATGCTGTTTACCCCCAAACATTGTGGAAGTTCCCCTTCAAACAGATTGTTGGCGAAATTCAACACATCCAAACTCAAATCACAGATGGAAACTGGAATTTTCCAAGTGAAGTAATTGGAAAACAGAATCAGCGTATGTAGCTTCAGGTCCCGAAAATTTGATGGAAGAGGTCCTGATAAGGAGTTTCTTGAGATGTCTAAAAAGTCGAGGTTTTTTTGGCAACTGGAGTCAGTCAGTCGGCTCTACTAGAAATTGAGACATGGACCCTGATCCGATGTTGACGGTCAGCGCCATTTCCGTCAACGTGCCTCCTTTGCAGTGGAAACTCCACGCTCTATGCAGATATGTATTTACCAAAAGTTTATGCTCCATGCCGATACGCACGCCAATATGATTTAAATTATTTTTCGGTAAATCCAAATAATGAAGATTAAGTTGAATTGAAGTTTGGTAGATTCATTAATTGAACTAATTTCTTTATTTGTAATTACTGGGGACCGGCTAAGGTCTGGAAATCGGACTTTGGTTTCTCCTTGACAGCAGGGGGGCAGAGGTAGGTACGCATGCTAGCTTACCTGAAATTACATTCGACATAACGTGGTGCTTGAACTCAAAGGGGCAATCGTTCAGTACACATCACTACTACATAAAAGTTAATTTGTGCCGGTTACAAACCGTCATTAGTACCGGCCGTTTATGAATTGGCATAGAATAACAGGCACTAACGTGTCCAGTTATCTATGTCAGTTTATGATTAGAACCGGAACAAATATATTTTAAAATATATTTTAATGTTAGCCTAGCTAGCACACCACTGCAACACTAGCTAGGCTAGCTACTAGCTAGAGCTACTATCTAGCTACACTATCTACATCTAGAGCTCATCGTTGTACTCTGTCTTGTCCTCATCGCAGTGAGAAAGGTCGTCAGGATCGAAGGAGGTTGGATGAGGTGTCCCCGTCATTGGACCCTCGCATATCCATGCACCTATCTTTTTTGACGATGACCCCTCCACCTCTGACATGGTGGTGGGCGCGTCGTTGTTTTGGCTGTCATCGTCGTCGTCCTACTCTTGCTCATCGGAGGCGGGCTCCTCGCTGATGGCGGCGGCGTGGCTACATGCCGAAGCATCCGAGGATGGATGTAGCGATGGGCCCTATGGCACCACCGCTTGGCTGCCAGCTGCTCCTTGCTGGCTCCAC
This sequence comes from Olyra latifolia, assembly GCA_036346145.1. Classification (NCBI taxonomy): domain Eukaryota; kingdom Viridiplantae; phylum Streptophyta; class Magnoliopsida; order Poales; family Poaceae; genus Olyra; species Olyra latifolia. Next base: position 19,894,133 of record CM070533.1, read on the forward strand.
ACTGGCCGACTCGTCCTTGCCTGGCTCCTCGCCAGCCGACTCCTTGTCGGTAGGCTCCTAATCACCGGTTAGCTTTGAAAATAGGAGCGGAGACAACGGTGGCAAGGCAGGTAGAGACTCAAGGGCATGGGAGGCAGTGGCCATGGCGACCATGCCGAGGCTGGCAGCGGCAAGACATGTGGAGTCTCCAGGAGCATGGGAGACAGCGACCATAGCGATGATGCCAAGGCTGACGGTGGCGAGATGGGTGGAGAGGGCACTGGCACCAGAGACGACGACCATGACAACTACGATGCGGGTGACTATACCATGGCACACTGGATTGAAGGAGTTGGAAAATGGGATTGGAGAAGAAGTTAGAGAGACAGGATCAATATGAGAAGCTGGATGTTTCGCACATGAGATCTAAGATCGATCGGACGAATAGATATAGATCGTGTGTGGGGAAAATTTTTCTTGTGAAATTCCTCAAGAGATCAAACGTTGTGTGTGTCGGCTCTAATTACCAAATGATACATATGACTACGGAACGACACGATTCTTTAGTGGACATGCGATCAGGAGCCCCGCAAGGAAGAGCCTATTGGTGAGGAGCCCAACAAGGAAGAGCTGACCGACGAGGAGGAGAAATCGACGCCTAAGTGGCGGTGCCAGCAGGCCACATTTCCACCTCCATCCTCGGATGCTTCTATGTGTGGCCTCACTGCCGATGAGCCAGACGAGCAGGAGGACGACGATGAGGAAAAGGAGGAGCCCGTCCCCGTGTCAGAGGTGGATGAGTCATCATCGGAGGACGTGGGTGTATGGATGTGATGGTACGACGAAGGGGAGACCTCCTCTAGCCCCCCTCCTAGACAGACACGCTACGTCATCCGATGGTGACGACGGCGGCAACTCCTCCGACCCTGAGATGGAGGCCCACAACAATGATGACAACGAGCTCTGGATGTGGATAGCATGGGTAGTGTCGCTAGTAGCTAGTTCTTGGCTAGGCTAGCAAAGTAAAAAATATTTTAAAATATATCTATACCAGTTCAAGCCATAAACCAGCATAGAGAATAGATCATCTGAGCCGATTCTAAACCAACATAGATGATTGGACACAACAATGCTGTTATCCTGTGCTAGTTGATAAACCAGCACTAATGATGTTAAACCGACATTGATGACGTGTTCTGTAGTAGTGTAATTTCCTGGGCTACTCCTTGGGCACGGTTTCTAAGGACAAAAGTCATATTTGGATATGTCCGTCGGGAATACCCCATCGTCATGTAATTTGTCCAATCCGTGACAAAAACGTTTTAATCATAAAAATATTATCTTAAAAATATAAAAAAATGTACATTCGATTTTCTGCAAACTTAATACCTCGGTGTTTTTTGAGGATTTTAAAATGTTTACGTAGTTTAAACATAAAAGATAAGTTTTTACAAATGACTTGTAGGACAATAATCGAGCAATTGCAATGGTATAAAAGAGATAAGCTTCTGATTAGTGATGACATGTAGGCGGCTTTGCAATGGCATATAAGGTATTTTTTCTTTCTTCATCATCGCCATCGAACCTGCCTCTAGATGTTGCAAACATTCAAAATTCAAGCTCGATTTCATCTTCTAGATATCTAGTAATCACATAAATCCCATCGCACTTCGGATGGATGGCACTAATTGTTGTAGAGATGGTGTAGCGATGCCCATTCCTTAGGCTTGTCGGGAATAAAATCTGTCAATTAAATGCTAAGGGAGGACAAGGATGATGAGTTGTAAAGGCACGCCCATGAGCTGCCCAAATTTGTAAGTGTGCTAGAATGCCCCTGCAAAGAGAGTAGGTGGGAGGACATGGTGGGAAGGCAGCCTCCCACCTCGCCCATATAATTAGCCCCAAGGGCTCATGTACCAGGGGGGACAAGGAGAAAAAATCCCCTAAATTAATAAAATAAGTCCAATCTTGGCTGGCATCTTCTTCCCCGAGGCTCTCCACTGCTCTAGATCCCCTTTCCTTGAGCATCCCCATGGCTAAACCCCAAGCTTGCTCATGGGGTGCCCCCAAAAATTTGTCTATCCAATCCAGGCCGACGACAGTGGCGCCGTCCGTGGGGATCCTGGACAAAAAGCCACACATTGGGAGAGATGCATCCACCACGATGCTCATCTTCCATGGATTTTGTCTCGACAGTGCTTGTCCTTGGCGAATCCGGCCTCCACGAGCCTGTCTTCAACAGATCCAACCTCCACGCGCTTATATATGATGGATCCGGTGTCTGCACCAAGTGTTTCTGGCAAACTCACCTTCTACGAGCTCAACCCTAGCGGATCTAGCGACAGCGCGCCCGTTTGTGAAGGATTCAGTCTCCGTGGAACACGTCGCTGTCAAATCTGATGGATCTGAACAAAGAGTGGCGGAGCGAAGGGGCCACCAAGCGAGGGGATTGCCAAGCGAAGCAACGGCTGAGCAAAGGGCCATCTAGCGAGCGCAGCGGCTGAGCAAAGGGCCGCCAAGCGAAGCAGCGGCTGACCGAAGAAACCGCCAAGCGAAGCAAATCGAAGCAGCGGCATTCGAAGCGAAGCAAAACGAAGCCAAGCAGTGCCTACCTGGAGCAAGGCCCCCCGAAGCAATACACATTACAAACCCATGTAGCTACCAGCATAGATGGAAGCGAAGCAGGCACACCGAGGGGAGATGCGATCGAACTTCATCAAGCGAAACGAGGTCAAAAATCGCACGGCGAAGGCCACTTTAAGTGGTGAATGAAGACCCCCCCCTAAGGAGAAAAGCACAACTCCTCCACGTTTAATGCACTCGAAGGCCACGCTAAGTGGTAACTGAAGACCCCGCTAAGGGGAGGACGAGCGCTTGTAGGTTACGCCTACTCGCTCCTACGCCGAGTGCTTGGTGGGTTACGTCCACTGACTCTTGAAGGCCACGCTAAGTGGTAATTGAAGACCCTGCTAAGGGGAGGACAAGCGCTTGTAGGTTATGCATGCTCGCTCCTACGCCGAGTGCTTGGTGGGTTACGCCCACTCACTCCTGAAGGCCACGCTAAGTGGTAATTGAAGACCCCGCTAAGGGGAGGACGAGCACTTGTAGGTTACGCCTACTCGCTCCTACGCCGAGTGCTTGGTGGGTTACGCCCACTCACTCCTGAAGGCCACGCAAAGTGGTAATTATAGACCCCACTAAAGGGAGGACGAGCACTTGTAGGTTACGCCTACTCGCTCCTACGCCGAGTGCTTGGTGGGTTATGTCCACTCACTCCTGAAGGCCACGCTAGATGGCAATGGAAGGCCCCGCCAAGGGGCAAATTATGGTGCTTGCCAGGGAGTAAGACGGAGCAATACCACCGCTCCGCGTCCTCTTCGCTAGGGAGTATGGCAGAGCAATACCACCGCTCCGCTCCCCTTCGCCAGGGAGTAAGACGGAGCAAGACCACCGCTCCGCATCCCCTTCGCCAGAGGGTAAGGCGGAGCAATACCATCGCTCTGCGTCCCCTTCGCTAGGGAGTAAGGCGGAGCTAGACCACCGCTCAGCGTCCTCTTCGCCAATGAGTAAGCGGAGCAGGATCATCACTGCGCATCCCCTTCGCTAGGAAGTAAAAGCGCTGTGCCTCCTAAGCCAAGGGGTGAAACACTTTAGGAATCTTATATAAGCTGCTCACCAACCCGAATTTGCCTCAGGGACAACCAATTTCATCTGCTCCCCGCAAAAGAGTTCATATCCTAAAACAATTTTATGATTTATACTTGCTCTTGTTAGGGCTCATACCCAATACATCTGTTCGCCCCTCTTGTGTTAGAGCTAACAGCTAGGGAGTAGTAGGCTCCGGACTACCTCCGCCTCATAGGCCCTTGCCTCGGCGAAGAGGATCGGCGGACTCTCCTTCGCAGGCTCTGAACTACCTCCGCCTCGTAGGTTCTTGCCTCGCGAAGCGGATCGGCGGACTGTTCTTTGTGAAGCTTCGAATCGCCGCCAGCCTCGTAGGTCCAATCCTCGGCGAGTGCCCCTTCGCAAGTGAACTTGAAAATCATATGAATGCCACGCCAAGTGGTAATTTAAGACCCCACCAAGACGAAAATTTTGGCGACACAAATCAAAGGCAAAGCGACACCAAGGAGTAACGACGAAGCATGCGAAGCAAAGCAAGAGCGGCATGAAGTGAAAGCAAAGCGGATCAGATGCTTCACCCTACCAACACTAAACAAGCGCTGGGTGAAGCAAAAGCATTGGTAAAAGCAGAGCAACGGGCGCAAGGACGGGCAACCCCTACAAATCTGTGATCTATAGAAGGGAGTTTATATCCTTAATGATTTTAGGATTGCCAACCACTTTTGAGCATCACGCCCTTGGAATTTGTAATAATATTTCAGATGTATTCGACGCAAAAACCACGGATATCGAACACGAAGCTTCAGAGGTTAATGGACTTCTCCTTCGCGAAGCTTCAGATTTCAAAGGATTTCTCCTTCACACGCTTCGGAGGCTTGGACTCATTCGCTAAAGCATCGGAGGCAAATGGACTTCTCCTTCGCGAAGCTTTCGATTTCAATGGATTTCTCCTTCATGAACTTTGAAGGCAAATGGACTTCTCCTTTGCGTAGCTTCGGATTTTAATGGATTTCTCCTTCACGAGCTTTGAAGGCAAATGGACTTCTCCTTCTCTAAAGCATCGGAGACTAACAGACTTCTCCTTCGCGAAACTTCGGATTTGAAAGTGCATCTAGGCCTCCTTATGGGTTTTGGGGATTAATGACAAAATGATTAAGGGACTAATGAGATTTCTAAGTGTTATCTTTATATTTTAGTCCTCTACAGTGAATTAATGAGCAATGACGGACCCTCAAATCGAATGAAGCAAAAGACGGTATCTAGACTTGTGATTTGTAATTTTATTTTAAATTTGAGTCTAAGAATAGCCGTACTATAAAGGGGGATTTGACGAAAAATAGTGTTTGGATATTCTAGGTGCTCATGATGGAAATTAGTTAGCAAAAATACAAGTTCATAAACCCATGTCACCCAATCCAAAATCCGGGCACAAAATCTTATATCTTATTCGGAGTATCCGAATATCTATTCAGACTTTCTGAGTTGACCTCCTCTGTCCTCCAAGGGAGAAAATTGTCTTTGCTGCTATGTCCTATTCGGACTATCCAAGATTTCACTCAGAGTATCCGAACCACTCGGAGTATCCGAAGTCATTATTTGGAATATCCGAGCTGGTCCTCTCTGTTCACCGGGCAGAAATTATTCGGACTATCCGAGATTTCGTTCGGAGTATCCGAAAGTTCGGACTATCCGAAGAATCCACTCGGACTATCCGAGCTAGGCCTGTCTGTCTCTGTTATTTGCACTATTCGAAGTATCCGAGTATTTACTCGGACTATCCGAACTTATACAGATCTGAGTCAAAACGGCTAGTTTTGGGGCTCGTATATATACCCTATTCACTCAGAACATTTATTGCTCTCGTTCTTCCTCCTTGAGCCCTAGCTTTCTCTCCCCTCTTGAGCTTGTTGATTTAATTTGCTAGAGGGAGAAAATAAGTGAGATTTGAAGAGGTTGAGCTTGCTAAGGTCCATCTTGAGCACCGAGTTTTTCATCCTCTCGAGGATTTCTCGCCGATCTATTACTCTTGGAGGTTGAGGTCTTCTAGACGGCTAGGAGTAGCCGGTGAACTCTCAAGCTTCGTGTGTTGAGCCTCCAGAAGTTTGTGAAGGTTGAATCCACCTCCGCAAGGGAAGGATTCAAGATAGTGAAGCCGGTTAGTGCTTTGTGCAACGCCGCGAGGATTAGGGTTGAAAGAGACCTGGGCTTTGTGCCTCCTCAACGGAGACATAGGATCCCCTCAAAGATCCGAACTTCGGGATAAAGATCTTTGAGCCTTCGTCTTCATCTCTTGTATTTCATCTTCATCCTAGTGTTTCAATTCAAATCTTCGTGTTTAAAGTGGTGATCTTACTTGTGAAAAGGATATTGCTAACTACACATCACCCACAGGTACTCTAGTGTAGGGACCCGTCAAACGGAGTCGAATCCCTGCCGTGCTTTTACCTGTACTAGTCCCTGGATCAAGTAGCTAGTACGCACAGTAATACAGTTTGGATCACAACCATCGACGCACAAATAAACCACATCGAGTACGCCAACACGGCCAATTATTACAATAGTTTGGCACCACGGCCTTACAAAAGCAATGAAATTTAAGAACATTGCTCGACTTAAGACAAAAACACCAACAAATAAACTCCAACTCCACACAGCAGAATCAAGAAGCACGCCCTAGGCTTCGGGTAGTCTTCATCCTGAATCCTTGGCGAAGTCCTCGTCTTGATCAGACTCCTCATCGGGTAGGGACAATGTTGATCGGGACCGCTCGTTGAATGAGCACCAAGATAAAATGCGAGGGTGAGTATACAAAATACTCAACAAGCAAGGTCGACTAATATGCAACTAAGGTTACAAGGAAGGGTAAGGTTCTTTTTGCATAAAGCCGTTTTGCAAGTTTTATCTAGATTCTTGTAAAGGGTTTGAAATGAGTTAAGAGAAAAACAAATATTTGGATCATTTCCTTTTGAAACTCCGCCTAAACCGGTTTTGCCCAGACTGCTACTCACGGCACCCACCGTGCAACACCCTCATCGCCACAAAGACCCACTATGAGGAGAGAAAACAAAACACACGACACCGATCGTGGTTTTCCTTAAAACACCTTTTGAAAACAAAAAGGTAAGAAGTACCATGAGGCAGCTCCCGTCGTCTGGCCCTGACCGCGACACGGCTATCATGATAGTTGTACACTCTGCAGAGGTTGCACGCTTTACCCATGCGAGGTGGTTCTTCCTCGGTGCCCCCAAAGAAAAATGGTCACCACAAGGCTTTTCTCCAACCTTCCCTAGCTAGGACATTCCCGCCGAGGTTTCCTTTGCAATGCCCCTCTTGCGCTGCGCAGACAACACCGATTGCCTACTCCACCGATCGGAATGCCCTAACTAGGAGTCAAGGATACTAGACAGTGGCCCGCCCATACAGCACACATGGTCGACTTTGTTAAACTTAGCTCGTCTACCTCAAGGAATCGGTCCTTAGGGACCGAGGTGGTTCCTACATCGACCCAAGTCTCGTGCTTATCGCACCAACCTTGCAACCACCACCCGATCAGGTTTTATAAAACAGTTTACCCGATAGCACCCACTATCAACTACACCCATTTGCAAACACGACAAAGACCCATCGTCTTTTAAAATCATTGATGAAATAAGCATTGAGATTATCATGTATCCAAGTTTAATATGGTTGCAACTAAGCATAGCTAACATGATTAAAACCTAGTTCAAGGGTGAAGGCATTATTAAACAATATAACTTTAACCTAAGGTGGCAAGGAAGGTTTTATATATCGATGTTATTAATTGGGGTTTTAGCTAGCGTCTAACCAATTAGCATTTTTAAATTTAACATAGCATGCAGTTTAAATAACTATTAAAATCATTTAAAAACATGGGAGCAAGAATCAGCACTCGCCTTGATCAAGACTTCCTCAAGCTCTCTCGACAGAGGTTCGCAAAGCTATCGTTACTAGTTCCTAAAAGTAGATTTAAACCAAAATAAACTAATGCTCCAAATAAAACATGTATGATATGTATGCTCATGTTATGCACCAATATTGCCAAACATGTTCAGTTAAATTCCTGGTTCAACTAATTCCAATTTTTAAATTTTCTTATTAACCTAAATCATCTATTAAGCTTATCTAAAGGCATTAAGCAATCTTAACAATTAAACAGTAGTTAATTTATCCTAAAATTCTATGAAAGTTTACAGAACAGTAATACACATTTTTATGGTCATTTTAAAATTTATTTGGCAATTTTAGACAAGTGAATTACCTAAACAATTTAAACAAGGTTTCTTAGCATTTAAATATTCCAAGTAAATTTTGAACAGTGACAGTAACAAAAATTGACATATTTAAATAGGTTGCAATTTTGTGAGTCTAACAAAATTTGTTTGGTAATTTTGGATTTTTATACTAATAGATATGGATTTTACAAGTTATAGGATTTTTCGGAAAAAGGAAAAGGAAGGCGGGGGCTTGGCTGGTTCTTGGCTCGGCTTGAGCCGGCCACACGGCAGCGGGGAAGGAGGAGCCGGAGCTGCTGCGGCTCGGCTGGGCCGGGCCCACACGGCAGCGGAGAGAGCAGGGAGGTCTGGGAGCTGCAGACTGCTGGCATGGCTGCAAGGCCCAGATGGTGGCTGGCGAGGTGAGGGGAAGGGAAGAGGAGACCTCGGGGACGAATGGCGGGTCGCCAAGGCGGCGGCGGGCGGCGGCGAGCTAGCGGCGCGGAGAGGCGGCGGCGGTTATGGCTAGCGGCGGCGAGGCGCGCTGGCAATGGAGGCAGCGTGGGAAGGGCCGGGAGTTTCACGGAGGCGAGAGGAGTTTCAGGCGGCGTCGCCGGGACCGGGTGACTGAGAGGCGGCGCGACGAGCGGCCGGAGGGGAAGAAGAAGGCGGCGGCGGCGGAGGAGGCGGCACGGCCGGCGGGGGGCGGCGAGGTCTAGGAGAACTGGGAAGAACGGGGAACCCGTGGGGGTGGTCTACCGGGCGGGGGAGAGGCGCTGGTGGCGACGAGGCCGGCCGTCTGGGGAGTAGGGGGAGCACGCCGGGTGAAGCACGGCCGCCCTAGGGCCAAATTGGCCGGGGAAAAACTCGCCTAGTCCTAGGGGAGCTCTAGGGAAGGAGAGGAGACTCACCGCGAGAATTGCTGCATTTGGAGTTGAGGCAAGGGCGTGGCGAGGAGACCGTTCTTGGCGTCGGCGGTGAAACCGTCGTCTCCGTGACGAAACCTGAAATTGATCGAGGAAAAGGTGAGAGGATGGTCGGGAACACCGTCCTCGAAGGATTTCAAGAAACGGCTTACCCGAGCGAATCGAAAGGAGAAACGAAGGGAGAATGGAGCTCGGGCAGGGGGGTTTTGAGGAGGCGACAAGGAGAGGAAGGGGACGCATTAGTGGTGTTAATCACCACTAATCGCGAAACGGCCGCCATTAGGGAGGTTTAATGGCCACCCAAGCTAGTGGAGAAGATGAAGGAGGAGGGCTGCTTCCTGCGTGAACAGGAGAGGAGGTGGAGGGAAGAGAGAGAGAAAGGAAGAAGAAAGAGGGAAGAAGATGACAGGTGGGGCCCAGGGAGGATTTTTAAATTTTTAAATCTCTGGTTTATTAATCCTTTAAACTTTCAAAATACAATATATTTTATAAATTAATAATTATTTGCACAAACATATTTTAGGTTGCAAAATTATTAATTAACAGGTAACATTCTCATTTTATTAGTTTTAATTTAAATTGTTTTTAATGCAATGCAATGCACAATGCCATGCTATGCAATGAGTTTTTATTTTCCGAAAATGAGGATGTTACATCTAGGCTCATTAACACTATTTGGTGCAGGTTATATTTCACGAAGAGCCTAGATTCACTCTTGCTCGTTTTCTTACTCTGCATTCTTCGGACTATCCGAATAGACTTCGGACAGTTCGAGGTGAACTCGGACAGTCCGAACCTTTGTTTGCGCTGTGACTAAATTTAGTGATAAATTTTATTACGCCTATTCACCCCCTCTAGGCGACATCCCGATCCTTCAATTGGTATCAGAGCCTAATCTTTTAAGTTAAGCTTAACCGCTTAGAGAAATTAGGATGTCGACTGAGAAGAATAGTTTCACCGATGACAACACGGATAACCAACGTGTTGTCGCCGATGCAGAAATTCCTTTTGATTATTCCACTCTCGGCCCCTCGGGATCATCATCTTATGTCTCCGTGTCGTCCGATAAAGTGCCCTACTTCGATGGCATTCATTACCCCGCATGGAAACATAAGATGAAGATGTATTTGAGGTCTCTTCATCCTTCTATTTGGTAGATTGTTGAGACAGGTTTTAAACCCAAGAACTCCACCAAGCTTACACCTCATGAGAAGAAGGAATGTCACATCAACGATCAAGCGGCTAATGCACAGTTGAATGCCTTGAGTCTAACCGAGTTCAACCGGGTTGATGGACTTGAAGATACAAAGGTCATTTGGGACACGCTAAAGGTTGCACATGAGGAAACCTCAAGCGTTCGTGAATCAAAGATTGAGCTCATCAATGGAAAACTCGGTCGGTTTGTGTTAGAATATGGAGAAAGCTATACTCAAATGTTTGATCGCTTGATGGTTCTAGTAAATCAAGCTAAAGGACTTGGGTGTGAGGACTTAACGGATAGAGCCGTGGTAAAGATTCTTCTACGTGTCATCACTCCAAAGAATCGAAATCTAATACAACTCATTAGGAAAAAAGACAACTTCAGTTCCCTTACACCTCATAATGTACTTGGGAGATTGGTGGCCGATGAGATGATGGTCAAAGACATCGATGCCGTAGAAGAACTTGTGAGGGCTAGTAAAAAGAAAAACATTGCTTTGAAGGCTACTAGAGGATTAAATGACACCGATGAAAGTTCAAGCGAAGAAGATGATGATGGTCCTATGAGCAAGGATGAAATGGCATTCTTTGTGAGGAGATTCAATAAATTCCTCAAGGAGAGAGGCTTTAAGTCCAAGGGTCGATACAAGAGCAATGGGAGTAAGTCAAGAGGAAGAAACTCACAAGGAAAGTGTTATGAATGTGGGCAAGCCGGTCATTTCATTACCGAGTGCCTACAAAGAAAGAAGAATGACAAGAATGATGATGACAAGAATAAGAGAAAGGACAAGCATCACAAGAAAGATGAGAGGAAAGGCAAGAAGAAAGAGCACGCTCATATTGGGAAGGAGTAGGATTCTAATTCTGAGTCCAACTCCGAATCGGATTCAAACTCCGAATCCGACAAAGAGATTGCCTCCATTGCCATCACTTCATCATACACACCAACGAGTCCAAAGACCCTCTTTGACAACCTAAGTGATGATGATGATGATGTCCCTACTTGCCTCATGGCTAAGGGACGCAAGGTATCAAATAAGAACTCAATCTCCACTATTAATGATCCTTGCAATAATGTTAGTGAAGATGATGAAAGTGATTGTGATGATAACTTGTTTAAATGGATGAAAGACTTTGATATGATAAAATTGAATGTTATATTGAAAGAAATAGAGAGACAAGAAGCTATTCTTGAAACTCAAGAGGACTTGCTCATCCAAGAAAAGGAGAGAAACCTTGAGTTAGAGAAAAGTTTAGCTTGTGAGAAGAAAAGGAATGTGGAGATGGCTAAGAGTATTGATTTAGCCACATCTCAAGTAACTAATCTTGAGATCACAAACGCTTCACTCATAGAGGATCTTGTTATAGCAAAGGATGCTTGCAACGCTCTTGAAGTGAAGCTTGTTGATCTCTCGAAAAGTCTTTCTCATTCCTCAAACCTAGCTACTTCTCTCTCATTGCCTTCAACTAGCAACGGTTGTGCAAGATGTTATAACATTGATATAAATGTTTCTACAACTAACTTGAGACAATGCAAGTGTTGGCGCAAGAGAACGAGAAGCTAAAGGGCTTTCTTGAAAATGGATTTCAAAAATCCTACAAGTCAAGCAAAGGACTTGAGGAGTTCCTAGGAAAGCGCCAAGGCAATTTTAAAAGGGAAGGGTTTGGATATATTCCTCCTAAGGGCAAAAAAGGCCACATTGTGGTAGCCCCCATTGCCAAACCCATCAAGTTTGTGAAAGCACAATGATCCTCTACTCATCTTACTCATTCTATGTTCAATGCTTTCTTTGTGCTTAAAAGAACTAACCTCGGTCATATAGTTGCTAAGTATGTGGGTCCAAAACCCAAAAATTCTCGTGTGAATTCTATTTGGGTGTCAAAGGCACTAGTTACCAACCTAAGAGGACCCAAACAAGTTTGGGTACCTAAAAGACAAGCATGATTCTATTTTGTAGGAATATCACTCCAGTGGATCAAGTTGGATTTTAGATAGTGGATGCACCCATCATATGACCGGAGAGAAGTCAATGTTCTCATATCTAGATCCAAATGGTTCAACGAGTGATAGTATCATTTTTGGCGACAATGGTAAAGGTGAGGTGATGGGTCTTGGTAAGATACCTATCACAGATGATATTCTTTTAACTAATGTTTTATTTGTTGAATCCTTGAGTTACAACTTGTTGTCCGTTCCTCAATTGTGTGCGACGGGCTACAATTGTCTCTTTACTAATGAAGGTGTGGATGTCATTAAGAGAAGTGATAATTTCATAGCCTTTAAAGGCCGTTTAAAGAGAAAGCTTTATCTAGTGGATTTTTTCGTGGATAAACCCAACCTTAAAATGTGCCTAATGGCTAGATCTAGCATAGGTTGGCTATAGCATCGCCGGCTATCCCATGTTGACTTGAGAAATCTTCACAAGCTCTTAAAAGGCAAACACATTTTTGGTCTAACGAATGTCACTTTTGAGAAAGACAGAATATGTAGTGCATGCCAAGCGGAAAAACAAGTTGGCACATCTCATCCCATCAAGAATATAATGACGACATCAAGACCTTTGAAAATGCTTCACATGGATTTGTTTGGACCGATTGGCTATATAAGTATAGGAGGTAACAAATACGGTCTTGTTATTATAGATGATTTTTCACGCTTCACGTGGGTGTTTTTTTTGCATGATAAGAGTGAGACTCAAGGAACATCAAGAAGTTCATGCGAAGAGTACAAAATGAATTTGAATTGAAGATCAAGATAATAAGGAGCGACAATGGAACGGAATTAAAGAATACGGGAGTAGAAGATTAACTCGATAAGGAAGGGATAAAGCATGAATTCTCGGCTCCCTATTCCCCCCAACAAAATGGGGTAGCCATGAGAAAGAATAGAACCCTAATCGAGATGGCGAGGACGATGCTAGATGAGTACAAGGTCTCCGATAGGTTTTGGGCGGAAGCGGTAAACACCGCTTGTCATGCCACCAATCGGCTTTACGTTCACAAATTATTGAAGAAGACATATTATGAGCTACTCACCAGGAAGAAACCTAATGTCTTCTATTTTCGGGTATTCGAGAGTAAGTGCTACATTATGAAAAAGAAAGCTAAGTCTTCTAAATTTACTCCTAAAGTCAATGAAGGTTTTCTACTTGGATATGGGTCAAACGCATATGCATATCGTGTTTTCAACAATACCACGGGTGTTGTTGAGATCACGCGTGATGTAACGTTTGATGAAACTAATGGCTTCCAAGGGGAGCAAGTTGATCATTGTGTTTTAGAAAATAAGGAACCACCATGTGAGGCGATCAAGAAGCTAGCAATTGGAGAAATCAAGCCTCAAGATGCTCAAGACCATCAAGAAGGAGGACAATCTGGACATGGGCATCGGACTATCCGAACACACTCTGATACTCCAAACCGTGTAACAGATACTCTGGACAAATATTCAACGGAAGGACAGCCACCCTCCTCAAATCAAGAGACTGACGACTCCAACAACTTTATTGAGAAGGGTGGAGATGACAAAGAAAAGCATCAAGAGGTTCCACATCCAAGGGTTCACCAAAGTATACAAAGGGATCATCCCGTTGACAATATACTTGGTGATATCAACAAGGGATTATCCACTCGATCTAAAATTGCTAACTTTTGTGAACATTATTCCTTTGTTTCCACCTTTGAACCTTTAAAGGTAGAAGAAGCACTCGAAGATCCTGATTGGATCATAGCCATGGAAGATGAATTGAATAACTTTAAGAGAAACCAAGTGTGAGAGCTTGTGGAACGACCCAAACAAAATATGATTGGAACCAAATGGGTGTTTCGCAATGACCAAGACGAAAATGGGATTGTGACAAGGAATAAAGCGTGGCTGGTTGCTCAAGGCTTCACACAAATTCCAGGTTTGGATGTTGGTGAGACTTATGCCCCATAGCTAGGCTAGATTCCATTCGTATCTTAATTGTCTATACTACTCACTATAACTTTAAGTTGAAGCAAATAGATGTGAAGAGCGCATTCTTGAATGGACCGCTCTCCGAGCTAGTATACGTTGAGCAACCACCTGGGTTCGAGGATCCCGAATTTCCGGATCATGTCTATCTACTACACAAGGCACTCTATGGTCTCAAACAAGCCCAACGGGCATGGTTTGAATGTCTTCGGGATTTCCTCATCAAACAAGGGTTTGAAATTGGAAAGACCGACCCCACTCTCTTTATTAAACCTGTTGATAATGATTTATTTATTTGTCAAATATATGTTGATGATATAATATTTGGTTCTACTAACGATTAATTGTGTGAAGAATTTAGTAGGACAATGACAAATAGGTTTAAAATGTCCATGATGGGTGAGCTAAAATTCTTCCTCAGCTTTCAAATAAAGCAACTCAAAAAAGGCACATTTATTTGCTAAACCAAGTATACCAAAGGCATGTTGAAAAAGTTTGACATGGAGAAGGCAAAACCAATCAAGACGCCGATGCAAGCCAATGGTCATCTTAACATTGATAAAGATGGTAAGCCGGTCGACCAAAAGGTATGTCGATCTATTATTGGCTCACTTCTTTATCTTTGTGCATCTAGATCAGATATCATGCTTAGCGTGTGCATGTGTGCTAGATTTCAAGCCTCTCCTAAGAAGTGCCACATGGTGGCCGTGAAAAGAATTTTGAGATATTTAGTCCGCACTCCTTATTTTGGTCTTTGGTATCTGAAAGGATCATCTTTTGAATTGGTTGGATATTCTGATGCTGATTATGCCGGTTGGAAAGTGGATCAGAAAAGTACCTCAGGAACTTGCCAATTTTTGGGTAGGTCCCTAGTTTCTTGGTTATCCAAAAAGCAAAACTCCGTAGCCTATCCACTGTCGAAACCAAATATGTGGCAGCAGGGAGCTGTTGTGCTCAACTACTTTTGTTGAGGCAAGCCTTAAATGACTTTGGGCTAACCTATAACCAAGTGCCTCTTCTGTGTGACAATGAAAGTGCCATCAAAATTACAAATAACCCCGTCCAACATTCCCGAACCAAACACATCGATATTCACCATCATTTTCTTAGAGACCACTCCACAAAAGACAATATCGAAATCCAACATGTAAGAACTAAACATCAATTAGCCGATATTTTCACCAAGCCACTCGATGAGCGAAGATTTTGTGAATTAAGAAGTGGGCTAAATGTTTTAAATTCTCGTAATGTGGCTTGAGTTGAGCACACAATTGGATGGTGATTGGAAAATATTTTGAAAATGCTTATTTCCTTTATTTCTCTCAAATTGATGTGTTTATTTGTTCTTTGATCTTGTCGATCATGTCAACCATCATGTGTCATAGTTTGAATGTTTGTTTGAGTCGCTGATCACAAGATGAGAAGACTCTATAGGGTATCCTTATCCCTCTTCCAACTGGAGGCATTTCCTTGTTTGGAATCAAATTTTTCAGAGAAGGGCAGCTCGGAGTGTCCGAACTGAGTTCGGGCTATCCGAATGGTTCGGAGTATCCGAACATCTGTTCGGACTATCCGAACTGACTGCCTCAGGTTTTATACCCCGCGAGGCCTTCTTCTTCTTCCTTTCTTCCTTCTATTCAGTGCCTCGCGTTCTCTCTCCTCCTCTCCGCCTCCTCTTTTGGATTCACCATTTGGACCACAAACCCTTCAGATCGGACTCCCTAAGGAGTTCCCCAGAGCGAGGGCTTTCATCTCCACCGCGCCATTATCGGAGTTTCGATTCGGAGTCTCCGTGGTTGACTCGCAAAGGTACGGTTAAAACCGTCCCTCTCGATCCAGTTCATTTCATTGATTCCTTGCAAATTCTTGTGACTAGGATCGTTCTAGGACCTTCTAGGATGATTCTCCCGGATTAGCTCTACATTTTCTTGATTGAACTCTAGATTGAATGAATTAGGGCATTTCAACCTACGCACCTCGGACTATCCGAGTTATACTTCGGACTATCCGAAGCTTTTGGACTATCTGAACCCATTCGAAGTGTCCGAAGCATTCGGACTGTCTAAGATGCACCTCGGACTATCCGAAGTTGGCTTGTTCATTTCACCCTACTTCCATTCATTTAGATCTTTAATTAGAGTCTAATCCTCTTCATGCCCTTGAATCTTCTTAGAGGGACCCTTTTCAAGGCGGTGACCGCTTCTCTCGTGACATCTCAGTCACCATGGCTCGCAAGAAGAAGCATGATCACCCAGCTGGCAGTTCCTCAGCTCCTCCTCCGGCAGCTGCTCCTCCCACTCAGACCAAGAGAAAGGAGCATAGGGCAATCAGAAAAGTTAGTCAGTCATCTCTCTCTCAGTCATCATGGAGAGGTGATGAAGAGGATGCCAGTGAAGCTATGGAAAATCAGAGAGAAGCAAAGAAAGCCGAGCAGCGTCGTTTAGGGCTGCTGATTGGACCTCTTCAAGTCCATCCTTCTGTGCGGCTCACTCCAGCTAGAGTAATGCCTAAGAAGAAGGTTGACTACAGCTCAGGATAAGGGAAAGGAAAGGAAGTCCGAAGGCTTAGAAACAAAAACCCTCTTGAGTTCCTACAGGAAGAATATGTGGACAAGAGGTTTTGGAACCACTTCCAATAGGACTACTATGACTCAGTCATCGCAGATAAGAAGAGTCATGTGGTCTCCATGCAGTGGGTTGATTGGGATTACATGGAGGAGCAGGAGGATCCTATATTCAATCAGGTATTGGAGGCTTGTAAGCGTTATGGTGTCAAGGACATCATGACCTTCCAGTTTGCATGGAACAACGAGCTTGTGGCTCAGTTCTATGCAACGCTCTATGTGGACACTGATGAGGATAGCACGATGTGGTTCATGGCAGATGGCCTATATTACTCACTGACCAAGGAACAATTGCTGATTGTTTGGGTTTCCCAACTGAAGGATGGCACAATTTGGACAAACTTCATCTTTCAGAGGCCATTGGTGTAAATGAGATGGAGTCAATCTATGATGACTCGCAAGCATTCAAATTGGGCACCACTAGAGGACTCAAGCCCTTCTATGCTATTCTGTACAAACTGCTGCGAAAGACTCTGTGGCCAAAGGAAGGAGATGCTACCAACATCAGTTCCTTCTCAAGGAATCTCCTTCTCAGGATTGGTGAGGAAACACGTTCCTTTGACGTTTTTGACTTCATTTGGCAGGAAATTCGTACCAACTCTCTCAATCCTCGCAGCAGCAGCAGCAGCAGCTATGCTCCATTTGTGATGTGCATGATAGAAGGAGTCACTGGTCTGAGGTTTGCAAGAGATGTGGAGCACACCGCCTACAGGGTCCGGTCAGTCAAAACCACCTCTCAGCCAGCTCCTTCTGTTAGGGTTGGCAGGACCAGGCCCTCTACCAGGTTCTCAGCTCCAGGTCCGTCCTCGTCTACCAGGGACAGATCATCTTCATCTGGACATTCTTCCTCCTCTTCTGGTGGCTCTGTGAAGAAAATGCTTCGTGCTATCCTCTGTCTTAGGATGAAAAGCCACAAGAAGATTCAGGAGACCAACCTAAGGCTGGCTGACACCCATCGCCAGCTTCAGGATATCAAGAGGAAGCTCAATTTGCCTTGTTCTGCTGAGGAGTCTTGAGTCTAAGTCCTCCGCCACTGTGGACACTCAGACTAGGCATCTCTTCAGCCTCCACTCCTCTCAGGGCAGCGAAGCAGAAGATGACGCTGCATTTGCTCTTGATGATGAAGACAGCAAAGAATAATCTTGTTTCCTAGTTTTCTCTTCTCTTTTGGTGCCTTGATGACAAAGGGGGAGAGGAATCTAGTCTATCTTGTCTCTAGTAATCCTTGGTGTGTCTTCGGAGTTGAACTTGTGGTCTTGTGGTTTGTGGTTGAACTTGTGGTATTTTGTTCTTGTGGATGATTGATGTTTTTCCCTTAAATTTAACATCTGTTATTCCTTCGTAGTAATTGTTTACTTTCTTGATATATCTTGCCAATAATGGTATTCTTTATGTGCCCCATGCCATGTCATGTAGTTATAGTGAAATCTGTTGGTGTTAAATTGCAAAGATATAGGGGGAGACTCCATCAAAATTTCTCAAAAATATGTGCATTCAAGATTCCACTCATATTTTTGATGCACACATTTAGGGGGAGCTCTACCGTATGTTTGGAATTCAAAGAAAGCATATTTAGTTTTTTTTAAGTTTTAATCATGTTGTCATCAATTCACCAAAAAGAGAGAGATTGAAAGTGCATCTAGGCCTCCTTATGGGTTTTGGGGATTAATGACAAAACGATTAAGGGGTTAATGAGATTTCTAAGTGTTATCTTCAGATTTTAGTCCTCTATAGTGAATTTATGAGCAATGACGGACCCTCAAATCGAATGAAGCAAAAGACGGTATCTAGACTTGTGATTTGTAATTTTATTTTAAATTTGAGTTTAAGGATAGCCGTACTATAAAGGGGGATTTGACGGAAAATAGTGTTTGGATATTCTAGGTGCTCATGATGAAAATTAGTTAGCAAAAATACAAGTTCATAAACCCATGTCACCCAATCCAAAATGCAGACACAAAATCTTGTATCTTATTCAGAGTATCCGAATATCTATTCGGACTGTTCGAGCTGACCCCCTCTGTCCTCCAAGGACGAAAATTGCCTTTGCTGCTAAGTCCTATTCGAACTATCCGAGATTTCACTCGGAGTATCCGAACCACTCGGAGTATCCGAAGTCATTATTCGGACTATCCGAGCTGGTCCTCTCTGTTCACCGGGCAGAAATTATTCAGACTATTTGGGATTTCGTTCGGAGTATCCGAACCACTCGGAGTATCCGAAGGTTTGGACTATCCGAAGAATCCACTCGGAGTATCCGAGCTGGGCCTGGCTGTCTCTGTTATTTGCACTATTCGGAGTATCCGAGTATTTACTCGGACTATTCGAACTTATACAAATCTGAGTCAAAAAGGCTAGTTTTGGGGCTCGTATATATACCCTATCTTACTCTCACCTACCTAACGACACTATTCACTTAGAACATTTATTGCTCTCGTTCTTCCTCCTTGAGCCCTAACTTTCTCTCCCCTCTTGAGCTTGTTGATTGGATTTGCTAGAGGGAGAAAAGAAGTGAGATTTGAAGAGGTTGAGCTTGCTAAGGTCCATCTTGAGAACCGGGTTTTTTATCCTCTCGCGGATTTCTTGCTGATCTATTACTCTTGGAGGTTGAGGTCTCCTAGATGGCTAGGAGTCGCCAGTGAGCTCTCAAGCTTCGTGTGTTGAGCCTCCGGAAGTTTGTGAAGGTTGAATCCACCTCCGCAAAGGGAAGGATTCAAGATAGTGAAGCCGGTGAGTGCTTTGTGCAACGCCGTAAGGATTAGGGTTGAAAGAGACCCGGCTTTGTTCCTCCTCAACGGAGACGTAGGATCCCCTCAAGGATCCGAACTTCGGGATAAAGATCTTTGTGTCTTCGTCTTCATCTTTTGCATTTCATCTTCATCCTAGTGTTTAAATTCAAATCTTGGTGCTTAAAATGGTGATCTTGCTTGTGAAAAGGATATTGCTGACTACACATCACCCATAGGTACTCTAGGCTCACTAACACTATTTGGTGCAGGTTATATTTCACGAAGAGCCTAGATTCACTCTTGCTCGTTTTCTTACTCTGCATTCTTCGGACTATCCGAATAGATTTCGGACTATCCGAAGTACTTGGATAGTCTGAGGTGAACTCGGACAGTCCGATCCTTTGTTTCCGCTGTGACTAAATTTAGTGATAAATTTTATTACGCCTATTCACCCCCTCTAAGCGACATCCCAATCCTTCAAGATTTTAATGGATTTCTCCTTCACGAGCTTCGAAGGCAAATGGACTTCTCCTTCGCGAAGCTTCGGATGTCAATGGATTTCTTCTTCGTGAGCTTTAGAGGCTAATGGACTCCTTTGCTAAAGCATCGGAGGCTAATGGACTTCTCCTTCACGAAGCTTTGGATTTCAATGGATTTCTCCTTCACACGCTTCGGAGGCAAATGGACTTCTCCTTCGCTAAAGCATCGGAGGCTAATGGACTTCTCCTCCGCGAAGCTTTGGATTTTACTGGACTTCTCCTTCGTGAAGCTTCGGATATCAATGGATTTCTCCTTCACACGCTTCGGAGGTTAATGGACTTCTCCTTCGCTAAAGCATCGGAGGCTAACGGACTTCTCCTTCACAAAGTTTCGAATTTTAATGGACTTCTTCTTTGCCATCTTCGGGTATCGGCGGACGCTTCTCTGCCTGCTTCGGACCACCACCTCATTCATAGGCTCTAGCTAGGACAAAGCAACTCATTGGACGTTCCTTCACTAAGGGGCCATTCAACAAATGTCGTGCACTCTTTTCTCCTTCCTGTGTTTTCCCCACTGGGTTTTTCGGGAGGAATTTTTAACGAGGCATTGGCGCGACGTGGTATCCCGACAACCCGAAGGGCTGGGGTAGGACATTTGTGTCCGCTCACCCCTCAAGATCTCGGCATAAACGAACGAGGAAGTCATGTTGTAGAGATGGTGTAGGGATGCCTCATTCCTTAGGCTTGTCAGGAATAAAATCTGTCAATTAAATGATAAGGGAGGATAAGGATGATGAGTTGTAAAGACAAGCCCATGAGCTGTCCAAATTTGTAAGTGTGCTAGAATGCCCCTGTAAGGAGAGTTGGTGGGAGGACATGGTGGGAAGGTAGCCTCCTACCTCGCCCATATAATTAGCCCCAAGGGCTCATGTACCGGGGGGACAGGGAGAAAATATCCCCTAAATTAATAAAATAAGTCGCATGTTCTTCCCCGAGGCTCTCCACTGCTCCAGATCCCTTTTCCCTAAGCATCCCCGTGGCTAAACCCCAAGCTTGCTCATGGGTGCCCCAAAAATTTGTCTGTCCGGTCCAGGCCGATGACACTAATACATGAACATCCATATACCCGTGTACTTGCATTTCTTGTTAAAATTGAAACGATCCGACTGCGGTGCATGTATTCTAGGGCAATTTCCATTTTTTGACAAGAGGGAGTAACATACATAAATGTAACTAGAACCGTAGACGAATATAAAACCAGAAACTTTTATATTCAACCGTTAGAAAGCATCCATTATTACAACACCAAAAAGTTAATTAAGTACTTAATTTGTAGCTGTCTTTCTGGCTAACCGTACCCAAGTAACAACCACAAACACATATACTTTGTCACAAACTTTGTCGAAGAGGCGGAAATAAGCAATTCTCCATGCTTTCTTGAATAGTAGAACACAGAACACCACACAGAGCCAGACCGCCCAACCTAACCCAAGTCCAAAGTACAAGAACGTTGGCCCGGATTCATGTCCATTTCTCTTCCGATCACCACGATTTGATACATCATTGTTACTGCCTGCACATTTCCTTTGAAGAGGAGGGCCACAAAGACCACTGTTGCCATCGTACATCAATGGGTTCTCAGTGTAGGTGGTGTCAAGTTGACGCCCTGACGGTATTCTTCCTGTAAGATTATTGTAGGACAAATCTAAAATGCTTAAAGATGTTAAATTTGATAGGCTTGATGGGATTTCTCCCGATAGTTTATTCTTTGAGATGTCAAGTGATTCCAATTGCTGCATGTTCCCAATTTTTTGAGGAACTTCTCCATTCAGCTGATTCCAAGATAAATTCAGATTTATCAATCCCTCAAGAGCTATTATTTCTTCAGGAATTTCACCAGCTAAATAGTTGCATGACAGGTCAATGCTCGATATCATTAAAATATTATTACCTTGGTAATTAAGTTCACTCCTCTTGGTGACCACAGGCATATCACCGAGTATATTTTGGAAAAAGAAAGGTACGGTGTTAGGTTGCAATATATACTGTTTTGTCATAGCTGTTAGATTTGGTAGATGAGGAGGTATGACACCAGATATCATATTGCCTGCAATATTCAAATGATAAAGTTTTGTGAGACTTGTGATATTCTTCGGAATATGCCCATAGAACATATTGTGGCTCAGCCGTAGAAACTTTAGTTCCACCAAGTTTCCAATCCACATTGGCACCGTTCCGGAGAATCTGTTCTTTGCAAGATCTAAAAAAGATAGACTTGTGGCTTCTTGTAGATTTGGTGGGAACTTTCCAGAGAACCTGTTGTTACTTAACAATAGATATGCCATGCCGTTTACCCTCAAACATTGTGGAAGTTCCCCTTCAAACAGATTGCTGGCCAAATTCAATCCATACAAACTCAAATCACAGATGGAAACTGGAATTTTACCAGTGATGTAATTGGAAAACAGAATCAGCGTAAATAGCCTCAGGTCCCGAAATTTTGATGGAAGAGGTCCTGATAATGAGTTTCTTGAGATGTCTAAATAAAAGAGTTTTTTTGGCAGTTGTGGTATTTGACCAGTGAGCTGGTTTGAACTGGAAAAGAGAGTTTCTAATGACATGTTCTCCATATTCGCGGGCAATTCTCCATTGATCTGATTGTTGGAAATGTCCAGGAATACGACCTTTGAAAGGGCATCAGAACCAATCTGGAAGCCTGTCGATTATACCGGTGCTCGAGATATCAAGCTGAATAATATCCACCTGCCATTTAAGCCATGATGGAAACAGAGGACCCATTTGGCAAGACGCAAAATATGCTTCCTGCAGTCTGAAGGGTGGTATCCATTCTGAGCCCACCACAATCTTCAGTTTATTCTTGTTCAAGTTTATGTACTCCAAGCTTTGTAAACCATCAAAGTGTTCTTCTGTCATCAGACCATCCAAATCATTTGCTCCTAGGCACAAAAAGGTCAAATTATGGAGCATACCAATTTCAGATGGCACATGTCCAGTCAGTCGATTGAAACCGAGGTGAAGGGTCCTTAAACCAGAAAAATGCCCTATGCTTGCAGGGAGAGATCCAGTAATGTTGTTCCCAGCGAGCTCAAGAATGACCAAACTGCTCAGATGCTCCATCCTATCTGGTAAAACCCCTGTCAGTTGGTTCAACTGCAGATGCAGCTCCTGCAATCTGTTTGACGGACAGTGCGGCAGCCGCTCAATTAACTCCGTAATGTTTGCATACGAGAAACACTGTGCGAGGTCTAGGATCCTCAAGTTGCATAGGTTCTTCATGTCTGCCGTCGAGTTCATGCTGTTAAATGACAACGACAGATATTGCAGGGACTCCATGCCTCCCAATGCATCTGGAAGCTGACCGTACAGATTGCTGTTGGAGATGCTGAGGAGCTTGAGGCTCGTTAGGTTCCAGAACCAACAGAACGCAATTGGGTTGTAGAAGTTGTTGGAATCTAGAGTAAGCTCCTCAAGCTTTGTAAGGTTTATGTGCGAGAGCATTTGGTTGGCACTATTCAGCTTGCAATCAGAAAGATGAAGGAACCTCAGAGAAGGAATCCTGTTCACGACATGCGGCCAACGATCACCGACGGCGTCGAGATTTACACCCCCCATGTTGAGGTATGTCAGAAACTGAAGTTTAGTTAGCCACGAGAAATCGGTGCTGTACAACTGTGAGTTTGAGAGGTCGAGGTAGTGCAGCTTTGAGAGGTTGCCAAGCTGAGGAGGCACACTTCCAGAGAAGGGTATGCCGGAGAGGTTGAGATATCTCAGATTCTTGAGAGAGCCCAAGAATTCCGGGACGAGGCCGGTAGGCCCCTGGAGGCTGTTCATGCTGACATCGAGGTATCGCAGATGCTGCAAGGAAAGCAGAGAAGGACTTATCTCGCCGGTCAGGCTTCTGTTATAGTTCCAGTGGCCGTATTCATCGTTGCTGATCCACCGATTCCGGAGTTGCAGCTTGAGGACATGGCCGGTGAGGTTGCTGCAGCGGACGCCTCTCCATCGGCAGCAGTCCTGCTCGTGGCCTCCTCCTCGCTGCCACGAGCCGAGGAGGTCCTCGGGGTCGCTGGTGACGGCTTGCTTGAACGCCAGTAGGGTGTCCCTCTCCTGCGGCAAGCAGGCGGCGGCGCCGGTGGCTTGGCCGGGGGACGCATGGACGGTGAAGGAAAAGGTGGCGGTTGCTGCTCCGATGAGGAGGAGCAAGAGCACGGCAGTGTGATGCATGGTGTTAATTTGTCTGCTGGCTAGTGGCTACTGCTCCAGCAACTGTGGTGTTTGTATCCTTTATTCGAGTCAGTCAGTCAGCTCCACTGCTGGAAAAATTGCTCCATTAACGTGTTGCTTTTCTAGTAGTCTACTAGTAGACATGGACGTTGGTCTAGATTCATGTCCATTTCTCTTCCGATCGCCATGATTTGATACATCACTATCACTGCCTAGGCATTTCCTCCGAAGAGGAGGGTCACAAAGACCACTGTTGCCGTTGTACATCAACGGGTTCTCAGTGTAGATGGTGTCAAGTTAACGCCATGACGGTATTCTTCCTATAAGATTATTGTAGGATAATTTTAAAATGCTTAAAGACGTTAAATTTGATAGGCTTGATGGGATTTCTCCCGATAGTTTATTCTTTGAGAGGTCAGGTATTCCAATTGCTACATGTTCCCAATTTTGTCAGAAACTTCTCCATTCAGCTCATTCCAAAATAAGTTCAGATTTATCAATCCCTCAAGAGTTGTTATTTCTTCTGGAATTTCACTAGCTAAACAGTTGGATGATAGGTCAATGCTCAATATCTCCAAAATATCAATACCTTGGTAATAGTTCTCTCCTCTCGGTGACCACTGGCAATTCAGGAACTATATCTTGGAACCCAACAGGTACGGTGCTAGGCTCCACTATATATTTCTTTGTCATAAATATTAGATTTGATAGATGAGGAGGTATGCCACCTGATATCCTATTGTCAGCAAGATTCAAATGATAAAGTTTTGTGAGACTTGTGATATTATTCGGAATATGACCATAGAACATATTGTGGCTCAGGCGTAGAAACTTTAGTTCCACCAAGTTACAATCCACAATGGCAATGTTCCGGAGAATCTATTGCAGGCAAGATCCAAAAATATATACTTGTTCTTCTTTGTAGAAATGGTGAGAACCTATTGTTACTCAACAATAGATACACCATGGCCCTGTTTCTTTCAGCGGTTTTCCGGCAGTCGGCGGTTTACTACAGTAAATTTTAAATCTTAAAAAAATTTTAATTATCTTTTTAGGCTCATTACACTTTTTTTTCGAAGTCTTATAAATTTGCTACAGTAAAATCGCCAACCGCCAGAAACCGCTAAAAGAAACAGGGCCCATGTTTGTCGTCCTCAAACATTGGGGAAGTTCGCCTTCAAAAAGATTGTTAGCCAAATCCAAGCCATAGAAACTGAATTCACAGATTGAAACTGGAACATGGCCACTGATGTAATTGGAAGACAGAATCAGCGTATCTAGCTTCAGAGCACCAAAATTTGGTGGCAGAGGTCCTGATAAGGAGTTTCTTGAGATGTCCAATTCGGTGAGGTTACATGGCAGTAGAGGTATTTGACCAAACAGCTGGTTTGGACTGGCATGGAGAACTTGTAATGACATGATTCCCATATCTGTTTGCAATTCTCCACTGACCTGATTATTGGACATGTCCAATATCATGACCTCTGAAAGGGCGCCAGTGAACCAATCTGGAAGCCTTTCTATTATAGCTGTGCTTGAGATGTCAAGTCGGACAATATGCACCTGCCATTTAAGCCATGCAGGAAACAGAGTACTCATTTGGCAAGATGCAAAACGTGCTTCTGTAGTCTGAAGGGGGTATCCATTCTGAACCCACCACAATCTTCAATGAATTGTGAGATAAATCTACATAGTCTAAACTCTTTAGACCATCGAGGTGTTCTTCTGTGATCAAACCATCCATGTCATTGTTACCTGGATCCAAACTGGTCATATGAGCACACTTATTTCTGATGGCGCATGTCCAGTAAGGCGGTTGACAGCCAGGTCAAGTGTTTTCAAACTGGTTATATGAAGCCCTATAAATGCTGGCAGAGATCCTGTAATGTTATTCCCGTTGAGATCAGTTCCTTCAAGCATGAGAATATTGAGGTTTGTTAGGTTCCAGAACCAACAGGATGCAACTGGATGGCCAAAGCTGTTGAATGAGAGATTAATCTCCTCAAGATTTGTAAGGTTAACATGTGGGAACGATTGGTTGGCACTTGTCAGCGACTAACCGTAAAGGTTAAGCACCCTCAAAGAAGGAATCGTGTTCACTACAACGGTGCTGTGGTTTACGCCCCCCACATCGAGGTAACGTAACAAAGGTAGATGCCCTGACCATGACAGATCTTTGGAGTACGTTGCAGTAGAAAGATCGACATACTGCAGCTTAGAGAGGTTACCGAGCTGAGGTGGCACTGTTCCAGAAAATGGTATGTGGGATCATCCGTAGCAGACACTCTATAATACTATTCATCTAGATAGAGTAGCTGATGGAGGGAAGAAATCTTTTAGAGTGTAGTGTAAAGTGTAAAGGAATTTTGGAGAGATAGATAGAGTGTGTAGAGAATAGTGTTATTGAGTAGAAATTTGAAGTAGTTGATGTGGATGCTTACCTTAGGTTCTTCAGAGAGCCCAGAAACTCTAGAATGGCACCGGATGGCCCGGCGAGGTTGTTCCAGCTGAGATCAAGGTGCTCCAGATACTATAGTGAGAGCAGAGAGGGGCCAAAGCCGTCACGTCGAACTCGTCGCCGGAGTTGTATCATGTGTAGAAATTCCGAAGGCCTAGTGTAACAGCCCATTTTGGGCAATTTTTTTTAAAAAAATTCTCAATTTGTAACAAACTCAAAGTATTTACTATTCATCGTCTGAAAATTTTAAATTTTGATTCAAATTCATATAACAATCAAATTTCAGGTTTTTGGGCTTGGCCCATAGTGCTCGGCCATCTGGGCCTAGTCTGACCCACCCCTTCTCTCTATCCCCCCTCTGCTAAGCCGTGCATGCACCTTGCACATGCAGCGCAGCAGTCCCCTCGCGCCGATCACACCAGCGGTGCTAGGCCATCATCCTGTCACCCTCGCCCTGCCACTGCAATGCTCTCGCCCTGTGCCGCACCGTGCGTGTTGCCAGCGCCACGCGCGTTGCTTCCCCGCATCTCTCCGTGTCGCGCAGCCGTCCCGCGCACTCCACCCTCCCTCGAGCCCAACGCCGCGGGATGCCACTCTCTCCCCACCTGGGTGAACCTCTCCTCCCCTTAAAGTCGTAGCCCCGGCCCTCATTTTGCCCTTCCTCCCGTCCTGATGCCAATGCCCAATCACCCCCTTTCGCCTCACCAGTGCCTCGGTAAGCCGCCGGCTGATTCCTCGCTCTCGTAGCCTCTCTTAGGGCTGCCTATAACAACCCTAACGCTGGAGCTCTCGGGTGGTACGACCCTGCTTGCCATTGCCGCCTTTGCCTGCCCACGGTGACACTCATCTTCACCTTCCTCGAGCTCAGCAGTATCGGGTAGACTCTGGGTAGTCCCTAGATTCTCCCTCCTCGACGAACTAAGCGCCGCCCTCTCCGTTCGCCATAAACAATAGAAGGCCCAATATAAACAGTAGGCGGAGCCAGTTTTGTTTATTGGATTTTTGGAATAATTCTGATTTTCAATAAATCCAGAAATAGAATGTGATTTATGAAAAATAGTATAAGATATCCAAAAATCATAGAAAAATTCTAGAAAATACTAGATGTTGTACTAGACTTAGAAGAAATATAATAGTTTAGATTAAATTAAATCTTGTCCTTTCAAAAAATGATAGAACCTATTTAAACCTTTTTCCTTAGTAAGTTATAGCTATAAATTCAATTAGCTTTATTAAAAATAAGTAAGGAACTCGGTAAATTCTCAAACTTTTCCAGAAATTATTCCAACTTAAGAATAACTGAAGGAAAATATTAAGTCAAGTATTAATCTTTTACAAAGTACAAAATTAAGGAAAATTACAAAGTACAAAATTAAGGAAAACCCATGAGGGCTTTATAAAATTAATAACTTTAGCACTTTATTTTATCCCAAAAATTGTTTTCTAGCATGGGTATCTTATTTATGGGTAATTAGGGCATTTTCATGCATACTATGCAATGACAAGTAGGAACATCGCTACCTTAATTAAGTGGTTCGCGAGGTGCAGATAATCGTAAATAAGTCGTGTATCCATGCATCATTCCTTTTTGCATATATTTATGTATTGTCTTAATTTTCACAAATAGACATTGAGGACCTAGAGAGAAGATTTGAAGATGCTGAGGAAGAGTACCATTCCCTAGGACAAGGCGAGTTAACATACATAATTTATATCTTACCTAGTTTTACATAAGTTATTTTGATTCAACTAAGAAATTGCATGCTCTATTATATGTTGTAATTACTTAAACTGCTAGAGTAACTATGCATATTTCTTAATCATGTTGTACACATGCCCTGTTCCTTACTATGTTTTGATTACCATTCATGATTGCCTTGATTTTCATGTCATTTGGAACCCTAGAATAATTACTGGATAATTTTGGACTCATAGTCCTTGGGTAAAACTTGCTTAAATATGAGCAAGTCTAATCTATGATTTCCGGAGCATAATTGTCCCATGATAGTAGACGATAGTCCACCAAGATATTTGCTCACATCTTAATAAGAAATGGTATATATCTAAGCTGGTATGGAATTGAGGTCTTTATTTGGGGTATTATGGGATGCTGAGTCTGGTTTGGACTAAGGTGCAGTTATGGGGTGAGGACTAGGTAAAATGAGTTGGTTGTCTGAAAATGGGATTGAGATGTAGAGGTTGAGGACCTGATGAAGAATGAGGCTAGGATTAGAGTACGGAACTCTAGCTCTCGGGCCATGAGAAGCGGGTCCAAAAGTAGTCCCTTGAAGTTGAACAGTGTTGATGCGGTCCAACACAACGCTTAGCTATCGTGCGGTAGTGCGTGTGTTAGAGTCCAGTTGTGTGCTATGAGGAAACCCCGAAACAAACTCTACCGGCTTTAGCAGTCGTGTCGCCTGCATGTAGCTAGCGGACGTTGGCGCCGGGCACACCGCCGACCCCTGGATCCACGCTGCCCCATGCCGCTTCAACCCTACGCCGCCCGTGCTGCCGTGGCTCTCACCCGGGCAACAACCGCCGCCGATCTGCGCCCGGGCTACCGTTCTTGAAGCCGGTCACCGCCGCCTCACACAGCATCTGACACGAAGACACCATCGAGTGCCGTCGGCTCTCCAGAGCTGAGTAGCGCCGCCCCTCAGCTCCGTCTTCCCACGGCACGTAGCCACCACCTGTTGGGATAAAAAAAATAAATATATATATTAATTTCGTTTTTAATTTAAAACGTAATTAATATCCTTAATTATCCCCTAATCCGTCCTTATCTCTATCTCTAATCACGTCATTAATCCCTATCCTTATCTCTGCCACTAATCCCGCAGTCCTATCCCCTCAATTTCGGATCTCCTCGAGCCGTCCCGAAGCCCCTATAAAAGCTGCCTCATCTTCCTCTCTCTCGCGCACGTTTGGCAGCCGGTGGGAACACACACAGGGAGATCACGTTTTGGAGAGCCCAGAGAAAACACACGCAAACACAGAGCTTTTGCAGGAGACCCACGGAGTCCAAGCACTGGTTTTCATCTGGAGAAAATACGGAGTCCATACGCCGGAGATCCAAAAAACCACGGGAGCAGACGCAAGACGAAGGCAGACCGGAGACAGCACACGCGCACGGAGCCCAAGGAAGGCAGGAGCTACGCGCAGAGATTGAAAAGGAATCAAGAAAGGTAACTAGCCGGGGGTCTCAAGGAGAGAACCCCAAATTTTCCATCTCTCACATCTGCCCGTCCTCTCGCTTTCTACCTTTTTTCTATCTCTCTTTTTCTCTCTCCCGGTGGTCATGTTGCCCAGATTTTCTTTGAGTCTCTCCCTGACTTTTCCATCTACGGCGGGTCCCATTTCCTCTGATACGTGCATGACACTCCATGCATGAAGAGCAAAAATTGATAGGAAAAAAAAAGCCTTCACGTGGCCTTTAGACCTCCTGATTTTTTTTTATCTTGCTGGTTGTTCTCTCGTGCTATGAGCACTTTAATTTAGCTCTTGGTTTTCCCGTGGCATGTGGTCCCTTTGTTTTTCCCGATGAAGCCATGCATGCAGGTCTTTTCCTTTCGACCTTTTTCTTGGCTTCTTCCAGATGCTTGAACCACTGGAGGCCATCGCTCCGCTCACTGTGCCCAACATCTCCTAGCTGCTATCGACCGCTATACTGCCGTATGCTCGTCGCGCGCCGTGACCACCACCTCCGGCCGCGCACGCCTGAAGCGCCGCCTCCTCGGGCTGCCGCCGCGCCCCTGGCCGCCGCGCGTTCTAGCGCCGCCGCCGACCGGCCGTGCCGCCTCCACTGACCGCCGTGCGCTCTAGCGCCGCCGTCGACCGGCCACCGCGCGTTTTAGCGCCGCCGCCAGTCCTGACTGCTGCAAGCCGTCCCGGCGCCCTCGTCCTGCTCTGAGCGGTCTCCGCTCGCCATCCATCGTGGCTCCCGCGACTTCCAGCACCGCCCGAGGCCGCGACGCCCGGAGCCGCCGCCGTCGTGACCGCCGCGAGTTCCTTGGACCGCCGCCGTCGAGGCCGCCGCGCGCCCCTAGAGCCGCCGCCGTCGCGACCGCCGCGAGTTCCTTGGACCGCCGCCGTCGAGGCCGCCGCGCGCCCCTAGAGCCGCCGCCGTCGCGACCGCTGCGAGTTCCTTGGACCGCCGCCGTCGAGGCCGCCGCGCGCCCCTAGAGCCGCCGCCGTCGAGGCCGCCGCGCGCCCCTAGGGCCGCCGCCGTCGCGACCGCCGCGAGCTCCTTGGGCCGTCGCTGTCGAGGCCGCCGCGCCCTCCTAGGGCCGCGGCCGCCGCGGCCACCGTGAGCTTTTCGGGCCGCCGCCGCCACTCGGGTCGTACTACTCCGACCTCTGGCACCCCGCGTGCCACCTCCGCGCGTCGCTCCCGGACTCCGTCGCCGCCGCCGCGTGACCTCGGTCCGCCGCCGCCGCGCGCGCCACCTTCAGTCCGCCGTCACGCGCGTCGCTCCCAGACTCCGCCACCGCCGCCGTGTGACCTCGGTCCACCGCCGCCGTGCGCGCCGACCGCCGCCGCCGTTCGAGCCGACTGCTGTCTACGCGCGCCCGGTGCGCGCTGACCACCACCCGACCTCGGCTCTGCCATGTGCAGGTCGCCGCCCGGTCTCATGTCCGCCGTGTGTGCCACCGTGCATGAGCACAGATGTCAAGGCATGCAAGGAGCAACATATATATACGTATATATACGTGAAGATATTTTGTGCGGGTGGTCTCAAGCTACTACAAGCAACGGTTATTTCTTTGAGCAGTCAATCATCTAAAAATCGGTGAGATGTCTGGAGGACCCCTTCATCAACAAAATCGGTGTTCGGAGAAATTTCCCGAACAGCCGATCAACGATCAATAATCCAGTAATCAATCACTCATGTCTGGAGGATTTTTCCCGGGCAACCAACACCGACAAATCAGCATTTGGAGGGTTTTCCCGAACAGTTGATTCAACAATCATGCGAAGTTCGGCGAGTTTTCCGGATAGCAACTTCAAGACGTTCTACGTCAACAATTCAATGTTCGGCGACTTTTCCCGGACAAAGCTAATCCAAGATGGTTCACATAAAATACCAACATCAAGCTTGACGATCAAGAAGCCTTCAATGTCCTCATCCAAGACTACACATGCGATGACACTCCCGATGAAACTAGCAAAGTCATCAAATTCAACTCCAAGCCAAGTGCGGAACCGTGCATCCTCATCAACACACCAATTCAACGTGGAGTTTGACGAAACAAGTTCAAGCGACATGAGCGGGTGGAGCCAATCAACGGCTCCGCTAGGCATCACGTGGGCCCAAATCTACCCCACATGTTCTGCCATCGTCACACCGGTCTATACCAACAAACACGGTGATCCACGAGGCGAAGAGAAGAAGAAGATGACTCAGCAGCTTAATCGGAGGTGTTCCGCGTGTGCTCTCGCGGATGTAATTAACTGGGTGACCTCCCGAGGCCCCAGGATTCAGAACCCCCACATCGTCAAGACTGAAGTCTACAGCGCGCATACATTCACGGGAATCTTGTATTTTATTGTGATAATGAAATACTAGTTTTCCTGTCCTTTTCTTTCTTTTGTGTATTTCTATACACTGGCACGCCTGCGAAAAACTCTCTTTAGAAATTTTCCGTGCTAACACCACCACGACCCGGCATCCCGGCCAAGAGGCCCGCACTGCCACCAACGGTTAGGGGATACCCTAGTTATAGTGAGTGCGCCGGCAAGGAGATGCTAGATCGCGTCCTGGTCGGTAAGTCCCGCCGCCGCCATGAGCGGGCATATATATATATATATATATATATATATATATATATATATATATATATATATATATATATATATATATATATATATATATATATATATATATTATTCGACCATTTCCAACCCATTCCCGTCCCGCCTTCCATTCCCGCCACGAAGAGAATCCCGTTCCCTTCAACGCTCTGATAGATTCTCTTCGCTCTTCCCTTTCGGAGGGATACGCCTTTTCCATTCCTTTTAGAAAGGGATTCTCTTTCCTTTCTCTATACCATTCCTTTCGAAGAAGGATGTTGTTGGAGATTATGGAAAATAAAATGAACGAATATGGGGAAGTAAGGAAGGGAACTAAATGAAGGAAAAATGGTTGGAGATGGACCTCTACTATCCATCAAATACAAGTATGGAAATCGACTCTATATCCGGTTGGAAAGGAGTCCGGATATCCAAATAATAGAGTATTAATTCTTGGACCCACCAAGCAAGAACTGGAATGCATGCTTGGTGGCTGGATAGGCAGTGTCACTGTCTAGCCTATGCATTTTTTTCGCGGCGTAGGCGTGGTTCCTTAGTGCGAGCTATCGCTTTTGACAAAACCTGGACTAAGTAGGAATGCTTTCTCACTGCGAGCTTCAGGTGATACTCGTACGTATACTAGATTGACGTTGGAGTTTTGGTGATATTTCGTTGTTTTTAGCTTTCTGCATCGATGTTGAACTCTGAACCTTTTTTTGTAATGTATTATAACATTTGACCTGATCGGCACTATTGTAAATGATTTGCCGAAAGATGCTATATCAGTAAATCCTGCTGGCCTCCTCGTTGCCACGAGGCGAGGGTGCCTCTTGGGTCTCGGGTGATGCCTAGCTTGCTTGAACGCCAGCAGGGTGTCCCTCTCCTGCGGCACCGGCCACACTACTAGAAAAACGAGCATCATAAGCGGTATATCATAAGCGGTTTGATGCGCACCGCTTCTAATAGTTGCAGCATAAGCGGTTCAATAGCTCAAGCCAGGAAGCCCTCTCTAAAAGCGGTTCGTAATACGAACCCCTTCTAAAGCCCAAGCAATAGAAGAGATTCGTGTCACGAACCCTTTCTAAAGCCCAGCACCTCTAGCAACGGTTGGGGATATGAACCCTTTCTAAAGCCTAAGCAACAGAAAGGGGTTCGTATTACGAATCTCTTCTAGAGGGAGCTTTAGAAAGGGTTTGTATTACGAACAGCTGCTAGAGATCCATTTTTCGAATTGTTAAAAGGAAAACTTGCTTTATCACATTAGAGAGCACGCATGGGTAGGTTGGCTAGCTGGGTAAGGCGTGAGTCACGAGGAGGGGTGAGGTCCTGAGTTCAAATCCCACATACCCCAATATTCTTTACATTATTCTTTACCTTTTTAGACACCACTAGAAGCGGTTCTACGAACTGCTTCTGATGCTCCCGCGAGCATTAGTCGTGGTTGCTTAGAAGCGGTTATATAACTGCTTGTGCTGCGCCATTCGCTGGTAGAGACGATGGGCGCATGGGCAGTGGAGGTAGAGACGATGGCTGCTCCGACGAGGAATAGCAATAGCTCGGCAGTGGGATCCATGGTGGGTAGGCTCCTTGGGTGGGTAGATAGTGCTGCTACAATTTCGTCGAAAGTTAGAGACTGTTTTGACGGTTAATAGTACACCCTAAAACATTTGGAAAAAGTTTGTCCCTGCACTGCATAGTTTTGTTAGTGCCATTACAATGTTGTGCAATTTCGGATTTGCCATAGTACAAATATACATCTCGTTTTTGCTACTTTTTTGTGTCCCATTTTATTTATACAACTTCCGTCAGTCAAACCCCTTTGGCTGTCATATGTTGGGCTAACAATAGTGGGTGAAATTGACCATTATGCCTTTAGTTTAAGACATGCAATGGACATGTAAATTTAGTAATTTGTGAACTTTACTAATATATGATTTGCGAACTTGTTCTAGACATGCAGTAGACATATAAGTATGAAGCCACGCCGCTTGCCCGCCACCAACTTGCACCTCCGTACCAGTCGCTGGCTCTAGCAGTCGTGCCGTCCGCACGTAGCGAACGCTAGCGCCGGGCACACCGCTGACCCCTTGGATCCCCGCTGCCCCACGCTGCTTCAGCCCTATGCCGTGGCTCTCGCCCGCACACCAACCGCCACCGATTTGCGCCTGGGCTACTGTTCTTGAAGCCTGTCACCGCTGCCTCACTCAGCATCCGACATGAAGCCACCGTCGAGTGCCGTCGGCTCTCCAGAGCCTCGTAGCGCCGCCCCTCTGCTCCATCTTTCCGCGGCACATAGCCACCACCACGGCCCGGTCTCCTAGCCAAGAGGCCTGTACCGCCACCAGCGATTAGGGGATACCCTAGCTACGGTGAGTGCGCCGGCAAGGAGGTGCCAGATCGCGTCCTGGTTGGTGAGTCCCGCCGCTGCTGCGAGCGGACGCAAGCAGCAGCGGCAGGGAGTGACAGGGACAGGGAGCAAGATCCAATCGCAATATATATGTTATTTGACCATCTCTAACCTATTCCCGTCTTGTCTTCCATTCCCGCCACGAAGAAAACACCGTTCTCTTCAACGCTCCAACAGATTCTCTTTATCCTTATCTTTTGGAAGGAATTTCTTTTCCATTTTTTTCAGAAAAGATTCTCCCTCCTTTCTGTATATCGTTCCCTTCAAAGGGAGATTATGGAAAATAAAGAGAATGGATATGAGGAAGGGAATAAGAGAAAGGAATAAAATAAAGCGAACAAATATGGAAAAGAGAATGAGGAAGAGAACAAAATAAAAGAAAAATAGTAGATGATGGTCTTCTACTATCCATCAAATACAGCTATGGAACCGGCTCTATATCCGGCAGGAAAGGAGTCCGGATATCCGGCCAAATAATAGAGCATCCTTGGACCCACCAAGCAAGAACTGGAATGTATGCTTGGTGGTCTGGATAGGCAGTGTCACTGTCTAGCCTATGCATTCTTTTCGTGGCGTAGGCGTGGTTCCTTAGTGCGAGCTATCGCTTTTGACAAAATCTAGACTAAGTAAGGTCGCTTTTAGCAAAACCTGGACCAAGTAGGAATGCTTTCTCACGAGCTTCAGGTGATACTCGTACGTATAATAGATTGAAGACGGGAAAATAATTAGCAGAGGGTCCGTACGACGGTGGACAGACCAGCGGCATGTGGCGACCTGCCTGACCATTGGTCGGTCATACCGTCGGTGGGACAGACCGTCTGGGCGGTGATCACCCTGCCCCTACCGTTCTACTAGGAATTTTACGGATGTTCCGGAAGGTATGCTGTTTTCTTACAAAGATGATATACGAACATCCTAATTCAGCTTCTCCATCGTTCTTCTCTGATTTGCCTTTGTCGACCGTATCCGTAGATTGACAAAAACATCTGACGTCGTTGTGCAAAAGAACTCTATACAGTAACCTAGTACAAAACTCTCACCATAGGGAAAGACAAATCCCAATAACCCACAAAACTCTGACGAGATCGCTAGAGTTAGGGAGGGTGAGGGGGCTTGATGGCTAGGCCCGAGTTGCCGTCCTCCAAAGTCGCTGCTCAAACCACCTCTAGGATTTTCTCCTTTTCTCCATGTCGGTGTTCTAAATTTTGGCATCTCGTGAATTTAATTGTGATACAATGCTAGTGAGCATATATAATACTGTTGGAAAATCCTCCTCATGAGAGGCGAAAGAGGAGAGAAATGGCTGCCTCGCATGTAAAAAATGTATCTTATGGTATGGGACTTGTCTTGGGGGCATGTAGACACTTCACGTCAAGGTTTTGGGTGGGAGGAGAGAAAAAGTCTCCACTCTGCTGCTTGAAAGGAAGATAAAAATTACAGAACGAATCTCTTGAGAGAGAAGAGAAGGGAAAAGGGGGAGGAGATTGAAGAGTAGGGGATGGCAATGGGTGGGTTTGGTTAAATACCCGTGAATATTTTGGGTGGGAGGAGAGAAAAAGTCTCCACTCTACTGCTCCAAATGGAGACAAAAATTACATAACGAATCTCTTGAGAGAGAAGAAGACAAGGGAAAAGGGGGAGGAGATTGAAGAGTAGGGGATGACAATGGGTATGGGTTTGGGTAAATACCTGCGAATAAAAACCCATCAACGATGGATATGGTGGATTTGTTACTCGCGGGTATATTTTTTACAGGTATAGTTCTGTGGTAACCATACCTGAAACTCGAAATCTGACAAATGGGCCAAAAACACTCCACTATCCCCTACTCCAAAGATCTATATCTTTCGTGGGTGTGGGTCTAGGGTAACCATACCCAATGTCCGAAACTTGGCAAATGAGTCTGAAACAATATACTCTTTGTCTCTATCACTCATACACGTCCACCACTTGGTCCACTCCCCTGGCTTCCACTCCCAAGATCCTGTCCACCATTACACTCCCAATCTCCCTCTCCATCCAATCCCTGACAACTCTGCTCCCTCCGGCAAACACTAGCCACCGCCCCTCCTTTGCTACCAACGCCCTCTTCTTCCTTTACGGTGATGGCAGCTGCACGAGCGGGTCTCTAACAACAACTGCATGGATGTGAGATTGTACGGTGATGACGACACAGCTGTGGAGGCGTTGTATACAACTGTGGTTTGGGTACCCGTTGGGTTTTGGGTACCTGATGGATACAGTTTCGTATCTATGGGTGGGTACGTATATGGGCTGGATTTTTCAACTCAGTTATTGGTCCACGGCCACCCTACCTGTGTTCGATTTAATCCCTATTGGAGATGAGATCTTGCAAGAGAGCAAAGAAGCATCTTCCTTAAGGTTGTGGAGGTGCAAAGTTTTTGTTGCACAATCCTTGGGCAGCAGAACCATGTTACAAACAACAAGCTAATTACTTGCAAGCATTTTATCAAACGCCTTGTGTGCATAATAAAAAAGCAACCTTTGTTTCAAGTCTCACACAAATTGACCCAAGTTTTCGTAAATACAATACTTATAAAAATTAACTCACTAGATGATCAACACCACAACATCAACATCCACATAACAAAGAACCCTTATATGTCTTGTATGCCAACTTAATCATATAACATAAACTTGACGTACGAATCAATAACAAGCAAGATAATGACCAAATCAATACAAATGACAAAAAAAAAACCAAATCAAGAGGAGACACCAAGATCTACGTAGAAACCCTTGCGAAAAAACCATGGACGGCAACGAGACAAACAATTTCATATGGAGATGAAGCCAATATAAAAGGTGAGAGCCAACAAGAGAGCATAGGATCCAAACCTCCCACAAATCTCACTAGGTAATAGTTGGATTGGCTGGAATCAACCTCTCATCTAACCCTGACTCTTTAAAAAAAAGAACATAGCCAACTAGCTAATCTCGGGTTAAAGAAAGCCTTAAAATGACATATTTGCATAAAAGCCCCTACGATCTAGAATGTTGTAAATAGCTCTAATTTCAGGCCGCTGTCCATGTGAGCAATGTTTTACATGACACATTAGCTGAAATGGAGCCCAAAATGTAGAAATAGGAGAGCTGCATACAGGGATAAAAATTTCAGTGAAATTTCGTGGATTCCGATGTTTCCAGCCCAAAGCAAAATGGTGAAATTGATGAAAAAACGAAAAAGGGAAAATTTCATGAAATTTTTGCTAATTCCGTTGTTTTCACCGGAGAATGGAATTTTTAACAAACCGAAATATGGGACTGCATATATATTAACACTTATGAAGCGGCATCGCATTTATCAGTATCTTGCCCGTTTGCTAAGCTTTGGTGGAGCCAGACGTACCATTGGAAGGGGATCGTGCTCCCTTGATTTATGTGTGATGGCAGCAATTTCGATCGAGAAAGTTCAGGCCGGAAAACAGAAGAGAAGCTTGTGGAAAGAGAGAAACAAAAGGCCTTTTGCTTAATATTTCTGCCGCAATCTAGTTCTGTTTCAGGTTACAAACTTCGTTGTTTGTGAGCTTCCCCACATTGTAAATTTGTTACACTGTCACTGTTTTTCTCCTCTACTAATTGAATAGCACTGTCAGTGCATTTTTGAAAAAAATAGATTTGAAAAATCTGTTCTCGAGATTTTGCAAAGCAAAAGAAAATCTCGGTCAGAACAAAAGGAACTCCCAGATTAAATGTCTGCTGACAGGGACGGAGCCAGTAGTTGGCACGGTTGGGCCATGGCCCAACTAATCTTGGACCAACCCAG
This sequence comes from Olyra latifolia, assembly GCA_036346145.1. NCBI lineage: Eukaryota > Viridiplantae > Streptophyta > Magnoliopsida > Poales > Poaceae > Olyra > Olyra latifolia. The sequence goes on from CM070533.1 coordinate 19,932,567, forward strand.
CCCAATACCCCACTCCTCAAGCCCAGGTCTGTCATGGAGGGAGTATTGACATTAGGTGATTAGGTTATTGTCATCTAGTCATCTACTAAATGTCTAAAACAGTAAATGTAAATCCCTAGGTAATCTACTAAATTGTCATCTACTAAATGTCTAAAACAGTAAATACCTAGGTCATCTACTAAATTATCATCTACTAATTGTCTAAAGTCTAATTCCCATATTCACACCACAATGTGCTATTGTAGTATACTAGTATTGTCATCTAGTATTGTAGTTTAACTTCTCTTATTAATTTATTTGTTTGAAACTTTAAATATAGGCCTCTTGTAACATGAAGAGGAATAGAGATATTGCATCTCTTTAAATGTAGGCTTATTATTATCTTTATATTTTGTGTAATTGTGTTTGATGCATTCTACATTTATATGTAGATATATAAGTTGCTTAGTTGCATCTTTTTTATAAGTTGGCACAACCAACCCTAAAATCCTGGCTACGCCACTGTCTGCTGATGATACATTTTCAGTCTCAGATCAAGCAATCTCAAAATTACTGAGTGCATTAACAGAAATAATACAAAAGGTATTTTGGCTTTGCAACCATATAAAACATTAGGCAACATTCACTATTTTATCTTCACCTAAGGTGTAATGCCAAAATAATACAACTTGATAAATGATTCTTCACATTCATATATTTATGGTTCTCGGTTTTAGTGTGCCAGTAGCATATATCCCCATTAGTTGCTATGTGGTGTAGTACTTAATTTAGGTCTGCCTTACTGGTCAATTTTGCCCAAGTAAGAACCACAAACACATATGTTCTGTCGTACAACTTGTCCAATAGGCAAAAATAAGCAACCCTCCATGCCTTCTTGAACAGTAAAGTACAAAACACCACCCAAAGACCAATCACAAATCCTATGCCAGCTCCAAGGTAAGAGAACATTGGCTCAGAATGATGCTCATATCTCTTCTGATCACCATCTTTTGATGTGTTATTGCTAGGGCAATTCCTTTGAAGAGGATGCCCACAGAGACCGGTGTTGCCGTTGTACATAGACGGGTTCTCCGCATATAATGTGTCAAGTTGGCCTCCTGATGGTATTCTCCCAGTGAAATTATTGTAGGATAAATCTAAGATACCTAGATATGTTAGCTCTGTTATGGTTGAAGGGATTTCACCTGAAAGCTTGTTGTTTGAGAGGTCGAGTGATTCCAATGATTTCATAGACCCAATTTTGTTGGGAACTTGTCCGTTCAACTGATTCCAAGATAAGTTCAAATTCACTATTGCATCAAGAGATATTATTTCCTCTGGAATTTCACCAGCTAAGTAGTTCAATGATAAGTCGATGGTTGTCATCTCCAAAACTCGAATACCATCATAACTGAATTGTTGCCTCTTTGTGGCTATCGACAGTGAACCTACTATTATTCGGAACCCAAAAGGAATATTGTAAGGATTCACTGGATTCATTCTTGTCATAGATGTTAGGTTCGACAAGTGCCGAGGTATGACACCTGACATGCCATTGGCTGCAAGACTGAAATGATAAAGGTTCGAAAGATTTGTGATATTTGTCGGAATATGCCCATGAAACATGTTGTGGCCGAGCCCTAGAAACCATAGTTTATTCAAGTCCCCAATCCATACCGGCAGGCTTCCAGAGAAGCTATTCCATGCTAGATCTAAGAAACTTAGACTGGTGCAGTTTTGCAGAAATTCTGGCAACTTGCCTGAGAAACTATTGTTACTTAACAATAGAAACACCAAACCTGTAATCCCATGACACTGAGGAAATTCTCCTTCAAAAAAATTGTTAGCTAAATCCAATGCATATAAGCCATGCAATTCACAGATAGAAGCTGGAATTTGGCCAGTGATGTAATTGGAAAATAGAATCAGAGAATCTAGCTTCAGATCCCCAAAATTGGATGGAAGAGGTCCTGATAAGGAATTTCTTGAGATGTCTAAAAAGGTGAGGTTTCTTGGCAGTTTAGGTATTTGACCAGTGAGCTGGTTTGATCTGGAATAGAGAGCTTCTAATGACATGTTCTCCATATTTGCAGGCAATTCTCCACTGACCTGATTGTTGGAAATGTCCAGGTATACGACCTTTGAAAGGGCATCAAAGAACCAATTTGGAAGCTTGTCGATTATACCGGTGCTAGATATATCAAGCCGAATAATATCCACCTGCCATTTAAGCCATGATGGAAACAGAGGACCCATTTGGCAAGATGCAAAATGTGCTTCCTCTAGTCTGAAGGGAGGTAGCCATTCTGAACCCACCACAATCTTCACTCCATTCTTAGACAAGTCTATGTATTCCAAGCTTTGTAAACCATCAAGGTGTTCTTCTGTGATCAGGCCATCCAAATCATTATGACTCAGGTCCAATTTAGTCAAATTATGGAGCATACCAATTTCAGATGGCACATGTCCAGTCAATCGATTGACAGAGAGGTCAAGTATCCTTAAACTAGCAAAATGCCCTAAAGACGCTGGGAGAGGTCCAGTAATGTTGTTCCCCATGAGGTTAAGAGAGACTAAACTAGTCAGGTGCTCCATCCAGCTTGGTAGAACCCCTGTCAATCCGTTTCCCTGCAGATACAGCTCCTGCAATTTGTTCGATGAACATTGCGGCAGCCACTCAACTAACTCCGTGATGTTTCCACGTGAGAAGCACTGGTCAAGGTATAAGATCCTCAAGTTGCAAAGGTTCTTCAAGCTCGCCGTCGACATGCTCATCCTATTTCCGATATACGATAACGACAGGAATTGCAGGGAAGCCATGCCTCCCAATGCATCAGGAAGCTGGCCGTACAGACGGGTGCCGGACAGGCTGAGGTGCTTGAGGCTTGTTAGGTTCAAGAACCAACAGGACGCAAACGGGTGGTCAAAGCCATTCAAGAAGAGAGTAAGCTCCTCAAGCTTGGTAAGGTTTATGTGAGAGAGAGACTGGTTTGCACTCGTCAGGGAGCAATCAGAAAGATCAAGTGTCCTCAAAGATGGAATCATGTTCACGACATGGGGCCAATCAGCGACGGCGTTGAGATTTACGCCCCCCATGTTGAGGTATGTCAGAAAATGAAGTTTAGTTAGCCACGATAAATCGGTGCTGTACAACAGTGAGCTTGAGAGGTGAAGATAGTGCAGCTTTGAGAGGCTGCCAAGCTGAGGAGGCACACTTCCAGAGAAGGGTATGCCGGAGAGGTCAAGATAGCGCAGCTTTGAGAGGTCGCCAAGTTGAGGAGGCACACTTCCGGAGAAGGGTATGCCGGAGAGGTTGAAATATGTCAGGTTCCTGAGAGACCCCAAGAACTCCGGGACAACGCCGGTAGGCCCCTGGAGGCTGTTCATGCTGAGATCGAGGTAGCGCAGATGCTGCAAGGAGAGCAGGGAAGGACTTATCTCGCCGGCCAGCCCTCCGGCGTCGCTCCGGCGGCCGTATTCATCGTAGCTGATCCACGGGTTCCGCAGGTGCAGCTTGAGGACATGGCCGGTGAGGTTGCTGCACTGGACGCCTCTCCACCGGCAGCAGTCGTCCTCGTCCTGCTCATGGCCTTCACCTCCTTCTTGCCACGAACCGAGAATGTCGCCGGCGTCGTACGTGACGCCTCGCTTGAACGACAGCAGGGCGTCCCTCTCCTGGGGGACGCAGGTGGCGGCGCCGGTGGCCCCGCCGGGCACCGCACCCGCGCTGAAGGAAAAGGTGCCGGCTGCTCCTCCGGCCAGGAGGAGCAAGAACAGGACAGTGGGATGCATGGTGTTAATTTGTCTCTGCTGGCTAGTTGCTACTGCTCCAGCAACTGTGGTGTTTGTACCCTTTTTTACAATAGAGTCAGTCCGTCGGCTCCACTGCTGGAAAAATTGGTCCATTAACGTGTTGCTTTTCTAGTAGTCTCCTAGAAATTAAGACATGGACCCTGATCCGATGTTGACAGTCAGCGCCATTTCCGTCAACGTGTCTCTTTTGCAGTGGAAACTCCACGCTCTATGCAGATACTATAGTTGATAGCGCGCTGACGCGTGCCTCGGTTGCTCCGATGCCCGTAAAGTGTGTGGTTAGATTAAAGCGTTGGGGGCCATGCGGAATTGCATTGTGTGTTGTTGATGCTTAGGTATATCTGCGCCGGAAGCGGCATGATGCAAATACAGAGGAAGGACTTTTGGTCTTGATATAAGTATATAAGCTTAGAGTGTTATTGCAAACAGTGGATTAAATTAGCAAATTAGCAGTAACACGGCAAGATGATATATAGGCTAATGATTCTAATCCAGACATTTATACGCATGTTTGTCACATTTATAATAGAAGACCGTAGAAAAATGCAAAATATGAAAAATAAATTCAACGGATGTTCAACTAAATCAGAATAACCATAATAAGCAATGATCTAAACACTGTTTAAAAGGTCAAAATATGCCATTTACAATAAAAGTGTGAGAAGAATGTACATAGAAATGGCACCTTACATCACTTGACCTAAAGATTGACTGACTGTAACAAACCAATGGGTTTGATTTTTTTGGCCAATTGAGAAGAGAGAATTTTGTGCAATTCATTATGTCCTATGGTACAAAAACTTCATAAACAATGGGAGAATGTATAACTGAATATACGAAGTCTTTTGCAATTAAGCAATCTGAAACACATAGAAGCATGTAGCAGTTGAATGTATGAGCTTATGGGATTTCAGCAAGCATTTTATATCCCTAGCAACAATGCTTTACATCTTCCATAAAAAGAGATGGGAAGCAAAAAAAAGATCAAACATACCATTTGGATGCTGTAGCGATGAAACATTAGCCTAAGGCTATGTCTCTTTTGCCCAGAAAAAGATCCAAAAGATCCTTTAGTGAAGAAGGTTTTTATTTCATCTAGCCACAATACAAAGAAGTCGTAACAATGAGTTACTAAAATGAAGTAATAATTGATAAACAATAAATTTCTATCGGCATGCATACTAGAGAAATTTCGGTATGTAGCAAGTCATTTCACCGCAAAATCACTTTAGCTGTGCATGAAAAAAGGTTCAGCTTTGCTACGCATGATTAAAGGAATATGAACATGAGATTTTGGTAAAAGCCTATCTTTGATATGGAATAGCTTAGTAAACCCAGAAGGCTCCTTACTAAATAAGGCTGCCTAATGAGCGAAAATGTCATGTATGCCTTCGTGTGTGGAACAACATGCTGCTATATGAGAACCATCATCCTCAATAGCTATTTCTGTAAGCAAGGGCCAAGGGCCATATAAGTTCCAGAATATGTACAGCTAGTTCATGCCTTTTTTAAGATGCTGTAAATTTTTCACGCCGTGAATTTATCTGGACAGTCCAAAACTAAACAATTAGATGCACACCAGTAGTTGTAAACACGAAACCTTTGGAATGGACTAATCATAATGTTGCTTTACCTCTCAAGGTTGAACAAATCTTTCAGTGTCATTGGTCCATATATCAATTTAACGAAAATGTAAATTATGCAACTGAATGTTTCTAATATTGTACAATGACAACTCATGCTACACTTCCGTTACTTATCAGCCAAACTTTAGAATTTTGCATCGTCCATAGCCTCGAAACACATGTAGTATTTTCCTATCTACAAATGAATGTTCAAAAAATTATAAAACTGCATAGCATTTTATACAGGGTAATGAAACTGTACATAATAGAAGATAATTGATGAGAAATTTTTTGCCGCAACAGATGTTATCCAAAAGAATGGAAGAACTAATCATGGCTCATGTTGTCATTTCAATTTGCATCAGAGTATAAAACCAACATGTTAAGAGGAAAAAATTTAAGATAAAAGACATCTTACCTGAGTGATAACATAAAACATTGGGACATAGTAAGACACCCAATCCAAAATTAATGACCATCAGATGTATCTATTAGTACCTCAAACCCAATACTTTTGGTTTCGTTGGATACATTGCAATGTGCGTCTGAGACTGGACATGCTTTGTAACCTTATCGTCAGCCAAAAACACGACCAAAGATGGTATCATTCACAGCGGCAGATCCAGTGGAGTCAACCTAGTGGGCGTGGATTGATAATGACATTGATTCCACAGACTTGTTAGGATGAGGCAGCGGGATCACATAATGAACCGATAATGTAGTTCCTCAGTAAAATCAATAGATCTTTTACTGGACAAAATATGAACAAAAAATAAAAACTCACTCCTCCATCGGATGGAAGAAGACTCAGCTTTGACTACACAATTGGAGGCTCTCTCCAAGCCACGAACAACAAAAATAAGGGGAGCAACGCAATCCCTGGTAATTTGATGGAGCATACCTGGAGACGTCGGTGCCACTGTGGTAGAACCGGATCTGGTGCGGCGGCGGCAAGGAACTGCACGGAGGCCACTGGAGGCCACACATGGAGGAGGCCGAGGTGATTTGCGACGGGTACGTGCAGTGGAGGAGCGGCTGCTTGGCGGCGTCCATGGCGGCCCAAGACCACGCCGCCGCCGAGCACGGAGGGGAGCACCGGGGAGGAGGCCGAGGCGACTTGCGACGGGTACAGGCGGTAGAGGAGTGGCTGCTTGGCGGCATCCATGGCGGCCCAAGACCACGCCGCCGCCGAGCACGGAGGGGAACGCCAGGAAGGAGGCCGAGGCGACCTGCGATGGGTACGCGCGGTGGAGGAGCGGCTGCTTGGCGGTGTCCATGGCGTGCCGGCGAGGTGCTGGACAGACTGCGAGGGGGCGAGGAGCAGCGGCGGCTAGGGTTTGGGGCGAGTGGAGGGACCGCGGGTTGAGAAACGCAGAGTACAGGGGTGCGGATGAAAAATTAGGGAGCCCGATAGCCATTCGATTTGCGATCAAACGGATTTGGAGAACGGTGGATCCGTGTGTAAAATAAAGAATCCTATGGGTTTTTTTGCATTCGCAATCGGACATTGCACACTGGACGTCGGATCAAGGGCAATTGATTCGATCGGATGGCCGAAAAAAATTAAGCGACGTGGATAGCCTCAGAATGCAGCAAGCGACGTGGATAGCCTCAGAATGCAAGAATGCTCTCCCCTATAGGAGATAGATAATGTATTTACCAAAAGTTTATGCTCCATGCCGATACGTCGCCTCAGAATGCAAGAATGCTCTCCCCTATAGGAGATAGATAATGTATTTACCAAAAGTTTATGCTCCATGCCGATACACGCGCGGTAACTCGAAATAATGAAGATTAAGTTGAATTGAAGTTTGGTAGATTCATTGATTGAACTCCAAATAATGCACCGACGGTTGCATCAGATATACATGGTTTAGTCGTTCAGATATACTTATCATCTTACCGCCTAGGGATAGAGTTCTCTACACAAGCAAAATGATAGCCCACAATAATTTAAGCATGCTATAAAAAAAATCCACTGTCTTTATGAGTAATTTCTAAGCATATCACATTATACAGAATAACTATATATATAGATATAAATTTCCCCATGCATTATTTCTAGCAATTAATTTTTTTCTCCCTTTCTATATATTCTACTAATAGAAACAAGCCATTTTTCCACTTTCTTTTTCTTTCTTTCTAGTATATAAACTGTCTTACCGTATAAGTCATTTGTGTGGCAGTTACAGAAACGGTTTACATGATTGCATTGGAACTGCCCTAATGCAAAAGAAAAAAATAGCATGGCTGTCGTATACTACATGGTTTTACTATGCACCACATGACGATTGCAAACTGTGAAGACGATGAATAAGTATACTAGAAATTAAGAGCTGGACCCTCCGATGTTGAAGGTGAGCGATATTATTTTCCATTAGCGTGTCGTTTTTGTTGTAGAAAGTCTATCCTCGTTGAATATTTCCAGTTTTCCATGGCATTTGCAAATTGCAGCATCCGCAGGCAAACAAATGAATTGCAGCATCTGCAGACCAAACAATTGATCACTACACCAAAATAGGCTATATTTACTTGTATATTTATGTTGGTTCAGTTCAAACCAGCACAAACAAGGTTGCTAGTGTCGATTCTTCAGTGGACGTGCAAGAAAAGCTTGTATCATGCCGGTTTGTTCGAGCCAGCAAATATAAGCTTTTGTCGCATGGCCACTAGAACAGGCACACATAGTGTTGACAATTAGGAGATTCATTCTCTGTCGAGCTTACTTCTTAAATGAGAGATCAATCCAGCCTCTTTTCATAGAGGTCAGACTTTGGAGATGCAGAGGGGGTACTCAAGACATGAGGTGGAGGACAAGATTGATTTATCCTAGTTTGGGCCTCTCAAAATAGACATAATAGCCCTACTCCAGTACTTAGGTTACTATGTATGAGTATTTTTACAAAGGGATCTCTCCCTTTCCTTTTGATGGAAGAGGGTATTTATACACAGTGTAATGATTCAACACATTAACTCTGACATTTATGATCGATTACAAATAATTATGGCATCAATGACCCTCAATCCTCATTAAGCGCTGCGTCAGGTCTGTGTCGTGGCTAACGATATAAAGATCATGGATGACATGGGCGCCTTCATTGGGGTAACGGCTATGCCCAAGCATAGATCATCTAGGCGAGAGTGCTTGGTCATATTACCTATTACCTGGTGCATGCCTATACCTGAGCATGTATACTCGGAAGGCCCTACAAGCCCATGCCAACACGGAGGTGCTTGTGTGGGCATGACTTAGAATACTCTATGAGACTCTCCTTGGGCACAACCTCCAAGATAATTTTAAGGTGCTCCGAGCTACCTGTCGGGGGTAGATATGTAAAGCATTTTAGCCAATCCCCGATAACTAGCCTCCGAGGCTCAAGTGGAAAACTACTTCGTTGGGCCTTCCTCTTGAGCCTTTTGAGAGATTGGTGACTTGCGACAGATTACTATCGTAGCATCTGAGCATGGATGCCCGGGTACAAGATTATTCCTGCCTACACAAACATTGCTCCTCTGATACGATCCTGGACAAGCTTGGTGCGGTTAACTTCCAACGGTTACTTTGGGAAAATCCAGCCATTACCACGATGCTTCATGATACTACATTTTGATTGGGCAGTTTCAAAAACCGTGCGGCCACGCGTCGCTTCGCAAACAGACGAAGGCCGTTCCGGGTTTTGTTCGGCTGCGTCCTTTTGCCTTCTTTTTTATCTTCTATATAAAGATCTCTGCTGCAGGGTGAATTCCACATTACACCCAAGTCCTAAAAACTCTTAGCACTTGAACTTTCTCCATTTTTCAAGCCACCCACACTTCCTTATTCATTCCATCCTTGCACCAAATCCATGACGAAATTCGGAGTGACCAAGGCCAGCAAGGCGTGGCTTAAGGTGCTGGAGGAGTTGGGGCTCCTTGATCCCAACTCGTGGCATATTCCCGGTGACGAGGAGACTCCTGCTCCATCGAATGGGGTGATCTTCTCCTACAAGCTCTACTCCATCCATGGCCTCCGCTTGCTTGAGAGCGAGTTCCTGGAGGCTGTTCTCACACATTGTGAGTGCGAGATCATCAACGTCAATCCCAATTCTATTCTCATCTTGGCAATCTTCTGGCATCTGTGCGAGGGATGCCTAGGTATTATGCCCACGGTAAGCCTACTTTTTCACTTCTATACTCTATTCCGTACCGAGGAATCCTCTCCCGTTTGTTGTGTCTACCTACGCCTCTGACCCAATCGTCCATATGAGTTCTTGAGCATTTCACTCAAGGACTCAGTCTCTAGGTGGGCTTGTTAGCACGGAAAATTTTTAAAGAAATAGAGTTTTTTTGCAGGCGTGCCAGTGTATATAAAATACACAAAAGAAAGAAAAGAACAGGAAAGCTTATATTTTATTATTGCAATAAAATACAAATTCCCATGTAGAGATTGCGTGCCGTAGACTTCTGACATTGATGATTGTGGGGTTCTGAATCCTGGGGCCTCAGAAGGATTCCCAGTTAATTACATCCGCGATTGAACACGCGGAACACCTCCGATTAAGCAGCTTTGTCATCTTTTTCTCCTCTTTGCTTCGTGGTTCACCGTGTTTGTTAGTGTACGTCGGTGTGGCAACGGCAGAACACGTGGGGTAGATTGGGCCCACGTGATGCCTAGCGAAGCCATTGATTGTTTGGCTTCGCCCGCCTGTGTCGTCTGATCTTGTTTCGTCAAACTCCACGTCGAATTGTGTTGGATAAATTGCATGGCTCTACACTTGCTTTGATTTGAAGTAAACGACTCTACTGGCATTTGTCGAAAGTGTCCTTGTATGCCAATTCTGGGACGTGAACGTTGGGGCTTTCTTGATTGTTAAATCCTTGATTATGGGCGTAGCGCGTTGAATGAAACTCGTTGAATATAGAAGTTGTAGAGGATGACACGGCTGTAATCCCTCCTCCGATTCTTTGACTTTTTGTTAATTAGGCAGAGATAACATGATAGTGACAGAACCGAAATGACTTCCCATCGGCTAATCATCTGCGTTGAAGCAAAATCATCTTGCATCTATACACGAGCTTCTATTTCCGTGCCATCTTGTCTTCGTATATTCATTTGAAATGTCAAATTCTGATTATACGTGCATGCATGAGACGTTTCATGGCCCCTTGACTTTCATTTGACGATAGTAACTGGGCAACGAACTTAGTGATATCACAAAGTCAGCACAGAGTCGGGCACAGAGAGCCGGTCAACACGGTGATGGCTGAGGCGGCCCGCGAGACCGGGTTGAGGTGACAGCCAGAGTGGCGGGCGGCGGCTTGCGTGCGCGGGGACCGGGCTGAGGCGACAGTTTGCACGTGGCGGTGACGTGCGCGCGGCAGGCCGGAGCTGGCGCGCTGTGGTGACGCCGGACGGGTCTGGCGCTGCGGCGTGTTGGGCGGCGTGTCGGGCGGAGCCGAGCGGCGGTGAAAGGCCGAAGCGTCGATGTCGCGCGGCGACGCACGCGACCGGGTGGCGGAGTCGAACCAGGTGATGTCTTGTGGCGCTCGGCGGAGACCAGACGGGCGGCGTGTGCGCGACCGTGGCGGCTTTGTCGTCGCGGTGTGACAGCGCGCTAAGCGGGGCGAACGGCGGCGGCGGTCGGGCGTGCGAACGGCCCGGACGTCAGCGGCGGCGGTTGGAAAAAAGAGGCGAGGACTTAAGCGCGGCGGTAAAGAGGCCGCGTCGATGTGCACGCTGGGCGCACGCGACCGGTGGCGGCGCGCGCGCGGCACGCTGGTGGGTGGCGAGCAGCTCCTCGTGGCGGCGGCGGTCGCGGCGTGCTTTCGGCGTCGAGACGGCGGCGGCGGTCGCAGCGCCTGGCGGCGGACGGCGGCGGTTGTGTCGGCCAGCGACGAGGGGCGGACGGCGGCGGCGGTCATAAGCGCTTCGGCGTCCGAGACAGCGGCGGCGGTCGCGGCTCGGCGGCGGCGGCGGTAGATGGCTCGGCGGCGGGTAGATGGCTCGGCGGCGGCGGAAGGCAGCTGCGGCGCAGCGTGGCGGAGGGCAGCACGTCGCTGCAGGGGCCGGCGGGCGGCACGCGAGTGGGAAATTTGTTTGATTGACACCCAATTGGATAGCCAGTCTAGAAATAACACTCAATCCGTCTCAGTAGCATGAAATGCCATCTGGCTATCCAATTTCATCTTGTTTTGACACTTTTAGCATGTTGATGGAATTTTCACGATTGGCAGGTAATATGTTTGGCGAACTACCACAATTGCCCCTGGGCCCGCATGGCAGAGCACAGCACAGCGCCCTCCCGCGCCCAGCCGGTGTGGCCATATGGCTGGACCGGACCCAGTCCAGGACCCGACGCCACGCCAAAGTCCCCCCGTGCTGGCCCCTTCCCCCCGCGCGCTAGGGTTAGGCGGCGCCGCACCCAGCGGCGGCGACCAGCGTCTCGGCGAGTGCAGCCCCACGGAGGACGGCGACCGGCGTCCTCGGCCAGTGCGACGGCGAGGTCGGCCTCGGCGCCGGTGGGTCGCCCATCCCCGCGACCGGCGACCGCAGCTTTGGTCTGCAGCCCCAACGGCGACCCCAATCTGCGGGCTCTGGCAACCAGCCTCCACGGCGACTGCCACGCCGAGAGCCTCCCCGGCGCTAGGATGAGGCGGGCATCCCCAGCGCAAGACCCCCCGGACAGCAGTCCGCATCGGTAAGTCGCCTCGGTGACCTCTAAATTGATGTTTTGCGATCTGTTTGTCCTCCCCCTCGCGTTAGTAAACGGAATAGGCATGATTAGGCAGTGACCTAACATACAAATTTTATTTTTTTTTCTCTTTTAGTGTGTGCGTAAGTAAGACGGGAACAAAGGTCAGCCACAGCGAGGTTGCGCCAAGTACTCTGACCGTGGAGGCACGAGATGAAGTCGGTGCCAGCAGTCAGATTGGCAGCGGGCAGTGTGGCACGAATAGTTCTTGCGCTGTTGATTGGGGGAGAACTGATTGGGATAACCTGCAAATAACGGGGTTGCAGGTGGATGATCAGTTCGGTGATGTAGGAGCTTTGGTAGGAGAAGATGAATTTTATCATTTGATTGGGTTGAGAGATGAGGAATGGAGAGCAGATGCAACGGATAGACAGGATGATGGTACTGACATGGGTACTGGGTGTGTGTTTTATGAATTTTATCATAAATAGCTAAGCATGTCAGGGTGTGTGTTTTTTTAGTTTACTTTGTGTTGAGTCCATACTTTTGTATATTGTTATTGAACTGACCATTGAGGTGGTCATGTGCAGGTAACTGTCAATCGATTTGAGCACACGTGTGCATCTACCGGGAGAGTGAGAACAAGGATGGCATCTTACAAGTGGATTGCAGAGAAGGCTGCACCATTGCTTAAGCAAAATCCAAATATGGGAACAAAGGAACTACAAGAGGAGTTAGAAAGGAAGTACAATCTGGTCATAGGGTATTCTTCAGTGTGGCTAGGACGGCAAAAGGCAATAGATCAGATTTTTGGGTCTTGGGAAGAGAGTTTTGAGATGCTATCTGATTCAAAGCGCGAGGTAGAGCTTAGAAGCCTGGCAGTGTTGTAGAGATAGGCCTGAAGGGTGAAGGTGATCAGGTATACTTCCACAGATTCTTCTGTTGTTTCAAACCTAGCATAGATGGTTTTCTGAATGCTTGTCGTCCATACTTGGCTGTTGATTCAACTGCTCTGAATGGTAGATGGAATGGGCATCTTGCTTCAGCCACATCTTTAGATGGACACAATTGGATGTATCCCGTTGCCTTTGGTTTCTTTGAGGCAGAGACAACCGACAATTGGACATGGTTTATGCAGCAGCTGCAGAAAGCCATTGGGAATCCCATGCACCTGGCAATAAGCTCAGATGCCTGCAAGGGGTTGGAGACCGCAGTTAAGGCAGTGTACCCCTGGGCAGAGCATAGAGAATGCTTCAGGCATTTGATGGACAATTTCCTCAAGAAATTCCAGGGCCCCGTGTATACCAATATGTACCCTGCTGCCAGAGCATACAGGGAGGATAGATTTGAGCATTACATGGAGAAGGTGTACGACGCATGCCCTGCTGCCAAGACATGGTTGGCTAAGCATCACTCACTACTTTGGATGAGGGGAAAATTTAGAGAAGAGGTAAAGTGTGACTACATCACCAATAATCTTGCAGAGTCATGGAATAATTGGGTAAAGGACCTCAAAGACCTCCCAGTGGCTGAGCTAGCTGACAGCATAAGAGCAAGGACCATGGAGCTATATAACAGGAGAAGGAGGATTGGTGAGAGATTGCAAGGTTTTGAGATGCTTCCAGTGGTGATCCAGGAGCTTAATGCAAGGACAAGATCTTTGGCCCATTTTAGATTCACACTTGGGGGTAGGCATAGGGCAGAAGTTAGTCAGATCAGTGAAGAATTGGAGGTTGTTAGGCATGTGGTCCAGCTAGACAAACATGAGTGCACATGCAGGGAATGGCAAGTGTCTGGAAAACCATGTCCACATGCCTTGGCTTTTATCATCAGTCAAAGAAACCACAAGATGGAGGACTATCTGCATCCTTACTTCTCGAGAAGATGCTTCCGGCTAGCATATCACGGCGGTATAGAGCCACTTACTGATAAATCACAGTGGCCTAGTGTTGATCTTGGCTTCAAAGTTCTGCCACCTATGAAGAAAAGAGCAGTAGGAAGGCAACGAAAGAACATGATAGTTGGCTGTCTTCAGAAAGGTCAGAGGAAGGGCAAGGGTATGTGGCAAGTGAAGTGCAAGAGATGCGGTGAGCTGGGGCATAGACAGACTTCGGCGAAGTGCCCCATGAACGGCACTAAGAAAAGGTATGTGCATATCCATATTGGTTAATCAGTACTGCCATTTGATATTTACCTATTGCTTTTTTGTCTTTTGTAGGAAAAGATATGAAAAGCCAGGGAGGCCACAGAAGACATGTGAGACTACTCCGAAGAGGACGATGGGTGAAGTGACCAGCACTACCCCAGGGCCTGTCACAAGGAGGTATTTTACCATTTCGTGCAACAATTGGAAAATTGGTTCACTATTGGTTCACTAGGTATTTTGTGCAACTATGGAGGTCCTTCTTAGTGCTTTCTATGGATTTTGGAATAAATCCAGACCTTATCTTTTGCAATATCTGCAAAATGTAGCTTTCCAGTGATTCTTAAATTGTCCATCTAACAATCTTAGTTGTTCACAAAGAAATGGCTCCTTGATCTTGTGTAGCATATGCAATATACCTGGAAGTTAATCAAACGATGATCTGCCACTAGTAACGATGATCTGCCACTAGTAACAGCACAACACGTCTTCTGCATGTCTACAGCGCACCACAATGAGACAAACACCCTAAAATCAATTGTCTTAACCGTAGCCTTCAGTGGAGATAAATCAACTATGTAGCATATGCAATATACCTGGAAGTTAATCAACTAAACTCATAAACAGCAGCAATCACTTATACTCTGTACTATGGACCCTTGTAGGAGGTTGGCAATGGACATGGCTGCTGGAGAAGGCACAAGCCAGCAAGCATCTACGTCTACACCCACTAGGTCAGCTGGAGCCAAAAAGGGCAAACAACCTGCTTCCAAAAAAATTACCCCAAAGAAAAGTGCCAAGGCTAAGGCCCAGAAAAGTGATGCCGGGAGGACTCCAAAGAAGGGCAGCACCCCATTGAATGGATGACCTACATCATACTTAAGAATGGATGAGCTACATAATATTTTGTGATGTATTTTGTCATGCTGGATGTATATGAGCTACATTGATGTATTTTGTAGGGCCAACAAACCATGATTTATTGGCACTTAGTAATTCTGCTTTTGTATGGTGATGTATTTTGTTGCGAATGGATAATTTGTCCTGAATACTACTGATGATGTTGTATCATGTGATGTTGGCAGTACTGATGTCAAGTTGGACACAGCTTGTGCTAAATACAAGCTTGCTGTTTGTGTAAGCTATGAAATTCTAGAGCAGGAAGCAGTATCTCTGACTTTTGACCATACTTTCTCTTGATCTCTCTGACTTTTGATTGCCTCTGCAAGGGAGTAAAGCCAGAAGTAATACATTTGGTCTTTACATCTGTTGTAATCATGCCCTTCGGATATTTGACCATAATCGGCAGTCTTCTATATGATTTGCAACCAATTTGGTTATGGTGAACCTTTGCTAGAAGCCCTTTGGGAACCAGTTCTGCAAATTAATGTACCAGTGCATGAATGCATTGTATTGCAGATTAATATGTACACTAAAAGGGCGGTGCTCAACCTTTGCTACAAGTCCTCTATGCCTGTTTTCTTTCCTCTTGTTTCTGTTACCAAATTGCAGATTAGTATAGTATATGTTTTAAACACTGTAAATTTCTTAATCGTTCTTCTTATGGTCTCTCTTACCTCACCCACTTATCGTGTCAATAATAAGCATAGCCGTCTAAATATTACTAGTGTTTATACTACAGGTCCTAACAAAGCTAGGTTCTCTAACCTCCTGACCACTGGCAGTGGGGAAAGCCAACATTCTGACTGAGCATGGCAACATGGAAGGAAGTCAGCGAATGGAGGTTCTCTAAGCCCATGTCAAAATCAGTGTACATTCAGCTGCTTTAGGCAATGGAACGCACAATCAGTGCCAACAACCAACCTTTCCCTCCTGGGTTGATCACAACATATCACTGCTACAAGGCAGAAACTCTACAAGGTTTGTCATTTTTCAACAATTCACATTTTCCATTAACCCAACTGGATACAAAGACAAAGTGACACTTACATACGGGGCTTCAACTAATTAGCATAACACATTCAGATTCAAAACTATTTAATTAGCAACACAAGAATGGCCAACATGACCAACATCACATTCATACAACAAAGGAAAAGCATCAAGCTAGTCTTCATCTTCACCACCTCCATCTCCTTCCTCAGTGCTCCAATGCACTCGCTCAACCGCACACCTCCACCATCAATAGGCATTGCTCCGGTGCTTACTAAAAATTCTTCATACTGTGGTTGCCACAAAAAAAACTTGCAACTTGTCCGTTCCCCGGCCTGGTTGCGCGGACACTTGAAGAACCGCTTGCCATATTTTGCCGATGTCCTCGCCGTGAGCTCAATCACTGCCGCCGACTTGCACAGGGGGCACTCCACCAACGACAGCCCGCTCGGTTCACTGTGCCCCCGAATGGCCGACCAATTAGATGACTGCGACATTTTTGGTCACCGTGGAGGGGGACCACCGTGGAGGTTGCAGTCACCTCATCCTTGCATTGGGGATGCCGGCCTCATCCTTGTGCCGGGGACGAGCTCGGCGTGGCAGCCGCCCTGGAGGCCCGTCGCCGGAGCCCGTCGGGTTGCCGTCGCCGTCGGGGCTACAAACGCTGGGGTGGGGCTGCAGACGCTTCGGTCGCCGGTCGCGGGGATGGGAGACCAACCAGCGCCGAGGCCGACCTCGCCGTCCGCTGTGGCCGAGGACCTTGTCGCCGCCGGGCTGCCCTTGCCGAGGACGCCGGTCGCCGCCGCTTAACCCTAGGCGCGGGGAGGGGCCAGCACGGGAGGACTGCGACCGGAGTGGACTTTGGCGTCGGGTCCTGGACTGGGTCCGGTCCAGCCATATGGCCACACCGGCTGGGCGCGGGAGGGCGCTGTGCTGTGCTCTGCCATGCGGGCCTAGGGGCAATTGTGGTAGTTCGCCAAACATATTACCTGCCAATCGTGAAAATTCCATCAACATGCCAAAAGTGTCAAAACAAGATGAAATTGAATAGCCAGATGGCATTTCATGCTACTGAGACGGATTGAGTGTTATTTCTAGACTGGCTATCCAATTGGGTGTGTCAATCAAACAAATTTCCCCGCGTGCGTCGTGGCAGCAGCCGGCGGGCGGCGGGGAGATGGCTCGCGAGGTGGACGCGCGAGGCGTGCGGCATGAGCTCGAGCCGGCCGTGGTGCCAAGGACGGCGCACGTCTTGGAGACAGATCAAAGAAGCAAAAAGACCAGAAGAAGAAAAAAAAATGGTCTGCCGTTGATAGGAAAAGAGAGAGAAACAAAAGAAGGAGAGAGAGAGATTGGGAGATGGGAAAAATCTCAAAAGGCTGCATATCACGTGGAGCTAGAGAGAGATGCATGAAGCTGCCAAAAAGAAGGACATGGCAGACGGGAAAGCCAGCAAAAGTAAGGAAGGGAGCTCAGAGAGTTAAAAATCACGTGGAAAGAGGAAGAAGAAAAAAAAAATAGAGAGGCAGATCGTGGTAGCCCGGCCAAAAGAGATGGCAAAAAGTCCAGCCAAAAGCTAATTAGAGCTTTGGTCATTCATGCACGCAATGTCCACGAGAGCCCTTTTTTTTTTACCTTCTTTTTCTTCTTTGCTCACGTCTGATCCCTTAAATGTCCTCGTCCTTGTTCCACGCGCTGGAGTTGAGGCCATCTCCAGCCGTGTCTAAGCCCTATTACTGTTTGTCAATATAACAAATAGTGATGGGATATGAATAAAAAAAGTAGAGTGTATAAATTGTGATGGGGCAGTTGTTAGAGAGGTAAATAGAGATTGGACAGATCTATTTGGTGAGATGATACGTGAATAGGAATGAGGCTTGGACATCTGCTGGAGATGTCCTGATCAGCCTTTTTTCCTTTTCTTGCGTCCACGAGCTTGCCTCGGTTTTGTGTATCCGATCTGCTTTTGCGTCCTCGCGTGCTGCCTTCTGGTCCGCGCGTCTGCGTCAACTCTTCACCAGCTTTTTTTTGCGCCATGAAACGCCGTGTAATTAGCTCTGTGGGTTTTTACCTCTATCTCCCGTGCGCGAGGCTGAGCACTCGGGCTGTTTTTATAGAGGGTTTAGGGGAGTTAGAGATAGATCCGAGATTAGGGGATAGTGATAGGATTAGAGATAGATATCAGGTTAGAGATAGAAATGGATAGAGATAGGAATAGAATTAGAGATAGGATTTTCCTTTTATCTCTTTTCTCTTTTTTTTAAATTAGATAAATGTTAATCTCGTTTTCTTTTAATTAAACAAGATTAATAAATATCTAATTTAATTTTTTTTATTCTCAACAGGGCTGAGTCCTGGTTCTTCTTGAAGAAAGCGGAGGGGAGCACACTCTGTTATAGCGGGGCATTCCTAGCGTAGAAGGACTTCCCTCAGCCCCTCGTGCAGTTGGAGGAGGAGGAGCCGCTAAATACCATCAACGAGCATGTAAACATGGGGTTCACTAGGCTGATCACCCGGGATTATTTGCGCAACAGGGTGAACCCACTATGGAGGCGGGAACAACCCTTCTACAAGATTACGGGGTGGCATGACCTCACCAGCGAGGGCAATACCTGTAACTTCAATCTTGAGCTTTCTCTTGCTCGTACCACCACCTGGCCATTTTGGCGCTAACCTCTCATGTACTGTTATGCAGTACCGAACAAGGATTGGCTCGACGATCGCGTGGCCAATTGTTTGCCCGCCCAAAGGGCCAAGAGGTGAAGACCTCGACACAGTGCTCGCACAACGCGTTTGAGCGTTGCGAACCGGTAAGGCCTTTAACTCCCGTGGCAATGGCATCACGGTTTCATTGAATTTGGTCTGTGTAACATGTACAAACCAAACAAACAATGTCATGTTGCCTTTTTTCAGAGAAAGAAGCTCTAGCTTTAATGCTCGCAAGCATCTTGCCATTGGAGTGCGATGAGATCCGGCTCGGCGCTATGTCGGGAAAGAAGGGTTCCCGCAAGCGCTGGGCTCCTGCAGCGTTGCGCACACCAGTGTTTGCATCAGCCCGGCAATCCACAAGGTAGTCCGTACTGAGATCGACCCAGGCTGCGTTGCCAAAGCAGTGCTCTCCAAGGCAGCACTTGGAGTACCCCGACAAGATGGAGGTAACCCGGTTGAAAGATTGGGTTAAGAATTTTACCTCCAAAAATCCAGACTTAATGCAGCAACTTTACCAGCTGGCCGAAAAGGCGAAGCACCTCAAGCTGGCAGAAGATAATGCTAGGCGGAAGGAGGAGCTAGCCATGGCAGAGGAGAATGCCATGCTGATGGCCAAGCTCGCCCGGCTCACTGTAGGCTAGAGCTCCACCTCGCCCATGGATGAAGAGAAGAAAGAGGAGGATACGATGCCTCTGATCCGCCAGTCACACCATAGGTCCGTAGGTAGTG
This sequence comes from Olyra latifolia, assembly GCA_036346145.1. Taxonomy (NCBI): domain Eukaryota; kingdom Viridiplantae; phylum Streptophyta; class Magnoliopsida; order Poales; family Poaceae; genus Olyra; species Olyra latifolia. The sequence continues at coordinate 19,952,129 of CM070533.1, forward strand.
CAGCTCGGCTCCCTGAGTCTCCACTGACCTTAAGGTCGGTAAACATGGAGGATGCTGATGTCACCATGGCGCTTGCCTGCAAAAAGGGGGAAGAAAGGTCCCAGGCTATGGCGATCAGCTTGGTGCCTTTGGGCGATGACGATGACAAGGCGCTCGGTGATAGCTCGGGCGCTCCCCTCGCTTTGTCTGTCCCCTCGAGCATAGAGGCTACCAAGCTCCCTCGAGCGGGGACTTTATCCCCAAATTAAGAAGATAAGGAGGGGGCAGTAAGAAAACATGGCCCGAGCAAATCGGCTAAGATAACTCTCTCCCCCTTGCTTGATTTTGGCCAAAATGTATTTTTCTAAGCTAGCTTTCCCGTTCTAACCTTGAGTAGAAATAGGAAACGCCATGAAACTCGATCGCCTTGATCCTTGCGATGAGTGGATGTTCCACGAAGAACAAAATGATCACGTAGCGACATTTGATTCTTTAGATTCCCGCAACATGGTTGACAAAATTTTTGTCTTCTGTATTGGACCGCATGCTCTATGAGATTGCTGACAAGGTTATGCCTGAGCCAGTCTCTCCCGGGCCTCTCCACGACCAAAGCATCGCGGATAAGAGGCCTGATGCTCTGGGGGAGGAGGTTGCCGCCTAGGAGAACGCTCCTCCAAGCTCGAATCCATTACTGTAGGATGCGGAGACAGGAACGGGCTTACAACCCCCGAACTTGGGCAAAGCTCTACAGCCCCGGTTCAGGTGGAGCCCAAATGGAGTAGGAAAAGGCCCTAGGGAAAGACACTCCCTAGGAAGATGTCGCCACGAAGGATGCATCTTCACATGGCCCCCCGGCACCGCCGTATGACTTGGGCGACGAGGGCGACCAAGGCACTGCTGCGCCCACTGGCTAACAGGACCTATCCCTGGGTGTACCGCTTGCCCATTCGGATGTCCCAACTAGCTCGGAGGGAGGCACCCTCCGGGCTGAAGATGGCAAGACCGAGGTGCGCGTTGGGTGCGTAGTGTACTTACCAAATAAGTTCATCGAGCTATAGGAGGGGAACGACTTGGACCAGTTCCGAGCCCGGATGTTGAGATGGCACCATGTGGTAAAATTGTCAAATTAAAGTTTTGAATGAACTTAGATTGAGGTGTTAACCTTTAAACATGCATATGCTTGAGAGACATTTGCTGACATCATCGGGATCATCTCATTCGAGGCCGACTTTCTTTAGGAAGAAGCTGTGAAAGATGATGAGATCGAGGACTCTGACGGAGGATGGACGACATCAAGGCCCACTAGAAGGAAACCAACATGACCATCACCAAGTACAAGGAGAAAGCCGACAAGGCCAAGACGACCTAGCTTGAGCTCGAGCAAGAGCACCAGCGGGTCAATACCCTAGAGGAGAAGGCCAGGGCTCTGACCAAGGCTGCTCGGAAAGCCTCCAAGAGTTACAAGAAGGGGAAAGAGGAGATCAGCCGCTTGTGCAGTGAAGCCAACAAGGCCCGCATCACCCATATAAGGGTCCTTGAGCTAGAGACCAAGCTCAAAAAGATGAGGGAGAAACTCTCATCCCTAGAGCTCAAAAAGCTAGACCAAGAGACACTCTAACTCTGGGGGGCTCTTCTCTTGTAAGAAGTCTTCAATCTTTTGAATCCACTCATTGATGTGTGAACTTTGATATGAAAGTTCATTTGATCCTCGAGCAGGACAAAAAAGAAAGAAAGTACTAGTGAAGTAAATGCATTTTAGAAAACACGGTAGCCTATAACTATGCATCCCCTGCCGCGTTGAAGTCTCATGGACATAGTTTGCAAACGCGAGCTTGAGCGTAGGACAGGAGTTACAATGCGCGGCTTCCGCTCCCGAACCACATGCACCTAAATTGCGAGCATGGGCAAAGTCACAGAAACAAAACACACGCGGCCATATTCCCCTAGGCCTTGTCCATGTTCCTAATTTCTCCTAGGCCTAGTCCGTGCTTCTAATTTGCGAGCATAGTCTTAGCCACAGAGGGGAAACATGCATGACCGTATGCCCAACCAACCTATGATTGGGCGTACACAAACTGCGCGAGCTTGGAGACCAGCCTTGGGTGTCTGTTTTCGAAGAGGATTGACTTACGTAGATGGAACCCTGTGGGTGGTGAGTATGGGAAGTCATGCTTACTCATTCCACGGTTGCTTGACATGGCTGCGTACGCAGGCGAACTACGAGAGATCAAGGCAAGAGCCCCCGGCAACCCAGAACACAATCCGATATCAAGAAAATGTGAGAACGGGGTGCCCTTAAGTGAAAAACAATCGGCTTATCAAAGGGCAGAGCCCTTGCACGTTCACAGATTCTTGGAAAAAGGATAACTGTTGGGTTTTATGCCCAATAGCAATTATTGGTCACATGAGATGTGGGCTCAGTAGTAATGGGCCACGTATAACGTAGGCTTCGCGGATACTGATCCATGCAGGATTAGAGTCCTAATGGACCTATTTGGGCCTCTAGCGCAGGGGCCCACTATGGGGCCATATAAAAGGTGGTGGTGGAGACTAGAGAGATAGTCCAGCATTTGGTTTTTGTCCTCCACCGAACTCTAGCTATCATCTCCTAGGTCACGCACACCGGCACTAGCACGTCACATGCGGACATATTCCTCTTCCCGTACGTGTGGACTAAGTAGAGGCGCTGTGTTTGTGGTGCTGATCGGCACGATCGCGAGGAGGAGACGTGATCAACTACTTCCATACGACTACGCGCAGATTGATTGAACCAGCTTCATAGACTCATTTTTCGCTACACTGCGCGTCAATCGGTAATATCTACGATCATCTATTTGCAGGATTTACTGGGTTTTCGTAGAAGTTGATTCGTGCTAGCGTAGCATTATCTTGTTTCCTTTCAGTGGTATCAAAGCCATCCCGTGTAGTTCTTGATCTGGATTGGTTGCATATAGCTGATATACATTAGTAGTAGATTGGATCTATTGCTAGTCTGATATTTAGTAGATTGGATCTACTGCTAATTGATCTAGAGTAATCGTATATATGATATGCGGGGACAATAGAAGATTATATATGCTATTTATGGATGAACAGCATTAGATTAGATCTACTCCCTTCATTCCAAAATATAGGACGCATTTTGACTTGAAAAAGTCTTCCAAGACAAACGTTGACCATTAATTTCTCTTATTATATATTGGTGATTTCTATAATATCACATTGTATTCAAAACAATTTGAAAGGCCAATATGTTGATATAATTTTTATCCACTAAAGATGCATATAATTTGATTAAATGTTAGTCAAAATTTATAAAGTTTGACTTTTCTCAAGTCAAAATATGTCTTATAAAATAGAATGGAAGGAGTATTACTAAGCAACCAACGAACAGCGCAGATGTCCATGATTTCGGCAAGGCATGAGTTGTCGGTGAAACGCTAGACATACGCATGCATAGTTTCATGTGAGATAACTCAATGAAGCACTAGATCAGCCATGTCCTGTTTATACGCACATGCACATGAATGCAGCACGTGCACGTGGCCACACTGCGGGCCTACCATGCATGCGAACAGCACAATGCATGCAGCACCATGCATTTGCAACTGCGGATAGCACCATGCATGCAGCACGTGTACCACTACCAGAGAACTGGCTTATGGTACCGGTTTATTAGTACCAGTTAGATTGGAACCGGTACTGATACTGGCATTAGTACCGGTTTATTGGCTATAGGGCCGTAGTGGGCTTTCAGTACCAGTTGGAGCCACGAACCGATACTGATGCCCTCGTATTAGTATCGGTTCATGATACGAACCAGTACCGAAAGCACGGGGTAGTACCGGTTCGTATCATGAATCGGTACTAATAAGAGGGCATCAGTACCGGTTTGTGTTACGAACTGGTAAGTGTTATGAACCGGTATTGATGTATCGTTTCAGGAAAGTTCAAAAGGAATACATATTCTATTTATATCAGTACGCAATGGTGGATGAGTTGGTTAGGAGGGTGAGGCTAGAGTCACGAGGTTGCGGGTTCGAGTCTTGCTTCTCCCATACATCCTCAACATATTTTAAAATATTTCTATTACTATTAGTACCGGGTGAGGGAACCGGTACTGATGCCCTTGGGCATCAGTCCTGGATAGCATGTAAAAACCGGTACCGGTTCAAAAACCGGTACAAAAGACTATTTTAAACTGGTACTAAAGGCTAGTTCTATAGTAGTGCACTTCGCCGGACAGCTCAGGCCGCGTGCATACAACTATGCTGGTCTGCTGGACGCCGTTGCTCGTCATGCCGCACCCTGCACCGCTCCAACATCTACCAGCAGCAAGGTCGCCGCCTGTGTCGCACGCACCTTGAACCCGTGGACATGCAGCTGCCCAAAGCCATGTGTGCGCACCACCATCACGCAACTATAACGCCACTACTAGAGAATAGGTCTTTAATATCAGCGCATTAGTCTCGGTTGGACACGAACCGGTACTGATAGTGGCATCAGTCCCGGTTTCGTAACTCCAAGGCTTCAATCCTGGTTGGGCTATGATATCAGTCCCGATTCGTGATACGAACCGGTACTAATGAGTCCTTTGACAGACCGGTACAAAACAGCTGGCATGGGTGTTCATCAGTCCCGGTTTGTAACAGTCTGGGTTTGTGTTACGAACCGGGACTGATGTCTTATTTTAGGAAAGTTTAAAAGGAATGCATATCCTAGTTATATCAGAACGTGTGGGGTGGGTTGGCTAGAAGGGTGAGTGGATAGTCTTGAGATCTTAGATTCGAGTCCCACTACTCTCATATATCCGTGATTTATTTTTAAATATTTATAGCATTATCAGTCCCGGATAAAGAAACCTTTCCACATGGGCTGTTCCGATTTAAAAACTGAGACTAAAGCCCGTTTGGAACCGGGACTAAATTCCAGTTTCCCATTAGTGCGCGTAGCTAGCACGGGTGCAGCATGCGCTCATCGCAGGGGCGACGTGTAGTGGCAGCGTGCGTCTAGTGCGTGGGCCCTGCATGTGCTCAGCGCAGGGTACCTGCACTGTGGAGCCGGCCGGCGTGCGACGCAATCGGTATGTGCGATTTGGTGCTCTGCCTCTAGGGCCACCTCCTCGATGACAGTCACCTCTGCAGCGACGGCCTATGCCACACAGTCGAGGTAGATCCAGCTAGACCCTGTTTCTTTCAGCGGTTTCTGGCGGTTGGCGGTTTTACTATAGCAAATTTATAAGTCTTCGAAAAAAGTGTAATGAGTATAAAAAAATAATTAAATTTTTTTTAAGAATTAAAATTTACTGTAGCAAACCGCCGACCGTCGAAAGAAACAGGGCCCTAGTGTTAGCCTGTTAGAGCATCTCCAGCAATAGCCCCTAAAACAGGGTCCCTACTTTTGATTTGGGGGCTGCCCCTATTTTTTAGGGTCTCTGATTTTGTCTTCAACTCCAGCAGTTAGCCCCTAAATCTTAGCCCCTATTTGCTTATGACATGTGGGACCGGCTTGTCAATGACTCTTTATTTTTCTTTTCAATATTCTTTTATTTTCTTTCTTCCTTTTCCTCTTTTCTCCTCCCTCATCTCTTCACAAGCGAGACAGAGGGAGAGCGGCGACGAGCAGCATGCGAGGCGACGAGCGGTGGGCGACGGCGGCATCGGATCGAGGCGAGGCGAGGCGACGAGCGGCGGGTGAGGCGACGAGCGGCAATGGCGGCGAGTGGCGGCGGCGGCGGCGGCAACAGCAACAGCAGCAGCGGCAGCGGCGAGTGGCAACAATGAGCGGCAGCGGCGGCAGACGGCGGCGGCGATGGCGGCAACCAACGACGGCGACGGTCTAGATCTGGCGAGGCGAGAAGCGGCAAGAATGAGGCGGCGGGCAACAGCGGGAAGAGGAGGAGGCGAGGCGTGGACAGAGGCGGAAGGGCGGCTTCAAGGAGGCGGGGAGCAACGGCAGAGGCAGGAGTCTCTGGAGGAAAACACCCCAATGTAGTAGGGGCCCTCAAGACCCCTGGGAATTGGAATGAGGGGAGATTTAGGGGCCCCCTTATTTTAGGGGCTTGAGTAGGGGCCCTGCTGGAGTGCATTTTTTGACCATAGTCCTTATTTTTTGGTGTAAGGGCATGAATAGGGGCTCTGCTGGAGATGCTCTTAGAGAGGTAGGGAGTCAGTGACTTGAAGGGCCGCCATGATGCGGAACTTCGACGCTCCAAGCCGCCAAGGGTTGAAGCCGCTGCAGCGCACCGCGCCAGAGGGCCTCAGGCCATAGCACTACCATGACACCAGGATTCGGATCCCGCGTTGCCAGGGAGACTGCGCTGCCGCTACTCCACGGGCATGCGCGTCGGGCTGCCGCTACTCCACGGGCATGCGCGTCCTGCTAGGGTCGCCGGTGCCCTGGATGGCTGGATAGCAAGGTCATCGACACGCCACCGGCTACAGTGCTCGAGCCGCCACTCACCGGAGGAGCTACGTGCTAGGCTACTGCACGATCGGCCACTGCTACGCCAAAAATTAGGGCAAGTTTTGCTCTCCAATGCTAGGAAATATTTAATTTGTTACAAATTGAGGCCATAATCAATGTGGTTGATTATACAAAAATACATGATGATAAATTGGTCCAGAATCGGATTAATATGATTAATCTAATGGAAATTCTCATGGAGGCAAAATTGTGAATATGATTCACAATGTGGAAAAGGTTTTCATGAACGCTGCCCGCACCTGCGAGGGGCGCTACCCCTTCAAACCTTGCCCGCAAATTGGCTAGCGGGACCGTTGTACAAGTTATTCGTAGGCCTTTCATACATGCTATATGTTCATATTGCCTGGTAGAATTGGATTATGTGCATAACTTGATTTTGCAGGGTATATATGAATAGTATGGCTTTTATGTATATGATGCATATGTCGGTTTTATTATGTTACTTGTGATGCTTGATTTTCTTACATATATTTAATTGTTAGCTATTAAGAGCAATGACTTAAAATATGTATACGGTGACATCTAGAAGGTGGCTCGGTGCCGGGAAGCATGGTAATAGAGATTGCTATGTCACGAGCTATACTATTTATAGTTTAATGTGATTATTTATGAATACTTGTTCTTGTTATTTTTATCATATTATTATCATATATGTTTTATCATGATTTTCCCTTAGAAAAATTTATAGTTATGCCCTTCCAACTGCTGCAACTATAAGGTCTCCATTGTTCTTGGTAGGTCTACCAAAGTAGGGTACCATTAGCGTTCTTGATCAAATAGGGTTGATGTTGCACATGCATAGCATTGGTTTTATTTGACGAAACTATTAAAATGGTTTTGGGCTTTAGAGCATGGTGTTGGAGTCGACCATTGGATGCCACCCAATAAATAAGAATCACATAGAGATGTGATTAGCAAGGTTTTGGTAACGTATTTCACTAAGTTTTAGCGGTGATGCCAAAGCTCATTAGAACTTAAGTGAATATGGATTTTATCCCACTATAAGTCATTAGAGGAAAAGTGACTTTAGTGAGAGGAAAAGTGACTTTAGTGGGAGTATGTTTTATTAAATTGGTTAATGAAGTGTATACAATATAAACATAGTATTTAATATTTATTGATATCTATAACCTCTTACTTTACTATTTAAGATATATCTTTGATCGGAGAATCTTGATAGTGCATATTGATTGATATCAAAATCTTAAAATTATTCTTGGAGTAGAAAAGGAATATATGTTCTAACGAGTAGTACCTCGATGAACTAGTTTGGAATGCAATCTAAACTAAAAACCCGTGTTTATGGAAAACACTTTAACAATTTTCTTTGTGTTTACTGCCTCATTTTTGCCACCATGAATCATGAAGTTTATAAGTAATATGATTGTAGATTTTGAGAGCATGTTTGAAAACAGACAAGGGTTAAAGTATTTGATCCCTAAGTCATTGTTTGAGTGCAAGTTAGCACAAGAAAATTCGGTCAGCTCTCATGTGGTCAATGTGATTGATTACATTGGGTGTTAGAAAAATTTGATTCTCCGTTTAGCTAATGGTTGGCTATTGATGTGATTCTTTGGTTGCTCTCCTCAAGTATTAAGTTAGACATTTTTTATGAATGACTTAGAGAAATCACTCATCGAGATGCATAGGATGCATATTAGTAGCGAAAATCATTAAGAAAAGTTTTAATCATGTGATGATGGTTTAAAAGACTAGTCATCTTAAGAAGAAGGCCGAGTCTTAGGTGAAAAGAGAAGATCGAGATAAGATCTTCAGTATCAATCCTAGGCTTATGAAGTCAAAGATTGGTACTATCCTAAATGTCGCATAATTGGATTTTATAAGAGGCGATGTTTATCTTCGCATTGACAATGGGGTAAAAGTTATCTCATTGGATGTTAGCACACTTTTAAAAGCCCAACCCTAGTGTTAATGTTAAAATAGAATAGTTGTTATTATATTCCTGGTCTAAGCAAAATCAGTATTTGTGCTTCATGTTTGGGAATAGAAGGTTATGAACCACAAATAAAGGAAAACTATTGTTCGGTTTATTTGATTGATTTGCTTTGTGAGATGCTCCATTAGTGAATAGATGTGTGTTTTGAATCCTGAGGATACACTCATTTTTAATGTCCTTATCTTCCATTATTCCTCTGATGATACACTTTAGAAATAATTGCGCTCACTTAAATAGGGTTCCATCAAGTCACAAAGAAAACACCATATAAGATATGAATCAGAAGATGTGCCACGCTATCTTTTATCTAAATTTGGAATGTGAGGCATATGTTGGGCATTTGACATCCGAAAATCTCATACTCAAATAAGATAAATGTTTGTTTGTGAGGTACAAATGGTCTATACATTTTAAAAGGGTGAGAATTACAAAATATTTGTACTCAAAATGGTTTATTTTGGAGAAAATGTTTCTTCAAAATAGTTTGTGGGAGCAAGATGTGACTCGAAATAATACGGGAATCATCAGAAAAGGTTTCTGCTCCAACTAAACTTTCACATAATGTACAAGACGTTGTATGTTTTATGGAAGCAAAACCAACCCTACATAGTTCTAATGGCCACATCAGTCGTTTATATGGTATAGGTATAACACTTGTCATCAGATAATGATGAGCTTAGACTTATGAAGAAGTGATGATGGGTCCAGACTCTAAGAGATGGCTTATAACCATGAGATCCAAAAAAGAGCCATGAGTAATAATTAAGTTTAAACATAATTGGTCTGCTCGATGGTTTTCGAAAACATAGACTTGGATGAAAGTGTTCATATGCATAGAGAGTAATTGGTAACAAGAGCTTTCAAATAAGTTCAAGAAGTTGAATTTTATGAGATTCTCTTGTTCATCACTATGCTTAAGTCTATTTGGATCTATCTAGCTACTGTTGCATATTTTGATATGCAATATGGATGATCCATATAATGCTAGAGAGGTGTGCAGGTTTCTGATATCCAACTATGGACTGAAACACATATCTCAGAGTTGAAATATTAATTTGGTGAAAAATCAAAAATTTGGCTAATTCATCAAAAGCTAGTGGAAGCGCACTTACTTTTCTGATCTTACATATGTTTGGCATTTGTTGATCGAAAGTAATATTCCTATGGTTGAATCTGTTAAATCTTAATTAAGAAATAGTTTCTCTATGAAAAACTTAGGACAAACTAGAAATTTTGGTATAAAGATCTATAGAGATAGGTCTAAAAGGCTAATTGGATTGTCTAAAATGTGTGTTGACAACACGTTGAATGGTTCAACGTGTAGGAATTAGTTCTTGTGTATGTCACATTCAATAGCAAGATTCAGTGTACTTAGATACTTGATGAGCTCTGTAAGTACCGAAGAAGGGTTTTCATGCCAAGTGCATTAAGGTCAGTATCACCGAGTATGCAGATATCAATAAAATCCGGGTGAATGTCACTGGATAGTTTTAAAGGAACATTCTGAAATACTTGAGAAGTATTGCGAATATGTTCTTTGTTTTGGTGGTAAGGAAATGTAGTATGTAATGGTTACATCGCGTGCTAGTTTTCTAACCGATACTTAATGGAGGTGTACTGAGCTGGAAGCGTTCTAGAACTAGACAAATATTTACCACAACCTCTCTATGAGGCACGTATAAGCAATGAATATTGGATATCTAATTAGTAGACTCTAGTGCAAGTGGAAATTATTGGTGATAAGCCTATGAGGCGGTCATGGAGATGACTGTATCACTACAATGATTATGATATTTGGATAATATGTTATCCTGGTTCCTTGAATAAATATCATTTGTATTGATTAACAAGTACGACTTATTTGTGAAACTCTTTACTATCATGATGTTATTAAAAAACTATCCCTGATCTTACATCGTAATATGAAACAATTATGATTTCAAATATCAGCACATGTATTGATTGATGATCACGTTCCTGAATCATGGATATAGAGATCAAATCAATAATGCAGGCACATGTTAGAGAACATGGGGTTGGACTGACCCATAATGAGACGCTGCGAGAATTGGTATATTGTTAAGTGTGATAAGTTGGTCTTATATAGTGACTGTGGGATCCTTAAACCTGAGATCGTCATTGATTCCCAGAATGTGTAGTGGTTTACTTTGGAACTGCAAAACGCTACATCATAACTTGGTAGTTGTAAAGACAGTTTTCGGGTATGGCATGAAACATGTCCTAGGGTATGAGCAATCAAGATAGAATTTGCCTCTCCTTTATAACGGGAGAGATATCTATGGGCCCCTCGATGTGGTTGGATTTAAAAAAGTGTGTGCTATGCTAATGTGATTAAAGAGTTAATCATTATAATTAATGTGCTAATAATGGATTGAAATCCACTGCAAGATCGAGTGAATGGTCGAGCTATCACAGAAATGACATGTTTTCTCGTCTTGAGTTTGACTGGTATTGTGTGGTAAAGGATCGGTATTTTAATTCTATCGGTTCGTATGGTTGGATCTTTGTGTATACTCAAAGATCAGTACGTTCTACTAGGGCCCGTTGCCGACTTGTGGCCAAAAAAGAGTTTTTGGGTCATTGCGGAGTGTATACAAACCTTCAGGGTCACACACTTAAGGGGATTGGAATTAATCGTTTCATAATTGTCTATTGTGCAAGTGGGAGGTTGTTGGGTTTTATGCCCAATAGCAATTATGGGCCACATAAGATGTATGCTCAGTAGTGATGGGCCACGTATAACATGGGTTTCACGGATACAGATCCATGTAGGATTAGAGTCCTAACGGACCTTTTTGGGCCTCTAGCATAGGGGCCCATTATAGGGCTATATAAAGAGAGGTGGTGGACACTACTACAGAACACCCCTTCACTGTCGACTCGGAACAAGCTTCACTGCCGATTCTGGCTCCGTCAGAAAATAAGCGGCAGTGATGAGCCACCTTATCGCTGCCTTTCACTAGTGAAGTCCACCTCCCCATCGCACAACATCTGATTCTAGATCATCATCGCCATTGTCGACCAACACATTGTTGTCCACATTAGCCGGCATCCCGGTGCCACCAACTTCTTCAACTATGGGTTGCGAGGCTTCATGTATGATCTCATTATCTTCACCATGCTTGGTCCAACAGATATAGCGATCTTCAAAACCCCTTCGAAGCAAGTGAGAACGGATCTGCTCTACGCTGAAAAACTGCTTCTCATTCATACAATCAACGCATGGACAACATACGTAGGCAACAAGATTATTTGACTTGTATACCTTGACAGCCCTCAGAAACGAATCCACACCATTAACGAACTCTAAGCTGGTACGGTCCGCATGGTATATCCATGTTTGGACCATCTACAATTAACGAAAACAACCTAAATTTCAATTGTGTAGTGCCAATTTTAGTTAGAACTAAAGTGTTAAAGCAACCATTAATATAGCTACTTGTAAGTTATATGAACAATATAAAAAAATCCTCTCATTAATGAGGACGACCTAAATTTTAATTGTGTAGTGCCAATTATAGTTGCCAATAAAATTTTAAAACAACCATTACCATAGCTACTTGTACAATTGAAATAAATTTTGAAAACTTAAATTGGATGTACAATTTAAATAAATTTCAAAGCTTAAATTGTGTAGTGGCAATTATAGTTAGAACTAAAATGTTAAGACAACCATTAACATAACTATTTGTAAGCTATATGAATACCTCATAATAGATATCTCTAGATTTGAAAGCCTCCAAGTGGATCCTTCCAAATTTTCAATCCTCCAAAATGTTTCTACAATTGAAGTAAATTTCAAAGCTTAAATTGGATGTAGATCTTGATCTTGGTCTAAGCAATCTAGCCATAGAAAATATATATAATGAAATGAAATAAATAACTAGATTAGCAACCTCCAAATGGATTCCTCTAAATTTGAAAGCCTCCATGTGGATTCCTCTAAATTTTCAAGCCTCCACGAGGGAATGATGAAAAATGGCCGCCCAAAATTGACTCCAATTGAACACTAAAGCACGGCTCCAGCTTGAGGAAGACTAGAGGAAGATGGTGGGGGTTTTATATTGCTAACACATCACCGCTGGTTTACAGACCGATCCGGCAGTGATAAGTATTATTACTATCGGTTCTATTTACAAGCTGGTAGTGATATGTTTAGTGCCGACCGAAGCAACAAACCGGCAGTTGTTTGTTCCCACCAAGCACTGTAGCAAATGATGTCGCCACAAACAAGTGCTGGAGAAAGGACTTATCACTACCGGTTGGGGGATACAACCGATAGTGATGTATCACTGTCGGCTGGGTGCTAGAACCGGCAGTGACATGAGGGTTACCACCGCCGCTTGTAGGCTACAACCGATAGTGATATATCACTATCGGCTTATTGATCGAACCAGCAGTGATAAGTCTTCTCAAAGGCCGCAGCGAAGAGCCGTCTCTTCGTCTTTCGGCCTATTAAACCGATCAGTTGCGATCAAAACTTCTAACTGTCTTTGTCTTCTCTTCGTCTTGTCACGTCTTCGCGATCGCCATCTCCTTCATGGCAGCACCTCTCCTTCTCCCGCGCGCTCTGCCTTCTCCGCCGAGTCGAGGTACATGGCAACACCGCCATCACCGCCCCTAGCGCCGCTCTGCAACTGCGTTTCGTTCATTCCCAGAACCTCCGGTCCTGGCATGTGTGCGTTCCTCCGGGCTCGCGCGCGTTGGCTTCGGGTGCAAGGATTACCGTTCCAATGCTCAGCGTGCCAGGCCCCTCCTGCCGCCTTCGCCCGGGTGCCTCAGCCACCACCGTAACCCCTGGCGCCGCCACCAGCGGAATGAAGCGCGCACGAGAGGATCCCAACAGGGAGAACGACGATGAGGAGAAGGAGGATGAGGAGGAGGACGATGATGAGGAAGAGGACGAGGATGGGGCCACTGTGATCGGCTAAGGAAGCACTCCTCCTACATCGGAGGACAGTGGCAACGAGCCATGTGCCGCCTCCAGCGTCGACACCATCGACGATGACCCCATCGCCGGCCTCTCGGGCAGCAGTGGTGAGTGGTGATCACGCATGCGGCGCGGCCATGTATGAGCAGCGATTGGGGATATCTATGTAATTAATGTTTGTGTTAATTATGTTATGTTAACCATTATGTATAGCTGAATATTATAATATTCTTCGTAATGACTATCAGTAATGTAAAAATGCTGGATCATTTGATCATTTCATCGGTTTCATCTTCTTCTGTTTGATGTTACTTTTTTTTACTCTATTTTGAATTATCAATGCTGGTTTAAGGCTACAACCGGTAGTGTTGTATCACTGCCGGCTGGGTGCTACAACCGGCAGTGACATGAGGCTTAGTACTGCCGGTTGTGGGCTACAACCGATAGTGATATATCATTGCCGGCTGGTTGATCGAACCGGTAGTGATAAGCATTGTTACTGTCAGTTATTATGGCCTCTGGTTTTTATTTGGCCGTGGGGACTTACAAGCCGACAGTGATAACTTATCACTGTCGTTTCTGAGGCAACCGGTAGGACGAGCCGATACGGAAGGGGTGTTATGTAGTAATGGAAGGCTAGAGACATACCAACATTAGGTTTTTCTCCTCCACCGAACTCTAGCTGTCATCTCCTAGGTCACACACGCCAGAGCTAGCATGTCGCATGCGGGCGTATTCCTCTCCCCGTATGTGTAGACTACATAGAGGCGATGTGTTTGTGTCGCTAATCGAGACAATTGCGAGGAGGACATGTGATCGACTACTTCCATACGATTATGTGCAGATCAATTGAACCAGCTTCATTGACTCATCTTTCACTGCACTGCGCGTCAATCGGTAACATCTATGATCATCTACTTGTAGGATTTCCTAGATTTTTATTGTAGAATTTGATTTGTGCTAACATAGCAATCCCACATTTCCCTTCAATAACATGGGGGCATGGTTGCCGAGATTTACAAAAATAGGGCCCTAAACAAAAAAAAAAGCTGAAAATGGAACTAAACAAAGAACTTACGGAGCTAGGAGATGTTCCATGTGTTGTGGAACTCCCGACCGTCTTCCATCACCAAGCGGACAGCTCCCAGGAGTGTTGCCAAAACGACCATGTACGGGCCCTTCTATCTAGGAGTAAACTTATTGGCTTTTGACAAGTCCTGAACTCATCGTAGGACAAGGTCGCCAACCTGCAAAGTCGTTGGTCGGACTGATGGCCAGACCGAAAGAACTAACCAGATATTGGAGGATACGTTGAGAGCATGCGTTCTCTCTAATAAGAAGGAATGGGACAAAAGCCTACCCTACGTGAAGTTCTCATACAACAACAGCTATCAAGCTAGTATTCAAATGTTACCTTTCGAGGCGTTGTACGGGAGGAAGTGTAGAACCCCTCTATACTAGAATGAGACTGGCGAGAGAAAATTGTTTGGACCAGAGGTGCTGTAAGAGGCAGAGCAACAAGTGAAGGCAATCCAACAGAAGCTAAAGACTGCTCAGTCCCGACAAAAGAGTTACGCTGACAAGCGGCGCAGAGAATTGAGTTTTGATGTTGGAGATCATGTGTATCCGAAGGTGTCTCCCATGAAGGGTTTGCGCCGGTTTCGAATCAATGCCTTCCATATTGTGCACCACAAATCAAGCCCCAAATCTTGCCCATTCAGTGGAAATCAAGACCAAAAATCCATCCTTACCATATTTCCGTTCCAAATTCGAGATCAAATCGACCCAAGAACCTGCCATATTCATCAACGTGTCCACAGTATAAAAACCCCCCAAGAAACGTCGGCCGTAGCATCCATTGCCGCCGACCCAAACCCTAGCATCACACAGAGCAAGGAGGGAGGAGAAGAAGGAGTCGCCGTCGCTTCCTTCGCCGACGAGGGGAGCTGTGGCCGCCGTCGTCTTCACGGGAGTCGCCGCCGGACTCCGCCGCCTCGCTGCTCAACGCCGGAGCCGCGCCGACGTTTCGCGCTGCACGCCGCCGCGCCGGGCCAGCCGGTCGCCGTTGCCGCCGCCGCCCGTGCCGGGGAGCCGCGCCGCCCTCGCCATTGCACGCGCGCCGTTGCGCCGCGTCGCAGCCGCCAGCCGCCCGCCGCCGTTCCCCATCGCGCCGCCTCCCGTGCCGCCGCCGCCGCCGCCCCCGCCGCCCCTCGCCGGAGCAGAGCCGCCGCCGCCTCTCTCTCTCTCTCTCCTCCCTCCCTCCCTCCCTCCCTCCCCCCTCTCTCTCTCTCTGTTTCTTGTTCTCTGCGGATGAAGCAGAGGCAACAGCCACCTCCTTATCGTTTGTTTCTTCTTCTCTGCGCGTGAAGCAGAGGCAACAGCCACCTCCTTATCGTTTGATCCAGTCAAAGCCTGGTCAAAGCTCGGGTACTGTTCATTATGAACAATAACGCTTCATCTTTTTGTTTCTCCTAAACCGTAGACCCGATCCGCGTCAAACCAATTATATTGGTTTTCTTTTAACCTAATCTACCTCCTGTAATTATCTCATAATTTTTTGAATTTTATTTGTTGATGTTAATTTGCATACGTCTCGATTTGCGTGTAGACGTCGCGGAGGAGTCTGGAGGAGAGCTAGCTGCCGGTTGTCAAGGGACGTGCTACTCGGATCAAGGTGCAAGCTAGATTCATATTGATCCCATCTGTGTTTCTTTTAAAGTTACTATTTATAGACCATTAACTGTGCGTGCTATTTATAATTTTATTTTGTTTATTTAATTTTAGCTATTGCCATTGATGTGTTAATCATCTATTAGCACGTATCACCTTTCTTTTGATGCCTAGCATAATGTATATCTTGTTATAGCCATCCTTGAATTTACTTACGCTAGATGCTTAGTTGCTCCGATGGGGAATTCAGTACATATGATGGGAGATCATTCACAAATTTGTAGAGAGATTCTACCATTTTGTTCTGGTTTCGATTAAACCTTAATTCAACTAAAATCAACGTGGCGTGAGTAGATTCGAGGTGGTGGTATGATTGGTGGATGTTGCTTTGTGGTATGCCACCTCGGTCGATATAAGGACCGAACTTCGTGGATGGACTGATCGGGCAAAACAGTACAGCCATGGGTGTTAATAATGGTAATACCTTAGTTGTTACCTCGGAAAATCTAGGGTTGGTTTGTCATGGCGGTGTGGGTGTGGTTCGCGGCCACCGTATACTCATCTGGCACAAGAGGGGAACCTCTGGCTTAGTGCGAGACGGCTTGTGGCGAATCCTTAGTGAGACATTCTTGACCCTAGATGGAACGGGGATAGCGGCTTCGTCTCACTCTCGGGTGAGTCCCATGGGTAAAGTGTACATACTCTGCAGAGGTAAAACTATCATGATAGCCGTGCTCACGGTTAAGAGCGGGCTTAGGCTGCTCCACTTGTTAGTCTCACCTTTTAATAATTAAATGGTCAGTAGAAAGGTAGGGTAGGATTGCCCGGCAATGAAGTGCCGAGCGGCGATTGCCATGCAATGCATTATAGGGAGTGTATTGCAAGGGTTTCGTGTAGAGTTGACAGCGAGTGTTATCTCGGTCTATGCTGAGACGGCATAATATTATAGTGTTGAGAAAACATGGGTAAAGAAATGAATTTGAAATTCGTCTTTGAACAATTGCTTTACAGATTATAGGACAGTTGGAAATTGCTCTTTATACAAAATAACCATTTTATTCCTTTGATAGCCTTGCATTCATTATTTAAGGATATACATGCTTGCTGGGTATGGTTTATCCATACTCATTAGTTGTATTTCAGATCTGTGCGCAGGTGACGACACTGCCGAGTACGTCGACTACGAGGCAGGGTACGACGATGAAGCTTCCGGCTACTAGTGTATCCCAGTCAGATGCCTGTGGCGTTTGGATGGGTTTACCGAGCCGTCACTTAAATTTTCTATCTTCCGCTTGCTACTATTTAAGACAATTATTGTAATATTTGGCGTTTTGGCCAAGGTACTTTATTTTGTTAATCGCTGAACAGCAAGGTGTGATTTCAGATTGCTCTAACTGTGCGTACTAGCTGTGATCCATTAGGACTAGTACCGTAATGCACAGAGGGGTCAGTTTTGCTAAGCCGGGTCCTGACAGAGTTGGTATCAGAGCCGAGCTGATTGTAGGAACCGCTAGATAGTTTCGGAAGCCTAAGGTTTAACTTTATAAAAAGAAAATACAGTACCTCTTAACTACTTGTCTTCTTTGCCTATGCCTTTCATCACCTTCTCTAATTAATGTTGTTTTTAATATTTAGATGCCGGTCGACACCTCCTACGCCCTGGATGAAGGTGGTTACATCGTGCTGTTGTGGGACATGCTGCAATACCTCGGCTATACCAAAAAGCCAAAGTATGTGAGGGACGTCATCATCCAGAATGGAGTAGATCAGTGGGTAGCCGTTGTCACCATCCTTTCTCGAGGGATCAAGCCTGAAGATGAGACACATTAGTTCAGTGCAGTTAGAGTGACAAAGGAGTTTGCTACGCAAGATGCAGCAAGAAAAGCAATGCAACGCCTAGCAGCTATACACCGGGATGAACAAGCCAGAACACCATTCCGGTTGATGCCACGACGCTTGGAGAATGAGGCCCCCTTCTGTGAGTTTCCTTCGGTTCGCAATGAGAATGATCCTACTGTGGTCTACGAAGCAATGTACGCGGAGTTTGAGTGTAGCATGTACGACCAACTCCGTGAACAGTACAAGATAATGGAGGCGAACTTGGCTAAGCTCGCGATGGAAGCTGATGAACTGGAGGATGATTTCAAGGAAAGCATGGAGAAGTTGCAAACAAGTCAAGAAAAACTTGTAGAATATGAAGCAGAGGAGGAGGAAGTTTAGGAGGAGATCGCCGCGGAGCGAGAGTCGCTGGATGAAGAACGTCAACTGCTTGCTAAGGAGAGGGCAGAGCTAGAGCAACAGAAAAAGGACTTCGACGAAAGGAAGGCATGTAAAGAGAAGGAATTAATGGAGAAGACTAAGGCCCTGCAAAAAGAATACACTGAAGTACGCAAAGTGGCTAAACGCAATTTTGCCATTGCGGAGAAGTTGGAGAAGGAGAACCGGGAGCTCACATACGCGGAGAGAGATTTGACCAAAAGGAAGCGCGAGCTCATGGAGGAATATGAACTCATTACAAAGAGATTTTGTACATGCAAGACACCGGAGATCAGCGTTAACAAGACTGTCTAGACTGAAGAAGAAGAAGAAGAGGAGGATCCTGAAGAACGAGTTCAGGAGGAAGATTCAAATGAGAACACCCCTGAAGCTTGAAGCTTAGACTATAGATCGTAGTTACCGTAGTCGTCGAAGTCGATGTTTAGTTAAAATTTCAGTTCATACTTTTTAAAAATTGTGTGGAGTAGACTGTGTCAAGCATTTTTCTCTTTTTGTGACACAGCTACTTATTATCTGTTCTAGTTAATTACTAAATGAAGGTTGAGTTGGGACAAATATGGTGTGCTATTGCTTGAATAAATGCAGGAGAATAAGCAATTTTTTTAAAAAAAAAACAAGTAGTCTTGTTACTTTCTGATACCACTACCGAGAACGATGCTACACAAGCGGTTTGTAATCGCTTTCAAGCGGTTATTGAACCGCTTATGCAAGAACCGAGAGTGATACCAGAGGATATCACTCGCGGTTTCCCAACCGCTTGTGGTGCAAAGACCACAAGCGGTTGAAGGCGCTAGGAAGCGCGATGGAGCGACCACGTGGGGGCAAATCTGGCGGTTGGTGTTACCAACCGCTTGTAGAGAGGCCTTCTATCGTGGGTGGGGAGACACCACGTGTGCTCTCTCCACAAGCGGTTGTTGTTACAAACCGCTTGTGGAGAGGCCGACAACACATATGGCCTTTTGAGCTAGACTTTCAAATATGAATTTTGACAATAAAAATAAATACAACTACAAATTTATTTCTGCATAATTAAATATATATTATAATTGAGAAACCAGTAGTTGATTTGCACAAATAGTATGAGCTTATAATTTAATTACAAATTAAATGCAAATATATATATATATATGTTTTACAATACATAAAATGATGATCAAGACAAGCAACGTTTCTGACTTTGAAGAGTACGAATGTGGTGATCTTGAGATCATTTCTGCGTGCATCGCTCTTTCTGCCATCGGCGAAGATTCCGTAAGTTCACTGTCCTTATTGAAGGGCCATCTCTCCATGCCTTTGCGTAGAACTCGCCTCTAGGGGTTATAATCTCATCGACAATGAAGCCAATAAGTTGTTCTTAGATTGCTTCAACCCGATACGATGGGATCACGCCTGTCTTATCAATGCCGGGCTACGAAAAGAAACAAAGGAGTAAATCTTTGAACACGTCAAGTATAAGTGTATTACGAAATTTGCTTTTAACACACACGCACCTCGTTGTCCAGTTGTCGCATATCGCCGTGGATAAGACTTTGCATGTAGAGGCACACATAATAGCCACATAAGTTGTTTCCGGCCGTTTGCTGTAGAACCTAGAGTGATAATTGAAAATAATGCAATTAATTAATTGGCTTGAGAAGATAAGTTTTTACGCCATATATATTATTTAATTGATATTTTGTAGTACGCATCGAGTCTTTGGATTGCACTATGAATTGATTCCTAGAACTTTTTCCTTTATGCTTCGTTCGGAACGTGGCGAATGCCCTGTCATGCGTTATTATATGAATAGTAATTATGAGTATTCGAAGTACTTATATATATATATATATGTAGCTTGGCATCTCAATGTTACCTGTTTAGAATATCAATGATAAACTGAAAATCTTGTTGTGGTTTTCTTCTTGAGTCTTGCACAATGATGATCGCACTATCGACATTGATAATAAGTAGGATCCAGTGAAACCTATTCATATATAAGTATTGCAACATATATGTAATTAGTCATATTATGAATGTCTTGAAAAAGGATAAACGAGAGGTTGTGTGATGACATGTATATATACGTACTGGAAGTTGAAGGGCAGAAGTATGTGCGGTTTGTAGTACTGGTCGAAAAGAGCCTTCAGCATGTATTCTTCAACTTCTTTTGGCTTGCGTTTACAGTTAGGCTCGTTGACAATTGATGGGTCAATGAAGCCGATGTCGAAGATAGCCTCTCTTCTATATCGTTGTATCTCCATTCTACATATAAAGGGGATGAGTTATTAGATTTTGCAGCCTGAACTACGGCGAAATGAACACATATATATGGTAAATTCAATCATTAGCTGGAAATACTTATAGACACGAGCAGCCCATTAGAGACACATTGACGGCGTCTCGAATTCCATCCATATGAGTTCATTCCCACGATAGAAATCTTCGTTTTTTATACGGGCGGGGAACATTGTTCTTCCTTGAGCGGACTGTTCCATGTACCATTCATGAAATTGTCGCATCTTGGTTGGCAGATCCCTTATCTTTTTCGGTGCAACCAACTCTTGGCCCAGCTTATATAGCCACCTGACCTCTGCCGTTGGAAGCTCATCTATTAGTCTCATAGCTGCAACGTAAGACAGCCCCGACTCTCTCAAGAATTCCTCTAGGTGGTAATCTTGGGCTGTCTTCTTAGGTGCCGCCGCCGCCTTAGCCTGTTTCCTTTCACTGCAGCCTTCGCTATTGTGCGCTCAGTAGTTAGTCGAGACAGAAAGAGAGCTGACGCATGTCGCAGTGGGCTGCACTTTCGGATCAATCTGTGCCTTGGGAGGTGGCACCTTTGGTGCGAAGTGTGTCTCAATTTCCTTTTGAACTATTGCTCGTGTCTCCTCACCGCCATGTCGTATGCCCTTTTCGGAGGTTCCTTTGACGATTGTGTTGACCGGCTAGACTGGCCTTTTGGAGGGGGTAGCGTCGTAGTACTGGTCCTTCGTACTTGGAGTTTCTTCCTTGGAGGAGATTGTGGAGCTGGGCTTCGTGGAGCAGGAGGTGGAGGCGGAGTGCTCTGTATTGGAGACGAGGCATGTCGTTGAGGTGATGTAGGAGGAGGCGTGTTTTGTCGTTGCGGTTGAGGTATGGTCCCTTCGGTCAGCTCCAATTGTTGGATTTCTATTGGTGGAGAGGTCACCTCCACGGTCTTTGGAAATATGATGTACCTTTTTCGCCAGAGAATGATTCCGTGGAGGGCCTGTCCAAGCTTGGTGATGTCATCCCCTCCAGCAATCTCGAGCAGGAGATCTTCATAGCCGCTCGACACCTCCTCCACTGTGACCTTCGAGTAACCTGGCGGGATCTCGTTGCAGTGGAAAAGCTAGCCTGGCTCCACCGGGTACGCCATGCCATCAGCCACCTTGGTAGAGAGGTTATGCGCCTGAATGTGTAGCTCACACTCCTAGCGAACTTTGATCTTTGTCCATCGCGATCGCCCCAGTCCGTAGAAAGTGCGGCGGCATTCGACGCAGAGCTACTCCGTCTGCTGGAGGTGGGCGGGCTAACCATGGCTCGTGTATTGCTTGTACCGCTCCTTGAAGTTTACCGAAAGTGCCGCTGCAGCTTTTGCTCAACAATCTCTCCGATGCTCTGTTTGAGTTGCTCGAGCTCCCTTTCAAAGAAGTTGTATCTGTATGACTCTCTTTTTTGCTTCTTGACCGACTGTGACGATCGGCATCTTTGGAGAAACCGTATTTCCATGGCACAGACGATCCCATTCCTATTGTCCGTCCCGGTGCTCGTGGTTTTGAAGTGCACGTGTGAGCTCGTCATTCTCCTGTCTGTCACAAAGGAACCGAACGAGACATGTCAACGGTTTCGACAATTCTGTTTCCAACATCCTCCGCTTCCGGTGGCATCAACAAGCTATCGTCGTCTGGAAGGGTCCCTCCGTGAGCCATGAACCAATTCCACAGGCGGAATTCCCATTCAGCAGTAGCAGGCGTGATATTCTTGGCCATTAATTCTTCTTCCCGCTTCTCCCATTTAGGTACAGCCTTGACGTAACCACCAGTGCCAAGATGGTGGTGGTATTTTTTCTTCCCAGCGTTGATCTTGTTACGTTGGCTCATGGCTGTCCTTCCTCGACAATTTGTATTCTTCAAATGCATCGATGATCCGCCGGCTTGGGATGTTGGTTGAAGTCTGGCTTTTCTCCCTTCTTGACATACTTGTTGTTCAGGTGAACTTTCCATGACTGAAATTGGGTTGCCATCTTCTTCAAAGTGTATCTCTTAACCTTGTTCTCGTATCCTTCAGGAAATTTGAAGTTCTCCTTGATATCTTTCCAAAGGAGCTCCTTGGTGGCTTGCGGAACTTCAGTCCATTTCTTGATGCCAACTGGGACATGATCCCTAACGTGGAAACCACATGCGTTGTTAAACGGGCCCCTCCGCGACAGAGGAGCAATCGGCTTCCCGTCATTGTCGACGTTGGTGAAAACAAACTTTGTAACAGGCTTCTTGTTAGGTCCTCGCTTGGTTTGGGTGCTCGATGTACCGGGCTGAAAATGGACAGATATCAAGGAATTTTTCATGTCAGAGCCATTTATAGTAATTGGTTAAATATGGCTAAATGGTTTGTCCGGATTCTCGTGGCATTACCTCACTTCCCTCAGCGTCAACGGGATCACTGGATCCACCGGCAGCGGTGTTGACAACGTTGGCATCACCTTCATTGGCGGCCAAGTTGCTACCATAATCGATCTCGTCTAGCATGAACGCTTCATCCATCTCGAAATTAGGATCACCACGTCCTGGTGTCGCCATCTATCGTTATTATGAAATATTGTTTAATTAGTAAGTATGGCAACTCATCAAATTGTAAAAGAAAAATATATAACAAAAAATACATTTTCACTTATTCTCTCTCACTCACATTATCTCTCACTCACTCTCTCTCCATGTCTCACTCACTCTCTCTCCATCTTTGTCTCTCTCATTCTCTCTCACTCTCACTCACTCTCTCCATCTCTCTCACTCACTCTCTCTCCATCTCTCTCTCTCTCTCATTCTCTCTCACTCTCTCTCCATCTCTCACTCACTCTCTATCCATCTCTCTCACTCTCACTCACTCTCTCTCCATCTCTCTCACTCACTCTCTCTCCATCTCTCTCTCTCATTCTCTCTCACTCTCACTCACTCTCTCTCCATCTCTCTCACTCACTCTCTCATTCTCTCTCACTCTCTATGATTCTCTCTCATTCTCTCACTCTCTCTCATTCTCTCTCATTCTCTCTCACTCACTCTCTCTCATTCTCTCTCATTCTCTCTCACTCTCTCTCCATCTCACTCACGCTCTCATTCTCTCACGCTCTCTCTCTCTCACTGTCATTCTCTCTCACTATCTCTCTCATTCTCTCTCACTCTCTCTCATTCTCTCTCACGATCTCTCTCCATCTCACTCACGCTCTCATTCTCTCACGCTCTCTCTCTCACACACTATTGAGCACCTCTTTTTGTCCTTAGGGACATTTTGTCGAACACTTTGTGGGCGGCGAGTGTACAGAGCGCATGTAAGCAGAGGAGGGGGTAACCTAGGCCCTTTGGGATGGAGGAGCTCGCAGCGGTCGATGGCGGCTGGGAGACGACCGACGGCGCAGCGCGGTGGTGATGGCGGTCGACGGTTGGTGACGATGGCGGTCGACGGCACGGTGATGATGGATGGCGATCGGCAGCGGCGAGGAGACGACCGACTTGACAATGGCGGCGGCCGACGGCGGCGCGGGGAGATGACTTCGACGACGACGACGCGACGGCGACGGCGCGACAGGGCTCGACGGCGGCGCGGGGTGGTCGATGGAGACGACAGAGGCAGAGAGCGCGCGCGGGGACTTAGAAAAATTTGGAGTGTGTCCCTGGCCAGGCGAGACATATTTATAAGAGCACCTCTACAAGTGGTTGGAACCACCAACCCCTTGTAATAAGAGCTCTACACGCGGTTCGTAATAGCAACCGCGTGTAGAGATACCCCTCTACAAGCGGTTCGTATCACCAACCGCTTGTAGAATCCTCACAACCGGCGGCGGCGAAGGACCTCTACACGCGGTTTGTATCACCAACCGCTTGTAGAGGTCCCTCACAGCTGGCGTGAGCGCGAAGGAGGGACTTCTACAAGCGGTTGGTATCAGCAACCGCTTGTTGAGTGCGAAGAGTCAAAAGGATTTGACGCCCGTATTGGTTGAGATAAAACTTCCCCCCTTCTGGCTAGCGAGTGGCGCTTGAGCGTGGGCTCACCTGCGGCGACGCGGGTTCGAGCCCCGCTCGCGCCCCCTGCCTTTTAATTTTTGCTTTGCCTTCCTCTTATAATTTAATTTGACACCCCTCTACAAGCGGTTGGTATTACGAACCGCTTGTAAAAAAATATTTAGTGCAGCCTTAAATTAGTGAAAAAATTAGTTAGTGCATCAAAAAATTAGTTAGTGCAATAAAAAATTAGTTAGTGCTTTCAAAAATTAGTTAGTGCATCAAAAAACTACTTAGTCCATCAAAAAATTAGTTAGTGCATCAAAAAATTAGTTAGTGCAATAAAAAATTAGTAAAAAAAATTAGTTAGTGCATCAAAAAATTAGTTAGTGCAATAAAAAATTAGTAAAAAATTAGTTAGTGCATCAAAAAATTAGTTAGTGCAATAAAAAATTAGTTAGTGCATCAAAAAATTATTTAGTGCAATAAAAATTAGTTAGTGCAATAAAAAATTAGTAAAAAATTAGTTAGTGCATCAAAAAATTAGTTAGTGCAATAAAAAATTAGTTAGTGCAATAAAAAATTACCTAGTGCTTTCAAAAATTAGTTAGTGCATCCAAAAATTACTTAGTCCATCCAAAAATTACTTAGTGCATCAAAAAATTAGTTAGTCCCAACAAAAATTAGTGAGTCCATTCAAAAAATATTTTATCAATGAATTAATGATCACTTTGTCTTTACAAGTGTTCCTTCGTCGTGATCGCGACGTATGTAAGGAGCATTGACTTCAATTACATTTAGGACACTTATGTCGACATCTTCCGCAAAGGGAGGGAGCTCGTCGAACCGATTATACTCCTCCTCGCCTCGTGGCGCCCTCAACACCAACAATCCTTCGTTTGCCCTGGAGAACCACGTGTCGCTTTGGCTTACTACTGCAATCCTTTTGCTTCTCCCTGTGTTTCTTTGGTTTGCTTGACATATCCATTATGTAGAAGACCTGCCTCACATCGTTGGCAAGAACGAATGGTTCGCGCCTATAGCCAACATCTATCAGGTCCACGGTTGTCATGCCGTATTTGTCGATCTTCACGCTGTTTGAAGTCAGTTTGACCCACTGGCACTTAAACAGAGGGACCTTCAATGGTCCATAGTCGAGCTCCCATATCTCTTCTATTTAACCATAATATGTGTCTACATTGCCTTTGTTGTCAGTGGCGTCTATACGGACACCGCTGTTCTGGTTGGTGCTCATGGTATCCTGGCATTTTATGTAGAAGGTGTAACCATTTATCTCGTAGCACTTGAATGTGACGATTTCACTAGATGGCATCCGAGCCAGGCATTGCAACTGTTCATTTTCTGACCCGTTGACAAGGATGTAGTTTTGTAACCAAGCGCCGAAAGTATCCATGTGCCTCACTGTGATCCAATCCTCGGACCTTCCTAGGAATTCGCGGTGTAGAATACTCTTATGCTGAAGGACATACGGGGCCACAACGGTTGATTGTTTTAGAACAGTGAAATGTGCTTGCTTAAAAGTTAGGAGATCATTGCATGCAATTGCTTTCCGTCCTAGTGTCCCTTTTCCCCGTAGTCTCCTCTCATGGCGTGGTATAGGGACGCCAATAGGATGTAGATCCTCAATGTAATCCAAACAAAACTCAACCACCTCCTCTGTCCCATAACCCTCCGCAATGCATCCTTCGGGACGTGAACGGTTACGGACATACTTCTTTAGGACTTTCATGTACCTCTCGAAAGAAAACATGTTGTGCAGAAACACGGGCCCGAGAATACCTATCTCTCTGACAATATGAACAGTGAGATGAACTATAATATCAAAGAATGCAGGAGAAAAGATCATCTCAAGGCTGACCACACTCTGTACCACGTCATCTTGTAGCTTACTTAGCTTATGTGGATCGATGACCTTCTGCGAAACCGCGTTGAAAAAGCTACAGCTTTATGATTGTCACCGAACCCAATCAGTAAAATACCTCTCACGACCTTTCGAGCAAGCTGTGTCATCGATAGACAAGACAGTCATGAGTTTTCAGGTGTTCGATTTTATTCTCTTTCATGTTTACTAGTCTCTTCACATTTGACGAGTATCCTGAAGGGACCTTCACACTGTTCAAGCACCCTATCATGTTTTTTTTCTCTTCTTTGCTTAAAGTATAGCTCGCGGGATTTAGGTAAATTCCTTTCTCTCTCTTTTCTGGATGTAGACCATCCCTTAGTTCCAAAAGTTGTAGGTCCTTCCGAGCTTGTAGTGTATCTTTCGATTTGCCGTACATATCTAAGTATCCTAACAGGTTCAAGCAAACATTCTTCATGATGTGCATGAAGTCAAGTGAGTGACGGATCTGCAAAACTTCCCAATAAGGCAAGTCCCAAAATATTAATCTCTTTTTCCAGATGGGTGTCTCACCTTCCTCGTTCGGGACAGGTTTGCTTCCAGAACCCTTTCCAAACACTATTTTAAGATCTTTTACCATGGCAAACACACTTGGACCACTACGATGCTCAGGCTTATCATGATGGTCTGCTTTCCTATCAAAATACCTTCCTTTTTTTCGCAATGGGTGCCTCTTTAGAAGAAACCTACGATGGCCCATGTACACAATCTTTCGAGAGTTTTTTAGGTACATGCTGTCGGTTTCATCTAAGCATTGCAAACAGGCTTTATATCCTTTGGTAGTATTGCAGACGGAGTTCCGAAGCGGACCGCCGTTGATGGTTACGAACAACGAAGGCACGAGGGTGAAATACTCCTCTTGTACTCATCCCATACCCTTACACCATCCTCCCACAACTTTACAAGATCTTCCATCAATGGTTTCAAATAGACATCGATGTCGCTTCCGGTTGCTTCGCCCTTGGATCAACAATGGCATCATGATGTATTTCGCTTCATGCATGTACCAAGGAGGAATGTTATAGATACATAGTGTAACAAAGCCGGTGCTATGGCTCTTGCTCAGTCGCCAAAAGGATTCATACCATCGGTACTCAACCCAAACCTTATGTTCTCACCTCATTTGCAAAGTCCGGGAATATTCGATCGACTTTCCTCATGGGACCCATCACGGGTGCCTAAGCATCCCGTCATCCTTACGCCCTTCTTTGTGCCAACGCACCATCCGGCATGCGCTTTGTTAGCAAAGACGCTTTAATCGGGGACCACAGGAAATACCACACCGCCTTAGCAGGAGGTCTCTTCTTCTTACACTCCCCTCTATTTCACAGGTCTTCACGCTTCGTCTTGTAACGTGATTCTTTGCACACTGGACAAGCATCCAAATCCACATACTTATTGCGATATAGGATACAATCGTTACGACATGCGTGTACCTTCTGTACTTTTAATCCCAAAGGACATATGACTTGCTTGGCTTCATATGTAGATTCAGGCAGCGTGTTATCTTCTGGAAGCAGATTCTTTATGAGTGATAACAACTCATCGAATCCCTTGTCTGACACACAATTTCTAACCTTCCATTGCATTAAGTTCAATGTCGTGCGGAGCTTCCTGTGGCCCTTCCCACAGTCTGGGTACAAAGGTGTCCCGTGGTCCTCTACCATGCTCTGAAACTTCTCGAATTGTCTTTCATCTGTGTAGTCTCTCTCTCCGTCACGCAGCATCTGGTCTAGCTCGTCATCACCAAGATCGCTGACTGTATCTTCCACAGAACAATATTGCGTGGCGTCTGCCATACTGTTGAATACCTCTTCTTCTTCACCATCTTCTTCATCGTCTTCCTGGCTGCTCCCCTATCTTCTTCATCGTCTTCCTGGCTGCTCCCCTGTACTTCGCCATGCTTGGTCCAATAGGTGTAGTTTGGCATGAAACCTCTCGTGATCAAATGGGTCATAACCTGAAAGCGTTGGGAGTGCTCCTTCTCATTCTTGCAGTCTACGCACGGACAACATTTAAAGCTGTTTGGAGGCAAGAATGCAACAGCGGCATCAAGAAATGCCTTCACGCCATCAATGAACTCTGTGAAGCGACGGTCCGCATTGTACATCCATTACCGGTTCATCTACACAAAGATCTAATTTTCAGATACCTTCAAAGATCTTTCACTAAAGTGTTATTTACATTGTAGCAAAATTCCAAAGTACTTTGACACGTATTTACAAAAGTCATTGTTTCCATGTTTTAGCTATTATCAAAGGTAATAAATAATATACTTATTTTATATATGCATGTCATATAGTTACATTTGTAATTAAAACTACTCAAACATGTTGTTAGTTTTATAGTTCTACAAGACATAATCGAAAAGAAATTAAAAGTTTTATAGTGCCAAGAATTTATATGCCACATATTTTGCGATGGAGGGAGTGGTTTTTCAAATTTAACCTTTAAACTTAATTTAACTAATTATTTTGTCCCTTTAAATTTTTTCCTATTTTATTTCATAAAACATTAATATTTTCCTTCCAAACCTAGATCTACTATTGTTACATTCAATGGAGGAGTGTTATATTAAAGATTGTAAAGCTAACAACTTTTAGAAAACAACTCCTTAATTACAATTCATCATGGTCCTACCTAAAATTAAAGTTATGAAGTGAGATTGAAGAGAAGGAGTGTTACATTAAAGATTCTAATCCTAAGAACACTTTTGGAGAAAATAACTACCAAAATTCATCATGGTCTTGCCTAAAATTAAAGTTATGGAGTGAGGTAGCAATAAAAACCCCCAACAATCAAAATCAATTTTTTCTCCATATTAAATGCAAAAGAAACAATAATATCTTGGTGAGAAGGATGGTAGCATGGTGTTACTAACCTTAATTCACTTAATTTGAAGCTAAATCATTACATTCAAAAATTTGGACAAAGACCTCCCCAAGAATAGTGCGGGCCCTTCCTGCTCATGTCTCATGAGCTCGGGAGGAGAAAGAGTTTAAATAGGTGGGCGGGACCTCTTCCGAAGCGGTTTGAGACACCAACCGCTTGTAAATGTGTATCTCTACAAGCGGTTGGTGTCTCAAACCGCTTGTGATAATTCAGAAGCGATTTGGGACACAAACTGCTTGTGGAGGTTGGTCAACACAAGCAGTTGGTGTTACCAACCGTTTCTGGAAACCCCCTCCCGCCCGTTGCTCATGAACCGCTTCTGGTGCCAAGGCCAGAAGCGGTTTGCGCCTAACCGCCTGTAATAGCCCGCTTGTGATGTCCAGTTCTGTAGCAGTGTACCCGTGGAAAAAACAGTGTATTGTTCTGCTACAGTACCCACAAAAAAAAATCCCCTCCCAAAACCTAACGGGACTGCTGAGATAAAAAAAATAAAAAATAAAAAATCTAACGGTACTGTTTACACTACAGTACAGTTTTCTCTCACTTGCGCACTGTTTTGCTACAGTGCAGCATTAATATTCTGTTTTAAAAAATGGTTATTTATACAAATGAAAAACTTCTAAGCATATTATAGCTAAAAGAGGGCAAAGCAAATAAATTTCTTTAAAAAGCAAGATTACTGTTCATGCTACAGTACAAATTTTTGAGAAAACAGTAAGCAATTAATAAGATAAATCTTGTACATGAGGTTATGTATAGGAAATAATTTTCTCTTATTTGTTTTTCAAAAGGAAAAGAAAATGTCAATCTAATAGTATTCTTAAAAGTGTAGTTTATCACCCAATTATACATTAAATACCTTGCAAATGTTTGTATGAAAGCGTATATTTAACGCAATGATTGGTGATTGTGTATATTGAAAATTTTCACCATGCGACCTTAGTTGCATGAGCAGGACTCGTAGCGACATAGGCATTAGGCACTATGTGCGCAGGGTTTAAATATTTGGATTTTATTGGTTCTTAATTGTAGTGCCTAAAAGTATTTTTAATAAACAGTCACTACCTCCCTGCATAGTTGTGTTTCTAATAATAACTCTTCTTTTCCTCTTATCTCTCAGCAGACTGATGGCTGGAGGAGCTCGAGGCCGTGGACGTGGCCGTGGTGAGGCTACCAACCCGGCGCAGCGTGGAGGCCGTGGTCGTGGTCGTGGTCATGGGCAAACTGCTGCTGCCCCACATCCAGGACCTGAGGAAAATGTTCAAGAGCAGCAGGAGCAACTACATCAACAGAACCCTCAGGCACCACAAGGAGTTGCTGGTGAAGAAAATCTGCCACCACCACCCGCTCAAGAACCCTCATCTCAGCAGCTAATGCAAATGCATCTGCAAGTCCTGCAAGCGATGCAACAGCAGCCCAACAACCTGCCAGCTGCCGCGCACAATGCGGCACCACAGTCCAAGTATGCCGACTTCATGAGGACCCGTCCTCCAACATTTGCAGGATCTGCAGAGCCACTCGATGCTGGTGACTGGCTTAAGGAGGTCGAGCACAAGTTGTACTTGGCCAACTGTGATGACTATTAAAGTGTGCAGTACGCTGCACATCAGCTCAAAGGAATTGCTGCCAATTGGTGGGAGAATTACTGCGAGGCTCACCATGACGTGCAGTCCATCACTTGGAAAGAGTTTTCTGAGGCATTCACCACCGCACATATTCCCACTGGTGTGATGGAGATGAAGAGGCGTGAGTTTCAAAATTTGCGCCAAGGCAATATGAGTGTATCGGAGTATCACAACCGATTCATTCAACTTGCGCGGTATGCCAAGGAAGACGCCGCAAACGATGCAGCCAAGATATGGAGGTTCATGGAGGGAATGAACCCCGTCCTGAAGGTCAACCTGGTCTCTCATGGATGCCGTACCTTCCAGGAGTTGGTCAATATGACGCTGCTGCAGGAGGATGCTCAACGTCAACTTAATGAGGACAACAAGAAGAGGAGGTTGGCATTCCAGAGCCAACAGGGACCTAGCAACACGCGTCCCCGCACAGGACAGTTCCAACCCAAGCAGCAGGGGAACAAACCTTCTACCCCGATGTTCCATGCACCTGTGCCACCCAAAGAAGAAAAGCCGCGCAATAATCGATGGCACCACTCACCAAGAGCACGGCAAGAATCGCGCCAGAGTACAATGCTACAACTGCCATCAAATGGGTCACTATGCTCATAGTTGCCCCCAGAAGAAGCCGTTGCCAGCACAAACCAACGCGGGAGGCACACCTGCTCGTATGCCGCAGCAAGGTCCAGCTCGTATAGTCCCTGGAACCCCAAGGACGCCACAAACAATGGGAAGAGGCCGAGTGAATCATGTGACGGCCGAAGAAGCTCAGGAAGCGCCCGATGTTGTGCTAGGTGCGCTTCGATCAATTCCAGTACTGAATTGTTTTATTCGATTCCGGTGCTTCGCATTCCTTTATTTCTAAAGAATTAGTGGAAAAACATGGATGGAAAATCTTGCCTCTTAAGAAACCCCTAATAGTGCAATCCCCGGGAAAAGAATTGAGAGCAAACTTTGCAAGTCCTTCCGTGGAAATAGAAATCGGGGGAGAAAAGTTCTTGGCGAACCTTATCTTGCTAGAATCACCTGGGATAGAAGTAATATTGGGAATGGATTGGCTAGGCTGATTCAAAGGACACATTGATTGTGCCAATAGGACCATCACTCTCACCAACACTAGCGGAGTTACAGTAAATTTTCTGTCCTCCATGCGAGACCAAGTGCCGGTACGGTGAATCGGATAAAAGGGATACGCACATAGTCGGAATTACCAGCTTTGGAGTCTATTCCGGTGGTATGTGAGTATCCAGATGTGTTCCCTGAAGATCTACCTGGTCTGCCACCAGACTGGGATGTGGAGTTTGTCATCGACTTGGTACCCAGTACTGCTCCTATATCTCAACGACCGTACCGGATGAATGCTAATCAGCTAGCAGAGATGAAGCAGCAGATCCGAGAATTACAAGACAAATGTTTTATTCAACCCAGCTGTTCACCATGGGGATCTCCAGTCATCTTTGTGAAGAAAAGGACGACACACTCCGTATGTGTGTGGATTACCGATCGTTGAACGACGTTACGATCAAGAACAAATATCCGTTGCCTCGGATAGATGATTTGTTCGACCAGTTGAAAGGAGCACGAGTCTTCTCAAAGATAGATTTGAGGTCGGGATACCATCAGATCAAAATTAGGAAGGAGGATATCCCGAAGACGGCGTTTACCACTCGTTACGGTCTATATGAGTTTATCGTAATGTCTTTTGGACTGACTAATGCCCCAGCGCATTTCATGGCCATGATGAACAAAGTGTTCATGGAATTCTTGGATAAGTTCGTCGTGGTATTCATTGACGATATACTCATATACTCTAAGGATGAAGAAGAGTATGCAGAGCATCTAAGGATTGTGTTGGAAACACTTCGCAAACACCAGCTGTATGCCAAATTCAGCAAGTGCGAGTTTTGGTTGTCGGAAGTTTCCTTCTTAGGACATGTTATCTCAGCCGGAGGAGTGTCCGTTGATCCGGGCAAGGTCTGGGATGTGCTCAACTGGGAGCAGCCCAAAACAGTGACTAAGGTCCGAGGTTTTCTCGGCATGGCCGGATATTACCGGAGGTTCATTGCCGATTTCTCCAAAGTCGCAAGACCACTTACTCAGCTGTTGAAAAAGGAGACCAAGTTCATTTGGACCGATGCTTGTGAGCGGAGTTTTCAAGAATTGAAGAAAAGGCTGACCTCTGCACTAGTATTGGTTTTGCCTGACATTCACAAGGATTTTGAGATCTATTGTGACGCGTCCAAACATGGGCTGGGATGTGTGTTAATGCAAGAAGGGAAGGTCGTCGCCTACGCCTCTCGACAGTTGCGGCCACATGAGTGGAATTACCTTACTCATGACCTAGAGCTCGCAGTTGTGGTACATGCCCTGAAGATTTGGAGGCATTATCTGATTGGAAATCGTACAGAAGTTTATACAGACCACAAAAGTTTAAAGTATATTTTCACCCAGTCCGACCTGAACATGAGGCAACGAAGATGGTTGGAGCTGATAGCAGACTATGATCTCAGGGTACATTACCATCCGAGAAATGCCAATGTTGTAGCTGATGCTCTGAGCAGGAAGAGCCACTACAACCAACTGTTGGAAGAATGTCGAAGGTTTGATCTGGAGGTAGTCGAAAGAGGGTACCTTAATACCCTGGTAGTAAAACCCACACTAGAAGAGCAGATCAAAGAGCACCAGCAAAACGACGAAATGACCATCGATGTCATTGTACGAATGATCCTGGAAAGAGCCCCTGAATTTTCCATGGACAAGGAAGGCGTGGTCTGGTATGGGAAAAGAATTCTTGTACCCGAGGTGAAGGAGATTCGTGAGTTGATTCTTCGAGAAGCACATGAGTCAGCATTGTTTATCCATCCGGGTAGCACCAAGATGTATTTGGACCTTCAAGAACGATACTGGTGGCCTAGTATGAAGAAAGAAATTGCAGAATATGTTGCAATGTGTGATGTATGCCAACGAGTTAAAGCAGAACATCAAAGGCCAGCTGGTCTACTACAGCCATTGAAAGTACCCGAGTGGAAGTGGAAAGAAATTGGAATGGATTTCATAACCGGTTTATCGCAAACAAGGTTGAAGTATGATTCTATTTGGGTCATCGTGGATCGGTTGACCAAATCAGCCCATTTCATACCAGTAAGAACCGACTATTCGAGCGATAGACTTGCCGAGATTTATGTCGCCAGAATAGTATGTTTGCATGGAGTGCCGAAGAAAATTGTTTCCGATCGAGGTACTCAATTCACCTCCAGATTTTAGCAGAAATTGCACTCATTGCTTGGAACCAACCTAACTTACAGTACGGCTTATCATCCGCAGACTGATGGCCAGACCGAAAGAACCAACCAGATATTGGAGGATATGTTGAGAGCATGCGTTCTCTCTAATAAGAAGGAATGGGACAAAAGCCTACCCTACGCGGAGTTCTCATACAACAACAGCTATCAAGCTAGTATTCAAATGTCACCTTCGGCGTTATGCGGGAGGAAGTGTAGAACCCTCTATACTGGAATGAGACTGGCGAGAGAAAATTGTTTGGACTAGAGGTGCTGCAAGAGGCAGAGCAACAAGTGAAGGCAATCCAACAGAAGCTAAAGACTGCTCGGTCCCGACAAAAGAGTTATGCTGACAAGCGGCACAAGGAATTGAGTTTTGATGTTGGGGATCATGTGTATCTCAAGGTGTCACCTATGAAGGGTTTGCGCCGGTTTCGAATCAGTAGCAAGTTAGCACCAAGGTACATTGGACCGTTTCTGGTTTTGGCAAGAAGGGGAGAAGTGGCCTATCAAATTGAGTTACCACCACAGTTGTCAAATGTGTACAATGTGTTTCATGTTTCTCAACTGAAAAAGTGTCTGCGTGTTCCTAAGGAACAGATGCCTATGGATGATATCAACCTGCAGGAGGATTTAACTTATCCCGAATATCCGGTCAAAATTTTGGAAGAGGCCGAAAGATGCACCTGTAGCCGAACCTTAAAGTTTTGTAAAGTTCAGTGGAGTAATCACTCAGAAAAAGAGGCTACTTGGGAGCGTGAGGAGGGCTTGAAAGCAGAATTCCAGGATCTTTTCCCAGGCACTTCCGAATCTCGGGGTCGAGATTCCTTTTAAGGAGAAGGTTCGTGACGTCCTGTTTATTTTTCTAAATAGCAGAAAATATTAGTTCAATTTAAAACAATTATTTAATAATTAACTCCTAATTTTTCCATCCTCATCAAATTGTCCCTGCCCAAATTACTTCATACCATATTCTCCCCCCTTTTCCTAAATCAAAAACCCGAATACAATTAGATCAAGCCAAATCGTTGCATCCCATAGTTGCAGCCCAAATCAACGCCCAAATCAATGCCTTCCATATTGTGCACCACAAATCAAGCCCCAAATCCTGCCCAATCAGTGGAAATCAAGACCAAAAATCCATTCTTACCATATTTCCGTTCCAAATTCGAGATCAAATCTACCCAAGAACCTGCCATATTCATCAACATGTCCACAGTATAAAAACCCCCCAAGAAACGTCGGCCGTAGCATCCATTGCCGCCGACCCAAACCCTAGCATCACACAGAGCAAGGAGGGAGGAGAAGAAGGAGTCGCCATCGCTTCCTTCGCCGACGAGGTGAGCCGTGGCCGCCGTCGTCTTCACGGGAGTCGCCGCCGGACTCCGCCGCCTCGCTGCTCAACGCCGGAGCCGCCCCGACGTCTCGCGCTGCACGCCGCCGAGCCAGGCCAGCCGGTCGCCGTTGCCGCCGCCGCCCGCGCCGGGGAGCCGCGCCGCCCTCGCCGTCGCACGCGCGCCGTTGCGCCGCGTCGCAGCCGCCGGCCGCCCGCCGCCGTTCCCCGTCGCGCCGCCTCCCATGCCGCCGCCGGCGCCGCCTCCCGCCGCCCCTCGCCGGAGCAGAGCCGCCGCCGCCGCTCTCTCTCTCTCTCTCTCTGTTTCTTGTTCTCTGCGCGTGAAGCAGAGGCAACAGCCACCTCCTTATCGTTTGATCCAGTCAAAGTCTGGTCAAAGCTCGGGTACTGTTTATTGTGAACAGTAACGCTTCATCTTTTTGTTTCTCCTAAACCGTAGCCCCGATCCGCGTCAAACCAATTTTATTGGTTTTCTTTTAACCTAATCTACCTCCTGTAATTATCTCATAATTTTTTGAATTTTATTTGCTGATGTTAATTTGCATATGCCTCGATTTGCGTGTAGACGTCGCGGAGAAGTCCGGAGGAGAGCTAGCTGCCGGTTGTCAGGGGACGTGCTACTCGGATCAAGGTGGAAGCTAGATTTATATTGATCCCATCTGTGTTTCTTTTAAAGTTACTATTCATAGACGAAGAACTGTGCATGCTATTTATAATTTTATTTTGTT
The DNA here is from genome assembly GCA_036346145.1 of Olyra latifolia. Classification (NCBI taxonomy): domain Eukaryota; kingdom Viridiplantae; phylum Streptophyta; class Magnoliopsida; order Poales; family Poaceae; genus Olyra; species Olyra latifolia. The sequence goes on from CM070533.1 coordinate 19,988,453, forward strand.
TATTTAATTTTAGCTATTGCCATTGACGTGTTAATCATCTATTAGCACGTATCACCTTTCTTTTGATGCCTAGCATAATGTATATCTTGTTATAGCCATCCTTGAATTTACTTACGCTAGATGCTTAGTTGTTCTGATGGGGAATTCAGTACATATGATGGGAGATCATTCACAAATTTGTTGAGAGATTCTACTCTTTTGTTCTGGTTTCGATTAAACCTTAATTCAACTAAAATCAACGTGGCGTGAGTAGATTCGAGGTGGTGGTATGATTGGTGGATGTTAGTTTGTGGTATGCCACCTCGGTCGATATAAGGACCGAACTTCGTGGATGGACTGACCGGACAAAACAGTACAGCCATGGGTGTTAATAATGGTAATACCTTAGTTATTACCTCGGAAAATCTAGGGTTGGTTTGTCATGGCGGTGTGGGTGTGGTTCGCGGCCACCGTATACTCACCTGGCACAAGAGGGAAACCTCTGTCTTAGTACGAGACGGCTTGTGGCGAATCCTTAGTGAAGCATTCTTGACTCTAGATGGAACGGGGATAGCGGCTTCGTCTCACTCTCGGGTGAGTCCCATGGGTAAAGTGTACATACTCTGCAGAGGTAAAACTATCATGATAGCCGTGCTCACGGTTAAGAGTGGGTTTAGGCTGCTCCACTTGTTAGTCTCACCTTTTAATAATTAAATGGCTGTAGAAAGTAGGGTAGGATTGCCTGCAATGAAAGTGCCAGTGCGGCGATTGCCATGCAATGCATTACAGTGAGTGTATTGCAAGGGTTTCGTGTAGAGTTGACAGCGAGTGTCATCTCGGTCTTTGCTGAGACGGCATAATATTATAGTGTTGAGAAAACATGGGTAAAGAAATGAATTTGAAATTCGTCTTTGAACAATTGCTTTACAACTTATAGGACAGTTGGAAATTGCTCTTTATGCAAAATAACCATTTTATTCCTTTGATAGCCTTGCATTCATTATTTAAAGATATACATGCTTGCTGGGTATGGTTTATCCATACTCATTAGTTGTATTTCAGATCTGTGCGCAGGTGACGACACTGCCGAGTACGTCGACTACGAGGCAGGGTACGACGATGAAGCTTCCGGCTACTAGTGTACCCCCAGTCAGATGCCTATGGCGTTTGGATGGGTTTACCGAGCCGTCACTTAAATTTTCTATCTTCCGCTTGCTACTATTTAAGACAATTATTGTAATATTTGGCGTTTTGGCCAAGGTACTTTATTTTGTTAATCGCTGAACAGCAAGATGTGATTCCAGATTGCTCTAACTATGCGTACTAGCTGTGATCCATTGGGACTAGTACCGTAATGTATAGAGGGGTCGGTTTTGCTAAGTCGGGTCCCGACATGTTCCAGGCTAATGCGAAAGGAAAGACCATCGAGATCATGAAAGGTTATGAGATTGTGATGATCGAGGAGAGGATGACTTTACATCTGTACAGGCTACAGGTTGACTTTACGTCTGTACAGGCTACAGGGAAGTTCAATTCCCAGGTGCAGATAGTACTATTGCAGGTGTTGTAGGGTTAGCAGTGCTCGCTTTAGAAGGCGATAGGTTTGATGCTAAGTCAGACTCGTCGTGTGGCTCTCATTAAGCTGCAAAGTCTCAACTCGAGACTGAGGACACGGATTTTCGCATAGGACAATTTCGAACTTCTACATGGTAAAGGTCATATTCACCTAGATGGAGTTTGTAAGAATTTATATCGAATATGTGTACGAATAAGGTTACATTTTGACTCTAAGTTGTAATAGCCAGGGTAGGTTAGAGTTTGATTTGGACTCTATATATTGGCCCTATATAAAAGGGACACTACCGTTGTAACCCACCATGACGACTTAGTTGTAGTGTAGGGTGCACAAGGATCAGCATCCAGCCTGTGGCTGTGACCTAGGTGACCTGATGTGTTTGTGTTTTGGGGAGGAGCGCCCGTAATCATGTCCCGTAGATGTAAATAGTCATGTCGAACTACGTTACCAAACATCGTGTCTCCAGTGTCATCTAGATCTTGCATCTTACGTAGCGTTAAATTCCTAACAAGAACTAATCTCAACTTCCCGCCAAAACTCACAAGTAATTTCTGCCACTCATTTTTTCTTTTGAAGGTTATATTTAGTAACTATGGCATCTCTCATCAGGATCCACCACAAATACCTTGATTTTCAGAGTTCTAGAGGTTACGGAAAATTTTCTTTTCTCAGGCGAGCATGACAACTTCTATACACTGAGTTAACTTAGAACAAGCAATTCTTACGAGGGATCCAAGAGACCACATCAACTTCTTCACTAAGAGTGACACAGCTCAGCTCACCTAGCAACTTGTTCAGATTAGATTGGAGATTAGAGCAAATCCACCTCCTGAAGGGAATATTCCAGCTGAAGGCAGCACACTGGGAAACACTAATCTCTTTAAGGCTGCAAATGTCGTGCAAATTAGGGAATATGTCTTTAAGAGGAAAGAACAGATGCAAGCCTTTTAAGCTCAAACCAACATTCCATCTTCTAATAATTTAGTGTCTTGCGTAAATATCAGAATAAATATAAGGGCACTCACTTTGGATAGAGAGGATAATACATGGACATCCATATACACGTGCACTTGCATTTCTCGTTAAAACTGAAATGATCTGAGCGCATGTATTCTAAGGCGGTTTCTTTTGGTGACAGGGGAGAATAACATAAATAAATGAAACCGGAAACAAGATCACTTATTTCGTGCTGTCTGATGTATATAAAACCAGAAACAGTACTACATGCAGCCATTAGAAAACATTTATAATCACACATTCACAAAAAATCACTTGGTTGATTAAATACTTAATTTGTAGTTGTTTTACTGGCTAACTGGCACCAAGTAACAGCCACAATATATATTTTGTCACAGACTTTGTCGATGTGGCGGAAAGAAACAATCCTCCATGCTTTCTTGAACAGTAGAACACAGAACACCAACCAAAGGCCAATCACTAAACCTAAACCAAGTCCATAGTAAAAGAACATTGCCTCGGATTCATGTCCATTACTCTCCTGATCACCATAGTTTGATACATTACTGCCAGGGCATTTGCTTAGAAGAGGAGGGCCACAAAGACCACTGTTGCCATCATACATAAACTGGTTCTGGGAGTAGATGGTGTCGAGCTGACTCCCTGATGGTATTCTTCCTGTGAGATCATTGTAGGACAAGTCTAAAATGCTTAAAGACGATAGATTTGATAGGCTCAATGGGATTTCTCCTGACAGATTGTTCTTCGAGAGGTCAAGTGATTCCAATTGCTGCATGACCCCGATGTTGAAAGGAACTTCTCCATTCAGTTGATTCGAAGATAAGTTCAGATTTACCAATCCCTTGAGAGCAGTTATTTCCTCTGGAATTTCACCAGCTAAATAGTTGGATGAGAGGTCAATGCTCAATATCTGAAAAATGCCATTACCTTGGTACATAAGTTCTCTCCTTTTGGTGACCATGGGCAATGCACCGACCACATCTCGGTACCACGCAGGTGCGGTGCTGGGTGCTGTATACTTTTTTGTCATAGCTATTAGACTTGATAGATGAGGTATGGCACCAAACAACCTATTGTTTGAAAGATTCAAATGATAAAGTTTTGCGAGACTTGTGATGTTATTGGAAATATGCCCATTGAACATGTTGTAGCTCAGCCGTAGAAACATAAGTCCCCCCAGGTTTCCAATCCACATTGGCAATGTTCCGGAGAATCTATTCCGTGCAAGATCTAAAAAAGCTAGACTTGTGGCTCTTTGTAGAAATGGTGGGAACTCTCCATGGAAGCTGTTATTACATAATATCAGATACACCATGTCTGTCATCCTCCAGCATTGAGGAAGTTCCCCTTCAAAAAGATTGCAGCTCAAATCCAGGCCATACAGACTCAATTCACACATTGAAACTGGAACTTGTCCACTGATGCCATTGTTAGATAGAATCAGCTTTTTGAGATTTGGAGGTCCAAAATTTGATGGCAGAGGTCCTGATAAGGAGTTCTTTGAGATGTCCAACTCGGTCAGGTTTCTTGGCAGCGGAGGTATTTGACCAGATAGCAGGTTAGAATTGGCATAGAGATATTCTAATGACATGGTCTCCATATTTGCTGGCAATTCTCCACTGATCTGATTATTGGACATGTCCAATCTTGTGACCTTCGAAAATGCATCAGAGAACCAATCCGGAAGCCTGTCTATTATTCCTGTGCTTGCGATATTGAGATTAAGCATATCCACCTGCGATTTAAGCCATGCAGGAAACAGAGGACCCATTTGACAAGATGCAAAATGAGCTTCCTGTAGTCTGAATGGAGGTGTCCACTCTGAACCCACCGCAATCTTGAATAAATTGCGAGACAAGTCTACATACTCTAAGCTCTTTAGACCATCAAAGTGTTCTTCTGTGATCAAACCATCCAAGTCGTTGTAACTTAGATCCAAATAATTCAGACTAGTGAGCATGCTGATTTCTGATGGCACATGTCCAGTAAGGTGGTTGTGAGAGAGGTCAAGATAGTGCAGCTTGAAGAGGTTACCAAGCTGAGGAGGCACTGTGCCAGAAAATGGTGAGTGGGAGAGATTAAGGTACCTCAGGTTCTTCAGAGCTCCCAAGAACTCTGGGATTCGACCGGATGGCCCGACCAGCTTGTTCATGCTGAGATCAAGGCGCTCCAGATGCTCCAAAGAGAGCAGAGAGGAGCCTATCTCGCCGGCCAAAGCCGTCGCGTCGAACTCGTCGCCGGAGCTGTATCCTGTGTAGACGTTCCGAAGGTCTAGCTCGACGACATGGCCGGTGAGGTTGCTGCACCTGACGCCTCTCCACCGGCAGCAGTCGTCGTGCTGGCCTCCTCGCTGCCAGGAGGCGAGGACGCGTTTCGGGTCTCCGGTGATGCCGTGCTTGAACGCCAGCAGGGCGTCCCTCTCCTGCAATGCGCCGGCCGGTTGGAGCGGCGCCGCTGCCTGCGCATTGGCGGCAGCGGCGGCGGCAACGAGGATGAGGAGCTGTAGGAAGCAGGATGCATGATGCATGGTGTGGCGGTCGATCCGGTGGAAAGCCAATGGCAGTACGGGTCAATGTAGTTAGCACACAGTAGGACAGTACTAGTTCTAGTAGTACGGTGTGGATTTGACTGGCCACAATTGCGGCGGCTAGTAAGCTTGATTAGCCTTATTTAATCATTCAATCGCTTATGACAATAAACAACTTGGATTAAGTAATGCTGCTCTTTGTACGGTGTGGATTTGACCGGCATCAATTGAGGCTCCATCGCTTATGACAAAAAAAAACCTTGGATTAAAATATGATGCTCTTTTGACGGAATATAGATCAACCAATATTGAAGCATCGGCGAACGCGCATTCAACCACCGAACTCCTCGTCTCTCAGGTCGCCCATGCTACCAATTATTGGAGTCCTGCTGTCGATGTATTAATGAAATAAGTATTTATTTGGTTCTTGAATTATACCCATCCTATCAAATTGGTCACATTTATGAAATCTCAGGTTTGACTAGTCCCTAAACTATCAAAACAAGTCCACACTGGTCCTTGACCGGTCAAAAGGACTTTTAGAAGTGGTTTTATGTGACATGGTGTCCACGTAGTTGTTTTTACTGACGTGATATCCATGTCACACATGTTTCTGCTACCCCCCTCTCTCTCTCTAATCTCTCCCTCTCTTTAATCTCTCTCTCTAGCTATCTCTCTTCATCGGCCTCAAGCCACTCCGTCACATGCTCCTCCAACCAACATTCACATGGCAACTCCATCATCGCAGGAAGGACGAGGAAGATGCCCACGAGAGAGGGAGGTGGCAGGGCGGCTGCTAGGTGGTGGTCGGCAGCCATGAGCAGGGTTTTAAAACCCAAAACGAGACCCGAAACCGCCAACCTGGCGGACCAGTTTTCGGAAAAAACCGGTAAAAACCGCTAAAAACCGCTGAAAACCATTCAAATTCAAATTCAAATGGGCAAACAATAGCGGGTGAGTCCACGGTTTCTGCGGCGGTTTTTGCCGAGAAACCGCCGGTTTAACGGTTTACCGGCGGTTTTTGGCAAAAAAAAACCGCTACAAAAAAGGAGAAACGTGGAAAATAGGAAAACAAATGAAAAGAGGTCTGAAAAAATTTAAAAAAATTAGAAAAAATCATAGATGGGTGAGATATATGAGTTTGTAATTTATTTAATTATGGAAAAAAATTTGGAAGAACTTTTGATAAATATATGACATGTTGAACATATGAATATGAAGTTAATAATTTGAACAAGGTAGTTTTCAATAAAAATATCAATATAAAGTCAATTTGAACATATCAATATGAAGTAATAATATGAAGTCAATAATGTGATATGCATGGTAGTTTTCAACAAAAACATATATTCGAACTAGGAAAAAATTTTGGCATAACCTTTGCTAAATATTTGAGAGTTAGAACATATCAATACTAAGTGAATTGCATACATATATATATTGCATTGCATAGACATATCAAGGTTTTGAAAACTATTTGGTGACCCAAAACTCGTGATTCACGGTAGCAAAACGTGCATCAATCTATGAGTTCGGTGTGGTGGTGGTGACAAAAGAAAAATGAGCAGAGCAATCAATTAGCAAATGTACAGATCAAGCCTTCTAGAAACTAGTCCAATTTTTTCAAAAAACGGTTTTCCACTTTTGCACAACTTTCTTCGCATAAAATACCATGATAATAATCTCAATTTAAAATTTTGCTTTGTATAGAATGAAGTTTTCTATAAGATTTTTTTTAATTTTTTAAAATATTAAATTTAAATTTAAAATTTTAAAACCGGCCGGGTAAAAACCGGCGGTTTCTCAAACCGCCCCCTAGAGGTTTGGCGAGAAACCGCCGGTTTTTACCGGTTTTTGGAACCGTCAGCGACTGCGGGACGCGAGGAATCATCTACGATGATGCTATTCTTCTCTTAACACACACAAAGAAGGATGATAAGTAGAAAAATTAAACTCGGAAATGTCTAAGGGCATGGCCAGCAGTTCCCCCATAGCACTGTTTATTTGATTTTTTTAGGGAAAGAGTAGCTATTGGAGGAACGAATGATTTGGGGATGTAGTGTCAACTGTGAAGGAATTATAGAGGATGGAGGAAATCTTTTGAGAGATATGATGAATAGTATTTTAAGGGATGAAAAAAATGGAGGAGCTGATGATGAAACCAAACGAGATATATGGTGGTATCCTTGTGTTGTGGTCAGAAAGCAAGAGAGTGGTCTCATGGTTCACACGAATTTATCCGTATAGTTGCTGTCTTCCCACTGCAAATATCGACAGATAGCATGGTCATAGTCTACATTGATGGAAAGTCATGGAAGTCTAGTTTTTAAGGCTTCAAACCGTGTGCCTTTTCAACTTCCAAAGGAAGAGTTATTGTTGTTTTAGTGGAAACTGTACAACCAGTAAAATGTTGCACGAGAATTGAAGGGTCCTCTCTAATTCCAACTCAAGATGACTCTTGATTATCCAAGATAAACCTCTTAGCTCCAGTTTGCATTCACACCTAAACTAGGAGGGTTATTTCTAGTATAAATATCCATGTACTCTATATATATTTGATAGACTAATGAAGATGATTTGAGATAGACTCTACTGTTGTCCTCAGGGTATGCTGTGGGCTGCCATTTGGAGTGTCATGGAGAAACCTCCGCCATTTTGTTCCAATGATTCCTAGTGAATTGCACCTTACTTGTCCTCTATGCCTTTGTGCATAGTTGTGCGAGTTAGTTCTCCGGTTTGTGGACCGGCGATTGTTTGGACAGCAGGCTACGATTGGCTACCAGTGATTGTTCGGATAGCAGGCTACGGTTGGCTTCCTCTTTGTTGGATCACAATTCCACTAAGTTATTAAAGGATCCTATACCGAGAAGATCAGATACCCTTGTTCATCGGCTTCTCACGAAGTTGGTGCACATCAGCTGCTGGCATGCTCTGATGTAGTAACAGGGATTCACATCGTGCATTTGGATTTGGAGTTCATTTGGGCGAGCTACAGCTTCCAGCCATGGTGGAGCACTCTTGCTGGAAGGGACATGGCATTACTTTACTTAAGTATGTTAATTGCAATTAACATCGGTTAGCTACTTACCCTACTTAAAAAGACTGAATTGCCCTTGCGTGGCGCTTCTCTCACCAATGATCTGCGACAGGCCCGGTCCAAGCATTTTAAGGCTCTAGTGTGAAAACAAAACAAAGTTTTAAATAGACCCCAAAACATAATAACATTATAAAAGACCTAAATACCAAACGAGGTCCAAAATGATCTAGAAAAACGAGGTCCAAAATGATCTTAGCTTTTGGCCATAGCGGCCGCAGCTGTGCGAAGACCCCTCACCGATACGCTTTCGCGTCCGGCTCTGCCTCGAGAACGTGCCGCTGTTCGCGTGGAACGAACAGGCGGTGCGCTCCATCATCGGCTCCGCCTGCGCGCTCCAAGGCATTGAGGAGCGCTGCCTCTCTCCTGGTCGTGACGCCACCGACTCACTCAATGTGTGGGCTTGGTGCGAGAACTCCGACTGCATCCCCCAGGTCCATTATTTGAGCATCATCGACACCTTCAACGGGTCATCTGTTGCTCAGCACGTCAAGCTGGCATCCACATCCAAGGTGCTTATCCACCTCGACACCATCGAGGACTACTCTGCCGGCCCTCTCGGCTTTGCCAGGATCTCCTACCCGGGGTGGGCCTTCGGCCGCGCCGACGGTGACCTGCCGTCGCTTTCGCCTTCACCGGGTGACTTCCCCGGCGACCCCCGTCTTGACCAATCTGATGACGATGATAGGAATCCGCACCACCGCCGACATCGTTCGAGATCACGGTCCCGCGTCACGCTCGCGACACGGAGTGGGGTCCGCAGCGTCTCGGCCTTGGGCCTCGGCTGCTCTGCCTCGACCCTTCGCGGCCACGGCGATGGCCAGTCCAGCGCCATTAGTCGTCGTCGCACCCTGTCCACTCCCCCCGTCTCCAACCATTCCTGGGAGGACGCGGATGTCATGGTTCCCCCCTCGCCGCCAAACCCCCCGCTCTCTCCCCGCTCCACCAACTCCGCCTCCATCTCCATCTTGGGACCCCACCCCTCGTCGTGGTCCCTGGGCTCACCCGAACACTTCCCTCCCCTTCCGCAGGCTCCCGTGTTAGCCTCCGACTGTCCCCATCCGTCCCGTCTCAGGCCCCCCAACACTAGCACCTACGCTGACAACCTAGGGCGGGCCGCTCTGCTGCTACTTCTCGCAGGCGCGCCTGGCCCACGCGACGCTCCCACCCAGTGCGCAGTCACCGCGACCGCAGCGCCCGCTGCAGAAACCGCGCCGCTGGACGATGCTCCTCCTCCGCCTTCGCTTGTCCACTCCGCGACAGTCGTGACCGCCACGGACCATGCCGACCTCGATGTCGACCTCAACCTCCCACCCCTGGCCTCCTCCACGACCGCTGCCTCTGTTGACGCTTTCATCCAGCGCCACGTTCTCCCCGTCTCTGCCTCCCTACTGCAGACTTCGCCTACTCCGCGCCGTCGCGCAAAGGCCAGCCGTACCGCAAAGGCCACAACCCATCGGAGCTCCCGCATTGCCAGCCGCAGTGACGGGAAGCTCCCGTCGGAGGCCAAGGCTCGCCGCCTCCTTGTGCGCAAGCTTCAACCGTGGCTTGGCACGACCGCCCGCTCTTCCGCGATCATCCCCGCTGGCGCGGGTGACGACAGCGTCGACGTCCTCCTCCGTGACCTCTTTGCCAGAGAACTCCCTCCGCTGGCAATCGACGTCGTAGCCGAGCTAGCTGGAGTCCAGCTCCCACCACTGGCCGTCGACGCGGGCGCGGGAGGCCCATCCTCTGTTCAGGCCCTAGGCCTACCGAACCCAGACGCCGTCCAGTTAGCCCCTGCCCCTGGGGTTGTCTCAGCCTAGACGGGCAATGAAGAAGTTGGGCCAGCGGAGACCCAGCCAGGCGAGGTGGCCCAGTGAAGCGCCTCTACCCCCGGTGTCGCCTTGTGTTCCAAATGACGGAACGCCTTCGCCTCCTCAGTTGGAACGTCCGCGGCCTCAACGCGGGAGTCCGTCGCTCTGTTCTCCGCGACCTCATCCAGTCTACTCGCGCTAACCTCGTGTGCCTCCAAGAAACGAAGCTGGACTCCGTCCAACTGAACCTCCTGCACGAGGGCGCCGGCTCCGCCTTCACGACCTCCTACTCCTCCCTGGATGCGGATGGCACCAGGGGGAATCTGGATCCTCGCCCACGATGATTACTTCTTGCTTGACTCGTCGGCCTCCTCCTCCCACTGCCTCTCGGCCACGGTCACCTCTCGCTCCGACCAGGTCAGGTGGCGTCTAACGATCGTTCTGCCCTTGATCTCGCCAGGACAAATTCGACTTCCTCAACGAGCTCATGGGGCACGCGCCTACCGACCCCGACCTTCCTTGGATGGTCGTCGGTGACTTCAACATGATCATACGCCCGAGGGACAAAAACAACAACCACGTTAACCATGCACTCATCTCGGCTTTCAACCAGACTCTGGATACCCTTGGCCTCAAGAACCTCCTCCTCACTGGCCGTAGATTCACTTGGTGCAACCAGAGAGCGAACCCGACTATGAGCCGCATTGACCACCTCTTCTGCTCTGTCGACTGGGATTTCCTTCTCCGCCGCATCACCCTCCAGGGTCTTCCCTCCCTTATGTCGGACCACGCCCCCTTACTCCTCTCTGAGGACCTCTCCACCCACCCCACAAGCCGCTTCCGTTTCGAGAACTACTGGATCGGCCTTGAGGGGTTCCAAGAGGTGGTTTCGGCGGCTTGGTCCCGTGATGTGGCCCCCACCACCCCTTTACGCTCGCTCCACATCAAGCTCTCCCGTACTGCGAAAGCCCTCACATCTTGGGCCCGCACGAAGGTCAGATATACCTTCCTCCATTTGGCTACTATGAGGATCCTCTCCGACCTGCTTGAGATCGCCTGTGAACTTCGCCCCCTCTCCGACCCCGAGCGCTCCCTGCTTCAAGGCCTGAAAGACCGTCTCCTGGGTCTCACGGCCATTGAGAGGTGCCACATTAGACAACGAGCCTGCATCATTTGGCTTCACGCAGGTGACGCTAATACCAAGTTCTTCCACATCAGGGCTAGCGCCCGGCGTCGGAAAAACCACATCCACGCTCTCGCCACACCCCAGGGGATCGCCATCTCCCAGGAGGATAAGGAAGAGGAATGCTGGCGTTTCTTCTCCAATCAGCTTGGCCCGAGCCTCCCCAGGGCCCTCACCTTTGCCTGGCATAGCCTCGGCATCCAGCAGCACGATCTCTAGGACCTCGACCTGCCTTTCTCCGAGGATGAGATCCTCAAAGCCATTTCCTCCCTCCTAGGAGGAAAAGCGCCAGGCCTCGACGGCTTCACGAGTTCCTTCTACAGGGCTTGCTGGTAGACCATCAAGCTTGAGGTCACCTAGGTCTTCGATCAACTCTTCAACGCCAATGGCTTGCATCTTGGCCTCCTCAACACGGCCGACATCACCCTCCTCCACAAGAAGGAAGACTGCGAAGGCCTCAAGGACTTTCGCCCGATCAGCCTTATCCACAGCTTCTGTAAACCGCCTGGCGTCTCCGCCAACCAGAGCGCCTTCATCAAGGGCCGCTGCATCCAGGACAACTTCCGTTGCGTCCAGATCACCCTTAAAAATCTTCACGCTAACAAGACGCCTTCTATCCTTCTCAAGATTGACTTTGCTAAGGCCTTCGACTCCGTTAGCTGGGCTTACCTCCTGGAGTTCCTGCATTGCCTTGGCTTTGGCCTGTTGGCGTGTTGGATTTTCATACGCTTGGCTCGGCTACTTCCAAGGTCCTTCTCAGCGGCCGTCATTTTCGCCGTTCCACCATGGCCATGGGGTCCGCCAGCGACCCCTCTCCCGATGCACTTCATCACGGCCATCGACCGCTCCGGCGACTTATCTCTCTGGTGACGGCGGGCATCCTTAGGAACTGGGCCCATCCCTTTGCTCCCGAGGACCTCGCTCTTGGCGATGATCTTGCCATCTTCCTTCGGCCGATAGAGTGAGCTCTGAGCTACCATCCAAATCTTGGATGCTTTCGGCGAAATCTCGGGCCTGCGCATCAACCTTCAAAAGTGCTCCATCATGCCCCTCCACTGTGAGGATATTGACCTCAACCACGCGCTCGATACCTTCCCCGGCGTCCGTTCTTCCTTCCCTTGCACCTACCTGGGCCTCCCCCTCCACTTCCGCAAACTCAGCCGCAATCACTATCTCCCGCTCGTCCAGAAGATCCGCGCTCGTCTGCCCACTTGGAAGGGCCGCCTCCTCTCCAAGGTCGGTCGTCTAACCCTTATCAAAGCCGTACTTTCAGCGATGCCCACCTACTTCGCTACAACCTTCCAGCTCCCTAAATGGGTCATCCGTGACATTGACAAGATTCGCCGCTCTTTCCTCTGGAAGGGCCAGGAAGGTTCAGTCACAGGCCATGCCTTGATCAACTGGTCTACCATCTGTCGCCCCAAAGACCAGGGAGGTTTAGGCATTCTCGATCTCGGTCTCTTCAACCGCGCTCTCCGCCTCCGCTGGCTTTGGTTTGCCCGTATGGACCCTTCCAAGCTCTGGGCCGGCTCGGACACGCAGCCGTCTACCATCGAGCTCGCTCTCTTCCGCATGGCCACCACGGTCACCGTTGGTAGTGGCAAAAACACTTGCTTCTAGCTTGACCGTTGGCTTCAGGGTGTGGCCCCGGCCAGCATCGCCCCTAAGCTTTACAAGCAGGCAAGGCACAAGAACCACTCCGTCGCCAAACTCCTTCCTGCCCACCGCTGGTTGCGCCTCTCTGGACCCTTTACCTCAGCCTCCCTCTTCCACGAGTGCCTCCTCCTCTGGAGCAAGATCCGCTGGGTCAACCTTACGGACGCCGCTGACACCTTTCACTGGTGCCACTCAGCGAACGGATGTTACTCCGCCAAGTCTGCCTACAACCTTCAGACGGTCGGCAACACTGGTCACCCCCTGGCCTACGCGATTTGGAATGCAAAGGCCCCCAACAAATGCAAATTCTTCGCCTGGTCCCTGAGCCACCGCCGCATCAACACGGCTGACCTCCTTGCCAGGAAAGGCTGGCCTCACCACACCGCTTGCTGCTTCTGCCATGGGCCCCTAGAAACCATCGACCACCTCTACAAGGCCTGTTATTTTGCCTCCTCGGTGCGGGCGTGTCGCTTCCACACCAACCATGGGGTACCTCCAGGAAGACTTCATCGTGGTGGCTCTCCGACAAAAGGGCTGACGAAGGAGTCATCCCAGCGCTCAACGGCCTCATCATCCATGTCATCTGGGAAATCTGGAAGGAGAAAGCAGTAGCATCTTCCACAACCTGCGCCGCTCCTCAAGTCGTTGATCTCATCAGGGGGGGCCTGGCCTCTTGGGAGACAACCTCCGTCATTGTATCTTAATTAGTACTCTCCTTCCCCCTCTCTCTTCTCTCTCTTAAATCTTGTACAGTTTTTCCTCTCTTAATGAAATGGCAGTGCTCCTGCCCGTTAGCTCAAAAAAAAAATGGCGCGGTCCAAAATGGCGTGAAGGTAAAACAAAGTTTTAATTAATATGCAGTGTATATAATTTGGTTTAACGTGTATTGGACTGTGAAAGATGGACTAAAAATTATACCCTGATTTATGGGCCCTCAAAATTTTGAGGCCTTGTGCAGGCACACGGCCCGCACAGGGCCTGGGCCGGCCCTAATCCACGTAAAACATCCACAGACACAGGGCAACCCTCTACCACATGGACAAGGTTCATCAGCATCTATCCAACGCGCCGGCAGTCTCCACCGTTAACACTTTCTAAAATTCACATTTTACTGATGATATTCAAGCCCACTTTTATATATGCATGGTCCCACCTGTCATTGAGACGATATTTGGAGCATGCTAGCTTTTCTGTCATTGATATTCTTTTCAGCTCAAGTGGCTTAAATGACTTATTTGTCTATTAGCTTATCTTCATTTAAAATAAAACCAACTTGGTTTTTTGCGTCTATTTTTTCTAGCTCAAAAACATGTCTAAAGCTCGAAAATACAAATCAAACGAAGTAGAGCTGACTGTCGAGGCTCCCTTGGGAAGCAGTGCCATAAGAGTGAATTTTCCCATCTACCTTGTGACCACCAGACCACCAACGCCTCTGATGCAGCCAGAATGGAAGGCACAAACCCACCAACGATGGCAATCTGGTGAAACCTCCATGCGCCACAGCGCCAGGTTATCTGAAGCTCCGGTGATCATGCTTCAGAACAATTATCATCATCATCATGCTCGGGTGATGGTGCTTCAGGATAACCACCATCGTCTTCTTCCGATGATGAACTGTAGCCTGCACCTGGTGTTTGACGGGTTAGCAAGAAGTTACACAACAACTTTGCATACATGAAATGGAGAAAGAAGGTAGCAAAAGGCAATTATTCTGTTACCCTGAATTTCTTTCTTGGGAATGTGCTGAATCTTTTGCCAGTTTGGATCTCCAATTGTTTTACACGACTCCATAAAGGCACTATTGCAGTACAAGAGTAGAAATTCCTCAAGCGACCCGGGCAGTGTTGGAAGCGACCGAATATTAAAGCACTCAAAGAGCTCCAATTTCTGGAGCGACGTGAGGCGCTCCATGTTTTCTGGCAATGCATCCCACCGACAGAATGAAATATTAAGCGAACGAAGATGCCTGAAGAACTCGCCACGTTCAGAAATGGATCCCAATCGGCTGCATTTCAAGAGGCTAAGTTCATGCAAGTACTTTGGGCCATTGTTCTGCTTGCCCACCATCCAATTAGGATACCTGGAACCATGGTAGTGCCAGATTTTCAGGCTATCAAGATCCACCGGTGGGCAGAGGCCTTCGAGTACCTCTGCTTCAACATCTGGATTACAGCTCTTGTTACCCCACATCAGGACCAGTTTTGTGAGTCGTTCCTTGTCAGGTAGCTTGGCTTGAAGAGCTTCCTCTCTGCTTCTAACGTTTTCAAGACCAAAGATCTCTAGCGAGCCACGAAGATTGTTTAGGTCCTTCAGCTGCTGCAACTTGTACCAAGGTTCCTTCTCTGCAGAGAAGTATGGTAACGTCTGGAGTGATGTCAGCCTGCCAATGTTCGGAAACTTCAGACCTCTAACAGGACCTCCAACATGACGCAAGTTGATGAGGTTTGTCATATCTTCTACAGAGGAAAACACCAAATCTTGGATTACATGAAAATATAGCATCTGCAGATGATAAAGCTTCGAGAAAGTGCTTGGCAAGACTACAGATTGCAAGCCCCCCCCGAAAAGCAAGATAGCGTAAATGCTTTAATTTATCAATAGACGCTGAGACTGGGAACGGGTATAATCTGTTGATAACTACATTCAGCACACGCAATTTCCTCAGCCTCATGAATATAAGCTCAATGACTTCTTCTGTAATGAACCCATTGAAATCAGAAAAGATCAGAGTGCGTAAATTTTTCGGTGTGAAAATCTTCTCAGTAAGCACTAACCCATTATAAGTTTTAATATAAAGATGGCGAACATCCTGAGGAACTTCTCCTGTCCAGCCATCCTCAATTCTGAAGCAATCACTTCCAGCAACCTTCTCTGCTAAATCATGCAAAAGATCATGAACTGTATAGGAGCGACTGCCACATAAATCCTTTTCTCCTAGTTGTATAAATGAGGATGCCACTAATTCATCAAAGTAGTCTCGGGCAATATCTTCCAATTCCTGTCCTGCATTGGTAGTCTTGACAAACCCTTCTGCCACCCACAAGTTTATTAACTCATCACGCTCCAAGCGATGTCTTCTGGGGAAAATACTACAGTATGCAAAGCATCTCCTGACCTGCTCATCAAGATGCTGGTAGCTCCACCACAGGGCCCCCATGGTCTCATTCAAAATGTCACCAGCTCGGACTCCTCTCCAAAACTCAACATCTGGTCTTATGCGCAGTCGTGCTCCCACCGTTCTGGCTGCTAGTGGTGACCTCTGAAGCTTTTTTGCGATGTCAGCCCCAATCCTTTCGAGTTTTCTTCGATCTTGCTCATCAATCATTGCACCTCCAAGTGCATAATGCATGAACAGCTGAAGGAAGACATTTTCATCCAAGTCAGGTATGGGAATACATCTCACAGCACCTAAGTATCTTAATGCATCAGCAGTTCGACTAGTCACTAGGATCTTGCTTCCTGCTGCTCCAGCCTTCATCGGAGAAAGAATCTGTTGTAGCTTCTGGAGGTGACTTGCATCCTTATTGTACCATACATCATCTAGTACCAAGAGGAACCGTTTTCCATGTAGCGCCTCTTCCAGCTTCTGTTCTAGGGTGCTGAGATTCCTGTACTGAGGGCAAGAGTCCCCTGTAGCAGCCTCAAGTATCTCACTAAAGATGGTATCAACGCTAAAATTCTGAGAAACATGAACCCATATAACAGGGTTCAAATGGCCATCCTTTTGCTCTTGCTTGTCCTTCTTCTCACGGTCACAAACCAACTGTGCAAGGGTAGATTTTCCTGAGCCAGGGATGCCATGGACGCCAATTATGGAATAGTTTGATTTTGGTTGATCATCACCTACTACTGTGTCATGAAGCATAGCTATGATCTTCTCACAATCCTCATCCCGGCCAACTACTAAAGATGGAGGAGCCGCCGTAGTGACTGCAACACATGAACTAGCAGCAACTTTTTGTATGTTGTCAGCGTTAGCGTGGCTTAACAAGCGCAGAAGTGGCAAAATTTTGTGTGCTTCATTGATAATATTTTCTATCTTCTCTAGGGCTTTCTCTAGCTCCTTTTTTGAAACGTCAAGGGGCGCGTCATCTGATATGCTGCCACTCCCCTGCAAAACCAAATGACGAATCAGATTGTCAAGGAATGAGAACATTTTTACAGGGACTGTCCCAAAAAAAAAATTAAAGAAGAGCAATATAACTTCAGAAAATTTCCAATTTTGTCCTAATCCACTTTGACTAGGCCCATGGTCCAGGAGCATTTGTGCACAAGACCCTGTTGGAGGATGGCTAATCCTACATTTCTGTTTGTCCTTTTTTTTCCAAGAAGAGGAAGAGCATACGTAGCACCCAAATTTATAAACTTTTGGATAAATTAAAAACTGACTTAGAAAAGTTGCACTGAATTGAAGCTTGAAACTTGATATTCAAATTTTCTATGAAATATGTATTCTAAATTTTATATAAGGAAAAGAAAAATAAAAACAAACACTCCACTCCACCTCCTTCCTCCTTCAAGTATTACACATCATATTATTAACATTAATTAATTAATGCATGATGTTGAAAATTAGCCATGTCTGCCAACCGATAGGACAAATCACAAAAAATTGATGATTTGCCACCAAATACACTTCTAATTGCACAAATCATCAGTCTTTCCTAATTGCGGCTAAGGCATCGAAAAAAATTGGTCAAAGCGAGTTTGGTCATAAATCAAACACATCCTTAATAACAAAAACCTCAACAGTAAACCTGTAAGTGGATTTATTCGCATTTTCTATGATTTGACTGAATTCCTTACAGTGTAAGAAAAATTGAAGTTAGAAATGGACCTTCTTTTTCAGGTTGGAGCGCTTAGGCAGGGCAGACCGGAGCTTCTTCATCCAATTCCTCTTAGAAGGAGGCATCCCATCTGAATCCAACTTGTCACCAGGACGAGATAGGATTTGCATTTCGAGGCGGTGATACTCAACTTCATCCAGGATGTCTTCGGCTTCATATAGAGCAGATTTAAGCTCCTTGAACAATGTCTCCAAGCGATTCCTGTGAGGACCAATCTGAGCCTGTTCCAGTTCCCGAATCAGCTCCAGTTGTTCGACTTTCCCCTCGAGTTGTCTCAGCTTCTCTGATGCGTCAAAGCCGAGGTAGGAGAAGCCTTTGCTGAGGAGCTTCGAGATGATGGGCGAGACTACCCACCCTACCGCTTTCATGCCCCATCCTACCGCGGTGGCAATGGTGACTGGATCTGCCATTGGCGGCTGGAAGCTCTTCACGGTTTGCCCAGGAGTGTTTCACTTGTTTGGAGTGGCAGAGGTCGTGTATGGGAACTTGGGAATCTTTGCAGATCTCCAGACTCAGCAATCCGCTCTTGTGCTGGATTGCTGCTAGGATGCACACCAATGACTTGAGGTTTTTGGAAATAAACTAGTACGATGCACATTCGTTGTAACGGATCTACGAAGGAAAGAAAGAAAAATATAAATCGAAACAATATATAAAATTATAAAGAGTGATTTATGAGACAAGCCGTTTTAACATATGAAATTATTTCGTCATCTTATTTGGTTAGAGAGAGACTTGACGGCATAACGTATCCTCGTATTCTTCATCTTCATCGCTGGCATGTTGAGAATGGGACTTAGCTTCCAAAGTGGTGCAGATAGACATTGCATGAATGTACGTGCAATTTTATTTTTAATCAGAGACTTTGGTGTAATTTATAAGTTATAGCTATACGCACATGCTTTATTACGAATAAATATCATGTTACTATCTATTGTATCATATTTGATTTGTTTAGCCCACACTTTAGCCCCCGCTTTCAGCCTTTTCCACTTGATTATGTCTTATTTTTTCATTCTCAAACTCTGCCTCAACGCTCAAATATATAGTTTTTTAGGATCTTTTAATTGGTATATATATTAATCTGATTAAAAGTTTTCTAAAATACAATATATTAAAATAAGAAAGCTAGATAAATATGATAAATTTTGATAGGTTGATTGAAAACTTTCAAGAATACAATGCACTGAAATAAGAAGAGCAAATCTAAAAAAATAGAAAGTAGCCTTACTATATTTAAACCATTGAATAGATTGTATGGTGAAGATTAAAAAGTTGATAACACCACCGCCACCGCAAGACTCTTTTTAATATATAGGAAAGAAAATATTTATGGAACATAATTCATGTATCTCTCAAAATCCAAATTCTCTCAATTTCCCTGATCTGATCCCTCCATCACCAAAGGACATAATACATCACAACGAGAAAACACAATGATATTTGTAGTGACCTTGTTAGGGTAAGGGATCGAGTCCTTGTCGGCATTGACCACATCCCGAGCATGGGTGTCCACCACATCCATGGAGTAGTAGATGGCGAAGAGGTGCCTCATTCCCTCGGCTGTGAGGCGGTGGAGCGATAGGATGGAAACCTCACTTGTGGCAGATGTGGGATCCACATGGAAGACGGTTGCGTAGTCGGCAAGGGCGGGGGCAAAATTTGCAGGGTCAGAAAGGTCGACGGCAAGGTGGGTGGAAGAGTGGCTGGGAGGGATTGAAGCGGCCGGAGGACTAGCGGCCGGAGGCCGCGAGCGCGATGGCAAGGTGGAGGTCGTCAACGTTGAAGCGGAAGAAAGTGACGGTGCAAGAAGGCTTGGGCAAGCTCTGGGTGGGTTGAAGGAGAGCTAGGTGAGAGGGAGAGGTGGCCGAAGAGGGAAAGGGGGAGCTGAATAGGATGGAGGGGGGTAAAAAAGACATTTCGCATACCGGTTTGTCAAATTTCACTCAAATAATTTGAAAACTGGTATATAATTGATGATCCAGAGAAAACAGTGGCAAATAATGTATTACATTGTAAATAGTGGCATATGTTAGAAGGCCACTCATCTATAGGACATTTAATGAATTATCCCCATATGTACCATCACACGTGTCTATGACAAATGAATATTGAACCTATTATTATATGCATAATAATGCCCTGTAAGGGATTGAGATTTTTCTGGAAGGTGCTCTTTCTCTGAGTTCTTAGCATCTCAAATGACCATTATGCTAGCTTATTTCAGGTGTTGGAACGTTGTAAGAGCATCCCAGTATTTGGGAAACAGGGATAGGGAAGATGTTGGAAGGTGAATGTTTTGGAGATGTAGTGTAAAATATGAAGGAATTATAGAGAATCTTTTAGGAAATGAGCTGAATAGTGTTTTAGGAAATGAGAGATGGGTAAGCTGGTGCGCATGCTAGAGTGAACAGCGTAGTGTAGTACAAGGACCATTATGCTAAAATAGCCTAGGATTTGATTTGTGTAGGTATATTTGTCTAACTTTGAAACGTCCCTAAGCAGTCACACGTCCATCACCTAGGCACAAAAACTTCCCTAAGCAGTCACATGTCCATCATCTAGGCACAATAGTACCTGTTATGCTTAGTCTAAATTTAGATTATCTCTACTATTAAAAGTGTCTAGTGGTGGTAGCAGTGACGGCGACAGGACCAACATTTAATCTTTACCATTCATCCCATCTGATGGTCCAAATGTCCTCATATACTTTTTTATTTATTCGGGCTTGCCTTCTTTTTTAGTGCATTATATTTTTAGAAAGTTTTAACCACCTTAATCGAGATATATCAAATCATTCTATTTATTTAGTTTCCTTATTTTATCGTGTTGTATTTTAGGTAACTTTCGATGCGCTACATATATACAAGGTTACAGCATGTGAAAACATGACATAATCAAGCACAAAAACTTGAGTGTGAAATTTCATCGCTATTGAGTGTGAAAGGTTAAAAGTGAAGCTGAGTACATGAGCCAAAACCAAATATAATAAAGCGAAAAGTGACATAATAATTATTCGTAGCAAAGCACGTGTGTTTGACTAGTAAGATAAATTTGTCTTTTTTATGAGACAAATGTTTGACGTTTTTAGTCATTTTTTAAAAGATTGTAGTTTTTTTTGAAACTTTTATAAACCAATTTTCAATATTTTCTTCGGCCTCTTAAAGCCTTTAGGTCCATAACTTTTAAATTATAATCTAATGGCTTCTCACTATGCTCAACGATCCTGATTCTGTACCGAGTATACAATCTTGAGCCCAAACAAGCCAAATTCATTCGAATATAATCGCTGGCATTACACCTGTCCTTGTCACCGTCTGTGAATCAGTGTGATCCTACCATAAACAATCAAGGGCCCATAAAAAAATCTGTCCATGTTTAATGAAGAGTAAAGTACATTGTTGCCCCTAAAAGTTATACTGAAGTGTCACTTAGTCTCTAAACTTTAAAATTACTTTCTCGTCCCTTGAAAGTTGTTTCCGTTTGCACCATAACCCCAGATTTGTTAAATAATCCCTTAAGTGCTTAGGTGGTTGCCATGTTTACAGTTTTAATAAAATGACATCCACATAACCTTCCTCTGACCCCCTCTCTTTGAAAAAAATCCAGCTTCAAAAATTTTCTAAAAATTGAACTTTAAAGAAATTGGAAAGATCAAATTTGAAAGTTTAGGAAAATTCAAATTTTGAAAACTTCACTTTTGATTTTAAAACTGGAATTTCAAAATTTTAATATTATATTATTTTGCAATTTTCAAAGCTAAAATTTGGATGTAATTTCAGAATTTCTAGATTCAATTTTTTGGAATTTCTATACATTTGAATTTGAATATTTGATTTTTTAAAAAATATTTAGAAAAGTTTGAAATTTTGAAAAATCTGAATTTGATTCTTTTTAAAAAATATTTTTAAAAATTGAATTTAAAAAAATTTTGAAGTCAAATTTTCAAAAAACTTTCGAAGTCGTTTTTAGAGAGCAGGGGAAGGTGACATTGATGTCATCTCATTAAAAAAGTATGTGTGACAGCCACCTAAGCAACTAACAGAAATTAACGGCCAACTAAGCACTTAATAGATTATCTAACGGATCTAAGGCTATGGTGCAAACAGAAACAACTTCTAGAAAGCAAAAGTAATTTAAAAGTTTAGAGGGCTAAGTAAGCCTTCAGTCCAATTTCCAGGGACAACACGATGTATTTTACATTTTAATGAATGTCTTACATAGTGTTGTTTAACTGAACTCTGCATATGACGTATGATTTCTAGGAAATCGTATATAATACTTATCTCTAAATGTTGTGTTACCTTTTACTACTTGATATGGAGTGGTGTTTTAATCTGGTGCTTACTGCTTAGTCTGTTTGGTTTATTTCCCTCGTGAATGGTATTGAGGTATTATTTTCTGGATGAAATGTTCTGTTGAGGAAATTAAATATTTGCCACTCCATTGAGGGTAGCTCTAAGTATTGCCATTGAGTTGGAGCTAATAGATTCAGTGCCCACATGTTCCCGGAACCTTTCAGCATTTGCCACTTTTCAAATTTTTCAAATGAATTGGAGCAAACCAGCAGGTGAAAAGACCATTTTGCCCCTAGCAGGCGCGCTAGCACCGGACCGACGAGAGCTTGTCAGCTACGAGCTGCTGCCGGAGCGGTGGTGCCCGGCCTGATCAGCTAGCTGCAGGCAAAAAAATACAACACCGATGATCAGAGATTCCCCACGATGTCCTCCTCCGATTTCACGGGCAGTATCCAAAGAACCACATGGTGATTTCAAGATCAAGCTGGGAAAAAAGAAGATATTTTTACACACAAGAATGTCACGGAAGGAACATGCTTAGATTCGGATTTCGATATGAGGACACCGGTCGTCTGCTTGTTGATCGCAACTAACGATTTCACTCAAATCCATCGTCCCAGTCCGCCAGGACCACCACTAGGCACTAGCAATCCAAGAAGCAACAGCATGCGCAATTACACACTTGAGCACATGGTCGAGCCCCTCGATGTGGTTCGTGGTGAAGACGAAGATGCGCTCCGACCCGCCGCAGGCAATCCTGACGCCATATGGCGTCCTCGTCGCAGGCAATCTTGCCGCCGACGTCGATTGTCGATCCGGTCCGTGTGGGTCCAGTTCCAGCGTGCCTGCTAGGGGTAAAATGGTATTTTTGCCACCTATTTGCTCTAATTCATTTGAAAATTTTGAAAAGTGGCAAATATTGAAGAATTTCGGGAACAGGTGGGCACTGAATCTATTAGCTCCAACTCGATGGCAATACTAGGGAAATACACGAACTATTGTGTAATTCCGTTATAAGTAATGGTATCATGCCATACCTCTCGTGCAAATAATAATAATAATAATAATAATAATATGTTTGGAGACACCTGGACCCTTAATTATTTGTGCATGTACCTGGGTTGGTGGGAGTGATCAAGTAATGTTGCAACGAAGTACTCTCTTCAAGGTTGCGTATGGCAATATGGTATGCAATCACGACTCGTGTGCCTTCCGATTCAGATCCTGCAATGCAAATTTAGGAGTAGACCTGATAATGGGTGGCCTGCCCTGGTGATCTGGCCTGATTTTTTTGGGTCGGGCCAGGCTCAGCTTCAATTTTGGGCCCGACAGAAAAATCGGGCCGAGCTTAGGCTTCATCAAAATGTGAAAGTCAGTGCAAAATACCAAGCCGGGCTTCGGGCTTCAGGCTTTTTGGCTAGGCTTCAGGCTTTTGGGCTAGGCTCATGCCTAAATAGGAGAAAATAATTTTGGGCTGGGCCGAGCTCGGGCATGGCTTCAAAGCGCTAGGCTTTTTCAAGCCGGCCTGAAACTTGGCTCGACCCGGTATATGATCAGGTCTACTTAGGAGGTTGCTCTTTTGCCTATATTCATCCGCCCCTAGCCAACACCAGCTCTACCAAATTGCAAACAAAAACTCTCAGCCGTCTCTCTTGAGGAATTTTCTGATTTCTTTATGTTTAAATTAATTCAAAAATAAAGAAATGATACCCATTTAACAAAAATAAATAAATAGATGCCTACCGCCCGTATTGCATGGGCGACAAAGGTTGTGTCCTTATCACTAATTGAAGGGCCAACATGACATTTTTGCAAAAAAAAATTACTGGAATAATGCCCTTTTTGCTTTTGACCTTTAAAATGTCATCAAAAAGTTTTCAGAAAAATCTAAAACAATTTGGTAGTGTAGAGTATACTATCTTCAAGCTCTCTACAAAATTTCAGACCAAGATAGCTCTTCACAAAATTTCAGCCCAAGATATTATATTTTCAATGATAAACAAAAAATGAAAGTTTTATTTTTGAAATTTGTCTTTTTTTTATTTCTCCTTATGCAAGTAATATTTTGAAAAAGTTGCACTGAATTGTAGCTTGAAACTTGATATTCAAATTTTCTATGAAATATGTATTCTAAATTTTATATAAGGAAAAGAAAAATAAAAACAAACACTCCACTCCACCTCCTTCCTCCTTCAAGTATTACACATCGTATTACTAACATTAATTAATTAATGCATGATGTTGAAGAATTGGCCATGTCTACCAACTTGTCAGCCCTCAATTTTCTGTCCTTGAGGACCTCTGTATTACCTGCACTAGTCCCTGAATCGGTAGGCTAATGCACACCATTACATAGCCAGATAACATTGCATACAAACGGTTCAAGGGTTTTACCATTACATAGCTGAAATAACGCCTTTCGGCAGTTAGGTTTACAGTAGAGCCGATCAGGCCAAATGTCTTAATACAATACAAAAGAAGATTCATAGTTCAAGGCAGTGCGAAAGGCTAAACTATCCAAAAGTTCATCTAGCGGCTATGCAACTCCTGCAAGCAACCGTAGGGCTCACCCTAGACTTCATCCTGACTGTCATAGTCTGGATCCCTATCCTCATAACACTTATAAGGGTCTTCAGTGTGATCTCCATCTAAAAGAGTGAGTGCGTGCGAGGATACATGCGCAATCCAACCACACTTGCGCGTTAACACCCACCTAATGCAAATAGTGATAGAGGGCCCAAGGAAAGGCTAGTGGTTCTTTTATTTGCAAAAGGTCAGTTTTGTAATACCACTAATAAAAACTTATGACTTAGCTAGTTAAAACCTTGACAAATCTTTAAGTTTAATGATTAGTGATTCAGGGTTCCATAATTACAATCATGACTAATCTCTAGACTCAATCCCAACAAGACCAACCTCTAACCCAGACTCAATAGTTCCCACATCTCAATCTTCCTCCATACACCTGCCATCTTTTTCAGGATTTAGGCTCTCCCGTTGTGAATCACCATACTACTAGATACCAGTCCAACAAGTGTATGATCTAAATCACTCTCGGCAACGGTGCTCTTTCGTCTATTCCTCCGGTTGGAGGTTGTTCCAAGGCTGCATCCTCGGACCATGCTACTAGATTCCACACCCGCACTATCGCGCGATGCCCACGCGTTGTGTCGGATGCATCCAACAATAATCAGGTTCCTCGGACCACTTCTGGTCCGATGTCAAGTCTCATCTTCAACTCCTCGACCTCCTAACCGAGATCCCACTCTAAACCAACACCACGGTACCAAG
The DNA here is from genome assembly GCA_036346145.1 of Olyra latifolia. Classification (NCBI taxonomy): domain Eukaryota; kingdom Viridiplantae; phylum Streptophyta; class Magnoliopsida; order Poales; family Poaceae; genus Olyra; species Olyra latifolia. The sequence goes on from CM070533.1 coordinate 20,013,678, forward strand.
TCCTCCGTGGACCCACAATCACAATCAACCATAACCACACCTTAACAACATACCTGTCCAAGCACAGACTTATAACCAACCAATTTTCTCAAACCTAAACAACAAGTCTCTACCAACATATATCATTACCATTTCATGTTTAAAGTGCGAGTATCATAGTGGTGAACATTCGTCCACCTTTGCGGGGTATATACACCCCAATGAAACCATATATTAGACCTAAGCATGTCTAAGTAAATTTTACCATGGACTATGAGTCCAAATTGTCTAATATTAAGCTAGGGTTTCAAGTGACATGATAATCAAGGCAATCAAGTATGTTAATCAACAGAGGAAGAAATAGGGCATGTGTAGAACATGATTAAAGAATTAGGATATAGCTACTCTAGTAGTGAATTACTTGCAACAAATAATAGAGCAAGCAATTTCTTAAGTTAAAGCAAAGTACATGTAAAACTGGGTAAGACATAAACTATACATGTTAACTCGCCTAGTCCGGGGAGTGTGAAACAACCAATACATCTAATTCGTGCTTAGCTATAGATTAGCAATACGGTAAACAGTTAAAAGTGCAGTGGTATTAAGACAAGGTATTATTTTGCAATTTAAACATAGATGCTATTATTCGGTGCCAAGGATAACTGGATTCAACTGATAAAAGTTCACCAAAAAAAAATTCATTTTTTTTATTGATCAACAATCAAATCTAATACATGATTGTATTACAAATCTGAGTTACAAAACTAATGTATATACATTTACAATTGAGTTACATGATACTACTGCTAGTATAATACAACAATTGGGTTCGTCTTTCGCTTTTCTCTATTCTCCTTCCTCCCTTCCAACGCAATTGATTGCTGCTCCGCCTTCGTCAAGAAGTCGCCAAATAAATTTGGGTCACCAAAGACTGTAAGAAGATAGTAAGCCTATTAGACATTTAGAAGTGAGGCACGATAATAACAAAATTTGCTGAATAGAATCTATTTAGAAGGAATGCCACGATTTCATAGGATAATGTAAACAAAAATGGAGTGAACAATTATAAAGGAAGGAAAACAGAAATTAGCCGTCAGTATCTATGCGATTAAGTCATAGGAACGCCAGGCCGTCCGGGGCCAACCGGCCTTCCTCTTCGCTT